>CM077630.1:16058975-16720234 GCA_039566895.2 Turritopsis rubra
GCGGCATTCTGTTACTCGTTTAAGAGCTTTTTGTGTAAATTCAATTAAGTTCGATGATTGAACACTATCAAAATGAACCAAACAGCGATGAACATTAGTGTTAGACGCCATAGAAGTAGAAGTTACTGTCACTTATTGTTTTTACGAGAAATCTTCGCCATTTCGTTATTCTCTGAATGAGCTGCGCTATTCCGCAGAACATTGATGCAAGCAATTTTTACCAGCACAACAACGTTCGGCGAAGTAATTATAGCGTTATTACATCACCCTTCCTGATAAAAAAGGCGGCATTGGAAGTGAACGATAAGAGAGTGAAAAAGTAACACATTTTGTCAAAATTTAGGAAAACTGCGGGTTTTGGGCTTTGGTAACATTTAAAATCGTGATCAGCATCCTCGAAAGTACTAAAATAAATTGAGATACACTTGTCCCGAGATTTGGGGTACGAACTTAAACGTTTAGGTCTCTTGGCCCACGGCCTAAGTGTGAAATCACCGCTAAATTGAGTACTTGCACAGATAGTCAAAATATCGAAGATTTTCCGATATTAGAGTCGCTGCGCAGATAGTCAAAATATAGATGATATCCTCGATAAAAAAGACCGATGAATCGAGGGTTGAAATTCTGAAGAATTGCTGACGTCATCAAAAATCTGGAAATCCGATTTTCAAAATCATCCGATTTTATAATTTACGGAAATATTTTTGTTGCCATGGAAATCCGATTTTCAAAAATAAAACCGATTTTTAAGAGATCGGTATAATTTTTGTTGCTATGGAAACCATTTGGGAATTTCCCTTGCAACTCTTCGGTTGAGGGTGAGACGTCTAAACTATACATCAAATGTACAATATCGGTCACGGTTGAATTAGTAAGAGGAATTCCCTTGCAAGTTCTGTCCATATAGCTATGCTAGTTGGATGTCCCAAATGTATAATAAAAGATGTTACGATTTGGACAACTTAAGATTTCACGAAAGGACTTTAATTCTAACGTAGATCTTATCGACATTTATACGATCGACGTATCGAAGATCACCGTAGCTGAACCTATCCTCGCGAACAAAATCGATACGAGGTACTACATCGGCTACGAAAAGGACCTAGTAAAATCGTTCCTCTCTTGATCAAGACACCGAAGAATTGTCACTCCTCAGGTGTATCGAGGTATAATGAGACGTCTGCCTGGAAGATGGGATTCAACGTATCAGATGACAACGTCTGGTGTGACGCTTATAAAACGATCATCAATCGCATCGAAGAGCTTATTTTTACTACCGTTACAGGTATTCCGATCAGCACTACGGGTTGGATTAACCCTAAGCTCATCGTGTGGGATGACGATATTAAAACAAAATTTAACGGTGAGGTACCGTTCCATCAAAGCTGCAAGGTAACTGGCGTGATGAAAATCGGAAGCGTGTACACGCAGAAAAACCATAATCACTACCTACAAGTGTATCTGAAGGAGGTCAAGTACCAGCGAGTAGACGCGTATGAGAGTCTTCTTAGCGAATCTGAAGATGACGACTGTTTCACGATCCATGATGATGTAGGTGTCAGAGCTGAGTGCTAGTTGAAGGGTGAAACGGGACTCAACCGTTATTGTAGGGGGAGGTCTCTACAATAAACATGTCTACCCTGAAGCAGCTAAGAGAGAAGGCGAAAGAACAAAGTCTTCGAGGCTATTCTACAATGAAGCGAGACGAACTTGAAGCGCTCTTGAGTGGGAAGAAGATCGTAAGGTACAAGAGACAGACAGAGTTCCTAGAGTGCCAAGGTTGTGCACTGAATAGACTTGCTTAAGAACTCTCGAGGAAAGCACCACCACCAAGACAAATTCATACGTCACCAGAAGGTGTGGAGATTGATGCTGAAACGGGTGAGATCGTAGGGTTCGAAGTAGCTTATAACAGATGGGAGAGATAATCCCCCTCCCCTTGGGAGATTGACATTTCTCAATAAAGGAAGGATCTGGAGGGCGCCGGTTGAACCGGCACCCTTGGGAGATCGAAAAATCCGCATGATGTCTTTGGACGCAGAGCGGCACAGGGTGCAGGTTTCTACCCATACCCACGCAAGTTGGCAGTTGTGTTCTATAAGAAAGTATGGCCTTTTCTTTATTCCATGTCGTACCCGCTAGCGCGATAGAACTGCTTTTTGATGCTGAAAACCAGCCTTGGTTTAAGCGTGTAGACCTTGGAAGGTTTCTAGGGATTGTTGATATACGAACCTCAATGAGAGCGATAAGTATAACGTTAAAAACACATTATGATTTACTTGGAGAGGGCCGGTATAAGATGCCGCCCCTTGGAAGATCGAAAAATCCGCATGATGTCTTCACCTCCTTAGAAGGTGCTCTGGAGATCCCAGTGTGTTCCAAGAAACCCAAAGCTGTAGATCTTACAAAGTGGCTCGTACAGAAAGGAGTCCAAAGGATTATGCAAGAGAAGGACGCTGAGTGGCACAAGGTGCAAGAAGCACAGACAGCTCTTGTTCTGATGAACGATGACCTTACTGAGGCGCAGAATCAGATAGCAGAGCGTGATCAAGCAATCACAGAGACTCAAAATCTGATCACAGCGGCTCAGAATCATGTCACTGAACTTACAGAACGCTATGTACCACATCGGAGATCGATCGACAACATTCGCTATGCTTTACTCGACCTGAACCGCAGTTCTTGCTTCTTACTCAAATAACGTTGCTTCTCTGGTATAATGCGACTGAATTCATGATGGTCGATACTCCCATCTTCTATGCTCTTCGAGATAAGCATGATCAGTCCGTCTAAGATTGTCTGAGCAGCCGTAGAGATATCACGATTTTTCAGTCTTTTCACATCGAAAACAGAGACACTTTTCTGGATCACTATCAGCACCATGTTTAAGAGAAGAGTCGTCACACACATCGCGATACTCATCGATGCATCTATGCCAGAGACTATACACTCGATTTCTCCGCCAGAGAGCACAACGCTCGCCACGTTTAGAAAGTAAGAGATATACGTACCAACTATAGTGTAGCATGAAAATTTACGTTCCAGAGACGTTCTGTTCGCTATCTCCTTAGATAGGAACGCTTCCGTCTCCTTGATGGTTTGAAGTCTATAGTTTTGCGTTTGTAATGTCGGGCCGTCTACGTCATCCTCCGGAGCACTAGGCAAAACCGGGTACAACTTCTCCGTGTTTAAGTCATACATTGCCATATGTTTATTTCACCAATAGTTTCATTCTGACATTAACCTCGAGATCTTTGTCATTCTCATCGGTAATCCTGAAGGTCAAGGTGTCTGTTGGATATTTCAGCTTGGCGATATAGATGGGATTGGAAGTGTACTCATACACCATATGGTCTCCGTACTCATACTCTCCCTTACCGAGCTCAAAATGCTGTCGACTGTTCGTAAGCGCCGTATTTTCCATCATGTTGTACAATTCGATTTCTTCACAGTGTAGACGGTGCGATTTAAATGTGCCGAAATTTAGGATTGTTCTAAAATACCCAGCTTTAAAATGTTTCTGTACAGGCATCGTTAACCCAAGAAGGTCTAATAATCCAGGCTCGAATGCAGCTTGATATCCTTTTGAAACAGACAAGGTTAGACTTCCACCTGAATTTTTATCTACATACAAGGTTTTGTTGCTTCTCGCGTTTATATTTATGAGGATGGTTGATGACGTGTAAAGACCCTTTGAAAAATCAATATACGTAGGATTCGTATCGGTAGCTATCTGATCTTTCGATGTAATCACACGCGAATCCTTTTCTAGATTGTATCACCCCACTACGAACAAAGCATTGTACAAGTACAACTCAGCCCCTACTTTCAGAGTGATAGGAAGCTGCATTTTACCTAGTGTATTCACGTACATATATTGCTGCATTTATTATACAAAGAAATGAGTAATCTTCTAAGCTTTAACTCAAAAGTAAGTTATATACCGGAGTATGAGAAATCTAGCGTCTTAATACCCTCAGAGGAACTATGGAAACAACGAATCATTGTTGATCACGATAGATCTTCGTTCATTGCAAACTTTCGTAATATCTAGATCGTTTCGGAGAGCCGTTAGATTTTACCTCGGACAACTCTCGTTCGGTTTCTGGGTGAGTACCGTGGGATGTGGGATATCCACCTTTCATCTTAATCACAAGGTTCCGATGATCCGATGTATTTTCTGCTTTCACGTCTACCTACAAACGCGCCTTATTCTAGAGGAAATGGAGGTACCTCTGCCAGGAGATCTTACCTTTAATCCAAGAAAAAATCCATACAATGAGACTTCTTTCCGAAGTATTTCTAGAGAATTCGGTATCATACCAGAGCCTACGTATTGACGATATCTCTCAAGAATTCATATTGGTAAGGGTAACCTCAAAATGTGGCTCGAAACCCGGGTTGACGGATTAACTGGCACGGGAGTGCAGATGTTATCACAATCTATACGATACTACACCTATCTGATCTTAGAATCACAAGCGAGTGCTAGATCAGTTATTATAGGCGATACAGCACGTGCTTCGGACGCTCAAAAGATCTTTAAGTCTTCTCTAGAAAAGATCATTCTGAAGAAAAATACTCTACAGCAAGAGATTACAGAGTTTCAGAATGTTCTGAAGTATGCGAGGTCAAAACCAGATTTTGATGTTGCGCTAGGAACCTACCTGATACCCAGCGACTTGAAGTTGAAAAATCTCGATGATGTAACAGATCTCAGTATAAAGTTAGTTAGTGCGAAGCATATTGGAACGTCGTCGATTCCTCCTCAAGATATGGTAAAATCACATCCCCCAAAACATGACGCCTTCAAAGGTAAGAGAACTACTGGTTTTCATCCAACTCATGATGTTGTGGTTTCAAAAGATGAAAGCGAAAAACATGGCGGAAAGACGTGTAACACGATCTGAGAACAAAAAGTTTAATCAACTCGGAGAAAATGCTTCAAAAGATTGTGAAGAGAGGCTGACTTTCATACCAAATAAGTTGGATAATATATCGCTATTGGATTCTACAGAACTGGAAATCAAGTTGAATGAAAATATGTTTTTACAGTCGGAAAAAGATGTCGACAGTAAGTTAGAATCAGTTAAGACCGATATATTGGCATACTTTAAAAATGAAATGACATTATTTAAAGAATGTTGTGTTAAGCAAGATCACATGATAACTGAAGCACAAAATGAAAATAAATTTCTTAGGGAACAGTTAAAAGAGTTGACGAATTTGCTGGATGTTATAGTTTCCCTGATTAAGCGTCAAGATTTTCACAATAACAAAATCTCTCACACAGAAAATACATCGCTTGTTAACAATATCGAAGCTACATGCATTAATCATCAACACAAAGAACCGATTAGTAACAACACATCAATTAGTGATGACGATGTACTCATAAATTCGACAAGACAATTGAGTATTGATAAACAGTTGAAAGACATTAGAGAGTCATATAATAAAAAATACCAGAAGCACAAAGTACTTCAACATGAACCATTAAAAAAACGTCTAGAGAGACTAGCAAACTACCCCATTGATGAAAGCTCGTTAGAAAGCAATAAAACCCCTAAAACTGATGACAAAAACGTTGAAAATCACTCAAGTGTCACGAGCCTTTACAATGACGATTCGTCCCAGAATAAAGAAACAGAGTTCTTAATTACCGAATCCCCACAAATAATCTCCACTTGTATCATTGGTGATAGTATCGTCAAACTCGTCAAAACAGATAAAGTTGTAAACAAGCTCGACAAGAAACACAACGTTACTTTGAGATGCTTAAGAGGCGCAACAACATATACAATACGACAGCATGTTACAGAAGTAATGAAAGAGAATCCTGATAGCATTATTCTGCATGTTGGGACAAATGATCTTAATACGGAAAATACAAGTGAAGAGATTGCTACCTCCATTCTCGAGTTAGCGTTACTAGTAGATTCAAAGGGTATTAAAGCAGCAATATCTGGAATTACCTTTAGAGACGATAAGTGGTCAACTAAAGCACGCGATGTTAATAAACACCTCGAAAAGATGTGCAATTCGAGAAATATATGTTATATCTCAAATGACAATATTAACAAGGTTCACCTAAATAAAAGTAATCTACATTTAAATGCTAAGGGCACCAAAATCCTTGTAAAAAATTTCTCAAGCCAGATAAACAAGTTCTATTGAAGGTATATGCACAAAGAGCAAGTCAAAGGCAACGATTGCGGTATAAACAATCCAATATTTACCAGTCCACTGAAAAACCTCAAGTTGAAGAATCCAAATAAAATCATGATTGGTCATTTGAATATCAATTCAATACGAAACAAGTTTGAGCAAGTTAACGATTTTATTGGCAAATATTTAGATATTTTTCTACTTTCTGAGACAAAACTCAATGACACATTCACTAACTCTCAGTTCCGGATGGATGGATTCCATTTACCCTTTCGTAATGATAGGAATGCTTATGGAGGGGGATTAATGCTGTACGTCAATGAGAACATTTCATGTGTGTGTGTAACGTCGCCGTCTCTCCCAGATGACATTGAGGTGATTTTTATGGAGATCAACTTGAGAAATTGCAAATGGCTCATCTCTGGTTGCTACAGACCACCTTCTCAAGATCTCCGGTACTTTGTGGGAAATCTATGTAATTGCTTATCTCTACTCAATTATGAAAAGGTGATAGTACTTGGTGATTTTAATACTGACGACTCAAATAAAGACATACAACTATTGAAGAATGATCTTAATTTGAAAAACCTCGTGAAACAACCGACCTGCTTCAAATCTGTCAATAACCCTACATGCATTGATCATATATGGGTGTCGAACACGAAACGGTTCCATCACACCAACACAGTTGAAAACAGTTTGTAAGATTTTCATGTTATGACTACTACATTCCTTAATATTGAAATACCAAAACGAGAGCCAAAAATCATTCGCTATCGATGTTATAAAAAGTTCAATTCGCTGCAGTTTAAGAAAGAATTGAGCAATATAGTCAATATGAATACTTGTAAAGATTTCGATGTCTTTGAAACGAATCTCAAGAATCTCATTAATGAATATGCACCAATAAAGCAAAAAATCGTTCGTAATAATAATTCAAAATTCTTAAACAAAAGATTAAGGAAGGAGATCATGCTAAGATCAAGATGTAAAAATGTGTACATGAAAAACCCTAATAGCGAAACCTGGAACAACTATCGTCAACAAAGGAATAAATGTGTCAAGCTCGCACGTGAAGCCAAAAGAAGGTATTTCTCTAACTTGAACATGGGAAAAATTCGCGACAACAAGAAGTTTTGGACATCCGTAAAGCCTATTTTCAATGATAAAGTAAATAAAGATACCGTTAAGACTCTCGTGGAAAATGATGAAATTATTAGAGATAAGTGTGCAATTGCTGAACTGATGAACGACTACTACACAAACATCGTATTGGAAACATTGAAAGGAAAGGAGCAAGCATCACCTGCTCTTCGTGGCTTACGAGATATCCTAGACCACTTCGCAAATCACCCGAGTATCGCATCGATCAAAAGAAAGTTTCCCATACGTGAGGAAATGAAATTCAATACAAATGGTGTAGATATGTTAAAGTATATCAATTCTTTGAAAGAAAATAAGGCTGCGCCTGAGGGAGATATACCAGTGAAACTTCTGAAACAACATGCTGAGATTTACGCTGGACATCTTCATGATATGTTTGACAAATCCTTGCATGTTGAAAGTTTTCCTGAATCTTTAAAACAAGCTGACATATCTCCCTTATTTAAGAATGGTTCTAGATTATATAAAGGAAATTATCGACCAATTAGCAAATTGCCGGTGTTTTCTAAGATTTTTGAACGGATAATCTATGATCAGCTTTATGAATTTATTTCCAAGAAGCTTTCTCCTCTTCTATCGGGATTTCGGAAAGGTTATAGCAGCCAGCACGCCTTACTGCATATGTTACATAGTTGGCAGAGATCACTTGATAAAGGGCATGTAGTTGGAGCACTTTTAATGGATCTAAGTAATGCCTTTGATTGCGTTTACCATGATCTGCTAATTGCAAAACTACATGCTTATGGTCTCTCTGCAAGTGCTTTATGTTATCTCAAAAGTTATCTCAGCGGTAGGTCCCATAGAGTAGGTGTTAATGGTTGCTATAGCTCCTGGTCAGAAATTTTGAGTGGCGTACCACAAGGGTCTATACTAGGGCCTCTGTTATTTAATATATACATAAATGATCTCATGTTTCTTTTTGAAGAGAGTAACGTGAGTATTTGCAATTATGCTGATGACAATAGTCTTTTTACATCAGCCAGAAATATATCTGATGTTAAGCAATCTTTGGAAAATATTTTTCCTAAAGTTAATAAATGGTTTGTTCAAAATCAACTACAGGTTAATCCAAAGAAATGTAAATTTCTTCTTCTTGGAAAGCCAAGATACGAAGATATTGTCTCCTTAGATTTATGTGGAACAATTTTACCTGAATCGCAAAGCGTTAAACTGTTGGGTATTACATTTGACAACCGTCTCTCTTTCACTGAGCATGTAAATAATTTGTGTCGAAAAGCTAATGCTAAGATCTCTGCTTTGCGACGTATTGCTTATAATATGGATGAACATAAATGTAAAATTTTAGTAAACAGTTTTATTTGTAGTCATTTTAATTATTGTCCGTTAGTTTGGGGTTACTCGAAGAAAAGGCTGTTACACATGATTGATCGCTCTTTTAATCGGGCAACAAAAATTTTTCTTGGTGATAAATGTGAAGCAGCCAAGAGTAACATTCATGATCGGTATAACCGTCTTCTTCTAGAAGAGGTGTTTAAAACGAAAATGTATTTGAACCCCTCTTATATGAGCGACGTTTTTACTTTTAAAACGACCCGCTATGAAATGCGTTCATCAAGTACATTGGAACGTAGCAGAATCCTTACTTCAAACTTCGGACTAATGTCATTCTCGTACATTGCCACTCAGTTGTGGCATAAGATTCCTGAGTCAGCAAAGAACGCCACCTCACTCAATGAATTTAAAACCGTAATCAATTCAATTTCAACTTTGCCTTGTTTCTGCCGTCTTTGTGCGAGATATATCCCATCTCTCGGTTATATTGCTTGAGATTTATTGTATATATGTATATTTTTTATAAAGTCGATTTTAATTAGCTAATTACAGCTATTTTATTTTTATTGTATCTATCGACTATAAATAAAGTGAAATAATAAAAATAATACCCAAGCCTGGAGTAAAAGTGTCTGGATTCACCAAACCAGCACAACAACATGAAGAGGAAAAGCAAGCTTTAACTATCGCTGGACTATCACTTATTGCGCTTGGAATTTACTTTTCCAACTAACCAGTTTCCTACCAAACCTAATAGGAAAACGATGAGTAGCCAGATGTTTTCAGTTAATATCATAACTCCCTTCTTCAGAAAGCCTAGTAACCAGCTTACGACGCTTCTAATGATACCAGGCAACGTAGCTCCAAGCTTTGCACGAAGCTTTCCGAGTAGCAGTCCAAGCGCTTCGAGCTGCTTTTTCATCCACTGCTGAATACCACCTTTTCCTGGTGGTTTTCCACCTCCAACTGGCGTCGTCGTACCTCCGGTTAACGAAGTTACGATTGTAGATATAACGAGTCCGAGCGCCGTCATGTTTGCCGTAATCGTAATACCTTGCTTCCGAAAAAGAGTTCGGAGTTTCTTACCTAGCGACGTGTCACTATCCGCTATCTTGGTGATGGTCTCTTTTATCCGTGAGATCTGTGATATTGTTTCTCGGTTCTTTCTCGTTCTTCGCGCAGTCGTTCTGGTTTTTCTTTCTCCTCTACATCTTCAGGATCTAAATCGAGAGCTCGCTGCGTTTCTGATATCTCCTGATATATCTCCTCGAGTTGCTCATCAAATATCTCGATCTTCTTACCAAGCTCCCGCACATCTTTAATCAATGTCTTCTCAATAACTTTGATGATCGACTTCTTACCCATCCACTCTCCAGTATGTAAATCGGTAAGATGCCGCCAACTCTCGTTCTTGTAGTACTTGAACCGAGGAACGCCTTTGTGTTTCGAAAGTTTAAATTTTAGCAGATCTACAAGATTTGAGGATCCTTCAAAGTCAAGATACTCGTACAGAGCCTCCAAGTTCCTGCGGAGTACATCCACCTGTGTCTCTTTCATTGAGGTGGATACTTCCGCTTGAGTAACATCCGCTCCACTCGGTTTATGCTATCGTACGTTTTACTTATAAAAGATGTCTCCTCGTCTTTACAATTCTTATCCCCTTCATACGCGATATTATCGAAAGTTTCCGTCTTTTCTTATATAAATAAATCACTTCATATGTAAAGAGTTTAAAACCTAAGAAAACTCGTTTTGGTCTAAAGGCTCCGGACAGCATGTCAGAATCTCACATACACCAAGTACCATCGATCAGAATCAGGTCTTGCATGTAAGGCTACCAAACTTGGGTGCAAATGATGTCATGGAAGCTGAAAGTCTGAAGCTTACTTTCGATTTTGAAGTGAAGAGTACGGATACAGGCAGGTATATCGTGAACAATCTCGGAAAGGGCTTGGTTAGCGACCTTACAATCGAATACGAGGGGAATATCGAACAGTCGATCACTGACGTTGATGTCTTCCAGCTTCATGCAGATAAGTGGGCTTCAGAGACACGGAAATTTCTCAGGATCGAACAAGGGGTAGACGCAGAAGGAGATGTGAGTAAACTTCGAGTTAAAACCTCTGGAGCAAGTGGTAGCACGAGTGAAACTGCGCTGGCTAATGCACATGGGAACAGATTCGCAATACTCTTGTGGGAATATTTCAAAGTCTTGAAACACCTACCGTTTGTACAGCTTGACGATTGGATCAGTTTCCAACTGAAATTCGCACCTTATGGAAACGTGATCGGAGATGCTAGAACAAGAAGCGGAACGACAAAGAAATATGCTGGTGGCACCTATACTATATCTTCCATCGCTTTGGAATTCAATAAAGTAGAAGATGCAGAATTCAAGGAAGTAGTCGAGAGCGCTTCCATAAATAGATCTTTTCCCTATGTCAGAGTCTTGAGACATCACGTGATACCCCTCAAAAAGGAAGATAACATGTGGAACATACAGGTTAACGTAGCCAGTGAGAGTTTAAAGGCTATTTTGATGTTCTTCATCGAATCTGGTAGTCGAAAAGCCTACGCTTTCGACAACGAAAAGTTCTACAATCCGAAAATCTCCAAAGTAGACATCACCATAGAAGGCGAACCAAATCAACTCTACACGCACGGCTTGCTTCCGAAGGTATGTATGAGAATGCCTGGCGATATTTCAGCGGAGACGAGCACACGAGTATAGCACCAGCAGACTTTTACAACACGAGTTACTCGCTGTTCGTTGATTTTAGAAGCACTCCTGACAACAAGCTACATGGAACAGGGAGACAACTGAAGAACACGAGCGATGGTGTAACTTTGGCGATCACGAAAAAGGCAGAAGCTGCAAGATCTATCAACTGTTACCTCTACGTATTGCAAGATGGACAAGTCAACTTTGGAGATGGGTGTTTCGCGAGCGTCGGCTATTAAAATAAATGAGCTACGTAAAGGAACCTTGTACAGCGATTTTCTCTGGACACACTGGATGTCGAAAGACAGAGTTGGTTCTCCATCTTCTACAAAACCAGTTCAAGCATCACTTTGACTACATCGTCATCATCTGCCCTAGTCTCAAGTGGAATGATACCTACAAAACATGTCAAGCTTTCTGGAAAGATGACGATATTTTTCTAGTTGAACCAACACCAGGAAGAGGATTGTTTGATTGGATAATGAAATTCTCGACTCTCTTACAAAACCAAGAGACACTCTTCATCATTGATGATTGAATAGCTGACGAGAAACTTGACAAACAGAGAAACCCACTTTTAGATTTGGCTATCTCTGAACATTATAAACAACATAGTCTCTGGTTACTCACGCAAGCCTACACAGCTGTCCCTAAGAACATCCGAAGACAGGAAAAAATGCTCTTTACTTGGTACCCGAGGGAAAGGAGTGATGTGAAGATCCTTGATGAAGAAACTAATGTTATAGAGGATTGGAAATCCATTAAGAAGCTTTGGAAGAGGGGTAAATATGTTTGCTTGTATATACGGCTAGAGTATCTTCAAGCGTACCACATTCTTCAGTAACCATCATCGTTCTAGTTACTGCAGATACTCCGCTAGAAATTTCTTGCACCTTGTACCGCTCTGCGTCTCGCCTTCGTCAAAGTACTCTGTCTGGATGCACCACACTCTTTACACAGCTTGATAATATCCATGTGACCACCGGTAGCTGCACAGCCACATCATGGAATTCGTGTTCATATTTATTATACATTTGGGACATCCAACTAGCTTAGCTATACGGATAGACTTATCCCTCGTGATGGTTGCACCCTGCTTTTGGGCACAACTCTGACAGCGACATTTTGTGCCACCTTCATACCACTTATATATCCAAAACTACCACTCTTTCACATTCTCAGGAGGTACTTCCGTATCCTCGGGAATCAGCATATGTTCTTCGCGAACGAAAGCTCTCTCAGGCCCATCTTGCAGGTAGTACAAGATACGTTGTCCTGGATACTCTAGGATCTCACACCAGCGATACGTTTTCCGACTCCAGTTGTTGTTCGTCGCACGACGTCCTGTGTCATCATGTTCCTCTCCTAGTTGCAAGAGGTAGCGATACAACCCTGATTCAAAGCGTCTTCCTTTGGATAGACCTGGACTTTTAACGGGACTTCCTCGAGCTTTATCGCAGTCCTTGAAAGCACGGTGTTGTTGAGTTGTCTCACACTTTTCTGGTAGTGTCGGATCCATGTGGTACTCTTTTTCTCTGGATCCTCCATCTCTTGCGCATCCTGTATCTTAAGAGAATTTTCCACAAAGGCTGTAAACTTATGTTAGTACTTTGTCGTAATTCTCTTGACTTTGACGTCATTCTTCTCAAAGAGTTTGCTTGTTGCCGACTTGAACTCGGAACCATTGTCAACATCTGGATATTTCAGAGGTCCCTTTTTATATATGTCAGCAAACATCTCGACAACGTCGCTCGCTTTCTTCGTTCTCAAAATTCTGCTCACTTTATACCCTAAAGCGATGTCGATAACATTCAAAACGTACTTGTACGTATTCTGGTAGATATTGTCAATAGGTAGAAACATGAGATCCACCTGATATATCTTGTTTACCTTGGTTACGTAAAAATGTGCATGATCAATATGCTTAGGACGAGGTAGATGGATCTGCCATAACGCCTGTCTAACAAGCCAGTGCAAGACTTCCTTCTTTTTCAACCTGATCTCTTCTGAAGCTCTTTAACACCCTTGTGACCTACCCAAAAGTTTTCAGGTCGGTAGTAGATCCCACTCAGTTTCTTCTCAGTCATTTATTATATATAGCGATACACTAAATACCCTAAAATACAGAGACCTCCTCCAATAAAGGCCAACTGGTATAGAGGTTAGAGGATCAAGGTGGTGTTTTGTTATTCGATAGTATTCACACATACCGCCATCTTATCCATTCTACTTTCTTGTGTTCCGCTTGACTTGCGATGAATGCATCGTTTTCTTTTGACTCTCGAAATATACAAAAAAACCTACCGCAAAGATTACTAAGATCCCTTCACCACCTACGAGTTGATACGAACTGAAAGACTTGTCAGGTACTTGCTTAGGTACTTGATCAGGTACTTGCTTAGGTACTTGATCAGGAACTTGATCAGGTACTTGTAGTTCAGCCTTCTTCGTACGATTCCACTCTACCAAGTTCTTTTTCTACGCTACTCGACCCAGGTTCTTCGATTTTGTAAGTTTCTCCTGTTCGTTGCTCATTTATTTTAACTCGCTATCAGGTACTTGCTTAAGTGCTTGATCAGGAACTTGCTTAGGTACTTGATCTTGTACCTGTAGTTCAGCCTTCTTCTTACGATTCCACTCTGCCAACTTCTTTCCCTACGCTACTCGGCCCAGGTTCTTCGTTTTTGTAAGTTTCTCCTGTTCGTTGCTAATTTATTTTAACTCCCTGTTGTTCCTCTGCAAGTTTTGCGAATCTTTCCCAATCGAGGTTGGTAAAAATGATCGCAGCCAGAGCGACTAGACCGAGGAAACTACGACAATTACAGTATATGCTAGAGCCTATAGTATCCATAGGTGAAACGTTGGGGATGGAAGAGGTCATATAACTTATGATGGAGCCAGAGATAAGAGGGTTTTTGTTGATCTCTCCTAACATCTTGGATAGATCTCTCACGCCTGTCAAACTAGACAGTTTAGCGGTGAAATCAGGCTGCTGCACCTTGAGGTGATCAGCATCCTGCACCTTGTGTCCTACCGTCTCAGAGCGTTTTTCAGTGTAGTTTTTGCAGAGTCGTTCTATAATCTGGTCACTCGCTTTACTCAATCTTTCCACTGTCCAAGGCTTCTTCCCACCAAGATATTTACCACCTTGTATAGCACGTGTTAGTTCCGCTCTTTTCTGAGCTTTTTCTGGTGTATCGACTACGTCTAACTCTGGCTGTAGAAATGCATCGATGTTCATGGCTAGCTTTATTATATGACGGAATCTTCAAAATACCATGAGCAAAATTACAGTCTAAAAAAGACAGACAGCTAGTGTTTCATACATTTCTTTTATGTATCTCATCACCATATGAAAGACAACATGCCGTACTTTGAAACAAAACTTCTGTTCTCTCAGGAGAACCCGCTAGGGTTTTCGTTGTTGTTGTTGTTGATGTTGCTATTCCCTAGAGTGTGTCTACTCCACCTGGATTCTCAAATCCACCAGTACTTGCGTTGTGATAAAGTCTGCCTGCGTGATGCGCTTGTCATCCCAGGGTAATTTACAATTACACTATCTACGAAAAGTTTTTAAAAGCACCATTTTATCGCTCTCTTTAGCTCCCAAGCAACCTTCAGCAGTTCTGATTTACACACAATTCCAGCAGCTGTACCGTGTGCCCACGAGCGTATACCATCAGCATCTTGGAGTCTTTTGTCATCGCTCAACGCAATTTTGTTGATCTTCTGCGTATATATGACCTGCTTTCTGCTTCTGAATGCTAGCTAGCTTCTGTACTGCAGTTTCCCATCTCGACAACACTGGAGATAATCGCCGAAGGAGATGTGCTTTTTGACGAGACATCTCTTTATTCCCGTGCATCTCTTGTCTACTTTACCATCTAGCTACTTGTATGCATACATCTTTGGTCTCAAGATTACAATTCAGTCATGATTTTGCCGCCTAGTTCGTCCTTTATCAGGCCTATGACTTTCTTGTTTTTTCCGATAGGGAGTGGTCTGTCATCTTCTTTGCTGTAACCACTTGTATCAAAGCGAGTTTCCACATCTCCAGCGATATCTTGGTAAAAGTCTTTCGTATTGATGTGGTATACGAACGAGTCAGTATCCATGTAACATAGCTTGGCATTGCTTCTATACTTTAGATTCATGTAGACATAGTGGAACTCGTACATCACAATCTTACTCAGATCTAAGATGGCTTGACCTAGATATACTGGCTTGTTCATCACTACCTCTACTTGACTCATATCCATCGCTATCAGGTGCTCTGAAAATCGTATCGTATTGCGGTAGCTGGGTTTGACCTTTTACGCTTCCTTTCGGTACACACAAGCTGGATATTCTTATGCTTGCGAACGTTCTCCATAGTCTTGCCAAAGACTGAGTTGTTCATCAGCTTGAAAAAGTTCTTCTTGAATTCATTCTTCGCCGCTTTCTGATACTCTGTATTCACATCGATGTAAGGCTTTAACCACGCGCTCTGCTTGAACTCGATTATACGATGTACCTTTCCAATACCAGCCCATGCTTTAATGCTTGCTGCAATGTTTGAATATGCACTACATAGCGCTCTTTGTCGTATAAGTTGCACATCAGTTTCTTTACCTCATCCATCAACTCCACCTTCTCTGGTAAGAATGGTAGCTCATTGTGCTTCAGCTGAAGCTCCTTAGGGTACTTGACATCAACTTCTAGCATATAGCCTATATCACCATCATCATAGCTGCGTATCTTCTCCTCTGTAAAGCCTTTACTGTTTATCCACTTTAAGCCGTGCGTTGGTAGCTTTTGAACCATTGCCCAGCCATAGAGGTTGTCAGCATCTAGGTACTATATATATGACGAGTTTTTACTTTCTCCCATGTATTCGTTACATGCCTTGGCATAGTGTTGAATAACCTGACAAATTCCACCTCTTACCTATTTTTCAACTATCAGCAACATGTTTTCATCCGTCAACAACTCTAACTGAACACCCGTCTTCTTCAGAGCTGTTTGCCAAGCCAGTCCTGGAGCTGTATAACAGTGCGCTGGATCTAAGTCATAAATATCTTGACATAGGTCTCTAAACCCCTCGAATACATCGGCAAGAAGTAGTACATCTCCACTCAGGTATAAGTCGTGATAGTCCCCAAGATCTGTACACTCGAACGCCTTCCACGGTTTCTGAGCATGAGCATACTCATTCTTTGATATACCACACAAGTTCAAGCTGCTATAGAACTTCTCCTGCGGTGGTAACTCTGCTTCCTCAAAGCGATCAAAGCTATCCATATACACATACGGATATACCCCCTTGCAAAGCATCAGTCGAAACTGTTCATCACCACCAGAATACCTGTACGTACTACTAAACTTCTGTTTCAACTCATCCTTGTCCAACTGCTTTTTAACATTCTTACAACAGCCGTTCTTGAACTGAAACTGCGTGATGTAGTCTGCGTCTACCTCCAAAAACTCCATTTGATCTTTACAAGCTTTGCACACCACACCATTGATACCAGCTAGATTATCCACCAAGTCACTAAGCGAGCTTTGCATGAAACGACAACTATCGATAAATCTCAGCATGCATTTCTTCACCAATACCTTTTCTTTTCCTGTCTTTTTGTCTTTTATCATGATAGGCTTGTCAGAGTGGTCGTACATTTTCACCCATATTGGAACCGAAAAACTGATGTACTTTTCCGCATTCTCAGCAATGCACTCTATCTCATTTACATCAAACTTCTTTACCAACTCTCGAATGAATAAGTGACCATCATACTTGAAGAGGTTGTGAAATACTACAGGGATATGCTTAGGTAGTTGATATGCTAAGTTGCACTTGCTATGTGCTGCTCCTCGATACTTACCAGAATAGTTACAATGATCCCGCACTTTATGATCTCCAACAGCGTCTGCTTGTTGTTTAAACACCTTCTTACAGAGATGACATTTCCTCGCATTTTTGTGGATCTTTTTCTCTTCTTCCGTGACTGGATCAATTGCTCTCTTCTTGTGTCGAATTGCCTTGTAAACCTGCTCTTTTAGCGTCTTTCAAAACACCTCTACACAGTCATTACCTCTATGCTGCTTCATTGCATTAGATAATTCCCCATGGGCAACTTTGGTGTACAAGCCTACGCCACAAGCAATATGCTTGTTAACATCCTGGGTAAAGGGTTGCTCTGGATCTCCTTGTGCTCCTGAAATTGGTTTCAAAATACACTCCATATCTCCATATATCACAAAGGAAACCCTTATAACCTTATCAGCATCTCGATATTCTAAGATGTTTTTCCCTTCCTCAGGCATCTTTACATGACAATAATCATGATCTTTACATACCTCGACATGTAGCTTCTGTTCGGAATGCGTTGAGGCAGTTTAGGCAATAGTAGTCACCATCGTGTCTTGAGGTTACACCATGTAACAGAGCTGAAATCTTCTTGATGGCTTTGTAGTGCTTCTTTCCTTCTTCTTGAATAATAAGCAAGTCGACCACCTTACTTCTATCACAGTTATACTTTGAAATGTAGGCTTGCTTGATGTCTTTTTTTCCTTCAACGTACAACACATTCAACGCAACCGTAGGGTTCTGTTTTTTTAATTTTGACCACTGGTTAGCTGGTGTTGGAAACTTGAAGCCTTTCCAGTTATATATCTCTACAAAGGGTTAATTTTGATATCCTTTGAGGGTCTTTTCTTATCTCTTCATGATGTCATGCTGCTATCACTGCCCACTTGAAGCATTCCTCATCCTTGTTTTTTTCGGTTGAGACAACACTTTTTGTTTTCGATCCATTCTGGAAGATCAAGCCATTAACTATCGCGTACTAAATCCACTTTATGACAGGGATATGTCATCTCAACGATGCGATGGAAAACAAAATCACTACTATCCAGTGCTTGTGATAAAACCTCATACCTCCTCAAAATAAATCGGATCATCTCATTTATGATCTCTTCAAGATCATTACCTATCATAAGCGTGTGATTTTCGCTTCATAAAGGCTTGGTTATCTTGTAATCTTCATCCTTGATGTTCACAAACTCTGGACCTATGTTCACCTGAAATTTCCAGCTGTCACCAGTTTTTACCAAGTTCCGCATCGTCTTTACCACATGTCTTCGAGTCTTCCTCAGATACTCTTCGAGCGTCACAACTTTCCCCTCATCAACGCCCTTGCTTTTAAACCGTCTAAAGTTCCCTCTAAATGCATTCTCTTCCTCTCTAGGCTTATATTCCTCACCTGCAATATCCTCAACGATATCTTTCAACCTCAATGTGCGATGTCTCGCAATATTTTGAGCTATACGCTCCTTCTTCCCTCCTATGGCCTGTAAACCTGAGTCTCGTGCTAGTTTTCTGAGATTGTCTCTCTTCAACTGTTTCAGGCCTTCTATTTGAGATTTTATCACCCTGCGATGGAAGAGAATTGTATCGATTAAATCATGTCTTTTTAGACTTCGATACCCTCAGATTTTGCTACCCTCCTGAGAGAAGATTTCTTCTCTCTATACAGTGTACCCACCGTATCATGATAGTGTTGAATACGATCAACTAAGGTGGCTTTGTTAGTTCTACTATATGGAACATTCTCCGCCCTCGTGATCTCCACCAATTCCTTATATGTTTGATTCATCATGGAATTCGTGTTTATCTTTTATTATACATTTGGGAAATCCAACTAGCATAGCTATATGGACAGAACTTGCAAGGGAATTCCCCTTACTCATTCAACCGTGACCGATATTGTACAGTTGATGTATAGTTTCGACGTCTGACCCTCAACTGAAGAGTTGCAAGAAAAATGGTTTCCATAGCAACAAAAATTATTCCGATTTTTTAAAAATCGAATTATTTTTTACAAATCGGTTTTATTTTTGAAAATCGAATTTTATTTTTGAAAATCGGATTTTATTTTTTGAAAATCGGATTTTATTTTTAAAATCGGATTTCCATGGCAACAAAAATATTTCCGAAAATTATAAAATCGGATGATTTTGAAAATCGGATTTTCAGATTTTTGATGACGTCAGCAATTCTTCAGAATTTCAACCCTCGATTCATCGGTCATTTTTATCGAGGATATCATCTATATTTTGACTATCTGCACAGCGACTCTAATATCGGAAAATCTTCGATATTTTGACTATCTGTGCAAGTACTCAATTTAGCGGTGATTTCACACTATTTTGACTATCTGCGCAGCGACTCTAATGTCGGGAAATTTAGATGCACCAGAATTGTCCATTTCCTATCTCTAAGAGCGCCTATGGTAGAAAGATCACCTTCCTCGAATTAGTGCCCCCTTTTGACGTGATATATTTAATGAGCGCCTCCCTCGAATGAAAGGAGACCATGTGGGTCGTAATGACGTATACTGTCTTGATATTAAAATCTAATTTTCCTTTTTGAAGTATTCTATTGCATGCATAATATAACAATTTTTTGAAATAAAGAAACTGGAGAATCTGCAAAAGCAACCGGCATGACCTCCGCTATGACCTGCACAACCTCCTTATGACCAGCATGACGTCTTGAACCACCTGTGTGGCCCACATGACCGCAACCCACAACCCGTCCCTTTAGGTTAACCCATGTGTTGGTTTAGTTTTGCAATGAAAAATCTACCTTTCATCTAAATCATTAATTTTATTTTTAGGAGAAAGGAGGGTGAAGGGAGTTTGCAATATGAAAACCTTCAGGAGATGAGTTTGAGCCCTCGTGGTTGCTAAACAAATTTAATTGTTATTCCAAAAAACTGGGTTGCTTATAACAGTTGTGTAGTGCATGATAGTTGCATAATTGTTTTGATTTTCATAGCACTTATATTGGAATTATATTATCACTATTCTCTGCGGCTTGATTTAACTTTCTTAGTGAAATTTTTTAAGATTACGATTGAGAAAAATTTAGGGGATCAGCGGGTCCAGGGGGTCGATCACACCCTCTCAGTAAAACTTCCCCTTTTATAAATTTTTGATAATTATAATCAGCCCAGTTAAAAATAAATTACAATGGCACAGAAGGGTCAAACTGCGCGTACTTTCAGAAACACTTCGCGCTTCTCCTATGATTATTCTCTGCGCTCTTCAGGAAACTTTTCACTGCGTGCCTGCTACGATTTTGCGCGCTCTTCATAGCCAGAAACAGTGCGCGCTTTTCTCTACGACCAATGAATATTTCCCTACGACCACTTAATCAGAATTCGTGTATTTGTTACACAACCAACCGTTGTACTTCGTGCCTGTCATCCCTGTCATCATGAAACCATTGACTATTCTAAAGTGGACGAGTTTCAGGATCCTCAGTTTGCAATCCTGCAGAGTGATAATCTGGAATTTATAGAATCTGCTGAATAGTGCTGGAGAAGTTTGGGACATTTTGTGAAGGTTTAGGAATGCATATTTGTTTATTAACGGCTATTTATGACTTTTTATAAATTTATTTTAATTTAATAAAAAATATTTTTTTAAAAAAACACTTGTGTCTTCATTGTTGCTGTCCTTTTCGTATGAAAGTACGTACCTATGATCAATAATATAATCTTGAAGTTGTCATCGCCTTTTTTCCAGACCTTTACGTTATCTTATTGGCTTATTTCGCCTAATTGTTTGCCTGCGCATGTTACGTCGGTCTTTATTTTGCCAAGGCAAAAATCGCTCAATTTTTCATGTTAATTAATGTCAGGTAACTAAATTAAAGTAACAAAACTTTTTTTAATTTTCGATGCTGTTTTAATTTTTGATGTCCAATAATATTAGATCCATTAATTTCCAACTTTGACTTAAATTAATTGAAATGGTTATTTTACTTCCTGAAAATATCTTTCACACTAACGGATTGTAAATGTTGATCCAAAAACATTTAAAAAAATTGTAACTAGTGGTATAGTGCTCGTCTCCAGGGCGTGAGGTAAGGGGTTCAAATACCGAGTCTTGCCAGCGACTATATTCGCGCTGGTTGGTTGTCCGCACCCTGTTTCGTTTAAAAGATAGTAACCCACACCCATCTTGTGTAATATACAAAGGCACGTGCAGTTATGGTGAAACCTATGTAGGTGAAACAAAAAGAAATACAAAAACACGCTGGGACGAACATAATGATATTCGGAGAGACTCGGAGTCAGTCAAGTACCTGCGCAATAATATTGACCACCATTTTGAATGGGAGATACTAAGTAAAGCCCGTGTGCGAATAAGAGTCAGAAAAAACTTAAAAGCTGCATTTATAGCCTTACAAAAGCTAACAATTAATAACCATTAGAATGTAAATGGTTAATTTTACTTCGAAATGGCATTACGTAGATTATTCCCTAGTGTAACATATCAATTTTATCTTTTTTCATTCCCCTTTTGTTTATATGTTATTTGTATAGTACACCAATTATATGACCTTTGTAGATAGTTTTTAAATAGTGTAACCTTGTTTTAACATCATTACATTTTTACCTGACGATGGAATAAATCCGAAAAGCTTAGTAACATAATATTGTTGTTTATATTCGTTTTAATATAAATCCGATAATATATAGCTTGTTGATCCTCCTTCTGAAATTTCTACGTTGAATAGGTTGGAACAGGTATTAATTTCCAAAAGAACTTTATATTCCGCATATTTGTGAACACCATTGGTATTTGTTGGGAAAGGTAACGTTTTTATTTAATGCAAAATTCGCAGAGTGTTAAAATTTTCTCCAAAAAGGTATTCTTATTTCTAAACAATGACAAGCAGCCTTTGTTCTTAGAATAAAACACATTTGGATATGATTTCAGATTAACTGTTTCTTGTAGAATAGCGCGGAGAATAATGGTAGGGAAGCGTGCATTGTTTCGTGAAGAGTTTGACCCTTCTGGGCGGCCATCGTAATAAATAAATCGGGGAAAAGGCGTTTTCCCCAATTTTTCGTATCCTGAAAAACGACAAAAGCATGAATTTTTAGATATAAACTTTGCCGTTATATTGCTGTAGTCTAAACAGTCACCATCATCGCGTCCATTTACTGCACGCGTTTTGTTGATATGCCAAGGATTTCTTGTTCTTTTTTTAATAACAACTCGAATGTCACACAAGAATGAGATAATTTTAAAGAAACGCGGGTAATTACCCATATACTAACTACTCATCCCGATATACTAACCATATACTAACTGCAAGCTTTACTTTGACGTCAGTCAATGTTCTCCGGTAGCGCCCTCATAACCAGTTAGTATACCGTTATTATAAGTACCTAGGATCTGCTGTTGATAGCAAAGTCACTATGAACGACGATATTGCTTACAGAAAATCGTTAGGCAGGTCTCTGTTATGCCTTGAGATCGCAAATCGACGATAAGACAGCAGTTTGATATACAACACCATGATCACATCAATAATTCTTTTTAACAGTATAGTCAATCTCAATTTTAACAACACTTAACTGATGAAAGTTGATTCGCTAGACGGGAGAGCTAAAAGCGTAAGCAACTGTGATAACTTACCCAAGATCCATGACGTGATATTAAGGAATGCATGCAGCACAGTTTGTAAATGTATTGATGGGAAATGCTGTGGAAACTTTATCAATTTTTTTAAAAACTTTAACCATGAAAAATTAACAAGAAACAATAATTATCTCCAAAAGTTTAATTAGAAGGGAAAAGTGGTTTTTATTTTATGGGAGCACTTTTTTAAAATAAATTGCCACTTGCATTTAGGAAAGAAGGTCCTTTTAGTTTATTTAAATGAAAACTGCGAAGCCAATGTTTTTGATATGAAGATTTTTAAATTTTTAGATTTTTTCAATTGTATACTACATCTACTCATTGGGTTAACTACGTTCATTCTTCACCGAGAGTGACTATTTCACCCATACTCGAGCATTTCTAATGTTTATACGTTTTGAAGAGGGGCTAGAGGGGCTGTATATCTCACTGTGACGCTGTGCTTATAATACTAGGGTGGAAACTGATGGTGTATAATTAATATTGTAATGATTAGTTCATGATATGAACGCTGATTGATGATAATGATGACTAAATGTGCCTAGTATCAAATAAATTAAGACCATATTCAGTTAGCAGTCTGTTAGGTGCTAGGTCGGACACTAGGCCACGATCTATGTTCTTCGTTTGTGTCATTTCGTGACCTCTCTGATCTGAACATAACTTTTAGAACATTTGATTTACAGCATACATTTACAAAATCAATAAACGTCTCAAGATTTCCGCCTGCAGTTTTTGAGAACTATATGTTGAATTTTTCAGGAAAGTATGATTTCTATCGAGTATGATCATGAATTATAATAATAAAAAACGGAACAAAACTCTTCGGAGTGCTCTGTCTTAAATAATGCGTTCGGTAAGTTTCCTCTTCGTAAAAAACGAAGATCTATTAAAACGTAGATCTCGCTTTTTCATAGATTGGGAGATACCATCTCTTAAATTCTTCCAGATTTTCTTTAAATAATTTTCTGTGAAAAAAATGTAGGCAACAAGTCACCACAACACAATATAATTAATACATACCCAATTCTGAAATGAAAAAATGAAAACAAGTATAATCACTAAGAAAAATAACGTTTTCAGATAAAAAGCAAACACAATAACACACGCCATCTCTTCTCACAACTCAGCACACATCGACTAGCTCTCTTAAGAGGATAATATAAGCACTGTACTATACCTTCTTCACTAAGTTTTTTAGCGATTTCTCTCCAAGATGTTGCTTTTTTGGTGTTTCCTTAAACGACCTTGATGATGTGTCCAATAGACACCGATACTCTCTGACAGCTTCCACCAAGTTATGCTCTAGAGTTGTGACAACTGCTACTGATGATGGCTGTTGCTGCTCTCCTTAAGAAGCACCTTCATTAAATAATATTCACTGTATTTCTTCCTTCTGTATGTAGTTCTGCTACATAAGCAGGAATTTCTCTGCACCCAAGAATGCGGCCAACACCTCAGCAGTAACAACATTTCCAGCCATCCTTGTCTTCTTCACAATAAAAAGAATTTTTTTCTTGCAAAAGACAGACGAAATTTTCTTGCCGTTTCCCTTGAAGAGAAACAGCGACGATGTTTTTGAGCCTGTTCACAATATAGCCTCTATAACCAGAATCAATAGCATCGGAGTACTAGTAATCTTAGTCGTTAAGCTGTTAGGTTTAACACCATTGTTGTTTTCCAAATCTTTATGCCAACGTTTAATTTCATTCAAAGTTCCTGAGGTGTACGCTACAAAAAACACCATGACCTTAGGTTTTCGATAAACTTGTACATCTGTCGTGTGAACAATCTGGTAATATGTCGTAATGCTAGTTACATTGAAATAAAGTGGCCAGCAATCTTAGATATTTGTTCGGCCGTTGTTAACGGAGGAAGATGGCAATACTTAATTAGAGTTTTGAAGTTTTGTATTTTGTCTTGTGGTACCTTAAAATCATCAATTTAGTGTCTATTTCGAAACCCAGCCATTTTCCTAATTGACTAGGCTCTAAGTGTGATTCTGAAAATTTTATTGTTAAACCAGCGTGTTGTAAGTCGAGCTTTGATAGGAATGAAAACCAAATATACCATCATCGAGATACATCGCTGATAATATGCCTTCATAACGCCATTATTTGACAAGCGGTCGCGTCAGTTTTGTAAAGGCATAGCTAGGACAAGCCAATTCGAAAGGTAAAACGACGAACACAAAATACCTGGTAAGGCCGTCCATGCATAACCTAAATACTTTTGGTGCTCTGGCATAATTGGTATACGATAGTAGCCATGTTTTAAAATCGAAAGTTCCAAAAAAATAATTTTTGTCAAAAATTTCAGACACGATTTTTAAATTTCCGTACCTAAATTTTGTAACGTCGAGATAATTGTTCGCATGTCTCAAGTCTAACACAAGCCCCGACTTCCCTCGCTTTGCTGCATCTTTAAGTAGATTACGACAATAAGGAACATCTTTCACCTCCTTTACATAACCTCTCTTTATTGACTCATTTATACTCTGCGTAGTGAAGTCCCGGTGATGCAAACTCGACTGGTTATTCTTCGCACAAAGTGAAGGGGGGAAACTCTTTTAGTGGTAAACGATTAAAATTTTTAACGCTACCCATAACAAAAAGGAAGTACGTTTTCCCCCAAAACGCCAATTATTTTGGATTTTCCCTCTCACAAAATCATTGTACTCTACACCCGACTCAACTTCCCAGCTCTGCGGTTCTGAATACACATAAAAATTAAGTTCCTTCATACTCTCGAGTGTTAATGCAAAACAAACAGTGACTAGCAAAATGACCTTCTTGCCTACACAGCCAACAATTTTCCACAAAAATCGACAGTTACACGGTTCTTGCACGATAAGTTGCAGAAAAATATGAAGTAGGATGCAATTAGGCTCAAAATAAAAACATATTAATATATCTTTAACTGATGTTTGGGTTTAAATTTAGGCTTAATTTATGTCCTCGTTCATTGCTAAAGTCAAAAATGAAAATCACATGATTGAAATGGATAATGTGTAATTCGGTCTTTAATTTCTCGAAAACTGCAGGTGGGAAGCTTAGGAACTTTTCGAATATGAAATAAGTTCATCAACAAGACATCAAGAAAACCAATCATTTCAGAGAGGAAGGTCACGAAAAGTATTTTCTGAGGCATTGTTCATATTGTGGATGGTGGTCTGGATGGAGGCGCACAGCAGCTGGAGGCTGCAGCTGCACTCAGAGCAGCCAGCTTCGATAAAATAAATTTAAAACAAATTTTGCATGTAAACTTTATAATATATATATTGTTTAAAAAATATTCTTCTTTCTTTTCTTTCCTCTCCCTTTTAAAAATACACGAACGAAGCAGTTAAAGAGACCACATTACCTGGTGTAAATGAAGTACATGGCGCGAATGTCTTGCTCTTTCTGCTTTAGTTACTCGTTAGAAGCAGTAGATGCCTCCACAAACTACGTGCCGAAGAGTTCGCGGTCGTTAAATATTATTCAGTAAAAACATTTTTATATCTTTATAAGCACCAGAGGTTTATTCACATCGATGGTGTGATGGTGCAGTGTTGGTGTAGTGTTGGTGTAGTGATGGTGTAGTGATGGTGTGGTGATCGTGCAGTGTTGGTGTAGTGTTGGTGTAGTGTTGGTGTAGTGTTGGTGCAGTGTCGGTGTAGTGATGGTGTAGTGTTGGTGTAGTGATGGTAGTGATGGTGCAGTGTTGATGTAATGGATAGTACCTCCGAGTGCGACCACTGAGACCCGTGTTCGTGTCTCAGGCTTTTAAAATTAGAGCAATGCGATACGTATCTCTGGCGGTAAGTCAACTTCCTTCTTTATCGGACAAAATTTCGTCTGACAAAATTTTCCTCGCTTCTAAAAACATTTCCAAGTGATATGTTGTTTCGTTGGACAAAATTTTCGTCACCTCCAGAAAATTTCTTCACTTTTTTCCGACGACGTTTTGTCCGATAAGGTACTTGCAACAACCACGGAAGGAAGCCCAATGACTTAAAACTCCCCAGTACTTACTTACTTACTTACTTACAAGAAAGACAAAACAGTTTAAAAACTTAATACATATGGACCTCTAATAAGAAACTTACAAATTATGTACCCACGGTACAAATATGATTACATCCCGATAATTGTGGGTGCACTCGGCTATATTAAAAAAAGACCTTACGATATACATGAAAAAATTAGGTTTTGGTAAAAAAGAAACAGTGCATCACATCAAAAATATACAGCTGCTGGCCCTGTAAGAATTGCTAAAGGACTAATTCAAATTAAAAAACAAACAAACTGTAGTAGAAGCTTCCGTCTATTGAATTAGTACCTTTCGATATGCCTTCACATAAAGTAGTTACCTCATTTGTTGCGGGCTGATGATAAGTTGTTGTCAACAAACTTTATCCTTTTATCTTTTTTGTTTTTGTTTGATTTGTTCGCTCAGTAACCGTTTTCTTAAGCATCAGAGGCGGATCGAGAGGGTATGTGAAAATCTGAAAAACATTAAATCAAATACTATTCAGAAAGCAGCATAACACATAAAAGGTATATTCGTAACATTTCCCCAAAATTTGTGAGACACACTACTACTTCTATTCGCGCGGTTTTAAGTCGGAGTTATGGTCAAACAAGTCTCATATACTTCATTTTGGCGTTCCAATTCTTTAATGAATTCTTTCGTCTATGAAGAAATAAAATAATTTATTTATTTAATTTTCAATTTATATAAATATTCAACGAATCTTGCATGACGTCAAAATTTTTATTACAGTAATACACCACCGTATCGTCAGCGAATTTTTTCAGCTTTGCATGCTTTATGTATTCTCGAAAGTCGTTAAAAGAAATCAAAAACAAGGTGGGTCCAAGAATCGAACCTTGTGGCACACCGCATGTTATAGGAAGGTATCTGAATCTTCACCATTTAAACAGACTAGCTGGATACGGTGAAACAGATAATTACAAAACCATGTTTAAGCAGAACCGATAATACCATAGCCTTCTAATTTTGATAATAGTATACTATGGCTGAGAGTGTCAAATGCTTTGGACAGATCTATAAAAATAGCGCCAGTCATCTTACCATTGTCCATTTCCTTTCTGATATCGTCTAAGAAAAGAGTGGTCGCCTCTTCTGTAGACCGTTGTTTGCGGTACCAAAATTGATGTTCCGACAGTAAACCGTTATTTTCTAAGTCCTCTATTAGTGGTGATTTACTGATTTCTCAAGGATTTTGGATAAAATTGGTAAAACAGAAATTGGTCGATAGTTATCAGGTTTAGTTTGTGGACCTGATTTATGAATTGGCGTAACTTTACCTTTTTTCCACTCGTCTGGAACGACACCACTTTTTAACGACGAGTTTATTATATAGCTTACCGGTTTTGAAATCAGTGTTGAGACATCCTTCAACATTCCTGGCGGCAAATCGTCTACGCCTGATGACTTGTTCCTCTTCAATGATTTTAAGCATTTTTCTACGAATATGTTACTGCCACGTAAAACAAAATGTTTTTTCGGTTTTCTTTTCTATCTTTATGGGCTTTTCCACATAACATTTCTCAAACAATAAAATTTGGTTTTCAGCTTTTTTGCGGTGGAAAAGTAACTACAGAACGTATTTGCTTTGGATGTTGTGATTTTATTTCCACCTGTCACTAGAAACAGTTCTGGATCACTCTTTTTTTGTTTTCTTTCGAGCTCGGGAATATCGACTTGATAACCTTCCAGAGTGTTCTTGGATTTCCACTAGCTTCTAATCGTAGGTTTCTGTTGTATTCACCTTTATGTTTACGAATGGAGATGTTGCACTGGTTTCCGCGTTTTCGTTTTCCTGGCTTTTCGCAGTATCTGATCTAGCCTGTTCATAATTAATTTTGTTTCGTCAGTCAACCAGGGACATGCCCGTCCTCTTATACGTTTGGTGATAAATGGTGCATGTCGGTCCAATGTCACAGTAAGGATGTTCTTTAGATATAACCAAGCATTTTCTAATTAAACATTTGATGATTTACTTTACGGACGCATAGTGTCATGTCATGCGATCATGATATGTTTGTAGTTATTACCTTAGAATGGTAGATAGCGCTGCTATTTGATGCTATGCTATATGATGTTTCAGTAATACGCTCTCCTTTATAGTTTGCTCGAAACCATGAATGCAAAAAATATCCTTAATCGCTTTATAGTCATTACGTTTTGAATAGTTCACATTCAAGTTTCCGGTGATAAATCCTTCCTTGGAGAGTTCTGTAATATGTATTAGCATATCGTTAAGGATACTGTCAAAGTTGTTTTGAAAGATATTTAGAATTTTCGAATTTGTTTGGAAAATCTCGATCCAGATGCAATGAAATAAGAACTGAAAATTTAGCAGATCCAATTCTCATTGCTATTAATAAATACAAAAATCACTCAAGTATTGAAGCTATAAATAGAAAATTCCAAGGATCACTCTTTTTTGTTTTAATGAAATGTTCCAACGAAAGTGATAAGGGAAAACGCAAACATATTTGCTGATTTTTTAACTCCAGCATTTAATAACTGTGTAAAATCTGCTGCATTTCCTTCAAACTTCAAACTAGCAGATGTAATACCCATATTTGAGAAGGGGTCGAAAACTTCAAAGGAAAACTGTAGACCAGTAAGTATCTTGGCTAATATATCAAAAGTATTCGAAAGGCCTATCTTCAATCAAATATCTAATTTCTTTGACAAAATTTTCTCTAAATTTCATTGTCTTCTAGCAATGATTGCAAATGGAAATCTAGTCATGATAAAAGACAGCACATTGAAGCACTACTTACAGACCTTTCAAAGGCGTTTGTTTGCTTTTACATGAATTAATTCTAGCAAAGCTGCATGCTTATGGTTTTGATGGAAAAGGTCTCAAGCTATTGCATAGTTATTCATCTGATAGAAAACAAAGAACTAAGATTGGAAATTTTAGCAGCTCTTGGATAGATATTTGGTTTGGTGTCCCACAGGGTACAATACTAGGCCCACTATTATTTAACATATTGTGACCTTTTCTTGATAATCGAAGATGGTAATTTTACGAGTTTTGCTCACGATACCATCCCCTATGTCACTGGAGATTGCATCATGGATGTTGTTTCCTTGTTAGAGAAATCATCTTCAGATCTCCTAATTTATTGTTCGAAATAGTTTTCGAACAATAAATTGAAAGCTAACCCAGATAAATTTAATCTAATAGCGAGTTCTTCGGAACATATTTCGCAAACTTTAGCAATTTTTTCCAGCACAAGTAATGATTCTGTTAATTTATTGGGCGTTGAGATCGACAACAAAATAACTTTTAGGAATCACATAAACTCTATGTGTAAAAAAGCAAATCAAAAGTTATATGCCCTTGATAGGGTACCACAATTAGTAGTAGTACTAGTAGTAGTAGTAGTCTCAATGTCCCTAATGTTGTTAAAAATGAGCCCTATTGCTTCATATTTTCACCCTAATGCTGCATTGTTGCCCTATTGTTCCAAGTTTCCCTATTCCTGCACAACACTAGGGCAACAAGCTGTTTACACGCGCCCTAATGTTGCGTGCATTGGGGCCATGTTCTCTAATGTTGCGCGTGCATTTAGGGCATTTAACACTGCAACACTAGGGCCTCGTTTTTGACTTTATGGCACCTTGTATCAATTTGACACCTTATTTTATAAAATGGCTGCCAGGAAATCAAGAAGAAAGGTTGGCCAAGCAGAGCAACCACTTGATGTTGCCGCCAATTATTGTTTGAAGAATAAAGACCCTACCAATTTGATAAAGTTATTCATTGACTTAAAAATTGGTATTTCTTTTAGATGTCAATTTTTGCATTGTTTGGTTCATTTGTTTTGCTTAATTTGTTTTGGTATGAATCTATTTGATCATATAATAGTCAGTCAATTGACTGAAATTTTGCCCTTCTTGTCATCGTTTTGTTAACTAAAAAACTTATATTAACAGAGTTGGAATTAAGGGTTCTTAATTGCGAATCAATTTTTTGTTCCCACGAATCAAAAATTTGTGAAACTCCCATTTTTCAGGAATCAATTTAAGGTAGTTTCATCTATGTTCGACATGCTTCTATTTTCGACAAACGTTAATATTGAAGCGATTAATCAACGAAAAAAAATGAAAAACATTGAAAAAGGAAGCTTACAGTAAGTGCTTTTAACCCAACAGTTTAAATTTGAAATATCGCTTAATAATTGGGGGTAAATTCAAGATGAGTCTGAAACCTCTTTAAACAAATCCAAACACAAAAAACATGACCGAAATGAAGTTGTTGATATTCACGCGTGCTGTTATCGCCACATCTTGTTTACTACTGAAACGGAAAGACTTCAAATCATGACTTTTAAATCCCCATTTTGAAAGCAGATTTCCATATAAGGGGGGTTTTCCCTTCCCGGTACGATATTTTGTTTTTGACATGCTTAATAACCAGCTGATTATCAGAGTTTGTTTGCATTGTGATGTAATAGTCATAAAAATGTTACGAGTAGCTTCAAGGGTAATTAACGGTGAAGAAAAGAAATATCACATCTAGTGTTTCCTTTGGGATTATTACGGCAAGTGGTTTTTACGATATCTACTTTTCCACTGTCTCGTGTTTTATCTCTAAATTGTTTTGAAAATTGTTTTGTCGATAAAAGAATATATGGTTGAACACAGATGTATTCTCCCGTTCCTTTTCTCCTCCGTTTATCTATTTCAAAGAAAAGAAATGTTTTTATATTTTTATTACTAATGTTGTTTGGATATTGTATTTCATATCTTACATCCTTTTGGACGTAAATTAAGTTTCCTTTTTCATTTATTGGATTCTTAAGTTGTTTTGTTGAACATAGATGAAACTACCTTATCCAAAATATGATAACTTTAAAATAACCAGATACACTAGTGTTACTAGTGTTAATGAGTTGAAAAAAATTTTGTACAATATTAATGAAAACATAAAATGTTATATCATCCAAATCATCACGAATTCTCAATCGTCAATCTAGTCTCTTTTTTTTATTATCACGGGAAATTTTTCACACTGGACTGGACCGTACTTGTATTTTGGAAAACGATTTTGAATACACTGGAAACATAATGTTACTGGATGTTACTATCTGGAAAATATCAGTTGAATTTGCTTTATCCTATCTTTTTACTTATTTATTATGCCCACAGTGTGTAAGGACTGGAAACCATAAATAAATTGTGGTGTGAAGGAGCAAAGAGTAGGCTGTAATGGCAGCTGTATTTTGCGAAAGTGTTTTTAGCAGTGATTCATTTCTGTCAAAAACGTTAGAAGGCAATCTTATTCTTTCTTGGTATACAAATAAATAACAAATTTTCATTTTAGGTAGATCCCTTTTGAATTCCTTTAAATAATAAAAACCATTAATGAAAAATGAAAAACAAAAACAAATCACATCGCGATCATGCTCATGCTTCACATACAGTGTAACACATGCTCTAATTTTTTAACAAAACAATATTTTTTTTCTTAATTCCAACCCTGATTAACCATCATTTTGTAACCATATATATATATAATGTTCCAATTCTTAAAATTGGAAATGGAATAACATGTTTAAATTTCCCTCTTTAGGTTATGGTCTGTTTGTTACAAAAAGTGTGGGGAAAGGTACTTTCATTGTTGAGTATTCTGGTGAGTTGATAACGTCAGAAGAGCAGAATTCCATGAAAGTATTTATGAAAAGTATGGTAAAGGATGCTTCTTGTATGATTTCATTCTAGATGGCCAGAGATACTGGTATATGGTCTGTTTGTTACAAAAAGTGTGGGGAAAGGTACTTTCATTGTTGAGTATTCTGGTGAGTTGATAACGTCAGAAGAGGCAGAATTCCATGAAAGTATTTATGAAAAGTCTGGTAAAGGATACTTCTTGTATGATTTCATTCTAGATGAAAACCCATTTTGATTTCTGCAAATACACTTTTCTTCACTGGATGAGGCGATTGTTGTGCCAGAATTAATCTTTGTCCTCTTCCTGATATAGCCTTTTGATTTTAAATGAAGGTATAAAAAATACGTATAATATATATATACATATATGTTTAAAGTATTTAATTAACTTGAAGATCATCCATTATATATGACAAAATATACATTTTGATTTTTGTGGTAAAACAGAACTAAGTAAAATAGGATACAATAAATATGAGACAGGTGTTCCTTGTTATGTCATTACTCTTGAAGATGAAATCAGAATAGGGTAGAAGTAAGGGCCTATTTATTCTGGCATCCTTGTTTATAGGCGGTGTCTGCAACTGCAACGATAATGAGGACAGGTATATGTTAGCAAAATAAATAAAATACAATGTAGGGTATATTAGTAAATGACAGTTTAAAGAACATATTTTTGTTGAGAGACTATAAGATTTATAAACTGATGACAAATGAAAAGCTACCATGTTACGATACAATCTATATACACGGGGAATAAAGATTTAACAACTTTAATTATGTCTCGCCAGGACTTTTAAAATATTATATGGAATGCACAAATCTACTAATGATGTTACTATTTAACAATATTTGTTTATCAATGGTTTAATTATTAGAAGGAAACTGTTTTTTAAATATATCCTACATAAAAAAACAAAGCTGTTGTTTAAAAGACTGGTATCGTCTTTACATAAGTTATATTAAACTAAAGAAAAAAAAAAGTGACTATTTTGCTTTGGAATTAAGTGAAAAGCTGTGGTTTCAAAGATTTTTAATTTTAATTTTCGAAAGAACCCTCAAGTAGATTAATATTGAAATGCATGTAACATCTTTGATGAAGTTTTTCTTAATATCAATAAATTAACAAGTGCTTCTGTTTAGTTAGTAGTTTCTTTGATTAGCATTACAGAAAATACAAATTCTAGTGATAGTATAGATCAGACATCCAGTGATAAATCTTTAGTTGAAGAAAAGTGCTTGGAAAGTTTTATTTAGAACCATATAAGTTTGAGCCAGAAGGTAAAAACCAACAACAAACACAAGGCTTTGTGGCTGTGTAAATTTCTCCTGATACATAGATGTTTCTATGAAATGTAGAAGGAGGAAATTAGAGAGGAGATTAAAATTTTTTTTAGTATTGATGCCACAAACTGTGTAGAAAGGTTGGGCCGGTATATAAACCACTCCAGCAGACCAAATTGTTTTGTCAAGGCAATCAAAGTGAAAGGTCAGCCAAAACTGTGTGTCTTTGCCTTGTGTGACATAGCAGCAGAGACAGAGCTGAGGTATAAATATGATGCCTGGAAATCACCATTTGTTAAATCAGTAAGTTTATTGTTCCAGTACTGTAGTGTAGTGCTGTTCCTTTATACATGGAATAATGGCAGACGGTTTGCAGCTAATGTTTATTAAAGTAAGACAAGATTTGGGATATTGAAATGAAGTAAAAGTCTATCAGATAACATAAAATGTATTTCTGATTACCACCATTTATTAGTGAAGAGAAGATTAAGGCAATTTGTCTCCTTAAAATACTTAAATAGCTATTTTTGTTTATTCATTATCGCCCAGACGAACTCCTATAAAGTGACGTTACCTCTGTGAATGTTTCATTTTCTTTTTTCTTTTGTTTCTTTAATGTTGCATGAACTTTTGCGGTTTTCACACATGAAAAAGTTTTACAGGAAACAAATTTTTGTGGCTGGTACCTATTGTTGCATCTTGCATGAATAAACTTTTGCGGTTGACCAAAGTGAAAATAAAAGATTCAAAAAATAAGATAAGATGATTCCTTAATGGGTACGGCATGATGGGTATTTCTTGTCAAGAATAACATGAATGAGAAACTTGGAAAATTCCCCTCTACAACTTTCATCCATTTTTTCAATGATGAAATTTATAGAATAAAACAATTCCACAGGAAAAAGACTTTGTGGTTAGCAACTTTTTTTTGCGGCTGATTAAACTTTTGCAAATTCGGAAAAACTGCAAAAGCTGCAACAATTTCTCCGGGAAACTCTTTCTTCCTTTAAAATGTGTTTGTGTGAAGCATTTTGATTTTCTTGCAAGGTATGGAGGTGTTCCTTCTTTTTTTTTAGTATAATAAGCCTTTTAAAATTAGTCAAGTATGGCCTGAGATTAACAAGAACCATACCCAAAATGAAGTAGTAAGTTTTTCTTTTAGTAACTGACTATTATTGTTTCATCCTACTCTCCTTTTTACTCAAATACTGGGATATTTTAAGCATTCAATGATGTTTGATCCGTGGAAATGATTGATTTTGCTTATACATGAAAGTTATTTCTCTGTTTTAGTCACATTTACCTAGTGAAGGACCTGGTAGCTAGGTAGCCCAAACCTTTTTGAGGTAAGTCATCAAAATCTTGGGAGGTCTTCAGTTAATTATGCTGTAAATCAAAATATATTTTATATTTTTCTCTTTTGCTTTTGAGTTTAATTGCTGTAAGCATTAGATATCCTAGTTGCCAGCATGATTCCTTTTCATACAATCCTTCTAGGCATTTGGAACTGATTAAATTTTGTATATAATGTATTTATGCTTGAGCCTAATAAAAAAAGATAAAAACAGTGTTGACCCTTGTGAGGCGATTGGACTAGTCTTTTGATTCAATTTCGATATATTTTCTTAATTCCTGTAGACTTCAGCATCAAATGAAAGACCAAGTTCCGAAGAAATAACAGAGCTAACTGAGGTAATTGTCTCCAACGAATGCTTATTGCCATAAGTAATTCAAGGACTGACCCTTAAAATATGGCTTGTATATGTTCTACTTATTATTATAATTCCTTTAGACTTCAGCACCAAATGAAAGACCAAGTTCCGAAGAAATAACAGAGCTAACTGAGGTAATTATCTCCAACGAATGCTTATTGCTATAAGTAATTTAAGGACTGACCCTTAAAATAAGGCTTGTATAAGTTCCATTCATTTATTATAATTCCTTTAGACTTCAGCACCAAATGAAAGACCAAGTTCCGAAGAAATAACAGACCTAACTGAGGTAATTGTCTCCAACGAATGCTTATTGCTGTAAGTAATTCAAGGACTGACCTTTAAAATATGGCTTGTATATGTTCTACTCATTTATTATAATTCCTTTAGACTTCAGCACCAAATGAAAAACCAAGTTTCGAAGAAATAACAGAGCTAACTGAGGTAATTATCTCCAAGGAATGCTTATTGCCATAAGTAATTCAAGGACTGACCCTTATAATTTTTTTAGTTATCAGCACCAAATGAAGGACTAATTTATGCAGATGGACCAAGAGAAAGAAGTAAGTTTATTTTAACATAACGCCTCAGGTCTCTGCCCCCGTCGAAGGTGTCGTTACAAAATCAAAGGTTTTTCTTTCCTAGTGCGTTCTTTCCCGAATCATTGAAGTTCTTACATGAAAAAAAACTCTGATAGCGTTATCTTGTCTTCATTTTGTTTATAACTAAAACTAAGTTTCGTTTGTTTACTTTTTATTTCCTCTTGTCGAACAACAAAATATTTGGCCCGATGTTTCGTCTCCAAAATATGATAGATCCTATACCCATTTTCTTTTCTTGTTATAGTTGCTGAAGTTACAGAAATTCAAGTTTCCCCTTAATATATGCACAACAAACGTTTGTTTTTGAATCATAAGAATGTAAAGAACTTACCCCTATTTGGATCTAAAATACACTCTGAGCAACCCATATATGGAAAGTAAACTTCAGTTTACATGGCATTAAAAATACTGTGCTGAATTTAGCTGGATAAGGTGGAGAAGTCAAGATATCAGTAATCAAATTACGTTGTTCTTTTCAAGCCTTACGCTGTTACTGATTTTGCCTGCATTCATTTGTGAGCAATGTGAGTAACTAGGTTAATAACAAAACTGTAATTTGGGTAAAAAGGATTTAAAAAAGGAAGCTCTCGCCCACATTATCGTAATCGGTAATTCTTTTGTAGATAATATTCATGAAGTTGAAGTTAGATTTCACCGCTCAGTAATTAAGCAATGTGAAAGCATCAACGAGGAAAAGACTAGGGTTTGTAGTTCATACTCTTTTTTATCAATTTCAATTTGCCATTATTAAGTGCGAACAGCTTTATAAAGTATTAAAATTTACATCTAAATTTCAGATGGTTAAATACATAATGAAAATTATCAATGCTATTCATCACAAATAAATGTTTTTTCCTTAAGGAACATGATATCAAGCAAAAACTGATGGAAGCCATTGATAAGAATAACATCACTGAAGCTGAGAAGGTACGAAGATTCTAGCCTTCCTCTGCGTTTCTGCGACAAATGTCAATGTCAAAATACCTTCCTATTCGTACCTTTTTATTTCTATTTTTAGCTGGTGTCTGTTTGGAAAAATAAGTCTAATGTCAGTTTAACTGCAATGAGTAAGTAGTTTCACAGTTCGCCTAAAATCTCCGCCTCCTCTTATATTGGGTAATCGGTACCAATATCATCATTTTGAAACCCACGGATATCAAACTTTTAACCTTTTGACAGATGGTATCAATCATCAACTCGCTCACGTGATCTCATGACCTTCTATTTTGAATTTGTTGGTATAAAGAACACGTTCACAAGTTTTGTGTTAACCACACACATGTTTTTTCATCATAGCGAAGTCACTTACTTGACTCGTCATTTAACGTCACGAAAGCACGGTTGGGACGTTGAAAATGCTAAACGTGCAATGCAAGAATTTGGTTTACGAAAACCAAGAAAGCTGATGCCTGGCGAATGCAGGAAGACGAAGCTTAGGATATATCAAGAAACGTTATGCAGGCTTTGCCATAAACCCGTTAAAAGAATCGGAAACCATTTAAGGCAAACGCATCAGCTGCCAAACTATAAGGCCAAACTGGTGGCCAAGAAATGCCGCCCTGCTGTCACTGGTGAAAATGAATCTGAGTATAGTTCTTCAAGTGAAAGTTCTGACAGTAAGCACGAGAATGGAACTCTTAAAACCTACATTGGTTCAGTGCAACATTTTCATCAATTTCTGTTAATGAATGAAAAAACGGACTTCGACTTAACGGCCGTTAAAAAGTTAGAACCCATACTAACCGCCTGGAAGAGAGACTTGTGGAAGGGGGATGAGAAGAGGATGCACGAGAAAAACCTAGAAGATTTGGATAAATTACCCTTGCAAGATTCATTGAAAAAATTAGACGACAGCGATCATACTAAAGACGCACTGTCTCAGTTAAACTCGTACGTGGTCACCAATGTCGCGATCATTAGAACTGGATTCTGTTTGATAAGGGACTACATCATCAGTTCTCTTGTTGTAGATAATGCTTCTCGTCCTGGAGCAATTGCAAGCATGACTTTGCAGGAATTTGACAAAGCCCATCGCTAGAGTGATGGTTATGTGGTTAGTGTAGCTGAACATAAGACGAAATACAAAGGTCCCGCTCATTTATGCTTCACCAGCGTTTTGTATCAACAAGCTACCCAATACATAGTGCATGTAAGAAAAAAACTCCCTGGTATTGGCTGCAAAGAAAACTCCCATGTTTTTATTAGCTGGACTGGGTCAGCTACACTAACCACAAAGTGATCGATCGTCAGAGCATGTTGTGAAGATTTTTGAAAAACTGAATTTTTGCAAAAACAAATTTTGGGTATACCCGAATGGAGGAATTTCGGGGAACTATGTTTAAAAGAGGGGGAATGTAAGCAGGAATTAGGGGGAAACCAAAACAAATAGCCCAAATACGTATGGAGATAGGGGAAACGGATTTTCCCGAATGTGGCGCGCAATAGGTGAAATCACATTTATAATTTGATGGTAACGGTCAAATTACTATTGTTTATCATTTTTGTGGGCGTGGTACGTTAGGGCAGCAGTAGTAGTAGTAGTAGTAGTAGTAGTAGACCAAAAATTGATATTATTAAACATTTTTTTACACATTTTCACTCTACGTTACAGTTTTCGTTCCCACTGGCTTTAAACAGTAAACGATAAACGCTATATATTTCCTAAATTTCCTTTTTTATATTGTGGGTCTTGAGAGACATGAAAAGGGTAAAGCGTAAAGGGTACAACAAACGATGTTGAATTCAGCATGTCAGCTGTATGTTCTATAGAGGAGATGCTGGAACAAGAAAAAGTTCTTGCGAGTGACGAGAAAAGAAAAGAGATGGTAAAAGTTGCAATTACTCAAAAATACGAGACCACCGAAAAGGATGTTTGCTTGTGGATTATCAACAAGCTGAAAAATGCTCCTGGACAGAAAGGTGGTGCAGGCCGTAACAACGCTAATAATAACTTTTAATTTTGTTGAATTAGTTTAGTTTAGTCTCCTCTCCTTCCCTTTGTTGAACCTTAATACTTGACGACGCTGTGACCTTCTGATGTTATGTCTACTTTCTTATTATTCACTGCACTCCTCGTCCCTCGCCATTAACTGATATTTGCTTCTGCCCAAAAATTCGCGTGATGAAGTAATCCCATGTAGCTCCTTTGAGTATCATCCCAGCAAATCAGCTTGTAAATATGTAAATATGTTGAATTATATTTCCATTGTATTTTGACAATGATAACATTGTATTTTTATTGTATATACAGGAATTACAACTGCAACAATACATCTGATTAATTTTTCTCATCAAATCTTTGATAATTGAATACAAGAAACAGGCAAAATTGGGCATTTTAGTTCCTTCAGCAGTATTGATAATTGAGTACAAAGAAAGAGGCAAAAATCGGGAATTCCTTCGGCCGTATTGACAATCCCCGCAACCGTTTGCAGGTTTTTAAAAGAATGCTAAAAAACCTATTAAAGAGGTTTTTAAGGAGATTTTTTAGAAGGATTGGGAAAAGAGGTTTTTAAAAGAATGCTAAAAAACGATTAAAGAGGTTTTTAAGGAGGTTTTTTAGAAGCATTGGGAAGAGGTTTTAAAAACGTTTTCCTAAAATGGTTTTTTAGAAGAATTAGAAAGAGGTTTTAAAGAGGTTTTCTAAAAGAACTTTCGAAAGCGGACATTTGAGACAAGAAAAAAACCTCATTAATTAAGTGTCAAGGCAATGTTTTTTTATAGAATAAGAGGCATGAATGTAAACAAACACAGGAAAAACATAGATATATAGATATTGTAGGGACAAATAATAAATGAAACAGTTAAGGAACTCATTGCATTGCATTTTTTCTTTTTTTAATAACAAATCGAATGTCACACAAAAATGAGAAAGAAAAGTTTGTTTACAATTTTTTTTTGTGTACGAAGCGAAGTATAATTTTGAAGAAACACAAATACGGGTAATAACCCATATACTAACTGTTTGATTCAGGCGTGACCTTCGAATATTGACTTCCGTCACGTACTGGCCTCCCAAGCTAGGGCTTTACTATGACGTCAGTCAATATTCTCTAGTAATGCCCTCATAACCAGTTAGTATAGGGTTAGGACAAACGATCTAACAGAATTTTGTAATAAATTTTCCTTGTCTCTTCCATTTTCTCTACCTGAGTGGTTTTGAGGATATATACTCTGATTTCTTGATATGTTAAATAAACCCTACTAAAGCACCAAAGTAGGTTCATAATGGCAAAAACCATAACAAGTCAACCTGATCAAAAGTTACTGATGCTTATATAAAAAGCGCTTATTACAAATAAAAAGAATAACTAAATTCTATGTAAGAACTAAACAGGTTCAAGTATTGCAAGGGATATTTTGATGAAGTGAGAATGTTATATATAATATACAAAATCACTACATTCTGTCTACAGTATCTGGTATAAAGCAAAGAAATTGATTGCTACCAGCTGGATGTGGTACACATCCGTACTGGGCAGCACATTCGGGATAACCGCATCGATTTGGATCTTTAGGGTTACACGGCCTGAGTGAATGGGCTATTATGCATTGTTTAAGTTTCGGATGTTTAGCGGATTCAGGCTTCCTATGATCAGCAGTAGGCATCTGAATAAAAACAGGTAAAAGAAAATCACGTAGTGATGATATATTAAAACAAAAATTATGAAATAAATGTTTATGAAAGTAACAACAGCAAAACGACATCCCTTCGAATTAGCCTTTTCCTCAGATTTGTACACGGATAAAAAAATCCACCATGTCTCAAGCTTAACGATTGATTACATCCTTTCTTTTATGCCAATGAAATTGATGGATTTATGTCAATCCATTTACCACTGGTTCCTGGTTCGTGGAGGAGGAACTGATAGAGCAGTGATGGAAGGCGGTATGGAGGGAAGAAGAGGCAGAGGGAGACCACGGAGCAACTGGATGGGGAATATAACTGAGTGGACGGGAGAAAAAGGCAACATCTTGACAAGAATGGCGGAAGATCGGGAAGGTTGGAGAAGGGCTGTCATGAACTGGGTGCACCCACGGCCGCCTCGGCTACGGAGATGATGATGATGATGATTTACCACACGCTTTTTCAAAAGAAATGCCCTTACCGTGAGAAAGCACTTTGAACAAAGAAACAGGATTGATATTAGTAAGGCGATCTGCTTGCCTAAAATTAAATAAATAGAGAAAAACTGTGAAACGTTCTCAAATGAACCTTATGTTTCGGATTTCGGATTTCACTAGTGGATTCCACAAAATAGCACAAAATGAATATTCTTAAGCCGAGGCCACTATAGGATGTGATAATCAAACTTCCAGATGGTAACTTATACACAGCCTTTAGTCACTGCACACTGGCCTTCACGTAAGTTAGAGCAATGCCATACTTATCTCTGGCGGTAAGTCAACTTCACTGTTGCAGTTGCAGGCGGAAGAACCAAACGATATGGAGCCCAAGGACTCAAAACCCCGGGTTACTTACTTACTGTCTGATGACTCTGAAATATCATCGCAGCCAATTCACACAGAAACAGATTGGACTGCAGCATCGCAGTGGCAGTTACCTGACATGAGCTCAAGATCCTTTGTTACTGAATTAACCATTGAGCCACTATTACATCCAATAATACCCCTAAACTTTAACGTCGCCCTCCAATAGACGCCGCACCTTAGACGTTAAGCGTTTGATTGAGGAAACATTATATTATCAAAAACAGGCAAACTAATTTTTATTTTAAATAACCGAAGTTTGAAACATGTAATGTTGAAAATAACAGACGTGTTGTGTACGTTAATCTTCATCGATTAATAGATTTCTAAGCAGGTAGTGTTATTGTTACCATTTCGTCCAACTCACCTTTTATCTGATGAATCATCTTTGCTTCACAATATACAAATATAAAATTGAGCACACTGTTCACTTCAACAGATTCTATCAAATAAACTGCTGGAATAAAAAATTCAATTAATAAACATGAAACAAATTTCTGGTAATTTCTGGTAAGTCATGATGAGCTTCCATGTGAACCACATTTCATTAAGTTCAATTGCACTGTGGTCATCTTCGGACGTTCTTACTACGCATCCAAAATATGCAAAAAAATATCTCAAATATCCGCTTTCGAAACCCCTTTCCGAAACGTTTTTTAAACCTCTATTTCATTTCCTTTTTAAAACTTCATTCTTCTTCTTCTTCAAACCCTCTTTAATCGGTGGTTTTACATTATTCTTCGTGAAAACCTGCTTAAAAACCTCTTAAATCGGTGTTTTTACATAATATTTCATAAAAACCTGCATAAAAACCTCTATTATCGGTGTTTTTACATTATTCTTCGTAAAAACCTGCTTAAAAACATCTTTAATTGTTGTTTTTGCATTATTATTCGTAAAACCCTGCTTAAAAACCTCTTAAATCGGTCTTTTTACATAATATTTCATAAAAACCTGCTTAAAAACCTCTTTAATCGGTGTTTTTACATTCTTCTTAAAATCTTTCGGTTTACGATATTTTACGAGGGTTTGGTGTGGTGGTGTGTAATATTATTATTATGGTGGTTGGTGATGGGGTTTGGTGTGGTGGTGTGTGGAGGGGGGAGCTCATAACCACTCATTAATTCCACACCATTTCGCTTCACAAAATATCTGTCCCTTAACCAACAGAAATATGACAATAATATGTATTCGTAATCACAATAACTCTTCCTGAAAACCTCTAGAAAAAAAACTTTTACACGTATGTCTTCTTCCCGCTGAAAAACAGCATTTTTTCCAAACTTCGCGCTCTCTCCGTTATTATAATGGTCTAACTTACCTCGAAACATTTCCCGGGTTGATTTTTTTAAAAACGTTTTAGCGTATTAGGCCACCGTACTACCGTATCCACCATTTTGCGTGACAGACAAACAAACAAACAGACAAACAGACAGACAGACAAACAGAGAGTCTGGTATTAATATATAGGATATATATAAGTAAAAACAGTTGAAAAAAACGAGAAATCTAGAAACTCTGAAACTCATAAAAACGTTTAACAAAACAGAAAACGTGAGTACAACATAGGACAATTAAATGACTTAATTAATAAATAAATTAAATTCATAGTAGTTATTTAATGATGATGTCATCGTGTAATTGAGGACGTCAGCACAATTTTTTTGTGCCATTCAATTTGTTCAGAAGTGATGTATCACTGTAGTAAGTTTTATGTCATAAAAATGATTATTTTAGTTTTAGTTCAAGTTATTGAGGAGATAGGAGTGCCTTCCCCCTAGTCCTCGACAACCCGTAAAAACCCTAGGCCCAATAGAGTTAAGAAGATATGACCTGTTTTAAATGTGTTTGAATCTCCCAGAATAATTTTTTTTCTCTGTTTGATTCATTTTCTTATTCTGTTGCCTTAAAATATTGAGAAAAAATTCCAAATCTCCAGTTCCCCTTTTAAGAAATGTGCATTATTTTCCTTAAGTCAAATAAATATCAAAATTAAGATGCCGTCTTTGTGCATTATACATAACAAATCTGGATATGATACATAGTTTTGATCTCATCGAGACGTTTATAGTAGTCTATTTATTATCAATTTTTAATTGTAGACCTTTTTGTTTGACTTTAAATAAAAATAAATAAATAAATAATAATGAATAAGTCGTGTAGGCTTTTCAAAATATGTTGCTTTTAAACGTTATTTCTCTTAACATTTGTTTGTCAATATAATCGGTTGAGCTAATAATTTCAAAGGAATGGACTTTGTAAAAACATAGTAGATGGTATGAAGTCTCTACTCGATGGAAATATTGTTAGTTAGTCTCAGTCCGAAAAAAGAATATTATTTTTTCTGGAACTATGCCAAAGCTTTTAATTACTTACTGATACTAAAACAATTGGGCAATTAAGTTTGAATCCAGAATTGAAAGAAGTTGTTGGTTCAACGGTCCTTAGAGCGCAACACAACAAGACTATTCCCGCATTTTATTGTTTTGATTTCATAATTTTATTACTTGTTTTATTTCTTTTTCTTCTGGCAATAGTTTCACATTAATGTACCATAACTGCAGTATTTTGATGACTTACATCAGCATTTGTGAGCAAATTGTGTTTTAATTAGTCAGCGGCTTTAGCACGATGAGTATTAAAGTATGGTTATGGTTTGTTTTGTTTGCGGACAATTTGCGGACAATTTGAGCCTTCTCCCTAATATGGATTATCTCCCTAATCTCTAGCCGCTTCATTTCCGGCGTATGACTCCATAAAGTATATGCGTATTATATATTTTTGCGATGTTCTTCTGAAGTTTAAGCTACCTATGTAAACACTTGTAAAAATGGGGTAAAAGTTTTGTTCACATGTGGGAAGAAGACTGGAAAAAGCCAACAAATACCGACATGAGTGCTGAAGAAACAAGAAAGCAAAATGTAAGCGGAACACCGTTTCCACCTCCTAAACAATGGAAGCAACGAAATCGCCGCTGCAATTTCCCACCTAGCGGAGATTCACCTTAAAAGCACTCTTCAAAATTATTGCAGCAGTTATTTATTGACTTTTTTGCTTTTATTTGAATTTCAGTAAGATCAGATGGTTTTTTCATTTTAATATCGGCTTAACAACATGATTTGGCTAATATTGAGTAATCTTAATTCCCCCCTTCTGATTTTATTTTCAGTTATTTTTGAAAAAAAGTCAAGTAAAATTGATGTATAGTGTTTGATTTGTTTGCGCCAGGCTTAAAGTTAATTTTCATTGCATATTATAATTGCTCGATAATACCTTTTTATTGATAACAAAATTATTAAAACCCGTTGAAAATTGTCTAAATGACAAGCAATCATAAAAAGTGTGCACTTAATTTTCAAACATACTTTAATACCTGATAGATATATTAAAGACATACTTTAAAAACCGGACCCGAAACTTTAGAAAACCCGCACCTGAGACCCTTAGAAGAACCGGACCCCAATTTTTAGAATAAAATTTCTATTTCTGGAATGTTGACCCCAATTCATGAAAAAATATGCTTCTTGTGATATGAAATTTGATATGTACACTAAATAAAGCATACCAGATTTCAAATTTGATGTTTAATAATTACAGAACTAAACTAATAATCCAAATTATTTGCCATGTTGAATAGTATTACGTACTGACTAAACAACGGAACCACTTGAGACGAACTGAAACCACCAAGAGACAAGCTGAGACGAGTTGAATCCACCACGGAAAAAAAATCAACCCCGTCCTTTCGGCTGCCGGATGTTTCGAGTGTCGGTGGGAATCGTCATAGCTATCGTCCTAGATATTTATTTTTAAAAAATTAAAAAAAAACTGTTGTTCGAGATGTATAATATATATATATATAAAAAAAAAAAATTTAAGGATCTTTTTGTCACGTGATCTGTTGATTGAACTGTGTTTTTATAAACTCAGAATTCAACTTCTTAACACAAGTCAACTTTGAGCCAGCCTTGCCGTTTCAGTTTTCAGTCGTTTTAAGACGAAAATTTGGTCACGAGACAAGATCTTCATCACATGATTTTCGAACGTTTATTTCATGGTCACGTGACAATAAAGCTTACGGTGGTTTTACTATCGCATGGAAGCCGGGCAGCTCACTCTCGAGAAGATGGCACGACAGGCTGGTTATATCGATGTAAGTTTTATTTTCAATTTGTTTTGTTTGGCTCTCTTCCTGGTACTCAATATATATATATATATACATATATATTTATTGCCAGAAGGAAAAACACTTGAAATATACTACTGTAGCAGTTTCATGCTTACGCAATCTTCAGGTATATTATACATTTTGTTTCTACCTAAAAAAATAGAAGACAAATATAAATATCACTTACAACTATATATAATCATTACAAGTTTTATCAAACGTTCTTTATAACATACTTGTTGTTGTGTCGACATTTGTTGATAAACTCTGATTTTTTGTTTATAACATTTGGATCGTCCAGGGAATTGATGATAATAAGTTTCTCACTTAAACACAGTTTACAGTAATTAGATCTGGCTTTACTTTTTATGGTTTTAAGTATTCTCCATCGTATTGTTGGAATTTTTCCTTCATCTTTTAATGACCACACATACTTTGACAATTCTGTGCTTTTCATGTATTTTCGGTGATTCATATCTTTGACATGGTTTCTAAAACGTTCTTTAAACGTAGGTTCACTTAAACCAATATAGATCTTGCGATCATCATTAGTGTTATTTGTAATTTCAGCTTGGTATATAAGCGATGGAGTTAAACATTTGCCTTCCATTGGACACTCTAATTTCTTTCGACAATTGCATCCATATTCTTTATTACTGGGATAAAGGATATGTTTATTGTGTCCAGAAATTATAGTTCCAATGTTTGGCATGCAAGAATAACTAACTTTGATCGTGTTTTTGTTGAAAATCTTGAAGAACGTATGTCCTCTAGGGAAATGTTTCCATACTAAATTCAGAACCGTCTTACCGACATTTGTTTTAACATTCTTTGAAAAAGGCGGATTGAACCAAATTACTTTTCGTTTTCTCTTCTTTTTCTTTTCTTTTTCGTCTCTTTCTAACTCCGTTAACAGAACATTAGGCATATATATTGGTTCAGTGATGAATCCACTTTTTCTTAATGCATTCTTGTATGGTGTAATCGACGTGTCGTATATTTCTTTGGTCGAGCATAATTCCGATATTCGTTTGTTGATAGATATAGGAAGTTGCTTAAGTATTGGTGGTGGATGGTTTGAATTTTTGTTAACGTATACTGGGGAGTTATTTGGTTTCATGTACGGTTGGTATTGGTTTCGTGTTAAATCAAATTGAACGTCAAGAAAGTTAACTAGATGTAAATTAGTTTCAATCGTTATCGAAAGTCCATAGCTTTTGAACAGCTTTGTAATTTCTTTCTTTTTTCTTTCGGTGTGTGGACCTGACATATTTCTAAACACGCCCAATCCATCGTCACGGTATAAACCAATTGACTGCTTATCTACTACTATTTGTTTGAGTTGTTCTAAAATAAACGATCCGACTAGCTCGCAGATTTCTGCACCGTCGTAACAGCCCATAGGTACGTCGAAGTTTTCTGATCCTGATTTCTTTATCCATGGTTGTTCATTGTGGAAAAGTAGTGTTTTACGTGCTTGCATTATGATTTTTATGTCGTCATCCGTAATATCGGTGATTGTTTTGGCAAATTGTAATGCTTGTTCAAGTAGTTCTTTTGAAATCGATGGGTAGAAGTTTACTATGTCGAAAGTGACAAAAGCACATTCGGATTTGTTGTTGATACTCTTGAACCAATCTATCACAGAATCAGTGTTTTTCCACTGGTTTACTTTTGTGGAAATTAATACTTTTTGGTTAATTGTATCCAATATCACTTTGCTTATCTTCCCTATGTCAGATTTCGATGGGTTAATAAGTCTACACGTCACTTTGTTTGGAAAATTTTCCTTATGATCTTTGATCGTTACGTATGCTTCTGTTTCTTGCATTTTTTCCATGCGATCTTCAATCTGTAGTGTTATGGCAATATTTTTGGCTTCTTTGTTAATAGTACAAATTTTATTTCTGTTAGATTTCTTGTATTCTTTCGAGATGTTTTCAACCAATATCTTTTTGTAGTCGTTAATATCCATTTTGTAAATATTTCGTGACTTATCAGCGGGTACAAAAACTTTATTGCTACTACATATTTCCTCTACATTAGCTGATAGATCATTGAGGAACGGTTCGTTTACCTGTCGGAACGTTATGTTTTTTACCATTAACATGACGTCATTTTCAAAGTCAGCTAGTTGTTCTACTGCTGGAGGGCATTTTCGTGAAGGGAAACCATATGTCTTTTTGTCGTTGGACTCAAGTTTACCAAGTAATAACATTGCTCTCCATCTCATTCGTTTAATAAAACTTTCAACTTTCGATAATAATTGTAAATGGTATTCATTTTTATTCGGAATTGGGATGTTCTTTTCCGAGTACTCAAGGGTAACTCTTTCCATGTTGATGGTAACTTCCAAAAGTGCTCAACGGGTGGAGCGTATAATAAGTTAATTTCTTGTCAGTCACTTCTCAAATAGTGCTCAATAATATATGTATAAAATATGTAAAATGAAATATGTAAAATGACTCCAGGACAGCCAACATTATTTCGGAGCAGTTATATTCCAAACGAAAGACATTGAGCATGCGTTTCTTCCCCTGCTGAAAGGTTCAAAACATGACCGGCCTAAAAAAGACCCCTTCTTTGTCTTTCCCAGACATCAGGGATCGGAATATAATGATAGCACACTGACATTGAACAGTGCATTGACAAACTTTATTTTTATTTTGTATTGGTATTAGGATTGGAAAGAATGTTTGTAGTGTTTGATTCTATTATAACATTTCTGTTTTCAGGACCCTCATTTTTAAGGACCCCCTTTTTTCAGTGAATTTTCACCCATACTTTCTCTTCACAGGTTACAGGGAATCATGCTGAATGACCAGATGTTTCACATCCTGTCACTAACAAAATAACTATTTGTTTACTAGTTCACACTTCCTCACAAAATACGTATAAGCTCACCGCCCATGAAAACTTTCAGTGTGTATATTCCCAGATAAGAAAAAAATAAAATTTCGGAAAGCTATTTGAAAGTGCTACCAGCTTACAGAACTTGAAATGCTGGTCAAGAAAATGTATAGGATCGTGTCTCTATGACAAACCGTTACAGAGATATCCTTGATCAAAAATTTTAAGGATGAAGAATTCTAAATATTAAGGACGATACCTCCATCGTAGGGGTTCCTGGAGGTATTTAAAGACAGACAAGTAACACAGAAATACTTATCGAGAAAAAGTCCTCGAAAAATCTTGCATTCGATTTGGGTCGCAATGCATCGGTTTCATATTGTCGTAGCTCAAGAAAAAATAATTTATGTGTGATCTTACGTTGCTGACTCCCCGATCTCTTTCACTACTCGCGTCTACCATTTATCATGACAGACAAACAAACAAGCAAACAGACAGAGAATCGGGTATTAATATATAGGATAATGATTCAAAATATTATTATTCAGATACTGATGAAGTTTCGAAATATTTATCTTCAATTACAATCTTGTCATATTCGCTATATAAGGTTATAGTCAGAGGGTGAATCCAGGCAAGCAAGGTGTGCACCAAATAAATTTCCCTCCTTGCAAGGTTTCTGTGTCCCCCTGGCTTCGTAATATCCAATCATAGAGAATTTTTTCAAAGTCTGCAGTTGTTATCATACAAATCATCGAGAAAAAAAAGTCCACTTAAGATTGGCGTTAATATAGGTATATGAAAGTTGCTGTAAATCAAAAAGAAGAAAAGTGACTTCAAAACAATGCAAGATAACATAATGCAGCAATAATTTATCTTTTTCGTTAAATTGCAAAAATTTTCGTCACCTGCCCTCTGATATTTCATATATATAATCATAGACGCACTTACGTTTTTGTCGCTTTTTACCGACATTTTTATGACCGTAAAGAATTCGCGAAAACTAATTCCCCTAGGTCTTATTACGAAAACTCTTGTTAGGAGTTTTATTTTGTTGCAGATTTAGATACGTTAGTTAACAAAAAAGAAAGTGACGAAACTACGTCTATTTATGAATACTACTTTAGTCGTACAAACTTTCGCGAGCAGAAAGTTTCGCGAGTGTCAAAACTCGCGAAATTTTGGCATAAACTTCGCGAATGAGGCAGAAAAATTTATTTCGTGAGCATAAATTTTCGCGAATCGAGCATTTTAGAAAATTTCGCGAGCATAAACTTTCGCGAATCAAGACCAAACTGAAATTTTAAATGCATGGATTTTCAAGAATAAAAAAATGTATATACAACAGTTGCGTGTTACACCAGTGTTTTATAGGCATTTAGAGGCAGAATATCTTAAGCATATATTAAGGATATCTTGAGGCTAAGAAGTTAGCATAAAGAAGTAAATTTTACCAACCGAAATAGTTGAATAGTTAATGATATTTGAATAGTTAAATTTATAAGCATGTTTGAGGCTTGACTCTTAAGATTTTTTAGCATGGCCGAGGCTGAACTCAAAATACATGATGCTTTTAAAAAAGGTGTGTTTCTTGATATCGAGCAAGAAGAAATTAGGAATCCTAAAAAAAACAAGAATCCTCCAAAGAACAAGGTTCCTCCCAAAAAACGTGCAAAACAAACGGATATCAGAACTATGTTTGGTCCTGCTTTACCGAGACCCAGAAACCAAAATCGCGCGAACGATACAGAGAAAGTTGCTGATTTTATTCAAATAGACTAGATTAGTGTAAATTTGTTTATATTGAGACGTTTCGTTTTGAAGAATACATACAGTATCCGAAAATTCTTCTCAAACCTTGAAAAAAATGAGCTTTTTTAATTTTTTTTCGCGAGCATAAACTTTCGCGAATCACTTAGTCGAGAATTTTTGAAGACATTAACTTTCGTGAATTGGGCCAAAATTCGCGAAAGTTTGTACGACTAAAGTAATACTGTTGTTCTTCGCGGCGCAAACTCTGTCTATATACAGCTAGCATACTGCCGTATATGGACATATTGTTATTATACGGTAGGATGCGAACTGTAAATGAACATAGGTTGCGCCGTGCTTTACCCTTAATGTAATGTTTGATTCGGATCTACATTGGCTCTCCCATTTAATTTTCGAAAGCGGTCTATAAAGAATACGCGCAACGTTATTGTGAGGCTCGTAATGGACCGGACTGTGTTCAAACGTCAGAGCTAGTACAGTACTTTATAGGTGGGATGACTCCAAACTGTATCCGCAGGATCACTTTACCCACGGAAAGTAGGTTGATTATTCGAACAAGTGCTTTCCTTACAGCTTCTCATTAGGCAAATCTACTGTCCCTATCGCTATTTCAAAGGAAGAAACTTCCGCGAGAGGCGAATTCGCGAAATATAAGGATTCTAAGTCGAAAAGTTATGAAATTCCCGCGACTACTCAAACTAAACATTTTAACACTCTGGGACAATTATTCCATCACTTTTAACATTTTCTTAACGATTCATTTGCAATACATTGATACTTGAAAAGCAAGCTAATCCTCTAAAAGTACACGAAATTTGAAACAGACAGCCATTCCCCCTAATTAATGCCTGAAAAACATGATTTTTTCGACTGCCGACTATAAGTTCCCGCAGATTTTTGTTAAGCCCATTTTCCAATTGCCAAATACATCGACGCATGCGCATTAAAAGCCATTACATTAACACAGCAAATTTGATGTTGAAAAATCTGTTTGCACGAATAAATTCGTGTGTGGAGAAATGGCGATAAGAGAGGGGATTCCTATGTACTCCGAAAATCGGCCGACGTGGTTTAGGAAATATGGTGTGTAGAATTTTATAGATGGTCTCAGCTCGTCTCAGCTCGTCTCAGGTGGTTTCGTTGTTTAGTCAGTACGATAGTATTATTGTTTTACTGAAGATGGCGTAAGCCTAAAAGTTTTAAAACTTTGTGTTTTTATATATCTAAACTAAACTAATAATCATTAAAAAACTCAGTGAAGCTTAGTCGCTAATTTTAGGCAAAATCTTTATCCCTTGTAACAACCATTTAGCTACCACTTCTAATTTCTCTACGATAGTCCATCATGCATCCTACTCAAGGTAGAAATCGGTTTTTCGAGCTTTATAACTATTCCATTTACTATTCGGTGATTTTATTTTATCGGGATAATAATCGGAAGTAATAATACCTTTTTGTCAGCTTCGCAAACTTTTTTAATGAAAATTATTAGTTGAAATTAGATATAGAGATACTTTCCCACAATCGTCGCCTAATTTTTGGTACACAATGCAATGGTCTCCCTTTGTGAAGACTAAGCTACGTCGCGCACCTCCTTTCCGCGATAATGCTTCGTCTATTGTAAAAAAGGCTATTCGAATTCTTGTTGCTGTAAAAAATCGTATTAAAGTCGTCCTTTAAAGACCTCTGTTGGTGTTTCACATTGAGACTACTGGAGACGAATGTCTCATAGACACATAATTATTGTTTTCCAAAACAGGTATCAAAAAACGTCTGATAAGCGTCTTGTTGTTGACACTGATTGAAACGACAAAACATTCTCACTGACCACCATTTCCGAACGCATTCATTCACTTCTCATGTTTTAGAACGTTTGACCACTGTGAATAGTATCCTCTGGTAAATACAAGAGGTTTTTTGAGTTTTTTAACAATGAAGATAATTTCAGCCTGCTTAAGTTTTTTCGGTTTAGTGAGTAGGCTTTGCAGATAGATAATTTCCTGCATCTCATATCTGAAGTTATTATTTGTTACTGATCACAAACGCATTTTTGATACGATGATAATTTCTATTTACCAATTTTCAAAACACTTTTCTCTTTATTCAGGCTCAGCACAACTTCTTTAGGATTCAACCGCGTGTGGATAGGCCACTTTATGCAAAGCGAATTCAGGGATTTCTTCTTTCATTGTAAACGACTGGTAGAATTTGATTTGATTTGATTTTTCCGTTGCATTATTTTTTTTGATCACCCTTTTTAGGATTATAATAAGAAAAAAAATATCTCTTCTACATAGATATAAATGAGAAAGGAAAGCACTTCCAGCAGCTAAAAATAATCTTACAAAACGACTAAAAAGAAACCATATCAATATAAACACTATGCGACGTGGGACTTGTTAAGCTTTTAATAATTTTTCTATTCATACAAATTCCTTGACGTCAGATTCTATCACCCGGATATCTATTGCAAGATCACTGACTTACTGAAGAAATACAAAAAGTCTTTTGCGTGATATGGTATGTCTTGATATGTTCACATAAACAAAAATTTACTAAATAAAATAAAATATTTTTCGTGTTTTTCCTATAGGTTTTTCATTTCTGCTGATCAGAGAATGTTCTCTCTAAAGTTTTGATGGTACATGGTACATGGTACATGGTAGATTGGCAAGTTTTAATATTCCCTATAAATCATTAGCTAACAGTCATACAATAAAGAATGATGACAGATGGTTTTACTCAGTTCATTTTGGAGATTTGAACCTTATTCTAAATCATCGTATTTTGATAATAATACAGAATGGAGAGTAGCAAAGACAATGTCGATTCTTATAGTGATCGTTACAGTCGAACATTCATGGTGAGAACTTTGATACTTGTCGGTCTTGCCATGATTGCTGAATATCTTACAAAAAATTTAAATTGTAGTTATGAGCATATTGACTCCAAACATTTCGTAGAATCTTTCTGCTGGTCTTCAGGTTTGTTTATATACGAAGAAATGAAAAGCCGCCCTTTTGATACCAAATATTACGGCATACCGAAGTATTTACATCATGATGGTTTGAATCCACTAAATGAAATTTGTACGACCGTCAACCGGCAATTTCACATAAACCCTGAGTGTGCAGCGATGAATCGAATCTATTATAAACAGTACATATGGCTGCCGTTTTACGTAGTGATTCTATCATGTCTCTTTTACATTCCATACACATTGTTCAAGATGGCGAACGTTGATTTGATTAGTTTGAACAACCTAATACATTCATCATCTTTCGATAATAACGCTGATGCAATTGTCCGAAATTATTTCAATTATTCAGTGAATCCGATATCCCGATTACGTTTAAATATTTGGTTGAACATATTGGTAAAACTCGTTTACCTCATTGTTAACGTGTTCGCATTTTCTTTTACTTCGTACATGTTAAATGGTAAATTTGAATCATACGGAAGGGATTTTCAAAACTGGTCAAATAGCAACAAAACTATGGCTGCCGTGCATCCAGGTAATTCTAATATTTATGACTAGCCGCGGCGTTAATCATTGCTAGATGGAGATATTTTTTAGGAAGGTTTCAAATCATTTTCCAATAAAAAAATCATAAAAATGTAGTACTAGCACCATGTTTAGTAAGCTTGTAAATCTATAAACGTAATCAAATTTCTTTCTTTGGTCGATGTATGTGTACTGAGGCATTGATAGAACAGGTTAAATCGATTTTGTACCGTACAGCGTCGGTATAGTGGATAGTCCTTCGAGTTAGACCAGTCCCAGTCAAGTCTTATCTCGGTTCTTCACTCCGATGCGCTTGAAAGCACGCCCATTTGGATCCATTGACTGACTGCACACTGGCCTTCGTGCATGTTAGAGCAATGCTATACGTTTCTCTGGCGGTAAGTCAAATTCCCAGTTGCAAGTCGACGGGAACCATCGATTGGATGGAAGTCCAAGCACTCCCAAACTCCCGGTTACTTGCTTACTTACTTACTTGTTATCCACTTTTTTATAAGAACAACTTTATCAGTACAACCAGTTTGACATTTTGCAAACAAATAAGATCAATCTAAGAACAATTCCAGTCTGAATACTTAGCATGCAATAACGAACAACAATAACGCTGTCTTCAATGATCAGAAAGAAGCTTGAGAGCTTCATCCAAGCTAGCCTGTGATACGGAAATTTCTTCTGTTTACGTGTGAGCAAGTTCAATTCAAGGCTAGTTTGACGCAAAAATAAGAACAAACTAAGAAGAAATTGAGAATTAAATTTAAAAAAAAATAAAAACAATCAGGATGAATCAAAGATTACTAGTTCATATAAAAAAGTGAAATATATTTCTTCATGGTTTTCTTCCAATCTTTCATCAGGAGCATTTTTCTGCATCATTTGTTTACAGTATATACATAAACATCGAAGAATAACTCTCACTCTTATTAGGAATTGAAAATTTCTAGGGTGATAGCTCTACTCTTCTTGAGACATCAAATTTAATTAACAACAAAATTGTTAGCTACACCGACTGAGATACCGTGGCATTACCCTAGGAAGGGAGCTCATTTCGTCCATAGCTTTCCGGGATTCTTTGTGTACTGAAACAATTGTTAAAGTCCCCCACATTAATTTTTATATTTTTAGGAACTGCTCTTTTGCCAACGACAGCCATCTGTGAAGTGAGAGATATCCGTCATTCAGCAGAAGATCAGTTAGTGTTATGTCAAGTACCATCAAATGCATTCTACCAATACGCCATGTTGTTACTATGGTTTCTGTTTGTGGTTGGAATTTTTATGGCTGTTCTTGGTGTTCTATTAAATTTCGGATTTCACCTGTATCGATTCCTTTGCTACGGAAATGCCATGTCTATTCGGAAAATCCACAGTTTTCTTACACTCCGTGAAATTGAATATTTAGTCTTGATTAAGAAGGTGGATGTTGTGCTTTATGGTGAAGTGATGCGATTATTGAAAGAGGTTCGTACTGATGAAGATGGGAAAAACTTTGGATGGTTCGAAATGGATGACGATATGGTCTCTCGTGTGTGATGTGCACAACGTAAAGACATAGAGAGGGCAGAACAAGAAAGAGAATGGAACTGTCTATTCGAATGAAAACAAATAGGCATTTTGAAAGGCGGGTTCAAATTCTCGCGAATGGAGCGCACGAATCGAACGACCCGATTGCGCTAATGTTGGAACAACAGTTTACAGTTCGTGCGACTGATTTGCGTGAATGTACAAAATTTGCTACTTTTTTGCTAAACTTTCATTCAGCAGATATCGCCACTTTCAATTGGTCAGAAAAAAAAAACTTCGTTGCGACTGGGCGAAAAAGTTGAAATTTTTTAACTTCTTCGCCGTTCGCCAGCGACCACCGAAAAATTCTATTTTTAAACTCTGAACATGCGCAATAATGAATCCCTTTATTCGCCCGATCCATTAGCGAGAACTGTAAATCCGCCTTAATCGTCTATTTGTTTGCATTTCATATTACATTTCAGCACGAGTGTGTGTGTATTTTCCGAGCCATTATAGTAATTATTTATTTAAGTTATTCTGCATTGTTCAATAATATGATTTTTTTATTTCATTTCCTTGCAAAATTGTCTTCATAAATTGAATAATGCGCAAAAGAGACCTGACCTAATTGCATTTTCATGTTGAGATATCCATCTTATAGTTTACATAGGAGACAAGTTCTTTTTAAATCATGCTACCAGTGAACCGAAACGTTGTACAATTACAATGTTTTGGGTACAGCTTTGTAAGAGTAATAAAATTTGGCCAGACAAATCTACATTGACGATTTCAAGGATATATTATATCACAACTAAGTAGTCTTGCATCAAAACCAAAAATATACACTACTTTCCTATCTAATATTATGCAAGCGAAGACTACAGGCTAATGTTTTAGGTCCATTCTGTCCTACTTTCCTGTTATTTGCTAATACAAGAAGGCAAGAATGATATATCCTATATGAAGCCTTTTTCTTCCGATTCCAAAATCTTAGAATTCATTAAGTGATTTATTTCATAAAATCTCCGTTCGGTTTAATACTGAATTCCGCTAACACTATTTCGCAGAACACTGGTATCTAGATCTTCGTGTTCCTCTTCTAACTTTACTCGCAAAACAAACAGACGTGTATGAAATAACTCTTCGTTGTAAGTATATTAAATCATCTATTATCTTAATAATTAACAGATCGTTATCAAATTCCATAGATTATTTTACATTTGTAAACAAATCTTATTACTTATGTGTTTACAAGTTAATTACGCTGTTGAGAGTTACTGTGTGGAAAGCCATGATTTATTGTTTATAGGATATCTAAAGAGGCTAAAATATGTTTGCTTAATTTCGTAAAATGGCTACCCCAAGTAAACAACAACAGACACAAAACTCACAGCACAGTTCGTCTTAAGACATATCTGAGGATAGAATCGAACAACTGGGACATTCTGGTAAAACACCAGCTCCCAGCAATGACTTACAAAGACAAGTGGGACATTCTGATGACTCAGCACATAGGTCGAAGTCAAACAAGCGAAAACGTTTTGTGGCTCCTCTTGTAAGTGATGTTCATATGCTTGAGGAGCATGATGGGAACTTCCACCAAAAAACAAGCTCTTGACCCCAATTTTCTTGGAACAAATACCAAGTGGGAACTGCGATATAATGCGAATTTCTTTGCCTTTGCTTTGACCCGGGACCAGCACCCCCGTATTTTTCCAAACTGCTCAAAATATCCATCTCTTTCCTAAGACGAATAAACATCCGAGTGATTTATCTGGACGATATGCTTCTGATGGGGAGGACTATTGGAGAGGCATTACAGATAAGGGACACTGTAATATTTCTGTTATAGTACTTCGGTTTTATATTCAACAGAAAAAAATCGGTACTAACACCAACTCAAGAAATATAATTTTTGGGCGTGAACGTAACCTCAGTAGATATGTTCCTTTATTTACCACAGGACAAAGTTTCAAAAATTACAATTCAATGCCAAAACATCTTAAAAAGAAAACAAAACCACAATGGGGGTACTTCCAGCCATGAGATGTTTACAGGGACTGGGGGGTGGGGGGCGGCACATTGTCATGGTCAACGAACCGAGGGTCCGTGGTCTGCACAAGAGAAGGGTTAACATATCAATGTATTAGAACTCCTAGCAGTGAAGTTTGCCATAAAGACCTTCACCAAATTCTGAAAGGGGTTGAGTATACATCTGCAGATCGACAATATAACTGCATTGAAATACCTATTAAAGATGGGGCACCCGCAGTCATCATCTGACGACAATCGCAAAGGACATTTTGGCAATATCTAACAAACTATCAGATCAGGTTTACTGTATAATACATCCCCAGCCACGAAAATGTGGAAGCCGACTGGGAATCGTCCAATGTAAAGAACTCAAGCGAGTGGGTTCTCCTTCCATCAGTGTTCAAACAAATCCAATCATAGTAACACCAGCATGGCAGTCGAAGCCGTGGTATACAACTCTTCTGAAAATGTCGGTGAAACCACCTTTTCGCCTTCCCAAGTTGGACAATCTATTGTTAAGTCTAGAGGGGGTGACACCCCCAAGTTTACCGTTAGTGCAGAGCAACTCGGTGGCTTGTTTAGTGTTAGGGAAACCTTATCTTCGGATGGAATTTTACAATAAGCTTCCAATCTCATCACAGAAGAGTTGGATCATATGGTAATTACAAATATCATATATCGTCCTGGAGAAAGTGGTCTGGCTGGTGTGTACAGAGACAGGTTGATCCATTTCATGGGCCCATAAGTAATGTACTTAACTTTCTAGCAGATCTATTTGCACAAGGTTTTGCATACTACACAATTAATGGACATAGTTTAGGAATATTTGCTTTTTATACACCAGTTGATGCCTTTTCAGTGGGGAAACACCCCAGGGTCACTCCATTAATGAAGGGTGTATTGAATTTGGGGCCTCCTCAACCAAGATACACATTTATTTGGAGTGTAGATCAGATTTTATTGAAAATTAAAACCTGGTTTCCACATGAAACATTATCTCATAAGAAATTAACTCAAAAAACTACTGTATTATTGGGGTTGGCTGCTGCATCCAGAGGTTCCGAAGTTAACATTCTAGATATTAGATTTATGACTACCTCTGAAGAAAATTATACATTCAGTTTTAATAGATTGTTTAAAAGCTGGAGATATGGAAAACCTCCACCAACTATTAAATATAACTCGATACTCAGCTAATCCAACTGTTTGCGTGTGGACAGTGCTTGATGATTATATTAAGCTCAGTGAGGCTTGGAGGACAGCAGATCAAACACAATTACTCTTGAGTTATATCAAGCCGCACAAAACAGTGGGCAAAGCAACTGTGGCAAAATAGATAGTAAATGTCTTAAAAGAGTCAGGCATTGATACAAGCACCTTCAAAACGCATTCAGTTAGGTCAGCCTCAGGATCTAAAGCAAAGGTTCAGGGCTTGTCCATGAAATATATTTTAGCAAGAGGAAACTGGAAAAAAAGAATCTAGTTTCACCAAGTTTTACAACAAACCACTAGTACTAGAAAGTAATGGGTCTGATATGTTTCAGAATGCGGTCTTCGCTGATAGTGCTTTAAACAGAGGAACATGAAGGTCTGGGTACCAGTGTTCTCCAAAATAGTGTTAGCGGAATTCAGTATTAAACCGAACGGAGATTAACAAACCCGTTTCTTTTTCCCTTCCCTTTAAAACCCTCCATGTAACAAACTCACGATTTAATGAGCTGATTTCTACTTCCCTTCGCGGTTCTTCATGTTGAGATAACAATAAACTATCAATCAGCACCGGGACATTTATGTACTTATCGACTCTTACCGGGCGCTTATTCGAAGAGGGCGCTAAGTTGAGGGAAGTGCTTGGTAAATAAGAGATATAAATCAATGTTATGTGTTGAATAACGCATGTACAAGATGACAAGTGAAGGTCGATGTTGATGTATTTTTTATCATCTTCATCGACAAGTGGCAGTGATAAAATTCTACCATTTTTTATAATTCTCAAATAAGCGCCCTCTTAATATGTGGCTTCTCCGAATAAGCGCCCCATTATAAGAACAAAAAAGGACTGAATGAGAAGGCGGAAACTTATTGGGAGGCGGTTATTACATTTAATGAGCTTGAAATAGCAGCAACTTTGATAGAGAGCTATTTCAAGCCGGGTGCTAATTCAGATAAATACAAAACTTTCTGCAATGGCGTGTGGCTAGAAACCTCCGGACCAGCTTTTAACTCTAAATACTTCCCAAATTACGTCAGAGTGCGAAGCGCCTACATTCTAATTGAGATTTTATGAATTCTGCTATTCCTCTAACACTATCTCGCAGACTACTAGTACTCAGACCGGAATTAGAGTACAACAGATAAGGATGGTATAACGTAATACTCAGTATAACAGGGGTTCGTCATGGCGTAATACTCATTATAACAGGGGTTCGTCATGACGTCATACTCAGTATAACAGGGATTCGTGATATCGAGATTTCACTGGACAAAAGTGCATACAAAGAAAGGAAAATATTTCCTGCAGTTGTTATACATCACAGTTTACGTATGTTTACATTTTGCCTAAAAAAGTTCAACAAAGTTTATGTAATACATGACATTTACAATCCTTTACGATTCGGTGATTGTAATTCAAAAGGTTTAAAATGATTACAATAATATCGTCTGTTACATGAACACATACACTCAAGTGCTTGATTGTAACAGTAGAATGTGGAATATCCTTTGCAAATACAAATGGACCATCGTTTACGACAATTGTAGCAGCAACTCCATCGATCACGATAACAGACAGGATGCGAAAAGGGTCTTGTACACACGCAAAAATAACCACAATTGAAAGGCCACTGAAAAAAAGGAAAGATATATATATATATATAAAAAAAATATATATGACTTTTCCTTCTCTTTAAACGTCAAATATGAAAATTCACCCAACCTTTACCAATTCCTTATTCAAACAGAGCTGAAGAAAAGTTTAATAAAAATACGTAACTCACTCTGCTTAGAAACGGCTGTTGTACCTTACATGGACGTTTTGTTGATTCTTGAGCGGGGTTTAATGCCTCACTTAATTCTGCACTAGTCAAATTGTATTCCTGACGGCATGGTTCCAGCGGTAAAATTGGAGCGAGATCTTGCGACTTTGCAGCGACCACAATGGTCAGAAAAATGGTTATCTGCAGTAAACCGACTGCCATTTCTTCTTGAAATACACAGAAACCTGGATCCTGTTTTTCACCATTCGATTTTTATATCCATTTCATAAATTAGTCTCTTATTTAAGTGATTGCATAACTCAGTAATCCGTATTATTTTATTCAACGAGATTGCTAATCAGATTTCTTCAACACAAACACAGATCTGATGATAAGTTGATTATAAACAATTCAAGAGATACCGACCACCCCCATGATTACCAACTTATCAGTAGCAACATCAAAGTAAGATGTCAGACAATGAAAAGCTGATATATCTTGTTGCCACTTCCTTCACGACATGTTTGAAGTGCAGCCAAAAAATTATGAAATTAGCTTATTAGCTTAGCTTATTACATAACTCATTATATAATTCTTAATTTCCAAGGGTATAAAGAAATAAATCCAATTAAACTTGTATATATTTAGTAGATGCTCTATGCGAATTCATATGTCGATATTGAAAAAAACAACAACATGTATTGGGCTGTTATACAGATCGTTTTTGCTACTGTAATATGCATTTGTTCAGCACAAGATCCACCAGTGCCTGTTTTACCAAAGGAAGCTTCAAGAGATGAGTACAAACTTGCTGATAATGATTTAAGAGATGCATTGGAAGCGCATAGATTATCTGCAGCCGCAATATGCCAAAAGCCAAACCCATTTATTATATCCGTAAGTCGAATTTAGTAGAATATCATTAGTCCTGATTAAAACTGAAAAAAAACTTTATTTTTAACATAACCACTAAGTCACCTCAATCAATGTCGATATATTTGGTCGTCTAGTCAATGATCATTTTTTATTACTAAGGAAAGTTAGAAAGTCTGAATAGGTAATATCTTCATATAACGATGCACACCATTAATTCTATTTTAGTTTCCATTCAACTGCCGTTACTTTTGTGTTTGCAAAAATGGCAAATGTTATGCTGATCGATACTACTGTTGCCATAAGTGTCATAAAAGATGGTCGGTCTGTATATGTAATGGTTATTCCAAATATTATTGCTATCAACAAGCTTTGGATTGCATCTGCAACTGCAACAACCGATACGATTGCGAATGCCAGAATAAACCGGTTTTGTTTTGAGAAGAATTTTTGGAGAAATAAAAACATAAACTGGCTTTTTAGTCTTTTGTGTATTTATTATGTTTAAGTGATATTATCATTTTTATTCATATATTGCTGATTCTGCACATTTTCTTAACATTGATTTCGTTTCCACAAGGTTTCCATTTTTCAATTTCGGACAACTTCCATTCGCCAATGTTCGGTGTGACTTAGGGAACAAATTAAAATCTTAATTTTTTCTAGAGGTATTGTATCTACCTGTCTAAATAATTACCATAAAAAATAAATATGGCATGGTTTGTACTAGTAAGGCCAATAAACTTCTGTTAGTGAGATTTTAATTTACTGAAATGTCAACAAGTGAAATGTAGAAATCTGCTTCTGAGTTATCAAAATGATTGTGAAAAAATGAAAACATAAACAGCCCTTTCGAGGTTGGACATGTTGACTACACCATAATGCGCTGTTTAAACAGAAATTCGGGAAAGGTCTATTGAAAATAAAAAACACACCATCGTGCAAATCATCTTATATCACCATTCAGTCTCTTCGAAAACCAAACCAAAATCACTAGCCTAATACAATGTTTATGAAGCAGGAGGAACAAGCCGAAACGGAACTATTTCACTGAATGAATCCCTATGCTTATACGCACGAAAATTACAATTAAAAAATAACGAACGGAAAGTAGTGCCATGTTGGAGAGCTGGAAAAGCTGATCAAAAAAAATGTATGCGATCACACGCCTACGACAAACCGTTACAGAGATATCGATGATCAAATATTTTTCTGATGTCATGGTGTGATATCACAATTCCAAAAATTAGGACCAATTAGGACCACAAATTACGTCAGTTATTACCATTGGTTATCGAGATATTTGTGCCTAAACGTCGCTTCTTTTGGATCTGCAATGTTCTCTTTGCGTAAGAAAAAAGCAGTAAAGCTTGGTTCTCACTATAAGGTAACGATGGGCCAACCATAATGTGCATCAGCAAAAATTTTTGATATTTGTTTGTTGGCTTACGATGAGATAAGGAAAGCTTCACCGACCAAAATCATACGCAAGAGGATGAATTTTCTTAATAAAAAGCATGCTTTCGAGGAAAAACAGGGTAAAAATCACAAAAAATGCTGCAGATGTGAAACGGAAAAGGGAAAACAAGAGGAAAACATGGCGGATAAACAAAATTAACTTTAGAGCTTGAGGAAATTTTCGCTGCAGAGGTTAAGCGCTACCCTTGTATCTATGAATAGGCGGAGAGCAGAGGCGGATTTAGGATTTTTTTCAACTTATGCAAATTCTGGAAAATCCAAAAGTCATAGTAGCATTTTGAGCCCATCTGCACCCTAGATGCCGGCGCCCTAGAAGATTACGTCCTTCGAATACCCTTGCATGTTAAAACGGTCCTGTTACTGCGAAGTCGGGTATTGTAGATTGATTTACAGCGTTTGCAACGGATGTTAGATTTCTATGTTTAAAATCATATGAAATGAAAAAAATGCTATATGACAAAATCTGCCAACTGAGAGAAACGGTTTTCAGCTGTTTTCTGCAAGGGAATCTCCACGAGAGAGCCAATCATTTATGCAACCAACAGTTCTATTTAACAGTTCATCATCTTTAAGACCTATGAGTCTTTATTATCAATATTGATTCATTTGGTAAAGCAGTGAGATACTAAATAACGCTTAGAACTACCATTAAGGATACATGCAATACTGTTTAAATAGGTCAGAGTAGAACTAGACTTGGCAGTATAATGGGAAACATACAAAAATGGACTATAAAAATCTGGTAAATCACTAATAATATACCTAATAATTTCAAATGAATTTTAAGAGTTAAAGAGCAAAAACAAAAGGTTTGTTGACATTAAAACAAAAGGTTTGTTGACATTAAAATATCCAAAAGAGCAATTAAACTACTTATTACATCAAATTTAAACAAAACATGAAAATATGTTAAAACACCCATTGGCCTTGAGAAGTAGTAAGAAATATTCCATGGAAAAAGCCATTATTCAGAAGCTTCCACATCTTTCAACTTTTTTAGATATTTTATTCCCAAAATAATGAAATTGATCGTTCAAATGAGCATAATGATATAAATATGACTGCTAGCACTGCAAGATTATGCAGGATATTAATAATATTGATATTATACATTGAAATAACCAAGTTACACAGTTTTTCAAAATCTTTAGAAATCAGTAAGCACTAATTCATGAATCGTGTGCTGATAATTATTGATGCTTACCTACATCAGATTAAATTAAATGTTTCCCACAATCCTTTTTATATACCAGTTTTTTGTTTATGTTTTTTTCCGTATGAGTAATTCACAAAATGAAAATAGTAGCCATCATTATTCAAAATATACAGCAAACTGAATTTATAGAAAAATAAATATAAACACGTATATTAGCTTTCATCATCATCTATGAAATATTATAGAATTATACCTTTTATAGCTAGGTTTTATACCATTTGATGATAATAGCAAACCAGGCACAGCGTCAAAAATTTTATCTAAAAAATTTTACCATCGCACATCACTAGTGCGATCAAAGAGAGACAGAGTTTAAGTTCGTTCACATAGCTTTTAAACCAAAGAGCAATACCGGTAGCCGACCTTAGTAGTAGTTTATTTAAAAACGGCACTCCATTTCACATCTTCTTTATTAATAGCGAGCTGTGCATCCCACTTTTAGTTTGGTAAAATTTTGCGTGTGAGGTGGCCGATTTTTCGCAGTCTGTTTCTCACGCGTTTGTCTGAAGAAATTTGAAACGGCACGAGCAAGTTGGTTTTTCGTTTGCGTATTTGTAATAGTCCCAACTCCATCTTACGGGCTTTTTTATGTTTTCGCGTGTTTGTACGCGAAAGAAGACTGTAAAAGTCTCGACGATGGAGGATGCAATGCAATGGTTTTTCGTTTGAAATATTCTCAACGATCATTTTTGTTTGTTGAACAAGAAGAGAGAAGAAGCGTTTTTTGTTTTTTGTTTTTTTTGTTGTTTATTCTGTTTGTTTTTATTACAAAAGCAAAGAATAATATTGTTTGTTGTTGAGAAAGTATTAGTATGTTTACTACCAGTCGTATGATGCAGAAAAGAAACGAGGGTTTTTAAAATGTAAACAAATCTGATTTTGTTTTCATAAAGATTGATTCGCGAGACGAACGAAGAAATGAAACGAAGGATATTGTATTATTATTAAAGGCAAATTAAAGAGTGGAAGAACAAATGTATGGTTTATAAAAGCAGAAACGTGTACTGTACTGGTAACTCAAGAACATCTTACTTATTTATATGTTACAGTTGCACAGAAGAAGTTGTCAAAAATGGACGCAAATGGTTTTTAATTTATTTCTTTTTTGTGGAATTGATTGTTTTGTAATGATGGAATCAACGAGTGGAAGTATATATGTTACGGGTAATATGATAAATTGGGAATTATGCATATTCCCCGGTTATTATGCATAATAACCAAAAATAGGTTTCTCTTTGGGTAATTTTGCATAATAACCGGTCATTTTCTATAATTCCCATTAAAGTTGGGAAATGTAACAAATATCATGAGGTTCGTTACTTTCACCGGTTATTTTACATAATAACCATTCGTTTTTGGGGAGTGTTATTTATAAACCTGTTATTCTTTTGTATAGGATGAAAATAAGATTAATGAGAAAATAAGATTTTTGTGCATAATATGAGGTTGTTTATAGAGTTTTGTGAAACAGTGTTGCAAGAAGAGAACTCAAGATGGAAGCTGTAATGAAAAGAAAGTTTTATCAAATATTGAGTGCGTTGATCGAAAGTAAAAAGCACAACAATTCTTTCTTGAGTGGAGAAAAGTATGAATTGCTCATTCAACAAATAAACACCTTGAAACACGGTAACCGAAAAAGGAACCGAATGATTACCAGCTTTTGAAACGGTACGATGTTGTTCAAATTGGAAACGTCGAGAAGCTGATATATCCTGTAGCTGAGGGTAGCACGTCAATTAAATACTACGTGCGCATAGAGGATATATTCAATGTAATACATGAGGCACATGTTTCCATTGGCCACGGAGGAAGAAACCGAATGGTTAAGGAAACGGGTACGAAGTACAAAAACATCACAGCAGAATGTATAATGATTTATCTGAACTTATGCATTCCATGTCTAAAAAAGTCGAAAGTTCCGAAAAAGGGTTTGGTTATCAAGCCAATGGTTTTCAGTGAGATGAATTCCCGAGCACAAGTTGATTTGATAGATATGCAGAGTCAGGCGGATGGAGAGAACAAATGGATCTTTGTATATCAAGACCATCTAACAAAATTTGTGCAACTTCGACCAGTTACGTCTAAACGTGCACCTGAAATCGCTTACCAATTACTGGATGTATTCAGTATATTCGGTGCTCCAAACATCCTACAAAGTGATAATGGAAGAGAGTTTGTTAACTCGATAATCGAAGAGCTTCGTTCAATGTGGGAAGGTTTAAAAATAGTGCACGGGAAACCAAGACACAGCCAGAGTCAGGAATCTGTAGAAAGAGCAAATAGAGACATCGAAGACATGCTGACAACATGGTTGCATTCAAACTCAACGACTCATTGGGCAGATGGACTCCGTTTTGTTCAAGTCATGAAGAATAGAGCCTATCACGAAGGCCTTAAGTGTTCACCTTACGAGGCTATGTTTGGACAGCCGATGAAAGTGGGTTTAAAAACCTCAAATCTCCCTAATGAAACCATTAATAAAATCCAAACGGAAGAGGAGCTCGAGAAAACCATTTCTTCTATGCATGACGTAGATGCAGCGCCGGATTTCCATCCAAATCTCCAATTCATTGAGGATTTACCTAGCGAATCTGACAATCAGGTAGCTAGCAATGATGAAAATGAGCATGTCATAGAAACTGTAATGGAAGTAGTGGAGACTGATGAACGACAAAGGGAGATCGAAGGTACAAGTCAAGATGAGATGGAAGAGGCTGAGGCACAAGATGCTGCTGCAACCGACGATGAACCACCACCTTCACCTTCACCTTCAATGATATCCCAGGGACAAGAGAAAATTAAAGAAAAAAGAAAAATGGCAAAATGCAATCTTGAAGCTCAGGCCTTAAGAATGACCAGGCAGTCACAAGAAAAGTTTCCTCCAGGAAAGGTAGGAGACACCGTCAAAGTACGTGTGCCAGATGTTGATCGTGGCAGATGCGACTCACGAAATATATTAGGAGTGATCACTGAAGTCAATTTAAGTAAAGGTTTATACAGAATTGGCACCAAAAAAGGAATGCTCAAATCGTGGTACGCTCGGAATCAATTCACAACTTGCACAGCAGGAATCGTCGATATTGCTGATGTCCCTTCAACTGATATATCACTACGAGAATGCGCGGGAAAGTCATCGTTATCTGGCGGGCAAGGCTACAAGCGCTGCAACTGTAAGACAGCTTGCCGAAACAATTCGTGCTCGTGTAGAAAAGCTAAAAAACTGTGTACTTCTAAGTGCCACAGCAGCTTATCCTGTGACAATAAATAAAAGACATTGATATGTTAAGTTTTACTCTTTTGTTAGTTTTATTTTCTTAGTCTTCTAGTTTTGTTTTATCATCATTTGCTGGTTATTTTAGAGTAAAAAAAACCAGCTTTATAAAAATAGAACGACGTGATTTTTCTTGGAGATACTACATTAACTAACTTGAAAAGTATTTTAACATACCCTTTTACGCTTTTTATAGCTTAATAATCTTCTTCCGAGAAGATCTTCTTTTTAATCCGAGCAAGCTCGACGCGGTAAGGTATAGCTTAATAAACGACGTAAAACAAAGAAACGATACGTCTCCTTTCCTTTCAATTCTGTTTTAGCACAATTCCCAACCCAGTCCGGAGATTTTACATATTCCCCAAGAAGAACCTAGAAATTATGCATATTAGCCGGTGAATTTGACAAATAGAACACTTTTTAATCACATTCTCCATTCTCTATGGGAATTATATAAAATAACCGGGAAATTTGATGAAAAATCTGTATTAATCAAATTACCCAATTTGGCTGGGAATTATGTAAAATAACTGGTTAATATGCATAATCCCCGAATTTATCACAATCCCCGTAACATATACATTAAATTGAATCAAAACACGAACATATGTCGCTGTTTTTTGGTAGTAAACGTGTGTTGGAAAGCGAAGAAACTGTTAATTGAATTGGAGGATTGTTAACGAAGTGGCATTTACAAATTGTGATTAAAAATGGTTGCGTCATTGCAATCATTTCGACCATGTGGGAAACATTATAAACATGTGAGCTAAATTCGTTTTTTCGGTATTTTCATTTGCGTATTAGTAATAGTCCAACGCCATCTTACGGTTTTTTTTTCATGTCGAAGGGTGTTGTACGTGAGAGAAGACGATGAAAGGTCTCTACGGAGGAGGATGCAATGCAATGGTTTTTCGTTTGAAATATTCTCAACGATCATTTTTGTTGGTGAAAAAGAAGAGAGAAGAAGCGTTTTTTGTTGTTTGTTTTGTTTTTGTTGTTTATTCTGTTTGTTTTTATTTTCAAAGCAAAGAATAATATTGTTGGTTGTTAAGAAATTATTAGTATATTAGTACCAGTCGTATGATGCAGAAAAAAGAGGGTTTTTAAAATGTAAACAAATCTGATTTTGTTTTCATAAAGATTGATTTGCGAGGGCGAGACGAACGAAGAAATGAAACGAAGGATATTGTTTTAATATTAAACGCGAATTAACGAGTGAAAGAAAAAATGTATGGTTTATAAAAGCAGAAACGTGTACTGTACTGGAAACTGAAGAACATCTTACTTATTTATGTTACAGTTATTAAATGGTTGCTAATGGTTTTTAATTTAGTTTTCTTTGGTGGAATTGATCGTTTTGTAAAGATGGAATGAACGAGTGGAAGTGCATATACATAAAAAAGTGAATGGAAACAAGTAAACGTGTGCTGGAAAGCGAAGAAACTGAATTGAATTAAAGGATTGTTAACGAAGTGGCATTAATTTTTTAACTTAAAAATGGTTGCGCCGTTGCGATTGGTTTCATGTCGACCATGTGGGATTATCAACATTATCAACATGTTTTGGAAGAGCTACATCGTTATTTCTGATGCTTTTTTGTTGCATGTGAAGCAGTAAAGGGTTTTGTGTTACGCTGAGATATTATTGCTGCTGTGTTATTGTTGTTGTTTGTTTTTCAAGCGAATTTTTGTGGCTGTTTTCAAGAAAGTTAAAGCTCATATGATGATTGAACCCTAACCCTTTCCCTACATACAACCCACACCGTCAGCCTAAATTATAGGTTTTTATACTATACTTCACAGATCCTATTGCTATTCCATTTCGTTGTTTAACCTATGTTTTTATATTGCTATATATATTTTTAAGTGTGTTGTTTGTTTTGTTTTTAGTGGAAGAGAGGATCTTAATAGCTTAATATCTTTCCTTTTTACTCTTCATTGATAACATCTACCTATTCCATGATGGCCACAGTCATATTTCTTTAAATTATTTCTGTTTTATTTTGTTTGTTGTTTGTTTTATTTTGTCTGTGACAGGGGAGAGGGAGTGTGTAATGTGTAATTTATGATTTCTTTTCAAGTGGCTATTTTGCTGCATCATGTACTATTTAGGGGAGCCTACTTATTATTTGTACTGGCTTTCCGTATGTCGTTTTGGAATTCGCAGTTTGAATTTAAGCCATGGTGCTCATCTTGGTTATTTAGTGCTATTTTACATTCTGAATGCATTTTTTTCTTGCTTATTTTCAAAACGACTTCTTTCTTTTTAGATTAAAAATTTAGTGTAAATAAAAATTATGAAGAAGAATATTGAATATGCCATTCATGGTTTTACATAATCACGGTACAAGCAATTGGGATAAAGCATTTAATGAATTCATAGAAGAATGATCCTTTGGTTGTGTATACTGAGGAGGTATAATGTTTTTTTACAATTCACATTTTAATTGATTCAGGTATCCCCTGCAAAGGCATAATTTTACGGTTTCACTCAATAGTTGGAAAACTTAGCAGAAACATATTTAGGTTGCATTTTTATATTTCTTATCAAGATTCTTGGGAGTAGAACCGTAAAATGTTTTTACACGGGATACTAGTTTATATACTAATATCGAGTTTTGCATCCACTTTTTAGTTTGGTCAGTGTGAATAAAAGGACTGGGAACGAACTGTTCGTATGGACTGTGATATAGTGACATTTTAGATCGTGCGTAATTGAGTTGTCGAGATATAGGCGATATTAGTATTATAGGAGTAGCGCGACGTCAGAGGGTACATTGCATTGCACCCTAAATAGAACGCGATATTTAAGGGAAAATATCTCGAGAACCAAAGGAAATAACTGACGTCACTTTGGGTGCGCGATATTGGCGATGTGGTGTCGAAAAATTTGGGTCTAGCACTTTTTGGGGACGGGTGTGACGTCATCAGAATTTTTTATCGTCGATATCTCCGTAACGTTAAGTCGTACACAGGCGATCCCATACATTTTCTTGACCAGCTTTTTGAGCTCTACAACTCAGTGGTACCTATTCTTTTCGATTGTGTGATTTTATTTTTCGGTCACCCCTATATTGATAGAAAAATCACGGGATGGCGGTAACTCATGGGGAAAGTGAACCGGTAAAATGTTTTTACCCGGGATACTAGTTCTATATACTAATAGCGAGCTGTGCATACCACTTTTGTTTTAGAGAGTGATACATTTTGAAAAATTTCACGGTCATTTTCTCATGAGGAGCGCGTAAAAGCACGATGCTGCGGGAAGCGTTTTTTCAGTATTAGTATATTAGTAGTAGCAAATGACGTGTCTTCAGTTTAGTATTATAAAATGAGTTTGACGTCAGATGGCACATTGCATGGCACCCCCAATGGAACGTAACTTTAGGGGCAAATATCTCGAGAACCAATGGGGATAACTGATGTTTTTAAGGTCTGCGATGATTTCGCGAAAGGGTGACGAAAAAAAAATTGGGTCTAAAACTTTTTGGGGACGGGTGTGACGTTATCAATATCTTTGATCTACGATATCTCCGTAACGGCAAGTCGTACACAGACGATCGCATACATTTACGACTGTACATTGCATACCATGCGGCGACAAGCGATTTTCCAGTATTAGAATAGTAGTTGAAATGACGCGACCTGAATTTTTTGGCACGGGGGACATTGCATTGCACCTCCAATGGAACGCGACGTTTAGGGGCAAGTATCGCGAGAATCAATAGGAAGAACTGAGGTTTTTTGGGTCCGCGATATTGGGCGATGGGATGACGAAAAAAAAATGGGTCTAAAACTTTTCGGAGACAGGTATGACGTCATTAGAATCTTTGATCGAGTCTTACACAGGCGATCCCATACATTTTTTTGAACAGCTTTTCGAGTTCTACAATTTAGTGAAACTTATGCTTAGCAATTTTCTGATCTTATTTTTCGGCACCCCTATATTTTGAAAGAGGAAGAGCATGGATGGTGGAGGCGGCAACTAATGGGAAAAATCAACCTGCAAAATGTTTTTACCTGGGGTACTAGTCTTCTTTATTAATAGCGAGGTGTGCATCCACTTTTTAGTTTGATAAAATATTTGGAAGTGAGTTTGCCGATTTTTTACGGTCCGTTTCTCACAAGTTTGTCTGGGAAAGTTTGAAACAGCACGAGCAAGTTGGTTTTTCGTTGGGGTATTAGTAATAGTCCTAACCTTACGGGTTTTTTATGTTTTCACATGTTGTACGTGAAAGAAGATAATGAAAATCCTCCAGGAGGAGGATGCAATGCGATGGTTTTTCGTTTGAAATATTCTCAACGATCATTTTGTTTGGTGAAAAAGAAGAGCGAAGAAGTGTTTTTTGTTGTTTGTTTTGTTTTTGTTGTTTGTTTTGTTTGTTGTTATTCCAAAAACGAAGAATAGTATTGTTATTGATACCTATTATTTTGGATTCTGTGATTTTATTTTTTGTCAACCTTATATTGGAAAAGAGGTTCATTTTTGCCGTATTAGTATAGGGGAAACTCCCATTAGGGGAATCTCAAGCTCCATCTTACGGGGTTTTATTACTTCGTGGAGTGTTGTGCCTTAAGGAAGACAACATAAAGCCGCCTGGAGGAGAACGCAATGGAATGTTTTTTTGCATTCGAAAGTTCATCAAATTTTCTCAACGTTCATTTCTTTAAATGAGAAATAAAGACGCTGTGTGTAAAATTTTTTGTTTTGGTTTAAAAAAAATTTATATCCAACGCTTTAAGTTCGGTAATAAAGAATAACAACATTGATATTTATCAGTAACTACTCTATCCGACGAAATCCGACTGTTATGTGTTCGTGTTATCAGTTCATCATGTTCTATCGATGCCTATTTTTTAATGTGTTTGAATGTAGCTTTTCTGTATCAGTTAGTTTTGACCAGTATGCCGAAATGTGTAGCTAGCAGTTTATTTGAGATTTCATTGTAGTATGTGGATTGTTATTATTAAGGTTCGCTATTAGGGAAACAAAGGTAGCAAGATCATTATCATATGTTTTTGATAGTGTTTGATTGATATCTTTTTGGTTTAGATTAGAAAATTGAATAGTATAAATGAATGTACAAGAAGAGAATGTGAAAATCTTGGTCATATACATATATACATGGTTTTTGTATCATGATGCACAAGTGACATTCCCTTGACATTTCCACAATTAATAGCAGAATAAAGATTTGAAAGATAAAAACGTCTAAGAAGGTATTGTTTTTGTTTAGTTAATAGGTAAATGTGAAGGTATTTTCTTATGTTTCAGAAGTTTAATCGTGGTTAGGTAGGAGTATCCATTGCTTAAGTAGGAGTATACGTTTAATTGTCTCTTTTTTAAATCTCTGAACATTGGAATTTTAGCTTTTAGTTTAACTGTACAACTTTAGAATTCTCTAAATAGGCCAGATAGAACTGAAAAATAGGGATAATAGCATTCTTTGAATGATCGATCCAAAATATATATCGAGGTGTAGCGAGGTGTGCATAGCACTTTTATTTTAGAGAGTGATACATTTTCAGAAATTTCCCCGTCATTTTCTTCCGAGGAGCGCTAAAACCATGATGCTGCGAGAAGCGCTTTTTTCAGTATTAGTATATAAGTAGTAGCAAATGACGTGACATGATTTTTTTGGCACAGGGGACATTGCATTGCATTTTCAATGGAACGCGACGTTTAGGGGTAAATATCTCGAGAACCAATAAGAATAACTGACGTTTTTGGGGTCCGCGATATTGGGCGATGGGATGACGAAAAAAATATTGGGTCTAAAACTTTTCGGGGATGGGTGTGACGTCATCGAAATCTTTGATCGACGATATCTCGGTAACAGCAAGTCGTACACAGACGATCTCTTACATTTTTTTGACCAGGATTTCGAGCTCTATAACGTGGTACTACTTATCTTTTTGGATTGTGTGATTTTATTTTCGGTCACCCCCCCCCCCCCCCCCCCTATATTGATAAGAAAATCACGGGATTGGGGTAACTTATGGGGAAAGTGAACCGGTAAAATGTTTTTACCCGGGATACTAGTCTATATACTAATAGCGATAGCCCGAGCATGTTAATCTCAAAACTTATAATAAACAAGAGGCCCTGGTGTCTGAAGGTCAGCGCGGTTAGGCATACCAGAAAAGTAGTACACATTACGAAGGACAACTAGAACACTACAATGTCAAGTTTTGAGAAGGAGTTCTGGCAGTAGATATGAGATAATACTATAGATGATGCCACCAACAAAGGACCTAAATAATAAATTATATAACTGTTATACAATATCAGATCCACTAGTGATGAATTTCTAACTATTTTTCACAAGTATTTTTAGATATTTTAGTGGGAAGAATTAATGTGATTTTGTTTTCATTTTAATCTGAAAAAACAACGAAAATTGATTAATTTAAAAAGAAATTCTGCAGTGTCGCAGGAATATTCGGCTTAGTTGCAGTTCCCTCCTAGAACGATTATCTTGCCCTGTAAAAATGAATCATAATGAATCATTCTTTGGAACCATTACAGGTCGATAGTCTGATCCATAGTAGCAGTTTTCGTGCAAATTTAATTTCGCGAATTGAGATAAAATAAACTTTTCCCAGGAATTTAATTTTGTTAATTTCGCAAATATTTAGTCTTCATATTTTTTTAAAATTAAATGTTACCATGCATACGTTGACAGACATTGAGGCAAAAAGTATTCCTTCCTTTTACAATTTTAATTTTAAGAATATGTGAAATCCATTTTTTTCCACCTTGAAGTATATATTTGGTATATAGACAGCAAAGCCTGAAAGAAATTGACGCACCTGTGAAGGAATGAATTTTTACATAAAAATGCAAAAGATTTTTAAAGTCTGTTACATGAAGTCATTGTCATCAACACGATTTGATAGGGAAAGCTAACAATCTTAAGTGGAAATGTAAAGTTTCTTTCTTTCTTTTGGATCATTTTTATCAAAATAAAATGATAAAAAGTCTTTTATTCTCGGATTTGCTCTGACAAGTTTAATAGAAACTCTGTCACAGTGTCATATTTTTGGTGAAATTTATAAGAACGTATTAGGAAAAAATAGAATTTTAAGTGTATAAAGGAATCTGTTAATACACCGATATAGTCAAAACAACAAGAACCTTAAAAGAAAAAAAAAAAGAAAAGATTGGCGGCTTACGCTCCTTCACGGGAAAGAGATTACCCAATATCAAGTTTCATATCAATATCAATTATTTTCTTTGATTTATTTGACTGTTAATATTAGTCCAAATTGTGTTTAAGGGGTGCTGCTATTTAAGTTTAATTTTTGCCATCCCCCAACAACCATCATTATCCACTATCTAAATTTCCATTCATGTTTTATTTATTTTTTTAAATAAAATAAGGAGAGTAAACAAGTCTTCAGTTAACACAAGACAGGAGACCACCCAACAATTTTTAAAAGTACAGAAACTGCCACCACAACCAGGGTCTCTCTCTACTCCATATTATGTGTATGGTGTGGGTGTGAAGTGAATTTACATAGCAAAGAGAACGCTATATGTTAAACACCCAGGAAATATTTTGTGTATTTGTATTTTCATCAACAGGGAATTTGTGAAATTTTAAGTGTGTCACACACTTAAAAGGCCACAAAAAGGGGAGAGGAGGGACAGTAGAGGAGGGAATAAAAATCGAAAATGGGATTGAACAGTTTTTCACAAAATCAATGTCATTATAAAAAAAAGCTGTAAGACTTTTCTAACCTTGGGTGCTGCACGTTAGGATTGCACGTTTTCTTGAAGGCCGCACTCACAATAATTAAATTACTTTATATAAGTTGTAGTGTATCATTCATACATTAACCACGGTTTGTGGACAGCCTCTATTCCAATTGCGGAATCAGCCTAAAACTGTGGACAAAAAATCTTGGAATTACGTACGGACGGACGGACGGACGGACGGACGGATGGAGGTACAAACGCTAATGAAAGATCAGCTGCTTTCCGCGCTGACCAATAAATTGATGTAAAATGTTTTGTTGTATTTTAAAGGCTAAAACATATTGTAAAAATAAAAAAATAAATATTCTACAAGTAAAATGGCTCAGAGGCGGATCTAACGTGCAAATAATCTAATCCACACTTATGTTTTTACAAAAATTTCATGACTCTTCACTCCTCCACTTTAACCGTTTTCTGGGGCTCACTTATCAGTTGAACAGAGGACGTTCTTGGTTAAAAGATTCCTGGAAACAAATGACTGTGACCGTCTTACAAGAATTAAGACAACCCTTTCCTAACAGAACTTTTCCTAAAATGTCTACAATAACAACAATCGCACATTTCGAGGATGTCATTTTAATTGAAAATCCTAAACTATTGCAAACTCACATGACTAATAATACATAAACCTGAAATTAGTCCACCAAACGCTATAAAGGGACCAAGATTTTTGTTAGGATGTTGACTGCAGTATAGTATTGATGAAAAATTTACAGTACAGCCCGAAACAAACTATACGCGTCCACGAAGGAATTAATTTTTACATAAAAGCACAACAGACTTTCGTGTAAAGTTTTATCTGTTGCATGAAGTCATTTGTTTTCAACGCGATTTTTTAAAATCCGTTTACATGAGATCCGAAGTGAACTCAAACCGGTTTGGAATGAAAAACTTCACTTCGATGCATGATGCAATTCTTATAACTGTTTACATGACTTCAAGCGAAGTAAACTCTCAAACCGGTTTGAAATTTCCATGTAAACACTGCTCTTCGAAGTGAAAGTGTGTTTATTGATACAGTGGTTTGGTTTTTCTATACGGCACATGCGCAATAGTTTTCATGCACATGCACAACTCTTGTTTTAATTTTGAATAGTTTGTGAGATGTCCAACTCTGAAAGGATTTTGCGCCGTTATGTTCAAACTTTATTAGAAAAATCCGCTGATTCAGCAAAAAAGGGTTAGCCGAATTGCACTGTTTCATGTAAACAGCTCAATGTTTCAAAGCGGTTTGAAATCTCAAAGCGCTTTGAGTTCACTTCGGGTCTCGTGTAAACGGCCTCTAGATAAACAAAAAACTGTTAACTTGGCGACTCTTCGCGAAAGAAAATTATCTTTTTGTTTCGTTTTTTTGAAAAATCATAACCTTTTTTGGATATGATTTTTTTATGTTTTTTTATGATTTAGAATTAATATAGTAAAATCTTTTATCTTTCGATTAATTTTTAGTTTCAATCAAAGAAACGATTCCAATGATATTAGGGTGTTAAAAAACATGCTGGGAAACCATCTATTTATGCTTTCCCTCACATTAATTCAACTCACATTATCAAATGAGTAGAAAAAAGAGCGTGGTATCAACTTTACACACTTACGCTGATAATGTTGTTACTAATTGACATGAAATTAATAGGTAGAGTTGAAGATAAAGTGGCGCGTCGGAACAATATTTCACATCGGAATAATACTTCATGTCGGAACAATACTTCATGTCGGAACAATACTTCATGTCGGAAGCGGATCTAACATTACGTCACGAGAATTTGCCATATGTGAAGAGTACGAGCGAAAAACTCCCCAGAATCTTGCAAAATAACAAGATTAGATATACCTTCTACTCAAAGAATACCTTGTGAAAGTTTTTATCTCATCCAAAAGATCCAATTCCCTTAAGACAGTCAAAATATTGTATTGTCTAGAAGATCATCTATACTTACAGATCATCTGTAATTCTGTATATATTGGTTAATCCATGAGATACCCTAACTCACACACTAAGGGACACTAATACGCCGTGAGATGAGACCATTGTTGGAAATATAACCATCTCTTCGATTTTGACAGTAAATTCGCCATAGACAGAGAGGCAAATTGGAATTCCCGGAAAATAAACGAGTCTCTCCACTCACTGCATGATAGCAATCACATTAACAGTGTATCCTACAACCTTCCAGAAACAAAGACTCCAGCATTGATTAAAAGCTAAACAAAAAAGGGAACAAGTAATTGTAGCACAGAACTTTCCAACACCGAACTTTTTCACGGAAGTTATAGTACAAAAATAATTTATTAATATCTTATCTTATCTTATCTTATCTTATCTTATCTTATCTTATCTTATCTCATCTTATCTTATCTTATCTTATCTTATCTTATCTTATCTTATCGAAGATATTATTTGTGACGATTGTAAAAAGCATGTCAAACTTTTCCCTGGTCATTTTCAAACAATTTGAGTGCAATAGTTCTTCATCTAAACGGATTTGTTACACTACAGTTTTATATAGACCTCTAGAGACCCGCATAATTAACTAATTTTACTCCATTCATTTTTTGACTTTTATGTTCCTATAGCAACAGCTGCTAATACATCCCCTTCATCTTTAGAAGAAAAAACAAAACAATTTTCTACAATTTGTTGAATCGTGTACATAGACGTCGTATGCTTCAAATCGTATACTACAAATTGTACCGAAAAACCTCCTTAAGGTTTGGGGGAAACATAAAGAGACAGGTTCATTTAGAAGTAAAGATATAATGCAATTTCTTTTTTTCAAAATGGAAGAAATTTTCCAATAGCAAGATTAGGAATTTTGATGGAAATTAATTCCACAAGAAACTATTTCCATTTGTTTGATGACTTTTACGACTGTTTTTATTGCTGCTGTAGCATACGCAATTCATTCATAAGTTCAACATTCGAAGAGAATTTCTCATAATCTGAATCTTCAAATTCATTTCCACTGTTATCACCTCCATCTGTATCACAGTACCTAAAGTCTGGTTGGTCAATGTGTAAGCGTCTCAAAAATAATGGATTATCATTAGCTAATCTTAATTGACATGGTATATCCTCCTGTACGGAGCCATAATGAGCAACAAGGTCAACTAATGATGGAAAAATCATTGGAAAACCTCGAAATTTAAAATATCCATCAGGAAGACTTTCGATTAAAAAGTGAGCCACGCCACTATGTTTTAAATGAAGGGGTACTTTAACAGACATGGCATATGCTCCTGGAATGTTTACATTTTCACGAATGAAAAAGGAACCAACAGATCGGTTCTCTAAGGCCATTTCTGCTATTTCACGTGAAAAACCGGGTTGATACCATTCAGAACACTTTATAATGTCATCTTCGGACATCGCAAAACGAAAAATATCCATTCGAGAACACATTATCAGAGAATTTTCTTCTTCTTTCTTGCAATGTGTTGTGATATCAATGTCGTTTGCGCAACGAGAATTACCTTCACCGATATGGTCCATTGGTGAATATTCTGTTGCATGAATGACTTCAAAACCTTCATATGTTGATACAAATGTAGAAACACTTTCTTTATCCTGTTGATCGCCACTTGGGAATACAGTCTTATTGATGCCATGAACCTTTGATGATTTTAAGTTGTTGGTGTCTGTTACTGTTTCCAAGTTTTTGATAGAATATTCGTGACCAAAGGCTATTCCAACTTTAGCCCAACGCTTTCCGCCATTTTGCATTTCACTTGACGACTGTCGTTCAATAGCTTCGTTTTCAAATAATTGAGTGCGATTGTTTTGACAAGTTTTGTCCCTCATGGAGGCTATCCTAAATGCTATTGACATGTTGATATTAAGTTGTTGCGAGTGAGCATCGTGTTTAGTTCTGAACATATGCGCCTGCATTATTGGTGTGTTTTCATCAAAAGGGCATTTTGCTAAATATGCAAAGAGTCCATGCTTAGGTTGGCAAGTAGAAAATGCAATTCTGGTTATGCCATGCGCCATCTTGACAGCCGATTCATTTTCTTTCAAAACTTTAACGCCTTCATCAGTTATTACAATAACGAGTGGTACACCTTTGACAACATGTTTCATTTCTAGGAGTTTTTCATTCACATACATTTCTTGCCTTTCTCTGTCCAGCTGAGTAACTGCCACCGCGCCAAGATATTTACATGGTTTTTTGAAAGCTAACTTACTTCTTTTGGATTTTAACCAACTATTCCTCTGAGACAAAGACATTATTTCCCGTCCAAAATCAATATCAATATCAAGGACAATATCGAAACTGAAAGAAAAAACATTAAACTTATTTGAAAACATTTGCAAGCAGGTCAGATAGTTTTGTCGCAAATTGATGTTCGCTATTATAATTAAATTGGCCGATCTAGAGCTTAGGTAAATTTTTGGAGAGTTATATTATTTTAGAAAAGAAAAACTTGCTATTACTCCGTCTGCACTAAAAACACTAATTAACACTGAAAATTGAAAAGAAATTTCATGAGACTGTACTCAGCCAATTTTTTTGCAAGTGTACAAAGTACTTTGTTAAAAAATCTTAACAATGCCTGAGGATATTATTAAAAATAGTTTTCCTTATCGAATATTTCGCAAAATTAACAAATGCTAGTCGTTATTATGTTAAGCTAACAAGAGGTTGCATGGCTTTCACAGGGATTTTGATACTTCTCCACCATTTTCAATGTTTCACATCGATTTTAAACACGGATTGGAACTTTGTCTCGCTTCTCATAAGTTTACAGTAAAAACTTTGTTATTTCTGCCTCTGTTAATCAAGATCATGGTTCATCATGTCTTGTTATTTCAAACAAAAAGGAAACTTTCAACCAAATTACATATTACGTAATAGCATCTTGTAAGCTTAACACACTCATTAGTGTACATGAAACGTTCCATATATAAAATCTTGAAAACAAACTCCCAACTCCACAGGTAATGTCGTTTAAAAACTTTAATGTAATTTACAAAACAACGACGTAGTTATACTAAATTTATTGAAAGTAATTCTGTCAATTAACTTCTAAATCACATAGTTAATTTATAAACGTCATTATGTAGTTAATACTGAGTGCACGCAAATGCGACGATAGTGAGTACGTGAGTTAGACAAATGTTTGTTTTTTCGACGCGGATTTCGATTAGAAACGGAGTCTAATTTCATACAACACATTACTTCTGTTTCAAGAGAGAATAATTATAATCACAACAACAAGAAAATGCTTTGCATATTTACAAATCGCGTTAATGGTTCATAGTGACATTCTGACGAAAACTTTTAAGAACAAAAAACAAGTTTTATGTCATTTGATGATTGACGCAAAATTCTCGTATAGTAAAAACCACCCCTATACAATCGGAAATCTGATGTAGTTGTGTTTATTATCGACTACGCATCGTCGAATGTTAATGTACACAGGTAACAGGAACACCTTTCATTTATGTATGGGTCTATCTATTTTTTTGTATTGAGATTCCAAAAGGGGGAGGAACAATGACAATTTCTCAGTTTCTTTGTTTTAACTTAGCATACGCACGGCAAACATCGACTCGTTTACAACAGTTAATCAAAAAATAGGCAATTTTTGTCTAGGCATGTCTTGTTCTGACTGTTCACAACAATCTGATGGCATTGTTTATTTTGGAGCAGCGAAAGCGAATACCCTATTAAACACTCTCGGACTACTACTAATGGCATTTAGCCCACGCTTTAGACTCTGCGAAATATCCTTTACGAAACTATATAAATTGTATGAACGAACACAGGCTAGGAATTTTCAAAAGCTTATCAAAACATTCAAGTATTTTTTTTTTTTGTATTTACCAGTCATTCACGATAAAATGGATCTTACTCCCATGAAATACAAAAAGGAGAATTTCAGTTACTTGTGAAGTATATGTGAACTAATGCGAAGTATATCACTTGAAATTAAGTATTATTTTGTTGCCGAGACATTTGGCTCGCCTACAGTTCATGATGAAAAGCTTCATAAGAAGCAGTTTTTACTTTAACTCTATTAATGGACCTTCTTATAAGTATTCTTGTTTCTTATTTGAACGTTTTTGTTTACTTTGTTTGACAAAGTTTAAAACCCAGCATTTGGATGGATTTTTCGTTTTTATTTATTATAATTTTTTTTTCAATGAAGACGTTTTTATTTTTGTTTCGTTTTTTTTTTCTTTTGGCTATGAGGCGCCATAGCGGACAAAAGTGTTTCGAACTTTTGTAAATTAAAAATGCAAATTTATAATATAAAGTCTTCGCATTAAAGTTTTTATGACTTTTATTTATATATGGTATGGTTTTTATATGGTGAGCGTTGAATTAAAATTCGTAATTATATGTTCTGTTTTATTATCTATGATGATGTATGTAATATAGATAAGGCATATTGCATGTTTTCTTAAAGTGTATAATTAATTATGATGTAAAGTGTATTTGCATTTTGTGTAATTTGGTAAATCAAGGCGACTTATATTTAATCGAGAAACTCAGCGTGAATTTGGAATTCAAGATGGCTACCGGGAGGTTGTCGTTAGATGAACAATCTTTGGAAGAGATAGCAAATAGAATAGCAGCCAGTTTTTTTGGAAAGATTAAATACATCAACACAAGCATTTTATGCCCATCCCGTAGCTTCTCCCGCTTCAACCCGCTTTTCTTCATTACGTGATGAGGAAAACAGCCTATTTAGATGGGGAATCGTGGTGGTGCTGGTGGTTCTTCTTTTCGCGCCAGTTCATCTACAATAGTGCGACCTGAGCCTCCAGGTTCTAACTTTAGCCGAGGAAGAAGTACTTGCCATGTCAGACTGGAATAATGATATTGGTATAACTGTCTCGCTAACAGAGATATTTTGGTTCACATATTGGTTCAAGACGAACTAATTGTTCGACGTGGAAAAAAAGTTTCTGCTTTTAAGAAGGAAGGTTTGGCTACCTTAAAAACTTTCGCGAATTTTAAATTTGGGACAAATTTCGCGTAAAAAACTTTCGCGAAAATCAAAAATCACTTCGTTTGCAAGTAAAAAACTTTCGCGAACTGCAACAATTCTCTCTTTTTTTTCTTCTTTATCTTATTTTATCAAGCAGATAAATACTAAAAATATTAACAAAGAGCAACTAAGTCAAATAAGTAACCCAAGTAATTACAAAAGTCCGCTTCCTCCCATTCAGAGTCAGTTTCGTCGTCTGATATAATGATATAATTGTTTTAGATTGATAAATGAATGAAATTAATATGCGAAAGAAATTAATTCATGGTGAAAAAGAAGTCGTGCTCTCTAAAATGTACTTTGTAGCCCTGTAAATCTTTTCTTTCGCTTTTTTATGGAGAAAAATTTTTTTCGGAAGAAACAACCTCCGCGATTTTTCGTTTTACTTTTTTCAAAGGCATAAACTTTCGCGAAAATGGGCAAAATTCGCAAAAATCGCGAAAGTTTCTGCCCGCGAAAGTTTCTGCCTTTAAAGTAGTTCTATTTCTACGTTCGTCCTCGATCATCTTTCTTATTTTTTCAACCCTTGCATATCTTACGGGGATAAAAGTAAGTGTGTGTTTTTAACCAATCGACCAATCTCTGTTTCGGCAGCTTAGATTGAATATTGTTTCTATAATACCTCAACCACGAAGTTAAATTCATTCGAACTTTAATGCACTTAATTTATTCCCCGAACAACTGGTGCAAATTCTTTTAAATGCTTACCTAAAGGAACACATTTTTACAAAAAGCAACAAGTTCACAGCATGATAGGTTAAGAACTATAACGAGATGCTGCGGAAAAAAATCCGTCAGTCGTAATTTTTGAGTTGCATGAACTTTATTGTGCGTTTCTTGTAAATTATCTTCCTCCAAAGTAGTTTATTTTCATGTTCTGTTCATAATGTCCAATGTGTCTGAGTAAATTTCTAAGAAATTTTCTCTGTTGAGACGTTGTAAGACATGGTTTCGTAGTTTCGTAGATTTTCCTCGTCACTTTCAAATCCATTTTCTTCATCTATACCATATCCTTCCCGGTTGCAATTAACCAAGTGATCAATATGAGCTGGATCGACGTCCAGGGTTTGTTGTAGACCTAAATGCCATAACAGATTAGGTGAAAAATTACTGGCCGAACTCATTGGATGGTTATTCCAATCTTCCATTAACTCCGTTATTGATTCGTTTATGAGAGGGTTGAAAACCATGTAGAGTGCTAGGAGATTATCTTCTTTCAGTGGATCCAATAGTCCTTCAGATTCCATCATGTAGAATATTCCACTAATAACGAACAATCAACCGTTTTACATCAATCCAGAGCCTTTCTATTCGTTGATTGTTAACAGAAGATCCAACAATCATGCTTCCTCGATTGAGATCGCAATCGATTGAGATCACAATCGATTGAGACCGCAATTATTCAACAAAAGCTGCAGCACTAATACATTTTCTACTCCCATATCGCTTCTCACACGAGATGGCAAACTATGGTGTTGCACTGCATATCGCTTCTCACACGAGATGGCAAACTATGGTGTTGAACTGCATTTTCAAATAAATTCAAAACCGTTTCTGATTTATTATTGTCACTGCATTGAAGGAAAAACAATTTTCTGCTATATCCGTCTATTCCTACATGAATAACCAAACGCCATCTAATCAATTTGTGATGGCCCTCGATGTGCCTAAAAGTGGGAAGTGGTAATACGTTTATTTATAATATACCACTAAAAGAATAACAATGATTTCAAAGAGAAGATGGAGGAAATATAAAAACAGGAACATTTCATTTCTCATACCATAATGCGACTTTTTACATTGTATGTTCGCCTTATAATTGTAATACGCCGGCGAAGAATTCTGTTTACTGGGTCGACCTTTATGATCGATTCCCTGATGCGTCTTCTTTGAACATGTATGGCTCGTGCACGAAGAGCGCCAATTACAATAGTTTCTCCAGCGTCTGGAATACGGGCTAAAATAGTTCGCAGAGCTTCGTTTAGATTAGCAGAGTTTATATCTGTAAAGGTACTTCTTGGGCCAGATGAACTAGAAACCTTTATGCCAAACTCGATTCTCCTTCTTTTGAGCGTTCTTTCGGATATTTTTAAAATACTAGCAGCTATCTTCCAATTGCGGTATACAGATACTGGACATCATCTTTGGAAATCTCCTTAGGTGGTCTTCCGCCAGTGGAGTTAGAAGAAGTTTCGTTCTCATAGTTTCCATAAGATATATTTACAATATTATTCTCATGCTGGCCACCCATTAAATTCATTTGCAACTGTCTGAATACAGTCCTGGCAGAGTTTAAGAGGTTCATCACTTCAGTAAAAAGATCATCATTCCCTTGTAATCGTGGAGATAGAATTCTAATAAATGAAATATTATTTTCAAGCCTTAGCTCCCAATGTTCAAATGCGTTAAAGTTACCAGAGTAAACACTTCTCTGTGCTTGAACGATTTCTCTTGGAATATCTAACAACACACGTGTTATGTTCGCAAGGTCAACCATTTTCTATGCTGTCGTGATATTGCGCATGCGTAGATTCGTATTAATTGCATGTTGCATAAATTTCTTCCCGAAAATAAACTACTTACTATATTGTGTATTAATTAATGCATCAATATGGAACTGGACCACATCTCATAAAATTCAATAAACGTTGTATATCATAAAATTACTCAACATCATAAAGTTACGCTATATACAGTATAACCCCGTTAAGTCGGACACGGTTTAAGTCAGACTTTTCTTTAAGTCGGACTAAAACCTTGTCCCCCTTCGGACTAAATAAGTAGAGTCTGACTTAAGACGAAGTTCGGATAGGTCGGACTCCCGATAAGTCAGACCGATTATTTCGGTCCCCTGAGAGTCCGACTTAACGGGGTTATACTGTATATATTAAACTATACCAGACGCTATTATTATATATCATAAACATTAATAATTACACTAAATATCATAAAAGTTACACTTTAAACTTTATAATTCCCTAACTCATATTATTTATTATAAGAAGAAGACATTATATGAAAATAAAACTACTCTACATATCATTTAAATATTAATTACACTTTTGTCCGCTATGGCGCCTCATATTTGGCTCTTATACATTTGAATAAGATCCATGGTTACAGCTCACAAATGTATATGCTGTTTCTTTATTAAACCTTGTTTACACTTAATAAAGTTTAAACCTTGTTTACACTTAACCCTTCGTTAGTGTGGTGAGTAGTTTTAAGGAAACTAGTCTGGTGGGGTGTGAGATACCCATTACACCGCTACCGTATTACTGCTGCTACCGTTTTGCACCATTGGTTCTTGTTTCAATTAAACAATGCGTGAAAAATTGAATACTTTCGAATACTTCTCCCGATTTGAAACGTTGAGCATGGCGTTAAAAGCCGATATCAAAATTGTCAGCATACTCAACAGCTTACGAATGTTGTCGTCACATGGGATCCGGATTTTGGCTACGGGTCAGAATATGTGACAAAAGAATTTGGACTGGGGAACGGTGACGTCATGACGTCAGTAAAGTTTGAACGACGGTATCTCGGTAACGATTCGTCGTCAACATGTGATTCCATTCCTTTTTTGTTCAACTTATCGAATTCTATAAGATAGTGGCATTCCCAGTTCGATATTCTGAGATTTGGGACATAACTCTGTCATCGTTATTCAGTTATCTGGCAATTTAGTGTCCAATGGACAAATAAAATAAACAAATAAATAAGTCAGTTAGAAATTAGATGTTTGAATCTAGAAATTATTTCGTAGTTTCTAACTTTACACAATATTAAGACTGTATATCGAGGTCATGGATGTAAAATGGGTACCATTATTCTGAGATTTGGGGCATCGTTATTCAGTTATTTGGCAATTTGGTGTCGCATGGAGAAATAAAACAAACAAAGAATATCTTCGAGCTATAAATAAACAAATAAATAAATAAATAAATAAATAAATAAATAAATAAATAAAGGGATAAATCTTTTGAAATATTTCAATAGGGAAATATATAATGAGAAAATAGATGTTTGAACCTAGGAATTAACTTAATTAATTAATTAAATTAACGTAGTTTTTAACTTTAGACAGTACTTAGACAGTATATCGAGATCATTGAGGCAAACTGGGTACTTAAAAATTCAACTACTGGACAAGGGCACATGATATAAAGTTATTTCACCTTCAAAACTTTTGATAGGTGATATTTTATGAATACATATAGGTTTAATATTATACCTTTGCGTTAAATAAAGTAGGAACTTGACAATCAAGTTGCCTTGTTGACACTATTACAATGCTGTTATTGATTTACCTTTATATTACACTGAAAAAACTTATATATGATCATGTCTTATTGTCTAATTTACAAAACTTTGTTCATTCTACCTTGTCAATTTGAAAAGATTTAATGGTTTCACGAAACGTTATTTTTGACACATTTGGTCAACCCATTTCGTAATAGACCCCTTTGTAATATCCGAACTATACACGATTGCAGTATGGAATATAGAAAAGTGTAAAAATGTCAATTGGCAGCTGTTAGTTTTTTAAAAAATCTATAGGGATAAATATAGGGGAAATTGTATTCTTTGTATGATCGATCAAACACAACATTTTTTATATAAACAGTCTTTCGTCTGTCTGTCGGTCATTCTGTAATGCTGCAGTTCTCTCCGCCCGTGTGGTAACGCCCTCAACACTTTTATGTTTCCAATTCAAATAATAACTAATCATGGCGGTATATAGCATGTAAAATAATTTTATGGAGCGAAACTGTAAAATGTTTTTACATTCATGAATACATATAGGATTAGTATTATACCTTTGCGTTAAATAAAGTAGGAACTTGATAATCCAGTTGTTCTTTCGACACTATTACAATGCTGTTATTGATGATTTACACTTACACTGAAAAAACTTATATTTGACGATGATGTCTAATTGTCTAATTTACAAAATTTTGTTCATTTTACCTTATCAATTTGAAAAGATTTAATGGTTTCATAAAACTTTATTTTTGACACATTTGGTCAATCCATTTGATAATAGACCTCTTTGTATAATCCGAACTATGCACGATTGCAGTATGGAATATGGAAAAATGTGAAAATGTCAATTACCAGCTTTCAGTTTTTAAAAATATCAACATATGTCTCATTCCAAGGTGGAACATAACTACGTACTATTTCAAGTGCCTTGGTTGAAAAAAAATTCATGGCAAACTTTTAGGTTTTTATTGAACTCGGGTATGCAAAACATTCTTAGAATGTTGATAGATATAAAGAAACAGGAATAAACTCACTCTATAAAACTAGAACTGGCTATATACATTTCCAAAGATTTTGCCTGATGCGTGCATTGATAAGTGGATAAGTATAGCTTTAAGTTGCTTATAACATTTCAAGTTGTTTCTAACATTCCAATGTGATACAATTATTTATTGACTTCGATAAATTTTGTAAACTCGCAGCATCATGTTTAATATTAGCTATTCGAATTCTGTAAAAATGTCCAACAGGAATTTTTAAAACAATTTATATGGTTTCTATTTTACAAATAAGTAAAAAGATAAAAAGTATCATTTTAAAATGTATAAACAAATAAAAACAAATATACGCAGGCAATTCCATAAGCATGTGGATCAAACACGTTTAAAAGAATAATGAGAAGAAGCTTTTATGTACGTAAACCTGATCAAATAATTATCCAGATAAGTGAGCAGGTTCTGTAACTAGTTGAGAATAATTTGACATAACTTGACTAAGGCTGGAGTTGCACGAAGATCATAGTCATTAAAGTCCCCGAGGACTATATTGAATTGTTCATGAAATACAAGATTCAACAGGCTACTAAAAAACTGAGTTAAATTTCCAATATTCTTTCTATATAGTAATAACAGCAGCTTTATTGGTTCATTGAAAAATGTTTGCTTACTAAACGTATACATGATCTTACCAGTACTCAATTTATGCTCCACAATATCTATGTATTTACTAAATGAAAGAGCTAAACTTTGAAATTTATCAGTACAAGTATTATGATCAATTTCAAACTGATTGAAAAAATTCTTATGTATTTTGTGACATTTGATCAGGTAGCATTTGTGTTTCTCTGAAGCATAGTAACAATAAGTCATTGCGGAAAGAAACATCTGCTGCATGTTTGTTAAATGACGTAATAATTAATAACCTGATAACAAGTCCCGTTTCACGTAAATTTTGTGCATCAACAAGCTCAAACAGGGGTGCTACATATATCTTCCCGCAATTACAACTTCTTTGCTTTACAAGGCTATAGCAGCTACATCTGGACTCAATCCTGGAACTTTATAACATGTGCATGCGTAACTTAAAGTCAGTGGAAATTGAATTCGTTTTATCACTGGAGATGATTATTTACCTTCTCTTAATGGAATGGAAGCTCCTACCTTATATATTGAATATATTGAACAAAAGAATGGTGTCTTACTTATGGATTTGCCGGCTGCGATCATCAAGTTTGATATAAATCTTAGACACTTTTCCATTTTGATTAGGGATGTGCTTCACAGTACCAATTTGTCCATGGATTAAATTAACCTAAATATCAATATTAACTGTGAGCATTATACAAGCATCAACTGTCCATTTTAAAATACCAATTTAATACCAAATAATCAATTTTTGTAAGAGGTGCATTTTGCGGTGAAATATCGATTACAGGAATTTGGTAAAAAGGTTTTAGAACAGTTTCAAGCTTTGATAAATTTATATAAGTCACAGGAAGATTATCTGCAAAAATTTGAATTGTATCTTTGGGATAATTTGGAGATTCTGAGATATAAACCGACTTTCTAAAACAATATCTTCTGGTTGTAACTGAACTATCATGGTCTATTATCATTTTGTTGTCTTATCACTTGTGTTAATTTTAAAATGCTGCCAAAGGTGATCTAAGTTATCCCATGTAGTTCGGGTTTTGCTCCAATGAGAGACAACTGAAAAAATCACAAACAGTCATCACAGTTAAGCCAGCAAAAGGAGTTTTACTAGAACAACCTAAAATTCCCAACAATCTCATATGAATATGGAAAAGAGTACAATTTGAAAGCATTAATATTTCAGCTATGATAATAACAGAACTTTTTTTATCACTCAATGCAGGTAAATTTTTCTCAAAATTTACAACTGGAATATCAAGGTGCTGTGTGAATAGTAGTTTTATCTATGTTTACAGCAGCCCCACCAGTTGGTGTCATAAGTAGGACTTAGGTTTCTCAATGTCATGACTGCTATAGGATAATAATTTAGATAAGAAATTATTTGCCCCATCCAGCATTACCTGTTAAGATAATATGCTAAGGAGCTATATTGGTTATAGACAATGGCTATATACCTGCAAAACTGACTTAGGTCTGTCCATGTAACGGTCAATCATACTGTATTGAACAGAGGCGGATCTAGAGGGTATGTCAAAATTTGTAGAGGAAAATGTTAGCTATAAAACCATAATAAAAAAAACATGCAAGTAATCCAATTGGTGATACAAGCTGAAAACAGAAATTAAGTTTATGTGCTCCTCCACAATTTTCGACCCTAGATCCGTTGCTGCTGAAATATGTCCGTACTGTCTTCAGAACGTTCGTCTATTTCTTTCTTTGTTACGACAAATTCTGTAACGTTTTTCAGAAAGGTTATTATTTGCAAAGGTTACACCTGGAATTGTGTTCACATGCCAGAACTCTGGCATAAGTAAATAGACAGGTTCTTGAATGGAGCATCCTGGTTTTGTAGCTTATGCTCGAGCTATTGCTTTCATTTGCTCGAAATGGCTTTTAATAAACCTAACAGCTTCCTTTGCTGCTTGTTTCATTACCTAGAAAAATATGCGCACATAATTGTTACAGTCTTGTAATGATTGAAAACTGGCTGAATATCAATATTTGCTTTCCAAGCTTGCAGTCCTTCATCAAAACAATTATTTATAAAACTGGAATTGGGTGGCCGTTTCCAATGTATTTGGAAATCTGAATCAAATGGCATGCAAAGTGCATGATAGTGCCCTGTTTGGGATATTTACAGTTCTTCTAAAATTTGTGAAATGCAACTTTCAAAATTGTCTTTTGATGTATAAAGAATATTTCAGGTATAAGTCTTTATACTGACAGTTGAAAGAATCACTTCTCGTTTTCGTTGCTTGTTTTTGCTTATCAGACATTTCTTTGGGCAAAGGCTTAGCAATAATTGTTTGATCAGTGAAAAAGTTTCCAAAGCTATATCGGCAAAACTGATTCTTTTACTAAGTAAAACTGCTATTTTTCAGTAGCTATATCTGGCACACTTGCTTTTATTATGCCATCAACAAAGACAAAATTTGCATCAATAGTTTCCTCAGTTAGAATAGGTGCATCAACGACCCATAAAAATTAATAAATATTGCGGGGAAATTCTACTCTAATTGCATGGTAATAAACTTTACCAAGAGGACTAATAATTGATATAGTTTGAAAGAAAGTTTCTACCCGGTACTGAAATGTCTAGCGAACAGAACAGGATTTAGAATTAAGTTTGTACAACACTCAAAAAAATCCATATCATGTATGTTATCATCAGTTAAATTTTCACATTGTAACTCTGCTATAATAAAAACTAGTAAGTTGCTATCGCTATGAATGCTCCCGCAATAGACTGAGGAGAGACCGGCTATAGAACAAATCAAATTTTCAAATCAAAAAATAATAATAATAGCATTGAATAATAGTATAGTAGTTGGAAAGGTATTGACACACGCACAACTACTCCAAATCAAATGTAGACACTGTATATGATACATAAAAACAGATTTCATAAGTATCTTCTTCTTTAAAGGGGACAGTCAATTTGTTGAAAGCAGAAATTTCGTGTTCATTAGGGTTTGGATTCAATTTAATTGATAACGCAGTATGCATTATTATTGATGTGGTTTATAATTTATAGACTGTATTTTTTGCGTTCGGAATTAGGCAGTCTGACAGTATGAAATTTACAGTCCAGCTTCATTCTACAGTGGTGTCCAGGGGAACTAAAACTATCTTTGTTGTTGCACAGAGTGCTAAATTAAACACTTTGCTTTGCACACCGAAGTCTCCACAAACTGACAGAAGGTCAAAAATAAATTTACTTCACACAATTTTTTTATGACCGACAGACAGCGACACCGACTCACTTTTTATGATCACCTAATATGACCACCAACCAACACATTATATAGAGGGTGAAAACGTTTTGTTCTTGAAATCTGATGAGCAATTGTCTCAGACATTTTTTTATTTCCAAAAACATGTTTTGTTTTGTGGTTGAGTGGAGTGGAGTAGAGCTTGACCATGGAGCTTGACCGAATGTTTTCAACTCGAAAAAAACGCTGAGTTCAGCTGATTTCTAAAAACCGATGATGATGATGATGATGATAATGATGATGATGATGATGATGATGATGATGATGGTGATGATGATGATGATGATGATGATGATGATGATGATGATAACGCATAAAATACCTAGTCTGAATCAGATGCAAAACATTGGGTGTATTTTAATAGACGTAGATTGAAATATTTTGTTGTTGAGAATTTGCCTTCACGATCTACAGTATATCCAAATTTACCTTGCGGAAATAAGTTTTCAAAAGTTTATTCTTCACAATGGTTATCTGTCAACAAAGAGTTAAGTTGTTGACCTTTGGTATAGGCAATACTTATTTCCTCCAAAGTTGGAAAATTAGTAATTAACATGTAATTAAATAAAGTCTCCTGTGTACTCAACCTCTTCGCTCATAGTTTCAGTTGTAATCTCTGACAAATCTAGCAAATGTAGCAAATATTATCGTAGGAAACTCCAAAGTCATTATACAATGGGCTATGATTTTTCAAATGTTTAAGAGCTAAATAAAGGGACTCTGGAGAAACAGCTTCAAAATAAAGATTTTCAATTTTATCATTTCTAAACCATTGCTGTCAGACGGAAACACGTTAAGGACATAATGAAGTAACCCATAACCGAATTTGAACCACCATGTTCAGGACTTCGAAGATTTATGCTATACAATTACTGGTGTTTTACAAAAGATATAATAGTTGCAAAGATATTGACACACGCACAACTGCTGCATATAAAATGTTAACACTTTATACGATACATAAAAAAAGATTTCATAAGTATCCTCTTCTTTGAATTTATATTTACAAAATGATGTTGACAGATAAAAAAACATATTAGATGGAAATAAATATACATTTTCCAAAGTGCACTATTTTCGTTTTTTGACCTAAGCATAATTGAATGTTCCGCGTTTCATGCGAGGAAAAATATGAAGAAACGAAGAAAAAACGAAGAAAAACAACAAAAAAACAAGAACGGTTATAATGGTTACTACTTACAAAGAAGTCCAATGAAATAAAAAATTAATAAATTCATAGAATAGGAAACAATATTAAATTTATCCAAATGTATCCGGATCTTTATATTTCCATGAAAGAAGTACGATAGCAATGTTTGAACAGTTTGATATAGTGAAGATTTGATGACTTCCCATTTGGTGACTTGCTGTCTTTTTGTTATTATTGTCGTTAGTATTGTTGTTATTATTGTTGTTATTATTGTTGTTGTTATTGTTGTTATTATTGTTGTAATTATTGTTGTTGTTAGGCCAGTCAGAGATTTTCTTGGTAATCTCATTTCGGTTGTTATTATCAATGGAATCGCTGCTTTTCATTGTTGGTGGATGATCATATGAACCGTTTATTTCTGTGAGTTTGCAAATAAGTAAAGACTTTGCAGTTTGTCTGGTTTCCTTTTGCAAGAATATATAGATGATTGGATCTGTTATAAATCCAATTGACCAGGATATTGCTACATAATGGCTGACATATGAATTCTGTTTCGAAAATGCATTTACCATGTCTGGTATTGCAAAAAAAATCATGTAAGTTAATATGATCAAAAATGGTACACGGTGAACCTTTTCCAAAGATTTTTTGTTCAAACCACCAAGTTTTTGTTTACCTTTCATCAACATTATGAATATGGTACTATATGTTGTCACTGCTACGAAAATATACAAACAGTCTAAAGAAACATAAGTATATACGTGCAATATCTTGATGGCCAAATCAACTCCAGCAAAGTACAATGGAATCGAACATGATAAACCAATAATCCATACCGCTATCAACAACCGACAAATTCTTTTCTTGGTTACATAGTATTTGTATTTCAAACTCAACACAACGCAAAGTAGTCTATCCACAGTTAATATGAACAACACTGAATAGAAAACCAAAATGTTTCCACCATGCCATGACACAGTAATCCGATAGTATAAGTGACTGGAATATTCTTTAAAGAAGTGACTCGTGATTGCTTGCACACCCCATGTTACGGCTAGCAATATCTCTGTTATGCTTAAATTGAGAAGTAACAATTTTGGGATATTATTGTAAGGCCGCCGAAAGGATAAACATATAATCCCAAAGAAATTTAAAATGACAGATAGTGACCGAAATGTAATCTGTATTGATATCAAAATATTTTTCACTTGATTCATGTCTTTTCTTTCATAAAAGAAAAGACTGTCCTTTCTTCACTGTCAAAATAATCCAATCAATGATGTTTCATTTTTTCTGATATTTTTTACCAATTCAGCTAGTAAATAAATGATATCCATTGTTACATAATAACGTATCATTTATAATTCATTCGAACTTTGAATCTAGTGTTACATAAAATAAAAACAAAATACTTCCTGTGATGGTGAAATCATCATAACTTATGATTAGAAGCTCCCTTAGAGACTAAACCAATTATTAAATAGAAGCACAGAGGCTTTAACAATATCGCCATTAGAAAACCGACTTGTTTTCTATTGTCGACTGACGAGTTCAACTAGTTTGGGATCAGAAGCTTTCATACATAAAAGGTTTTGCGAAAATGAAAATCCAAGGAAATAGGGTTTCTTGATAATGATGAAAAAAAAGACATTAGTCTTATTAGTTAATTTGAACTTCGTCAATTTAGACTTATGCCGAATTGTTAAAGCCTATGTATGAACTTCTAAATTATTGCTATAGCGGGGATTTTTAATCAGCATAAAATTAAACAAACATCTAGGAAAACCGATTGAATACATTAGTTAGAATGTTTAATTTCTTATATGATCAAACAGTAAAGACACGAATTATAGACAGTTTTTATTTGATACTGTTTTTATTTAACATTCAGTTAAAGCCTTTGTTATTCAGCGAGATCTTCCATTTTAATTTAGCTATGTTTTATTTATATCTTTTTTAATTTTTATTTCTATTTTTAATGTGTCGATTAAACTCTGTTATACCAACGCCCACACCATCTCGGCGGGTTCATGCAAAACAAATATTGCAACCCCATCCACATAAAAAACGAAGAACACTTCTTCTAACACCAACACAACAACAACATGCGCCCATTATTAACAGTTATTTTTTTCTTTGTTTCGTTGAAAAAGCACATATGTCGTAAAGTTATACTCATAAAGTTGTATGCAATGTAATATTTTTAAGATAACATGCTAATGTACCTTTATCAACAGTTAATACATTCATGAATTCTACATTTTTTTATCCCTACTCTATCATCCTGTTATCCATGTCCCCTTAACATCCAGTTAAGTTGTTTAATTTATGTTACACTATTTCCTAGAACGAGAATAATAGCAATCCATAATATCTACCACTAACACAACAACAAAACCCAGAACAGCACAAGCCAAGATCTGAAACGAAAATACACTGTACCACTATTCATAGTCTCTATCAAGATTCACCATGCTTCAAATCAATACACGAAAACTACGCCAAACGTTGGAAACTTTCCATCCAACATCATCGCCTAAAACAACAAAAAACCGTAAAAACTATTAAAACCGAAACAACAAAACCACACCCCTTCAAATAGCAATCCACATGCTATCCACCCACACCCGACAATGAAGCATTGCACATTTACTACCAAAAGATTGATGAAACACTAAGCGATACAATACACACTCGACAACAACAACAAGAACAAAACCTCGACGAAGAGGAACGACATGCACTCGACAAATTAAAAGGCAACAAGAACGTGACTATCTTAAAAAGCGATAAAGGCCGCAACTATGCATTATGAACACACATGATTTCATAAATAAAATTTACAACGAACACCTGAATGACCACAGCACTTAAAAACGTCTGCATTATAATCTCAGTACACAGATAGTATATGACGTCAAAACACTAATTATGTACCTACACAATAAAGACATAATAGACGACGGAACAAAAAATTCCTGTTACCACCGTCACCTCTTCTACGGACCTGAAATCCACAAGAAAAATCCTCCACTCCGTCCCATCGTCATGTAGATGTCCCACATACAACCTATCCAAATATGTCACACAGTTTCTTCAACCTGTCGTAGAACGGCGTCCATCACACATCCACGACAACAAACATTATCCCCCCTTGATTGAATAATACCCACCTCCGGTCGCCGAAGTTTATCTTGTAACAGCCGATTTGAAATCATTATACACCAATATACCACATGATGAAGGAATCCACACTACGATATCTTATCTTACAAAACACAAACACAGATTACCAGCATTTACACCGAACCCACTCATATTACACATAATCATTGAATGCATTCTAACACACAGCACATTCCAATACATGAAAAACGATTACCATCAAACCATTGGCACCTCAATGGGCACACGCATGGAACCACCTTACGACAACTTATTCATGGGTCAACGAGAAACATAAATAACAGAACGCAAATCTTACAAAACAAATATACAATTTTTGAAACGCCTAATTATTATTATTATTATTATTATTATTTTCATATTTAAGGAAGTTGACTGCGTCAGAAAATACAAATTTCTGTTATCAGTATAGGACCTGCCAAAAATTATAAAATAAAATAAAATACTAGATTAGATGATTAGAAATTATATAAAACAGCAATTTGATGTGGATGAAACCAAGAGACTAACATTGTGAAAAAGTAGAACGTTTAAGAGGTAGCATACACTATGCATCCAGAAGATAATACTATGATAAAACTTAAGAGACTAAAGTATCTTTTGGAAATGCTCAGAAGTTTGCAGGAGATAGCTATCGTATGAAAAAAGATCTAAATCATGCAGGTCCTACTAAAAAATATGAACTAAATAAAAAATATAACTAGAGGCAAAAAGTGAACACGAATCAAGATGCGAAAGAACCTCGGTACGATGCTGTGCAAGAATATAGATTAATTAGATGCTAGAGATAAAAAAGTGATGGTGTGAAAAATGCAGGACCATCTGAATAACTTTTAAGTAAAGAAAACCTTCTAGTCAGAAGGTAAATAAATTCAAAAAATAAATAAAGCCCAGTCTGACACGCTATGCAAACATTGACGTAGAAATTAGGATAGGATTAGGAAATTCGAAGAAAGGTGTAGAGAAGCGTTAAAGTGCAGTATGTATCCAAAGAGTAGAACAAGTGAGTAGAAAGCAGATAACAAGAAAGGAATGTTGGATAAATACTGTACTACTGTAATGAAAATAATTTCAAAGAAGCTAAAAATTGTGTGTTCTAATAAATCATTTAAAACTAGCTAAGTATAATTCAGATTTTGCTGCAGCTGGCAAGGTGTTGAATATATTAGCACCCTGATAACACGATGATTTTTTACCAGTCTCAGATTCGAATTCTTGGTAAGCGAATCAGAGAATTGTTTCCCCGTGTGTTGATGTTGTGTGAAACCATAACATACTTCGGTAGAGTAGAGTCAATTCCACGAATACATTTGAACACATCTGCTGAAATTTTACGTTTCCTTTCAGTTTCGATTGTTGGCCAAGTAGCCGCTACATCTCCGACAGTTCTCTTGGCTCGACATTGGATCATTTCGAAAGTGTTAGCCCAGGTTTTGCTTTGCCCAAGATAAATGTTTTAGCAGTACATGAAAGTCGGTTTGATGATGGTGTTGTATATTGTTTCTGCTACTATGGGAGATACCTGATGTCTAACTTTGTTCAAGAGTTTGATTCTTGTGCTGATCTTTTTGGATGTTTTGATGCAATGATCATTAATGGTAAGGTGTTGGTCTAGCGTTACACTCAGATATTCATAAGATGGAGGTTGGTAAATCTATCATGATGTTACATTTCGATTTAGCTTCTCTTCATCCAGTACAAACTCTGTCTTGCCTTTTTTAAAATTAAGTATTAGGCAATTATCATTGACTCAATGGGAGATCGTTTCAGTTTCCTTGTTAATGACAGTTTCGATGTCTTTGATGCTCTTCTCTGCATACATTAACATTGAACAGTCTTTCAACTGGAGCTGGATATCATTAATCAAGATTATGAAGAGTAGGGGACCCAGAATAGATCCTTGTGGAAACCCGTGTGTAATTGTTTCCGTTTTTGACAAACAATCATCAAAGTTTACAAGCTGTTCACGGTTGAAAAGTTAGTCAGTTATCCATTGCAGCTCAATTCCTGTGACACCATAGAAAGATAATTTATGGGTAAGGCATGCATGATTCTTTGTGTCGAATGCCTTGGAGAAGTCCATGTATAGTACGCCAGTATATCTACCCTTGTCCATGTTTAAGCGAATGTGGTCGACAAGAGATGTCATAGCATGTTGGGTTGAGCGGTTACGACGAAAATAGATGAGAAATAGATGATATAAATAGATGATATTTTCTTCATATTCAACGGAAACCTCAACCAATTACAAATGTTTTGATCACATGAACAACTCATCACTCAATACAGATTTGAATATTCAAAAACAACGATAAACTTTCTCGACTGCATATATATATATATATATATAGATGAAAATTGAAAATTGAAAAAAGCCTAGCCACAGCTCCTGTTTCCTTCACAATAACTTACACCATCCTGCACATATCAAAAGAAGTATCATTTATTCATAAGCCTTACGCTACAATATGATCACGGCGAACAGTAAACACCTAGAAAAAGATCTACATCAATTCACATGCAATTTGGTTATACGAAACTACCCATTACAAATATCGCGGGCACTCACTTTACACAGTCACAACTCATTTACCGACAACATAAAAAAGACGAAACAAGCATCCTACCCTTCATCACAACTTATAACGAAAAGGGCAAACAATTATCAAACAACATCCACAAATACTGGCCATCCCATGACACAACAATATTACAAATTTGGACTCTTCCACCCATAAAAGCATCCAAAAACCCACCATCATTAAAAGACATATTAACACACTTTGCCCAAGGTGACTAAACTTCATAGCCAAAAAAACAAACATATTTGGACACAATGTTAATGTTTCTCAAGCCATTGCAGAATTCAGTTTCAAACAAAGTTTTAAGAATAGTTCTTTTTATATCAATTCACTATCTTTCAATAAAAACGGAAATCTCCCTTTAACCTTATTTTTAACACTCACTACACCAAGAATTCATCACCCAGTTTCTCTCCTAAGTATATTTACCATTCTTGTCTCTTAATCCCGGTCCGCTTGCATCTCCCGCCAATAAACACAGATGTACTAATTCCATGTACTAAGACAAGCACACCCATTTACATTTGCAAACAAACCACTTACAGGCACATTTAAGGAAAACAATTATGTACTAAATATTACCCACTCACATCAAAAACAAACAAACACACTGAAAACACACCACTCACTACTAATTTTACACACACCACAACTACAACATCACCTCACACATACACAACACTAAATACAGCACTGGTACACACACCATTGTCAACATATCCATCTCCATATTAAGCCATTCCATATCACACACAGACACAATAGCAAATCATTAACTTTCCCATAGTCTACAGTACAATATTAAGACAGAATTCAAATTGAACGTCAATCGAACTTTACACCATAGACACCAATAAATAAATAAAAAACATAGCAAAAATAAACAAAAGAAATAAAGTTTTTTTCTCGACACAGTATTATAGATATCACAGCGATTCTACAAATTAACGAGAAGTTCCATACTGATCCGTTCATCTCCCATTCCTCCCAAGTCACCGGCAGTGTATACAGTAGCTCTTTGTCAAATGTATGAGTAGTTTGTAGAGTTGATAGACTGTCATAACATAGGTCACCAGAAACGAACTAACATTGTGCAAACGGTAAGTGTCGGCTTCTGATGAAAGACCTGCAGTTCCGCCCTTGTTTTGTCCAACTCATACACGCGTCCTTTTCGATCTCATCACTACTGTATTAACAGCCAAGACTTCTCCGCAACCTTATTTGTGTTGGTTTTTGTCTTTCTTTAACACGGAAACCTCATACATACAAGGTTTCGCGAAAATGTGTTGATTAAACTCCGCTCTTGATTAAACACTGCTACGGGTCCCTAATTAAACCTTATGGCAATATCATGGACATGGAAGTATTTTTTTTAACATAAACAAATCCACAGAAAAATAGGGAATTAATTAAAGGACGTAATTGAAGGACGATTCAAACTCTGTAATTTTTAACGAACACGGAGAATAATCGATAGATTGCAATTGGAAAATCCATCATATACGTTCGTAAATTGACTAGATATGAAATTTTAGTAACAAAGGAATGCAACATTTCGGATAAATTAATGAATTTTCAAATGTCATACGTTGGAAAAATATGTGAGTACTAGTATACCGTGTAAAATTTTTTTACATCTTTCTCAATAAAATGTTTTTACACGCTATGCTAATCGTTTTATAATAACTCTATGTAATACAAAAACGCAGTCCAAAACGCTGCTTAAAATCTTTCATCGATTCATAAATATTTTACCCGCCATACTAAGCATTTGATAATCTTTTCTAAAATAAATCCTAACCAATTCTTAAATCTTTCCACTTTTTAACTTTATAGTCAACCAAAAATACTTTCAGACTTTGTGGTGAACAGATTTATAATTATCAATACTACATCTCAGATAAAAATATTCACAAACTATGAAATATCTCACTCACACACTACACTGCCCATCAGAAAACTAACTTTTGCAGTATATACAGATTTACATATATAAGATATAAGGTATTAACTAAATCTTAAAAAGAATCATACCTGAATAATGTTTCTTTCTTCAAAGCTGAGTTTTCTTTCTCTATAAATTCCAGGAACAGAGAGATCGCCAATTAGAAAAACGCCATCGGTAATTAATTTTACTCACTGCCAAAACCAACAGATTAATCAAATCTCTAATCTTTTATTACTTCTTGACTTTCTTCTTTCTATCATTGTGCTAAAAAATACCATGCTCGACACTAAATTTTCTTTCTTTTATTTGGAAATCTAAGAAAGCAAACCGAAACTGAATAAAATGCCGTTTGATACGTCTTAACCTTCAACATTACATATAAGTCGTAGATATGTAAAACTATTCTTCGTAAAAAAAATTGTTTTTCTATGCATGTTTCTTATTAATACTTCGGTTTAAAAAATGTAAACAAACGCTTCTTTTTTCTACAAACGACTATTTTTGATTCGTTGTCAATAGCTGCTACGTTCGATTGTAATTCGAAGTCTCCGCCTGAGATGCTATATCATGTCTTCCCTAACGTATTTTATATCATAAAACAATTATAAGCACTAAGCCGGAGTGCCTTATTATAATACGGAAAAAACATAAACAAATATCCAGTGACGAACTTCCCGAGAAAATTTCCCTAACGTTCTTTCTTTCAAAGTTAGGTAAGAAAAAAGCAAGATTGCGTATTAGTATAAGAAGATGGGCATTTATTCCGGGAATGGGGCTTATTTGTAAATTTACAGAGTATTCATCATTATCCAAGAGGCACATTTTAGATTTTATTTAAGACTTGGTTATCAGCAACTGCACATTTTCTGCACAGTTTTTCCCACTTTATCAACCAATTATTAACGTTATTTTGGGCTTCAGAGAAAACTATAATGGCTTTGGTTATATGATAAGTATACATAAATAAATAAATGACGCTTGGTTTTTTATTTCAGAACTGTATTAGAAAAAAAAAATTTTTTTCACATGAAATGATTTTAGCTAATTTTTTTCTAATTCTTTCAGCACATTTCTATTTAAATGCATGAGCTCAAGACCAATTTAATCACGAAACAATGCAACAAAAAAGTTTTTACACCTACTCAAACGGGACAGCAATTTAAAACACAGTTTCTCTCATTGAGAGTGTTAGGATAACAATTTTCTTTTAATATAATACTACTGTAGCGTGTAAAAACATTTTACAGTTTTTCTCCATGAATTGTTTTTACACGCAATACTGCAATGATAAGTCTGTGTATTTACAAAACTTTTTGTGTTTCTCCATGTTGGAATTATATCATATTTAACACAAAATTATTGTATAAATATTTTGGATCGATCATTCAAAGAATGCTATTATCCCTATTTTTCAGTGCTATCTGGCCAATTTAGAGATTTCTAAAGTTGTACAGTTAAACTAAAAGCTAAAATTCCAATGTTCAGAGATTTAGAAATGAGAAAATACAACGTATACTCCTACCTAACCACGATTAATCTTCTTAGACTATTTTATCTTTCAAATCTTTATGCTGCTATGTTTTTATCTTTCAAATCTTTATTCTGCTATGAATTGTGGAAATGTTAAAACCCAAAACTCCACTCATGCATCATGATACAAAAACCATGTATCTCTTCTGGTATTACATTCATCTATACTACTCAATTTTCTAATCTAAAACAGAAAGATATTAAATCAAATACTATCACAACAATATAATAATGATCTTCCTACCTTTGTTTCCCTAAAGGCGAACCTTAATAATAACAATCCACACTACAGTGAAATACCAAATAAACTGCTAGCTACACATTTCGGAATAGTAGTCAAAACTAACTTATACGAAAAAGTTACGTTCAAACACATTTAAGAAATAGATGTCGGTAGAAAATGATGAACTGATAACACGAACACATAACAGGTCTACATCGACTATCTCTCGGTTAGAATAGTTACTGATACCTATCAAGCTTGTCACTCTTTATTACAGGACTTAAAGCGTTGAATAAAATAGTTAAAACAAAAACAAAAAATGTTACACACAGCGTCTTCATTTCTCGTTTAAAGAAATCAACGTTGAGAAAATTTGATGAACTTTCGAACGCAAAAACATTGCATTGCGTTCTCCTCCCGGGCGGCTTTATGATGTCTTCCTTAAGACACAACACTCCACGAAGTAATAAAAACCCGTAAGATGGAGCTAGAGATTCTCCTAATGGGTTATTCCCTCTATAGTAATACGGAAAAAATAAACATCCTATGATGATCTTCCCGAGAAAATTTTCACGAAGTTCTTTCTTTTAAAGTTTGGTAAGAAAAAAGCAAGATTTAGTATTAGTATAAGAAGATATATGATATATTTATGTTTTATAATATATTTATGTTGAAATGCATTTATTCTGTGTTAAATCTTTTTTGATTATTGTGTGCATATAAAATGAAATTTCTCTTTCTTGTTACAGAAATAAAATTGAGGAGCGTATACGTATTCATGAAGCATAAGTTATAACATCTCAAATAAAGTACTAAAAATGAGTGTTTTCGGAAAAATGAAAACTTGATGATCAGATGACCAGAGATTCAACTGTGATGAGGTGAAAGTTACAGATCTTCAGCTGAGAAACAAGAACAGATGGTTTGCGGAATTGGCATATATAGAGCTTCCTAAGTAGTAGGAAAAGGTCGGTTCTAAGCCACTGTGTACACTATGAGTCATGAGCCAATCTAAAGTCATGAATTCACTAATGCATAACAATAGGGGATTTTTAATGTTAGAAAGGAATCAGGATTTTTTTTTTCTTTTCGTTCTCTTCGATTTTGGATTTTCGATCTTTTCCACTGAATCTTTTGAATCGTTATTCAGTTATCTGGCAATTTGGTGCCGGTTGGACAAATAAAATAAACAAAGAAGTCAGTTAGAAATTAGATGTTTGAATCTAGAAATTATTTCGAAAATGTTAACTTTACACAATATTAAGACAGTAAATCAAAGTCATGGAGGTAAACTGGGTACATAAAAATTCAACTACTGGACAAGGATCATGTACCCTATATAAAGTAATTTCACCCATCAAAACTTATAATAAGTGATATTTTATGAATATATATAGGTTTAACATAATACTTTTACGTTAAACAAAGTAGGAACTTGACAATCAAGTTGCCTTGTTGACACTATTACAATGCTGCTATTGATTTACCTTTATATTACACTGAAAAAACTTATTTATGATCATGTCTTATTGTCTAATTTACAAAACTTTGTTCATTCTACCTTGTCAATTTGAAAAGATTTAATGGTTTCATGAAACTTTATTTTTGACACATTTGGTCAACCCATTTCGTAATAAATCCCTTTGTAATATCCAAACTATGCACGATTGCAGTATGGAATATAGAAAAGTGTAAAAATGTCAATTGGCAGCTGTTAGTGTTTTAAAAAATCAACGTATGTCTCATTCCAAGGTAGAACATAACTATATACTATTTCAAGTTCCTTCGTTGAAAAACATTTTCTGCATCTGAAGAAAATAATTTCATGACAACATTTTAGGTTTTTATTGGACTCAGGTATGCAAAACATTCTTGGGATGTTAATACATATATACAAACAGGAATAAACTGCTTGAGCAAATAATTTATTTCCTATACTAACTTCCTATACTATAAGACTCACTCTATAAAACTAGAACTGGCTATATACATCTCCAAATATTTTGCGGATGCGTGCATTCATAAGTTGAAATGAATAGCTTCAAGTAGCGTCTAACATTTCAATGTAATACAATTATTTATTGACTTTGATACATTTTATAAACTCACAGCATCATGTTCAATACTATCTATTCCAATTCGGTAAAAATGTCCCACAGTAATTTTGCAAACAGTTTCTATGGTTTATATTGGTAGGTTCTGTAACTAGTTGAGAATAATTTCATATAAATTGACGTGGGCTAGAGTTGCGCGAAGAACAACAACATTAAAGTCCCTGAGGACTATATTGAATTGTTCATGAACTACAAGATTCAACAGGGTTAGGCCAATATTCTTTCTATATAGTAATAACAGCAGCTTTATTGGTTCATTGAAAAATGTTTGCTTACTAAACGTATACATGATCTTACCAGTACTGAAATTATGCTCCACAATATCTATGTATTTACTAAATGAAAGAGCTAAACTTTGAAATTTATCAGTACAAGTATTATGATCAATTTCAAACTGATTGAAAACATTCTTATGTATTTTGTGACATTTGATCAGGTAGCATTTGTGTTTCTGTGAAGCATAATAACACTGAGTCATTTGCGCAAAGAAACATCTGCATCATGTTTGTTAAATGACGTAATAATTAATAAACTGATAACAAGTCTCGTTTCAGGTACATTTAGTGCATCAGCAAGTTCAAGCAGGTGTTCTACATACATATGTTCGCAATTTAAAACTTTTTGCTTTGCAAGGTTATAACAGCTACTTCTCGACTCAATCCCAGAACTTTATAACATGTACATGCGTAACTTACAGCCAGTGGAAGTTAAGTTCGTTTAATCACTGGAGATGATTATTTACCTTCTGTTAATGGAATGGAAGCTTCTACCTTTTCAATTTGAACAGAAGAATGGTGTCTTACTTATCGATTCGTTTGTTTTACGCCGGTTTGGATCATCAAATTTGACATAAATCTTAGACGCTTTTCCATTTTGATTAGGAATATTCTTCACAGTATCAATTTTTCTATTGATTAATCTAACCTGAATATCAATATTAACTGTGAGCATTATACAAGCATCAACTTTCAAAATATCAAGTACAGGAATTTGGAACAAAGGTTTTACAATAGGTTCAAGCCTTGATAAATGTTTATAAGTGACAGGAAGATTATCTGAAAAAATGTGAATTGCATCTTTGGGGTAATTTGGAGCTTCTGGAGATATACACCGACTTTGTAAGACAATATCTTCCGGTTGAAACTGAGCAATACGATTATGGTCTATTATCATCTTGATGTCCTATCACTTGCGATCTAAGTTATCCCATGTAGTTCGGGTTTTGCTCTAATTGGAGACAACTGAAAAAATCAGAAACAGTCATTACAATTAAGCCAGCAAAAGGAAATTTCCCAATAATCTCACACGAAAATGGAAAAGAGTATAATTTGAAAGCATTGATATTTCATCTGTGATAATAACTTTCAAATGTAAGTACTTGTTGCGTAAACAGGAGGTTTTTTTATCACCCAATGGAGGTAAATTTTTCTCACAATTTACAACTGGAATACCAAACGCTTTGTGAATAGTAGTTTTATCTATGTTGATAGCAGCCCCACCAGTTGGTATCATCTTTAGAACTTAGGTTTATCAATGTTATGACTGCAATAGGAAAATACTTCAAATAAGGAATGATTTGCCACATCCAGCATTGCCTGCTAAGAAAATATGCGAAGGAGCCATATTTGTTGGAGACAATATATTTAGATTTTTAACATAATTCTTAGCCCAGTTGTAAAAGACTTTTCTTTGGTCATTACTGAAAGATCTGATTTTGTCATTCAGTTCATCATCAGGGAGAAGCACTGGAACTGTAACATATATATTGGCTGGTTGACCAAATATTACTGCACCTTCAAAAGGATCCTCGTTCACTATTTCATTAACTGTATCTAGTATTACCGCTGTACTGAATCGTTTTCGTGCTGCAAATAGGCATCTGTATTGTTTGAAGATTGTCACGCAAGTTAAAAAAAAAAATATTTTTATTTATTATTATATCTTCAACACCCATCTCCTGTAACTTTTCTCCATACCAATTATATTCACAGATTTTAACGAATCTTCATTTCAAAATGGAAAAAAAAAACATGAATAACAAGTGATGGCCTTATTCCTATGGATGTTTATTTTTGTTATGTACATGATAACGCAAAACAGCTTATACATTTCTACATTGAAGTTTTTCTTTTGAAGACATGGAATTACTTTGGGATAGTTACAATCAGCATGATTGGACTCCATTAATTCATCATTCAGTACTTCTGGTTGATAATCATTTTCAGTTTTATCAACTTTCACTATAATAGTGGGACAGAAATTGTACAAAACAAACATTATCCAGGACTCTGTATTTACAATTTTGCAAAACTGAGTTAGGCCTGTCCATGTAACAGTCAATCATATTGCGCTGAACAGAGGCGGATCTAGACGGTATGTCGAAATTTGTTGAGGAGAATGTTAGCTATTAAACCATGATAGAAAAACGTGCAAGTAATCCCATTGGTGATACAAACTGAAAACATAATTTAGGTTTATGTGCTGTTCCACAATTTTTGACCCTAGATCCGTTGCTGCTGAAATATGTCCGTACTGTCTTCAGAACGTTCGTCAATTTCTTTCTTTGATCCGAAAAATTCTGTAACGTTTTTCAGAAAGGTTATCATTTACAAAGATTGCACCTGGAATTGTGTTCATAAGCCAGAACTCTGGCATAAGTAGATAGACAGCTTCCTGAATGGAGCATTCTAATTTTGTAACTGTATTAGTTAATTTGAATCAAATGACATGCTAAGTGCATCATATTACTTTGTTTCGGATATTTACAATTCTTCTAAAATTGGTGAAATGCAACTTTCATAATTGTCCTTTGATGGATAAAGAATATTTCAGGTATAATTCTATATACTCCTTGACAGTTAAAAGAATCGCTTCTCACTTTCGTTGCTTGTTTCTGCTTATCAGACATATCTTTGGGCAAAGCCTTAGCAATAATTGGTCTATCAGTGAAAAAGTTTCCAAAGTTATATCGGCAAAACTGATTCTTATGTTAAGTAAAAATGCTCTTTGCAGTAGATATATCTGGCACACTTGCTTTTATTATGCCATCAACAAAGATAAAATATGCATCAATAGTTTCCTCAGTTAGAATAGGTGCATCAACGACCCATAAAAATTAATAAATATTGCGGGGAAATTCTACTGTAATTGCATGGTAATAAACTTTACTAGGAGGACTAATAACTAATATAGTTTGAAAGAAAGTTTATACGCGGTACTGAAATGTCTAGCGAACAAAACAGGATTTAGATTAAAGTATGTACAACGCTCAAAAAAAATCCCTATCATGTATGTTATTATCAGTTAAATTTTCACTTTGCAACTCTGCTATAATAGAGTCTAGCAAGTTGCTCTTGCTCTTTCTCCAAGAGCAATAACTTTAAATTGCTTGAATTGCTGAATTTAGCTCGGTCCACTTTCATAGGATTACGAAGTTCACATACACCTAAAGATCATTTATATAAATTCAATAGACATTTCATAGGAATAGTTGTAACAAATAATGGTAAATTCTTATTAACACTATATAAACACTTTGCGTTCTTTTAGCAATATAATAATTCAATCGGAGAAACTTTCTCTAGGGAAACTTTTGTGAATTAGCATATTTTTGGCATATTCGTGAAAGTTTGGCTCATTAAGTTATTCAAAAATATTCATTTGGGAAACAAACAAAATCTTCCAATATTTACAGAGCTTCATTAACATGCTTTTTATATATAACTATTACGAAGTTAACTTATACTTAAAATGATTAGGTAAAAATTGGCTTTTATACGCATACGTGGTTCCCATTACGAGGCTAAGTTCTGAAAAGACGTATGGTTAATCTGGGGACTATGATCTTTAGAATGGCTTAATTTGTATGTGTTGGAATTCTGAGATAATTACTCGAAGTTTATTTTATAATAAGAGTTTTTCTGAAAAATACACTAATCTTACGATATCTAGTATGGGTATTGCTTATCTAAAAGTCGTAAATCAACGACCAAATAACAATATTTCATTAAAGAGTTTGTATACCGTCAGACTAATTCCGGACGCAAAAAAATACCGACCTGTCTGATTAACAAGATATACATCCCTACCCAACAAAGTTGCCACAAATACTAAGATCTTTATGAAGCAGAAAAGACGTTGAACACCAATTATCAGCGTGAAGAAAGCGTAATGACCTACACCATTTTGATATCTCTGAATATATATGCGTCAAAATGGGAATTGCCTAGAGCTCATAAAGTAATGCGAAAGTCTCAAGGGGACAGTCAATTTATTGAAGGCAGAAGTTTCGTGTTCGTTAGGTTTTGGATTGAGTTTAATTGGCAACGCAGTATGCATTATTATTGATGTGGTTTGTATTTTATAGACTGTGTTTTTTGCGTTTGGAATTAGGAAGGCTATTAGAAATTAAGCAGTCTGGCGGTATATTTACAGTCCAGCTTCATTCTTTAGTGGAGGCCAGGGGAACTAAAAACTATGTTTGTTGTTGCACAGACTGCTTAATTATACACTTTACTTTGCACACCAAAGACTACACAAACTGACAGAAGGTCACAGATTAATTTTCTTCACGCAGATTTTTTTATGCGACATCGACTCACTTTTTATAATTAATTAATATGACCCCCAACCAACACATTATTGTCCTTTTGGTCCTTGAAAACTGCTGAGCAAGTGTCATAGAAATGTTTTATTACCAAATTATATCAGAGATGAATATTATAAATTTTGCATCCGAGAGACCACAAATGCCTCCATTTCTGTCTAATATATATAGTTCTTCCTATGTAAAATGTTAAGGTTGGCTGGATTTCAAGTTTATTATTTATTTACAACCACATTTGAATAAAGTAAATAAAAACTACAAAAGAGAGTATTATATAATATTAAAATAACCATAGCTAGCTACCTTGCCTTTGTTTTGTGGTGGAGAGGAGTGGAAGGGAGCTTGACCGTGAAGCTTGACCGAATGTTTTCAACTCGGAAAAAACACTGAGGTCAGGTGTCTTCTACAAAACGCGCAAAGTATCATGTGTGTTGGAGTGACTTTTGAAAAAGTGAAAATTGACTTTTGCCTATCTCGTCAAACTACTATGCCTCCTCGCTCGCTTACACTCACTTAAATAATGAAGGAAGTTGGTAAACCAAGTTGTTTTTACTATAGCTAAAACTTCAAAGAGACCTTTTCTTCAATTCGCTGGGGTTCCTTTAATGGTATTCATGAACTGATAACCATCTTTTTTTGACACAATAGGCTTTAAAGTTTCAGAAAAATTGTTGGCTAGCAAGCCAGCTTAATTTGGCTTGTCAGTCGTTTTCGCTGCAATTTTGATAATGCATAAAATATTGCGTGTAGTTTAATAGACGTGGATTGAAATATTTTGTTGGTGAGAATTTGCATTCACGATCTACAATATATCTTCAATATATCAAAGCTACCTTATGGAAATAAGTATAAAAAAGCTAATTCTTCACAATGGTTATCTGTCAACAGAGAGTTAAGTTGCTTACCTTTGGTATAGGCAATACTTATTCCCTCCGAAGTTGGAAAATTAGTAATTAACATGTAATTAAGATAAAGTCTCCTGTGTACTCAACCTCTTCGCTCATAGTTTCAGTTGTAATCTAGCAAATCTAGCAAATATTATCGTAGGAAACTCTAATGTCATTATACATTGGGCTATGATTTTTCAAATGTTTAAGAGCTTATTAAATGGATTCTGGAGAAACAGCTTCAAAATAAACATTTTCAGTTTTATCATTACTAAACCATTGCTGACAGACCGAAGCACATTAAGGACATAGTGAAGTTACTCATAACCGGATTTGAACCACCATGTTCAGGACTTCGAAGATTAACGCTATACAATTACTCGTGTTCTACAAAAGATATAATAGTTGAAAAGGTATTGACACACACACAACTACTTCAAATTTTCACACGATACAAACACGATAAAAATAGATTTTATAAGTATCTTCTCCTTTGAATTTATATTTACAAAATGATATTGACAGATAAAAAACATATTTGATTGATATACGCGTTTGCCAAGTCTGCCATTTTTGTTCGTTAACCTAAGCATAATTGAATGTCCGCTTTTGATGCGAGAAAAAATAAGAAGAAACGAAGAAGAAACGAAGAAGAAACGAAGAAAAACAAGGACGGTTATAATGGTTACTGTTTACGCAGAAATCCAATGAAATAAAAAATTAGTAAATGCACTGGCTGCCCGGCTAAAACGTTTTTACCGACGGAATTCCTATTAAGTGTATATTACAACCCTAAAGAACCTTTATGTGTCCGCATAAGTTTTCACGAAGGGTCGATGTTATTTTCATGTACAGTTCTATCGTATGTCTAGAACAAACTTACTAGAATACAAAAGATTTTTAATAATGAATTCATATAACATAAATCTGCCCACGAAATGTTTTTGTATTTCCATGTACGACGCTTAAAGTTTCTTTATGACTGTACTTTACCCGAACAACTTCTTCTGGAATAAATTTATTGTATCATAAAGACAATCTTTAATTATAAAACTGAAGCAAAAGTATCATCATACCTCCTTGTCTATTGGTATGACACATCACTCTTATACAGTTATTTCTAAAAACTTTTAACTAATCTGGCTTTATCATACGTTTCCTCTTTCTTTTATATTTCTGGTTTCTTCGTCAACAAATGGAAATGTAAACATTTGACGCAATGCAATGGTTTTCCCATATACTAATACGCATACTGATAAAAAAAAACGTTGCTACATTTGTCTATTAAATAAAGTTGACGATGTTTGTTTTTTTCGCTTAAGACTCGCAACCAGGGCTTAAAACGCTTATAGTATCAATATATGGACTAGTATCGCTTGTAAAAATATTTTACAGCTTCATTTTCCCCATGAGTTACTACCCTCATCACCCTTGCTTACCATCTCTCATATAATGTAGGGGTGTCGTTTTTCTATGAATTTATTAAATGATTTCCACCATGATAAAAAAAACATGATTGGCACGTTCATTCTTGTTCGTCACAATTTTTATTTCTACTCAATTTTCTAATCTAAAAAGAAAGAAATCGCATAAAGCAGAAGCAAGAACATGATCATAAAAAACAGAAACATTATTTTAGAATATAAAATAGCACTAAATAAATAAATATCATGTGTCATGACATTTCCACTATAGAACCAAGATAAGCACGATAGCTTAAATTCAGCCTGGGGATTCCTAAACGACATACGTAAAGTCAGCAAACAAAAACACAAACAGCGATAAATTGAAAGAAATATGATAAGATATAGATACAGCAATGATCAATGTTAAAGAGCAAAATGGAATGATCTTAATGGTCTCCCTCCCACGCTAACAAAAGAAAGAAAAAAAAACAAATCAGCAGCATATACTTTAAGGAATAATAGCAATAAAATCATTGTTCAAAGGACAAAAGAAAATCTGAAAAAGCTTAGGATGTGTTGTGGTCAGTAATAATTCTCTTGGTATGGTGGTTAGGGGTATAGGACAGGGATAATCAATCATCATTAAAACCATACCATCTCGCTCCATTGTTTCAACAATATGGCTATAATATATTGTCAGCCACGATAATTCTTCTAACAACAAACTCGCATATTACACCGTCGTTAGAAATAATTTTCCACATTCTTGTGACTATTATGAATACCCTATTATAAAAAAAGAAAAAGAAACCAAAAAAATAGATATATGCTTTGAGTATTTTTACAGCTCGAGCCAAACACCAATCTATTATATATTTCATTTCTGATAGAGAAATTCATAAGCAGTAAAACAGAATCAAAATAAGATGCTGGTAGTAGGTAGAATAATTTAAAAAAAGCAGACATGATGATGGGGAGGGGAAAGCTTTAACTTTCTTGAAATCAGCCACAAAAATTCGCTTGAAAAATTACAACAACAATAACACAGCAGCAATAGTCTCTCAACGTAACATAACACACTTTACTCGCAAAAAAACCCTCAGAAATAATAATTTTGCTCTTTATCCTACCACAGCATGTTGATAATGTTTCCCACATGATTGCAACGGCGCTAGCATTTTTAATCACTGTAAAGAAAATAAATGCCACTTCGTTAACTATCCTCTCCAAAAACAACGACATTATGTGCGTGTTTTCATTCCCCTTTTAGTATATACTTCCACTCGTTGATTCCATCATTACAAAACAATCAATTCCACAAAAAAAAAAAAAATTAAAAACCATTTGCTTCTTCTGTGCAACCATTAACTGTATATAACACGAATAAGTAAGATGTTCTTCACTTTTATATACAGTATACGTTTCTACTATTATAAACCAAACATTTCTTCTGGCACTCGTTAATTCGCGTTTAATAATAATATAATATCATTCGTTTCATTTCTTCGTTCATCTCGCGACTCATCTATACACGAAAACGAAAACAAATTTGTTTACATTTTAAAAACCCTCGTTTCATTTCTGCATCATACGTCTTGTGGTAAACATACTAATACTTTCTCAATAACAATACTATTCTTCGTTTTTGGAATAAAAACAAACAAAACAAACAACAAAAAACACTTCTTCGCTCTTCTTTTTCACCAAACAAAATGATCGTTGAGAATATTTCAAACGAAAAACCATTGCATTTCATCCTCCTCCGGGAATACTTTTTATTGTCTTCTTTCACGTACAACACGTGAAAACATAAAAAACCCGTAAGGTGGAGTTAGGACTATTACTAATACGCAAACGAAAAACCAACTTGCTCGTGCTGTTTCAAACTTCCCCAGACAAACTTGTGAGAAACGGACCGTAAAAAATCGGCAAACTCACATGCAAATATTTTACCAAACTAAAAAGTGGATGCACACCTCACTATTATAAAGAAGACTAATATTCCAGGTAAAAACATTTTACAGGTTGATTTTTCCCATTAGTTGCCGCCTTCACCACCCGTGCTCTTCCTCTTTCAAAATATAGGGGTGCCGGAAAATAAGATCAAAAAATTGCTAAGAATAAGTATCACTAAGTTGTAGAGCTCAAAAAGCTGATCAAGAAAATGTATGGGAACCCATGTTGACGTCGAACCGTTACGGAGATATCGTCGTTCAAGGATTCTAATGACGTCACACCCGTCCCCAAACATTTTAAACCAAAATTGTTTCGCCACCCCATCGCCAATATTGCGCAACCAAAGTGACACCAGTTTTTCCCATTGGATATCGAGATATTTGACCCTGAAAATCGCGTTCTATTTAGGGTGAAATGCCATGTGCCATCTGACGTCAAACTCCTTTTTTAATACAAAACTGAAGACGCGTTATTTGCTAATATACCAGTGCTGAAAAAACGCTTCCGTGATTGTTTTAAAAACATATCAATCTCTAAAAGAAAAGTGGTATGCACACCTCGCTATTAATAAAGAAGACTATTATCCTATGTAAAAACATTTTGCAGGTTGATTTTTCCCATTAGTTGCCACCCACACCACCCGTGCTCCTCCTCTTTCAAAATATAGGGGTGCCGGAAAATAAGATCATATAATTGCTAAGGATAAGTATCACTAAATTGTAGAACTCGAAAAGCTGTTCAAAAAAATGTATGGGATGGCCTGTGTAAGACTTACCGTTACGGAGATATCATCGATCAAAGATTCTAATGACGTCCCACCCGTCCCAAAAAAGTTTAGTCACAACTTTTTCGACACTTCACCGCCAATATCGCACGCCCAAAGTGACGTCAGTTATTCCCATTCTTTCTCGAGATATTTGCCCTTAAATATCGCGTTCTAGTTAGGGTCAATGCAATGTGCCCACTGACGTCAGGCTATTCCTATAATATTAGTTACTAACTCAGTTACGTATGATCGAAAAATTTCAATTATAACAGTCCATACAAATATTTCGTTCCCAGTCCTTTTATTCACACTGAACAAACTAAAAATGTACACCTCGCTATTAGTATATAAGACTAGCCACCAAGGCGGCGTCGCTCGCCGCCCGTTATTAGCCTGCGTCGTCTGTCACTGAGAATTCACGAAAAATTAAATCAACGAATTAGTAACTAAAAGTACTACCATCTTGTAGAGCTCGATATTCTGATCAAGAAAATGTATAGGATCATGTTTCTACGACGAATCATTACAGAGATATCCTTGATCAAAGATTTTAATGACGCCACAGCGCGCTGTCCTTAAAATTTTCCCCAAATTCTTTTGTGACCCCATTGCCAATTTTGCAGACCCTAAAAAATGTCAGTTATCCCTATTGATTCCCGATATAAATTTCACTAAATCTTGCGTTCGATTTGGGTCGCAACGCATCAGTTTCACATTGACGTTGCAAAAGAAAAAAATAATTTATGTGTAATTTTACGTTACTGAACTCCCTGATCTCTCTCACTACTCGTGTGTACCATTTTGCGTGACAGACAAACAGACAGACAGAGAATCGGGTATTAATATATAGGACTAGCCGCTTAGGCGGCGTCGCTCTCCGCCCATGAAAACTTTCAGTGTGCATTCTCCCAGTTGAGGAAAAAATGAAATCTTGGAAAGCTATTTGAAAGTACTACCAGCCTATAGAACAGGAAATCCTGATCAAAAAAATGCATAAGATCATATGTATGTCTACGACGAACCGTTACAGAGATATGCTTGAACAAAGATTTTAATGATGTCACAGCGCCCCGTAAAATTTTACCCAAATCTTTTTGTCACCCCATCGCCAATGTCGCGGATCCCAAAAAACGTCAGTTATTCCTTTTGGTTCTGGGGAAAATGTTTCCTAAATCTCGCGTTCGATTTGGGTCGCAATGCATCGGTTTCATATTGACGTCACAATTGAAAAACAATTTATGTGTAATCTTACATTACTGACTCTCCAATCTCTCTCACTACTCGCGTCTACCATTTTTCGTGACAGACAAACAGACAAACAAACAAACAAACAAACAGACAGACAGAGAATCGGGTATTAATATATAGGACTAGCCGCAAAGGCGGCGTCACTCGCCGCCCATCAGTATTAGCTTGCACAAGAAATTTTGGGCATCACTTTCATTTAGTTCATTCCTAAAAATTTATTCTGCTAACATTTCAAGTATTAGTTTTTTATATTCCTATTTTTGATTCCATTCACACATAATTAAAAAAAAAACAAAGCTAACCAGGTTAACCATTTTAATTTCCCGTATATAAGTGATCGAAAATTTAAAAACACAACCTAACAATTCTTACGCCATTACGACAACCACTCATTAATTCCACACCATTTCGCTTCTTAAAATATCTGTCCCTTAACCAACAGAAACGTGACAATAATATGTATTCGTAATCACAATAACTTTTCTTAAGAACCTCCAGAAAAAAAAACTTTTACACGTATGTCTTCTTCCCACTGAAAAACAGCATTTCTCCCAAACTTCGCGCTCTCTCTGTTATTATAATGGTCTAACTTACCTTGATACATTTACTGGGTTGATTTTTTAAAAAATATTTTAGCGTATTAGGCCACGGTACTACCGTATTCACCATTTTGCGTGAGAGACAAACAGACAAACAGACAGACAGACAGACAGACAGACAGAGAATCGGATATTAATATATAGGATTAAGAAGAATATGAAACAATATTAAATTTATCCAAATGTATCCGTATCTTTATATTTCCATGAAAGAAGTACAATAGCAATCTTTGAACAGTTTGACATAGTTAAGATTGATTACTTGTTGTCTTGTTGTTATTATTGTTGTTGTTATTGTTGTTATAATTGTTGTTATTATTGTTGTTATTATTGTTGTTATTATTGTTGTAATTATTGTTGTTATTAGGCCAGTCAGAGATTTTCTTGGTAATCTCATTTCGGTTGTTATTATCAATGGAATCGCTGATTTTCATTCTTGGTGGATGATCATATGAACCGTTTAATTCTGTGAGTTTGCAAATAAGTAAAGACTTTGCAGTTTGTCTGGTTTCCTTTTGCAAGAATATATAGATGATTGGATCGGTTATAAATCCAATTGACCAGGATATTGCTACATAATGGCTGACATATGAATTCTGTTTCGAAAATGCATTTACCATGTCTGGTATTGCAAAAAAAATCATGTAAGTTAATATGATCAAAAATGGTACACGGTGAACCTTTTCCAAAGATTTTTTGTTCAAACCACCAAGTTTTTGTTTACCTTTCATCAACATTATGAATATGGTACTATATGTTGTCACTGCTACGAAAATATAAAAACAGTCTAAAGAAACATAAGTATATACGTGCAATATCTTGATGGCCAAATCAACTCCAGCAAAGTACAATGGAATCGAACATGATAAACCAATAATCCATACCGCTATCAACAACCGACAAATTCTTTTCTTGGTTACATAGTATTTGTATTTCAAACTCAACACAACGCAAAATAGTCTATCCACAGTTAGTATGAACAACACTGAATAGAAAACCAAAATGTTTCCACCATGCCATGACACAGTAATCCGATAGTATAAGTGACTGGAATATTCTTTAAAGAAGTGATTCGTGATTGCTTGCACACCCCATGTTACGGCTAGCAATATCTCTGTTATGCTTAAATTGAGAAGTAACAATTTTGGGATATTATTGTAAGTCCGCCGAAAGGATAAACATATAATCCCGAAGCAATTTAAAATGACAGATAGTGACCGAAATGTAATCTGTATTGATATCAAAATATTCTTCACTTTATACATTTTATTTTTTCATAGCTATCCTTTCTACACGTCCAAAATAATCCAATCAATGATGTTTTATTTTTTCTGATATGTTTTTACTAATTTAATTAGTAAATAAATTATATTCATTGTTACATATGATAACGCATCATTAATAATTTATTGGAACTTTGAATTTGGTGTAATATAAAAAAAAGAAAAAGAATACTTCTTGTTATGGTGAAATCATCATTTCTGATTACATCAGCATATCATATCATTTCTCCATTAAGTGATATTTTTCTTTGTTAACTCACAAAAACAAGTTGAGTTCTTAACAGTTCAAAATGCATCAAGAAACTCCACACTGCTTTTAAACAGAAAACATGCTTGGAAGCTACCTAAGAGACTATACCAATTATTAACTAGAAGCCCTGAGAAGGCTTTAACAAAATCGGCATGAGACAACTGATTGAGTTCAAATACTTTGGGATCAGAAGCCCTCGTACATGCAAGGTTTTGCGAAAATGTGTCGATTAAACTCCGCTCTTGATTAAACACTGCTAATAAAACCTTATGATAATATTATTGACATGAAAGTGTTCTTTTTCAACATAAACAAATCCACAAAAAAGGGGAGTTGATTAAAGGACGTAATTGAAGGGCGTATCAAAATCTGTAGTTTTTAGCACACACGGAGAATAATCGATATATTGCGATTTGCAAATATATCGTAAACATTCGCAAATTGACTGGATATAAAATTTTAGTAACAAAGGAATGTAACATTTCGGATCAATTAATGAATTTTTTAAACGCCATACGTAGGGAATATATTTGAGTATGGGCATTTATTCAGGAATGGAGCTTATTTGGAAATTTACAGCGTATTCATCATTACCCCGCCGGCACATTTTAGATTTTATTTAAGACGTGGTTATCAGCAATTTTCTGCACATTTTTTCCCACTTAATGAGCCAACTATTAATGTTATCTTGGCTCCACTGAAACATATAATGGTTTTGGTTATATAATCAATATACATAAATAAATAAATGACGCTTGCCTTTTTAATGCAGAAATGTATAAAACCGAAATTGATTTTTCAGTTATGGAAAAACATATTTTTTAACATGAAAAGGTTTTAGATCATTCTGGTTCATTTTTTTCTATTTGTTTCAGCTCAATCTGTTTACACGCATGTGCTCAAATCCATTTTAATCACGAAACAATGCACCGGACTGAAATTTCAAACACAGTTTTTTTCATTGAGAGCGTTAGGATAATAATTGTCTTTAAATATAGTATATATAATATATTTATGTATGTTGAAACATTTTTATTCTGTGTTAAATCCTTTGAAATTATTGTGTGTGTATAAATTGAAATTTATATTTGTTGCTACAGAAATAAAATTGTGGACAACATAAACATAAACTTATAATCTTATAATCTAACATAATCAATCGATACTGTATGAAAAGGTTTTTTTAAAATCATCATGGAAAAGCAGGAAATTATTATTGATGAATTAATTAGATTTGAATTGTCAACAGTCAACATATCGACGAAAGTTATGCAGAATTGTGGCTCCAGAAATAAAAAAGCTATTCCTCAAACAAGTGAAATATTATGCCTGTGAGATTGATCTTCCTTCTCAAGATCAGAGATAGAAGATGGAGAATTCTAGCGCATGTACATTTCCCACTATCAGACCAGCTCCGCAAAATGTTGCTAAATATCGTAAAATCACCGCTAAAATTAGTAGTTACGGAGCTAGTAAAAATATCATAAAAATCTAGAAAAACTGAGTACTTGCCGCAGATAGTTAAAATATTGATGAAAAAGTGGTAAAATAGACATGTCAATTTTGATGACGTAATAAATCCGATTATTTTAAAAATATCCGATTTTGAAAAAAATATTCAGATTTTATAATTTTTGGAATGATTCTTGTTGCTATGGAAACCATTCGGGAAATTTCTTTGAAAGTTTTGTCTTTTGCTAGTTGAGGGTTGTGATGAAAATAAATGACTGCGCTAAATAAAGAGCAAAGAGACATTTTCAGAGGAATTTCTTAGGCAATCCAACACTATATCATGCAGGGCGGAGAATGGGATGCGACTAACTTTGATGAAGCAATGTGGTGGGCAGCTAGAGAAGGTCACATAGAGATTGTTAAGCTCTACAAACAATGGGGTGCGACTAAGTTTGATGAAACAATGGGGTTTGTAGTATGTTGTGATCCCGTGGAGATTGTAAAGCTATGTAGTGGATGGGTAGGTTACGACACTATACACGAAGAGTTGTTCTGTTGTCACCACAAACGTCGGTTTTCAAAGACACTGTCCTACGATCTAGTAGAAGTTGCAATGCATCCAGACAGAGTATGGGATTGATACTTTGACGAAGACGAGAAGAAGTATTTATCTTCAGGGGTATCTTCAGTAACTCAAACAATGAGGGTTATTGAAGAATGTGATACACTTGAAGGTACTCTAGTCGTATATACAAGCAAACATGTTTACCACTCTTCCAAAAATTCTTAATGGATATCCAATCGTCTATAATACTAGTTTCTTCATTAAGGGTCTTCACATCACTTCATTCCCTCAGGTACCAAGTAAAGAGCCTTTTTGCCTGCCTTCGAAGGTTCTTTGGGACAGCTGTGTAGGCTTGAGTGAGTAACCAGAGACTGTGTTGTTTATGACATCCAGATCTAAATAACTAGATCTAAAAGCGGGTTTCTTCGTTTGCCGAGTTTCTCGTCAGCTATACAGTCATCTATGATGAAGAGTGTCTTTTTACCTTGAAATATAAAAATTTAGCGATCTAGTGAAAAACCCTTTTTCCTGGTAGATCTATGAAGAAAATATCATCATCCTCTCATAGGAACTGACATGTGCAATATGTCATATTATATCTGAGAGTAGGGAAGATGATCACGATGTAGTCAAAGTGCTTCAACGAATAACTTGTGCTGAAAAATTGCGCTGGAGATATACTCGTGCGTTCGTCTCCACTGAAATACCTCCAGGCCTTCTTGTACATGTCTTTCGGAAGAAAGTCGTGAGTGTTTAGCTGATTTGGTTAACCTTCAACTGTGATATCTGCTTTTGAGATATTTGGGGTGTAAAACTTTTCGTTGTCGAAAGCGTACGCTTTTCAATTACCAGTTCGATGAAGAGCCATCAGGATCCTACTTTGAAGCTCCGCTTCCTGTTCCGGCGTCTTTGATAATATTTCCATAAGGAGCGAATTTCAGTCAAAAGCTTAGTCGATCGTCAAGCTGTCTGAATGGTAGATGTTTCAGTAATTCGAAATATTTCCACAAGGGGATCGCGAATCAGTTCCCATGAGCGCTAGACAGAGCAGTTTCACTCTTACTACTACTCGCTCCAAGTATTTTAACTCAGAGTTTACCTGACAAGTCTGAAGGAGTTCAGCAGTGGATGAAAAAGCAGCTCAAAGCGCTTGGGCGACTACTTAGGAAACTTAGGGAAAACGGCTTGAAAGCTTGGAAGATGTTACCTGGGATCATAGGAAGCGTTGTTGTCATCTCTTATTTCCTCAACTCAGCAAGCGTTGTGCTTCCAGGCGGATAGATCACGTGTCTAGTCTTTGGCATAGACGCCTCGACGAGCATCGCGCTGACGACTTTGGGTGACGACTTTGTGTTAATCATGATCAAGCTGCAGCCTTTGATGCGTAAAGATTAAAAAATCGCGATATTGCTACTGCTGCTCAGACGATCTTAGACGGGCTAATTGTGCTTATATCAAAAAGCATAGGAAACGGTTGAAAAAGCAGTTTCGATGATTCGAAGTTCTCTCCGATTATAGCGGAGAAGCGGCGCTACTTAATAAAGACGCAAGAGCTGAGATCAAAGTCAAGGAAGGAGATCAATCAGCTCTACAATCATCAACGCAAGTAGCTCTTAGAGATGGGTCGTCCTCAGGGGAGGGAAGAGATCGCAAAAAAGCTCATCGACAGTTCAGATACCCAACATGTAAGTTCTACGTAACTTATGAACCATCTCCAAGTTATGTTTTGTAGCTTCATGAAGCTATAAAACTTTACACTATATCGATATCGAACATGTCCTCGAATAACTCACGCCTGTTGTCATCTAGTAAACTGAAGTGGTTTTTATAAAAATTTTCTCTGTAAATCTGTACCACGTATGTTCAGCGTTAATATTGTCGCATTCACCGAGCTCATCCATGTCATGGTACTTTAACCTAGTCTATTCAAGCGAATAGGAAGCTGTTTCCGCTGACATCGTATCATGTAATACTTTACCCCTTTGACGCCTTCGTCGATGTCATTCTTCTGAATGACGCACAGGATGTTATCTATTGGTCTCCGATGCGGCACGTAGCGTTGTTGGAGTTCTATGATCTCAGCTTCTTGTGCGGTGTTGTCAGTCTCTGCCAGCACAAGCTGAGCCTCCGAAAGATCGTCGTTCAGTCACGCAAGAGGTGCCCGCGCTTCGTTGATGACGCCTTGCTTTTCTTGAATCAGCTTGTTACAACCTCAAGGAATGACATTTTAACGAGATTGTCACAAAACATTCGTAGAGCGCCATTCTGACACCCTTTCTACTCTGTTTGGATGTTAACACTACGTTGGTTCTTTTTATATCTCACAATCTTTTCGCCATATAAGGTCGTCTCGGTTTAATATAAAGTAGACCCGGAGACCCTTTTTCTTTCGCTTTCTCTCTTAACTGCTTCAGAGACATATTTATTCCAGAGGTCTCCCCCTACAATAACGGTTGAGTCCCATTTCACCCTTCAACTATCACTCCTCTCTGACGCCTACATCATCATAGATAGTGAAACAGTCAACATCTTCAGATTCGCTGAGAAGACTCTCATACGTGTGTACTCGCTGGTATTTGACCTTCTTTAGATACACTTGTAGGTAGTAATTATGGTTTTTCTGCATAAACGCGATTTTCAGCCCACCAGTTACTTTGCAGCTTTGACAGTGCGGCATCTTACCGTTAAATTTTGTTTGTCCCACACGATTAGCTTAGGGTTAATCCAACCCGTAGAATTGATCGGATTACTTGTAAGGGTAGTAAAATTAAGCTCTTGAATGCGATTGATGCTATATAAGCGTCACACCAGACTTTGTCATCCAACATGTTGAATCCCGTCTTCCAGGCAGAGCCTTCGTTATATCTCGATGCACCTGATGAATGGCAGTTCCTAGGTGTCTTGATGTCCAGAGGAATGATTCTACCTGGTTCTTTCTTGTAGCCTACGTAGTTCCTGGTATCGATTTTGTTCGCTACGACACCCTCTGCTACAACGATCTTTGATATGTCGATCGTATAGATGTCGGTAAAGTCTACATTATAGCACTAGAGATAAAGTCCTTTCGTGTAACCTCAATTTGTCCAAATCGTAACATCACTGAGGAACATCTGCAAGATAGTAGAGAACGCGTTATTTGGGATATTGGAAGATCTCTCGGAAACTGAACGTTTTCCGACTCCACTTATTGTCCGTTGCACGGTGTTTCTCATCGTCATGCTCTTCTTCAGGTTGCAAGAGGTACCGATACAAACCTGCCTCGAGGAAAGAATCTTATGTAGGATAGAACTCTACTTTTAACGGAACTTCCTTAAGTTTTACCACTTTGTCTGGTGTCATTCCAGTTCTATCAAACTTTGTGTTATTTAGCAATGTCACAATTTTAAAGACGCACCCATGTTTTTTTTGTTTTTTTCGGGGTCCTCCATCTCTTGCGCATCTTGCATCTTGAAGAGTTTTTGAGCCAGAGTCTTGTTAAAATTTTCCACAAAGTCTGTAAACTTATGGCGGTACTTTGTCGTAGTTCTCTTCACTTTGACGTCCTGCTTCTCAAAGAGTTTCCTTGTTGGCAACTTGAACTTGGAACCATTGTCAACATGGAGTTCATCCGGATATTTTAGAGGTCGGTTTTTATAGATGTCAGCAAACATTTTGGGAACGTCGCTCGCTTTCTTCGTTCTCAAAGGTCTACTCGCTCTATACTCCGAAACGATGTCTATAACGTTCAAGACGTACTTGTAGACCTTATCATGCGGGTAAAACATCAAATCAGGCTGGTGTATCTTGTTTACTTTGGTCACGTCAAAACGTGCATACTTTATACTCTTGGGACCAGGTAGATGGATCTGCCATAACGCCTGCCTCGTGAGCCAGTGCAGGACTTCCTTACTTTTTTAATCTGATGCCTTTTGAAGCTCCTTTACGGCCTATCCAAAGGTTTTCAGTTCGGTAGTAGATCATAGAACGCAATTTTGTTGCTCTTCTGCATATAGATATCGTGCTTTCTGCTTCTGAATGCTATCTGGCTTCTGTACTGCAGTTTTCCATCTCGGAAACACTGGTAAAAGTTTTTCGTATTGATATGATATACGAACGAGTCAGTGTTCATGTAACATAACTGGACATTGCTTCCATACTTTGGCTTCACGTTGTGAAAGTGGAACTCGTACATCACAATCTTCCTCTGATCTAAGATGACTTGGCCTAGATATACTGGCTTGTTCGTCACCACCTCTACTCGGCGCATTTCCATCGCTATGAGGTGCTCTGAAAATTGTATGGTATTGCGGTAGTTGGATTTGGATGCCGGTCTTTTACGCTTCCTTTCGGTACACACAAGCTGAATATTCTTATCCTTGCGAACGTTTTCCATAGTCTTGCCAAAGACTGAGTTGCTCATCAGCTTGAAAAAGTTCTTCTTGAATTCGTTCTTCGCCGCTTTCCGATACTCCGTATTCATATCAATGCAAGGCTTTGATCACGCGCTCTACTTGAACTCGATTATAAGATGTGCTTTTTCCAATAACAGCCTATGCTCCAATGCTTGCTGCAACGTTTGAATATGCACTACATAGCACTCTTTGTGGTATAAGTTGCACGTCAGTTTCTCTATCTCATTCGCCAACTCCATCTTCATATTAGCTTCATCTCCAACTCCATCCATCTCCAACTCCAACTCCATCTTCATATTAGCTCTTCATATTAGCTCATTGTGCTTCAGCTGAAGCTCCTTAGGTAACTTGACATCAACTTCTAGCGTATAACCTGTATCACTTTCATCATAGCTGCGTATCTTGTCCTCAGTAAAGTACTCTCTGTTTTCCCACTTGAAGCCGTGATTTGGTAGCTTTTGAACCATTGGCCAGCCGTAGATATTGTTAGCATCTAGGTATTGTAGATATGACGAGATTTTGTCTTCTCCCTGTATTCGTTACATACCTTGGCATAGTGTTGAATAACCTGACAAAGTCCACCTCTTATTCCTTTTTCAACCATCAGCAGCATGTCTTCATCCATCAACAACTCTAGCTGAACACCCGTCTTCTCCAGAGCTGCTTGCAAAGCATCTAGGCCATAAATCTTTTGACACTGGTATCAAAACCCCTCGAATACATCGGCAAGTATAAGTATACTTATACTCAGGTATAAGTCGTGGTAGTCTCCAAGATCTCTACACTCGAACGACTTCCACACTTTATGAGCATGAAACTAGTCATTGATATGCCACACAATTTCAAGCTGCTATATAACTTCTCCTGCGGTGGTAACTCTACTTCTTCAAAGCAATCAAACCTATCCATACACTCATACGGATATACCCCCTTTGTGAAGCATCAGTTGAAACGGTTCATCACCACCAGAATACCCGTACGTACTGCCGAACGTATCGAGCTGGTGGGTCCCGTGCCTCTTTAGACTTCCATAGCGGAGCTGGTCTTATGGTGGGAAATTTAGATGCACCAGAATTGCCCATCTTCTATCTTTGCATTGACCTGAAATTTCATCAAGTTGTTCTATGCAATAGACTTTGAAAGGTGTCACGAAACATGTCAATAGCGTTATGTAGAAGAATGTACGTTTATAAATAAAGACGTATATTTTAAAGGGGCAACGACATGAATCACGTGATTGCTGTGTTTTGTTTACTTTTTCCCCGGCGCCCCCAGTGTTATCGCATTTCAAAATACTCATCAAATCTGCAGAGCAGCTGGAGGAACCACATTGAATGTGCTTCCAAGCTAGCGAAAAGAACAAGTAAGTTGGTAAAGGTTGCTTTATTAATGAAAGCAATATAAAGAAAAACAAATAATATTAGCTATAGTTATATAAGTTACTAGTGTAGCGTGTAAAAACATTTTACAATTTTTCTCCATAAATTGTTTTTACACGCAATACTGCCATGATAAGTCCGTGTATTTACAAAAATTGTTTTATAAATATTTTGGATCGACCATTCAAAGAATGTTATTATCCCTATTTTTCAGTGCTATCTGGCCTATTTAGAGATTTCTAAAGTTGTACAGTTAAACTAAAAGCTAAAATTCCAATGTTCAGTAATTTAGAAAAGAAACAATACAACGTATACTCCTACCTAACCACGATTAAACTTCTGAAATATATGAAAATACCTTCACATTTCTCTATTAACTAAAGCTAACAAAAACAATACCTTCTCAAACAATTTTATCTTTCAAATCTTTATTCTGCTATGTTTTTATCTTTCAAATCTTTATTCTGCTATGAATTGTGGAAATGTTAAAACCCAAAACTCCACTCGTGTATCATGATACAAAAACCACGTATCTCTTGTATTACATTCATCTATACTACTCAATTTTCTAATCTAAAACAAAAAGATATCAATCAAATACTATCAAAACAATTTAATAATGATCTTGTTACCTTCGTTTCCCTAAAGGCGAGCCTTAATAATAACAATCCACACACTACAATGAAATACCAAATAAACTGCTAGCTACACATTTCGGAATGGTAGTCAAAACTAACGGATACGAAAAAGCTACGTTCAAACACATTTAAAAAATAGACGAACACATAACAGGTCTACATCTCTCGGTTAGAATAGCTACTGATACCTATCAAGGTTGTTACTCTTTATTACCGAACTTAAAGCGTTAAATAAAAAAATAAAAACAAAAACAAAAAATGTTACACACAGCGTCTTCATTTCTCGTTTAAAGAAATGAACGTTGAGAAAATTTGATGAACTTTCGAACGCAAAAACATTGCATTGCCTTCTCATCCAGGCGGCTTTATGATGTCTTCCTTAGGTACAACACTACACTACACTAGTGTAGTGTGTAAAAACATTTTACAGTTTTTCTCCATAAATTGTTTTTACACGCAATACTGCCATGATAAGTCTGTATATACATAAATTGTTGTGTTTCTCCATGTTGGAATTATATCATATTTAACACAAAATTGATCATTCAAAGAATGCTATTAATCCCTACTTTTCAGTATGAATTGTGGAAATGTCAAAACCCAAAACTCCACTTGTGCATCATTATATAAAAACCATGTATATATGTATATAACCATGATTTACACATTCTCTTCTTGTATTACATTCATCTATACTATTCAATTTTTTAATCTAAAACAAAAAGATATCGATCAAACACTATCAAAACAATATAATAATGATCTTGCTATCTTCGTTTCCCTAATAGCGAACCTTAATAATAACAATCTACATACTACAATGAAATACCAAATAAACTGCTAGCTACACATTTCGGTATAGTAGTCAAAAACTATACGAAAAAGCTACTTCAAACACATTAAAAAAATAGAAATCGGTAGAAAATGATAAACTGATAACACATAACAGGTCTACATCGATATCTCGTCGGATAAAATAGTTACTGATACTTATCAATGTGGTTATTCTTTATTACTGAACTTAAAGCGTTGAATAAAAAAATTAAAACAAAAACAAAAAATTATACACACAGCGTCTTCATTCTCAATAAGAAATGAACGTTGAGAAAATTTGATGAACTTTCGGCTTTATGATGTCTTCCTTTAGGCACAACAATCCACGAAGTCATAAAAACCCGTAAGATGGAGCTAGAGATTCTCCTAATGGGAGATTCTCCCTATACTAATACGGAAAAAATAAACATCCATTGACGAACTTCCCGAGATATTTTACCTAACGTTCTTTCTTTAAAAGATTTAGTATTAGTATAAGAAGATAGCTGGTCAAATGTCGTGTCTGCTAATTATTGATCTGGTCTGAACATTTTAGCTTTGCTTATTGATCGTGAAGAAGAAGAAGTGGCTTGTTTTGATGCTCGTGCTGCAGATGAATTTCAAAGTTTTCGTAATTCCAAGGCCTTATTTAATTTGTTTTAGCAAGCAAGACGAAATGAAAGTACAGAAATTATACAAAAAAAGGATGGTGTTTTTAGAGCACAAGAAAACGAAAGATTTTTGAAATTTTTGTACAAATGTACAACATGTTGATTTCTATGTTAAATTGAGTAACACTTTGTATTATTATTTCAATAAATCTAATTTGTTATGAAAAATAAGAATTTTGCTGTTTATATAGCTATTTTTATTCTCTTATCTCTTAGTTCATTTCTTCCCGCCTCAAATCGGATTTTGGTGCGGCACCATAATTCATAATATCACGTGATCCGTGTTGTAGCCTCTTTAACGACGAACATGTATTGAAAAAACCGAAGAACTTCTCTCTAAATCACTAGAACATTTCGTATACTTTAACAAAGAATAGATTGAAAGTTTCTCTTCATTTTTTATACTTCTGTTGTCTTTTTAGAATAAATTCGTCTTTATGTATATTTTGAAAAGGCATGTAGATACTTGCGAATTGTTTTTATTCCCAAAGTCTGATAAAAATGAAAGATTATATTATCTTGTGTATGTTTTCACACCTAATTCTTATAAAATAATTGATAAAGAAACAAGAAAATGTGTTTTGTTTTGTTTCAACACGTTTGATGTGATGAAATATCAGATCAACACACAAAATCAATTGGCGACAATGTTTGACAAACGATTTTGAAATACTGGGGGTGCTAACTGCTGAAAACAGTTAAATATCACAGTTAAATACAGTTAAATATCACAGTTAGCACAGTTAGCTGGGTGCAAATTCTTATTTTTCAGCTGTAGAAGATCTAAGCACTTTTACTTCATGCCATCCCCCTCTTAAATTGTTTGATACATACATCAACGACTGTCACGAAACATACAAGTGGAATATGGCTAAATTGACGATTTTAGAAAATATATTTAAAAACGGAAACGTTAGAACATTCAAAAACGGGAAAGACGGACCAATTATTGATGTGTAAGTATATTTTTGGATGAAAGGCTATAAGCGGAACAAAGTTTTAGAAATATATGCAGTAAATCAATTTCGATCTGATAGTCGTTCAGGTTTTTTTGTCGCTCAGTTTATTCGTCTAATTAGCAGACCAAGATTCCAAGACCTTGACCTTTTTTTATTTCCTGAACGATGAATTGATAAGACCTGAAATTAATCAAAATTAATAACCAAAAGTAATAACTGGAACCTCTAAGGGAGTGGTGAACATCGTTCGAATTGGTCGAGTTATCAAAAGGGATTCTTATTAGTTCGGGGGGAATGCTAAAGCGGTTCGAGTTGAAAATCCGAATTATTGAGAGTTTGAGTTACCGGAATTTTGTTATCGTCCTTTTTTTATAAGAGAAATTTTTTAGGAATTTTTTAGGAATCATTGATTTCTCCATTTTAGATTTGTCAATAGTTTTTTCAAAATGGTGGCTGCCGGGAATTTTACTGCAAGTTCTATCACCTCCCATTACCACGATGCAATGTGAGTTGATTTTTTATTTTTATCACTTTGTTGATTGTTCCCAAAAATTAAAATGAATAGTTCAGTGAAGGAAATCTGTATCATTACAAATGAGGCTTTTTGTGACAATTCTATTCAGCTATACCACCACGTGTTCATCAAATGGTAATATTGGAACCAATTCCAATTGAGAATGTTGTTGGGCGCGATCAATTGATATTAAAATGCAGTGCATCAGGTGATCCTGCACCGAAGATCGAATGGTCTTTAAATGGCGTGAAATTCATCAAAGATCAACCTTTCTCTATGATTGATGAAGAGGTTAGACATACTCTAAAGGGTAAGGAATTGAGATCCCTTATTAAAACGGCCATCAAACATTTACCTCCATAAGGACAAATATAATCTCCGGTTTTCTTTCAATTTCTTTGATTTCCTTTATTGTTTCTTTTGTTGTTCTTTGTTCACTTTATTGTTTACTTTTAAATTTACTTTTAGGTGACACATTGATAATATCGCCTATTAGCAGTGCAAAGGATAGTGGACGATATCGCTGCATCGCTACTAATAAAATGGGATCTGTTTTTCTTGAAAGAAACATCAAAATAAAAGGTATGAGGACTAAACTAAAGATTATGTAAAAATAAACATGCTCATAGCTCAGTCTGTAGAACAATCGCCTGTCAGTAGATAGGCTTAGGTTCAACTGTTACTCGATCCGTAGCCTTCATCGTGATTGGAAAGTACGTTATGTGTTACCGAGTAGTGGCCTTGTGGTAGAGTGCTTGCCTCCAGTGCGCGAGGTCAGGTTTCGAATCCCGGCCGGCCGAGTCATGCCAGGGACTTTGTTCACAAAACATAGGCTGTATAATACTAATATAAAGTTTCATGCATGACAATGTTTAATTTGATTGTGTGTTCAGAGCCAACATAATTTTATTAAGGGTAAAAAACTTGTTATTGTTTTATTGTCTGCACACAGAATATAATGATTGATCGAGTTTATATTTCATTTTATTATATTTAATTGAATCATAAATGAAAAAGATCATGCAGTGTGAAATGTCGGAAGAGTCGTAACGAGTTTTTGATTTTGAGAATGCGTGCAGCAAATGGTGTAGCGAATAGTACACTCGTATACAAGCACACAGGTCTCAGTCCTGTCATATAATAATCGACCCAGGTGCGCTTTACGAGGAGCACATTTGGAGCCATTGACTTATTTCAAACAGATGACCTTCACACAAGTTGGAGCAATGTTATAAGTATCGTTAATGTTATATGTCAACAGATTCCATAATAAAATTAAATACTCTTGAAAAGCTTTTTAAAGATATTCTACGAGCTGAGAAACTATTCAATAATAGCTACTAAAAAGTCTTAACAACCAATTAAACACGAAAAAACTGTCACATTTTCGAAATGCTGTCAAATAACCAATCGGACATTTTTCAAATCGCGTATGTATATACGAGGCGAGGTGTTTGAAATGGGAACCGATTGTATCTTTAAAAATAGCGCAGTTACCGTATCAAGAAGTTTCATTCAGGCTGTACTGTACACATTTTAACAGACTCACGTAACCCCATTCCCCCACCACCTCTTTGTGGCCAAATACTGATATAGAAAGGAATTGAAAATGTTTTGTCTACAGATCCGAAATGCACCCCGTGTTGACTGAATATGTTGGCATGTTTTGAACAGGAGTTTTGAACTTTTGTTATTGGACATACCATATAGGGAATTCATTTTCCCGGGAATTAATTTTTGCGAATTTCCTGGATCTGACCCAATCCGCAAAATTAAGTTGGCCAAAAATGCATTTCACACTGATACACTAAAATAAATTCCTGCGAAATTTCAAAATATTGTCAACCTACATAAATTAATTCCAATTTCTTATAAAAAATTCACTGGTGGTTTATTTTTTCGAGACACTACAGCAAAAATGTAACTTTCTATACGTACTTCTTCTTTTCACTGTATACAAACAATTTAGAAATTGATTTGCATTGGTAGCATATTTGTAGCATACAACATGAGCATAGTAAAGAATCGTGAATAAAGTTACATATAGCTGTGATTTTCAAGGTGACTTATTTTCTTAAACTAATACCCAATCTTGCTTTTTCCTTACCTAACTGTTAAAGAAACAACATTAGGTAAAATGTCTCGGGAAGTTCGTCAATGGATGTTTATTTTTTCCGTATTTGTATAGGGAGAATCTCCCATTAAGAGAATCTCTAGCTCAATCGTTTGGGGTTTTATTAGTTCGTGGAGTTTTGCACTTTAAGGAAGACATCATAAAGCTGGCCGGGGGAGAAGGCAATACAATGTTTTTTGCGTACGAAAGTTCATCAATTTTCTCAACTTCATTTCTTTAAAGAGAAATGAAGACGCTGCGTATTAAATTTTTGTTTTTGTTTTAATTTTTTTAATCAACGCTTTAAGTTCAGTAATATAGAATAACAACATTGATCGGTATAAGTAACTATTCTATCCAATAAGATAGTCGATGTAGACCTGTGATGTGTTATCAGTTTATCATTTTCTACCGATTTTTTAATGTGTTTGAACGTATCTTTTTCGTATCAGTTAGTTTTGACTACTATGCCGAAATGTGAAGTTAGCAGTTTATTTGGTATTTCATTGTAGTGTGTGGATTGTTATTATTAAGGTAAACGAAAGTAGCAAGATCATTATCATATTGTTTTGATAGTATTTGAATGATACCTTTTTCAGATTATAAAATTGAATAGTATAGATGATTGTAATGAAAGAAGAGAGTGATTACATACATATTTACATGGTCTTTGGTTTTGACATTTCCACAATTCATAGCAGAATAAAGAATTGAAAGATAAAAACGTCTGAGAAGGTATTGTTTTTGTTAGCTTTAATTAATAGGGAAATTTGAAGGTATTTTCTTTTATATCAGAAGTTTATCGTGGTTATGTAGGAGTATCCATTGGTTAGGTAGGAGTATACGTTGTATTGTCTCTTTTCTAAATCTCTGAACATTGGAATTTTAGCTTTTAGTTTAACTGTACAACTTTAGAAATCTTTAAATAGGTCAAACAGCACTGAAAAATAGGGATAATGGATTCTTTGAATGATCGATCCAAATAATTTGTGTTTAAATATGATATAATTCCAACATGGAGAAAAACAAAAAAAATTGTATATACACAGACTTATCATGGCAGTATTGCGTTTAAAAAACAATTTATGCAGAAAAACTGTTAAATGTTTTTACACGCTACACTAGTTTCCCCTATTTGTCAGTCCTATTACGCCTATTGAGAGATTTCAGAAGTTGTACAGTTAAAAAAAAGCTAGGTAGAAAATTTTTTTACCACCGGAAGCGGATCTAGAGGGTATGTCGAAATTTGTAGAGGAGAATGTTAGCTATTAAACGAGAAAAGAAAAACGTTCAAGTAATCCCATTGGTGATAAAGACTGAAAACAGAAATTAGGTTTATGCGCTCCTCTACAATTTTTGACATACCCTAGATCCGCCGCTGCCTGGCTACTAAAAAAGATTTAGAAAAGAGATTAAGAAAAGAGATCGTAGACAATGTATTCTCCTACCTAAACACAATTAAACTTCTGAAGTACTCAATGCCATGACACCAAAGAGTAAACAAAAAGTCATCAAAAAATTCCTTGAACATTTCAAACAAAATGGAGTGTCCGTCCAAAAATGATTTCAAACTCATCTGTGCTAGCTGAACTCTAACAAAACTTCGTAAGTTACGGTTGATGGATTGTTGAAATAGTGACACGATTCTCGATATTATGCCAGTTAAAGTTTTACAAGGCCGTTCGTCCACAAAATCATTATGTTTTGATGTCACTGCATTGCAAAATATAGAGAAGACGAAATGTAGCGGGCGTGGTTTCAGTGGAAATTGAATTTTCTCTGAGCGCAAGTTTTTCTCAGGAATCAACGGCGGCAGGCGAATCAAATCAGCCGAGGGTGTCACACTTGGGGACTCCGTTGGAACGGCAGTCTATGCAATAGCAATCATTTCCATGATATTGATGCTTGTTGACACGGCAAACATAACTTGAAATGCATCAAAGACAGCAGAATATGCGGATGATATCGCTGCAGTGGGGAAGCAGACCGATTTAAAAAACTGGTGGAGAGAACTATGTAGACTGGCTCCAAAATTCGGATATTTCCCAGGCAGTAAATCCTTCTTGATAGTAAAGGAAAATCTCCATAATTGTTCTATATCAGTTATCGGTTCAACTGACATACAAATAACAATGGAAGGAAAGCGATATCTTGGCTCGGCACTTGGTTCTGTTGAGCTTAAAGAAAAAAATGTGAATAGGAAAATACAAGAAATGACTGAACAAGTAAGACTACTCTCACAAATCGCTTTATACGAACCTCAGACCGCTTAATCAGCTTTCAATCTGCCTTCGCACAAAGAGAGCCAACTATCTAACCCTAACATAGAAAAGATACTAAAACCACTAGACGACGACGCCATTGACCAAGAATTCATACCAAGAAGAACTGCATTTGTCTCCTTTGAAAACTGAAAACATTATACTTCTCATCAAACGCCTTACACCGTATACACAACTATCTATCCGATCGCAAGCTATCACGTTCAAATTCATGATAAATCATCCTCAATGAGAAACATCTCATACGGAGTACCCCAGGGCAGGATGCTTGGTCCCGTTAATTTGTGCGTCATAGATATGTCTGTAGAATTCACCATTTCTTGTCATTTCGCTGATGATACGAAGCTGTATGGTCATGCGAAACCTAAAGACAAAGCAAAAAGTCTAGAGAAACACTATCATTATCACTATCATTATCACTATCATTGTCACTATCATTATCACTATCATTGTCACTATCATTATCACTATCATTATCACTATCATTATCACTATCATTATCACTGATCTAAATCAAGAACTTGACTTTTAACCAACCCAAAACGAAAACTATGTTGTTACCTTCACCCAATATTACCTTAAATAATGTCATCAAATTAAATGATGCTAAACTAGAAAGCGTAAAAACCTTTAAATTTCCCTCAAGAGCAGTTAAAAATACAAGCTATTGTTGGCTTCTGAGATTTTCACAACCAGCCAGAAATGTTTTTCAAGATATTCTGTTCATTTTGCAGCAAATTTTAAAACTTCGAATCCTTAGGATATCATACAGCCTCAGTCTTGAAACGTTCTGAATTGGGGAAATATTCTTCTTCCTGTACATTGAGCGGCATTTTCCCGGCATCTCTCTAAGTTACGAATTTTTCATCAAAGATGTACCAAGTTGAATACTACATAACTCGTTAAAACTCGCTGTAAACGCCCATTGAACATCTTGAAAACGTTAAGAAGTTTAGAAGAACTAATGAAAATAGCAGATTTCAATGAAATTCATATTTCTTTTAATCTCTTTGATTTTCCACAATGTGTGAAACATAAACATTCGGGTTTATACCCGCCCATGTAAACCAAAAATCCAGTGAAACGTGAGACACGCTTGATATCAAAGAAATGCCGACATAAAAGATTTTAACAATAGAATTCAAAGGCTTTAGAAGTTAGTTATAAGTGATATTCAACCAAAAGCTGATATGGAATAATCACATCGGACACAACACTCAAATTTACATATTCCGCTTTTCGATCCCTTAGCAAATAAAACACTTACGGAAACAATTGGCAAAAATGTTGATATTATACCTTTTGAAGACCGTTGACGTATTATTGCGTCAAGGAAATACTAACGCCAGACACCATTGACGTATATATACGTCCATATTTCACTTCCGCCAACCACCGGGATTTTGTTTGTTTTTTGGGGTTTTCAATCTATAAAATATCGGAGTACTACAAAGTGATTTAAACAGTCTATTTTTCTACTGCAAAAATTCTCTCTAGTGTAGATGGGCGAAATTCCCGTTACGCGCAGGAGAAGTGGGAGAACGTCTATTTTAAACACGGTTTTCCACTTCGTTGCAACAGTGAATTAATTTTTTTTGCTCAGAATAAATTCCGTTACCATTGTTGTTATCATTGTTGTTATATTGTTCGATTTGTGAGAGTAGTCTTACTTGCTTATCTTTAGCGATGGGTCATTTTTATCCGGGTTCAAGATATGATGATCCAGCATTAATCTTACATGCCACTGTTGGTAAGGCATTTACGATCAGGTGTCCACCCCATACCACTGGTTATGGAACAAGATATAAATGGGGCATTATACTCGAAAATACAAATACACCACAGTTTTATGGATCTGCAAGACCGATTAAAAATGCTTTTCCACATGGGAAAAACTTTGTCTACAGTTACGTGACTTATAATAACATCAAGCAATCACGTGATATTGGAGGAATAAGATGTTTTCTTGTGAACAATGGAATTGTTCTGGGATCAAGGAAAATGGTTTTAAAAACTTTTAGTATGTTAAGTATGTATATATCTTATACTAAGTGTTTTCCATAGATGTACAAATTATTTTTCTTTGACGAGTGAGGTTTTTGTTAAAATTCACTTAAGAGATGATCAAAGTATACATTTTCCATTGGACAATTCAAAGAAATTGAAATGAATTTTAAGATGGGTTTACAGTTCTCGCGAATTTAACGACTTGATCGCGCGAATATTGGAACAGCAGTTTACAGTTCGCGCGACTCATTCGCGTGAATGTACAAAATTTGCTAATCGCCACTTTCTATTGGTCAGAAAACAAAAATTCGTTGCGACTGATCAAAGAAGTTCAATTTTTGTAACTTCTTCGCCTTTCGCCAGCGACCACAAAAATTCTTATTTTAAAATCCTGCACATGTGCAATAGCGAATTCCTTTGTTCGCACGATCCATTCGTGAGAACTGTAAACCTGCCTTTAGGTTTTTCAAGTTTATTTTACATACTTGATTGCCGCCAGTTTCTACCAATTCATAAAGCAATAGTCCTCATTTATACTTATAGAGGTTTTTAGGAAACCAGTCTTAGTCAAACACATGGCTCCAAGAATGACTGCAGTTGTAAATTCTACGTTCTCGATGTCGTGTGGTGCTACTGGCTAGTGAGTATTCATGTCACACAACCACCATACTCTTATTTGCACTATTTCAATTATTTTGAGGTGTGATGTTTTGTTTTTCAGTCCTTTACCCAAAATTACATGGCAGTACCAAAAAACAGATGTTAAAAGTCGCTATAGCAACAGCAAAGAATTTGTCCGAATCCTTGGCGGTGGACAAGTATTAAAGATAAGAAGAGTAACCAGATATTCGGGAGGGACATTCAAATGCTTTGCTACAAATGAATTAGGAAAAACGTGGGCAATAGGACAACTGGCAGTAATGTGTAAGTGGCAATTTTTGCTTTAGTCTATTGTGCCAATTTCGAAAGAACCTTCCTATAATAAATGAAAGATATATGACTGATAGCAACATCGATCCCATCGATCTTCTAGCAAGAAATATTGTCCTGGCATAGGCACTGCATATGCTGCAAAACAGCCCTATCTATTGTAACGATTTGAGAATCAACCAGATAGGTGGTCGTAAATCGATAGACTCCTTTCTGTCCTTCATTGAAACAAATTGAGGTTTTATTATTAAGGGGAATGAAATTTTAAAAACATATGCGAAAGAAAGAATTTCATTTATGGTATTGTATTTTATTTTGTTTTGTTAAAATAGCAAACTCTATTCCTCATTCTGTTTGGCTTTCAAAAACAATATTTCCCGGCTGGTTCTACCTAAAACAGAGAGTAAGCAGTACTTTTTAGTGGCAAAAGCAAAAGATAATAATCACACTTGTTGTCATCATTGTCCTGCAACGCCAGTTTCTGTACTTTGATTATTTATTTGCAGATCCTCCAAAGTGGCTGACATTTCTTCCAGATTCAGTTCGATTGCCACTTGGAAACACTTTCACTTTTAATTGTTCGGCTTCCGGTTCACCTGTACCTACGTATGAATGGTATCACAATGGGAGTATCATCAAAAATTCGTAAGTCATCATGTGCTTTCAAATATGATTTCTAAATGTTTGAAATATTGTAATAAAACGGTGGTTGTCGGAATTGACCAGAATATTTAGGAGTAGCTAGAGAAATACACATATGAAATAATGCAGTGTTTGGAGCGTTAGCATAATGGAAGTAATTGGATGGAAGTAATTGGATGGAAGTAATTGGATGGTTGTATAGATTTAATGAACTGTCGTTTCACCATAATCAAAACTGACAGAAATGATTCCAAATTTCTAAGTGCTGAAATGAAAGTAACTGATAACTGATTGTCCATGTTTTTAGGTTGAACAGATTTGTTAAGGGTGGTTTGCTGACAATAAAAGAAACTCAATTCGAATATCATGGCATATATATTTGCTTAGCCATTAACCCGTTGGATACACTTACCATGTCAACATATATTGAAACATATAGCGAAGCGAAAGGTGCATTTCAATAATGGTCTTTATCTTTTAATTCACCATTCGATGCATTGAGTTATTTTCGGAATTTGCGTAATTTTCTGTTGAAGGTCGATCTAGAACCTAGTCGAAATTGATGGAGGAGAGCACGGTCATTAAGCGTATAAAAGAAAAACGTGCAAATAACAAGAAGCTCTCTGTCTTTTCAAAGCATTGCAGGCCACCAGTTATGGCTGGAATGTATTCGTTCCTCATTATGTCCCTTACAGATTGCAAAGTATTGGTAATATGTAGAATTGTTCGTAGAAACTACATAAATTTATTTCGAAAGCCCTGAACGTATGCTGCATAGGCTGCTTGTGTTTCTAGGGAAAACAAAACGACACTGTTCCATCTATTCAGTTTGTTTTTGCCAATGAGTTATTTTCCGTATTTCCCTATAGACATCACTAATGGGTTAACAAGTAATAATAATAATATGTATGTATGTGTTTATATAGAATTTGGACATTAAAATTTTTCAAAAAGTGTTGTATTACTGTTTTCAGCCATGAAGCCAACATTTGAAGTGCTTTTGGACGACCCAATTTACTTATTTCGTGAGAGCACGATGCATATCGAGTGTAAAGTAATAGGCGGTCCAATTCCAAAGAAAACTTGGTTAAAGAATGATGTACCTATTGATGTAGGAGAACGTTTGAAAGTGTTAGGAGACGGAACATTAGAAATAAAAAATGTCAATCAAGCTGATGGTGGAAAGTACACTTGTAAAGCAGAAAATAGTCAAGATGCAACTGAAAGTAGCGGAACAGCCGTGATATTAGGTAGATAAGACGGACTGCAAAAAAAAGGTATGATATATTTTCGATGATTGAATTAATAATTCAGATAAATAACTCTTTCAGAGCCGACAGTGATCACACACCCACCACAAAATTTAAGTTATCAAGTCGGGTGGGCCTATGTTAATATAATTTGTGGTGCATCTTGGGACAAAAGATTAGATCTACAGATCGAATGGTACAAAGAAGGAGTTAAAATGGCGAAATTTGACGATCGTATATATTTGGAAAATCGTGTAACTGGACCACCAAGGATACTTTACATTAACAATTTGAAAATATCGGACGGTGGAATGTATACCTGCCATGCTTATACAAAAGCGGGAGACGTAATTTCAGAAGAACGAATATCCGCTTTCCTAAGAGTTATAGGTAAGAAAGGTGAAATTTAGTTAAATGGATTTAAATGACTTGCACTTTCTCTTGCATGTGCAACGTTATTGAGACCTTACATTTGTATAAGTTCAAGGTCATTAGAATAGTGTATGTCTTCTGGTAGCAGTTGACGCATCCATTCACCAACGGTACGTTTTCTGGTGAAGTTTCTTTATTCAGTCACTTCAACTTAGTCTTTCGGTAATAGCATGGATTTTAACAATTGACTTTTGTTTTCCTAACACTACCTCTTATCCACTTCATCGGGCTAAAATTTTCAGGTCATTTGAATGCAAGCGCTAGTCGCATTTTTCAATTCTAAATGATCATAAACCATTCTTCTTCTTTCAAGTACAATACGGCTACATAAGTGATTATTTGAAAGTTTTTAAACTACAAGGGAAATAGAATTGAAGGTTGGTAAGGCTAAGCAATATCCATCAAAACATTCGATGCTAATTTCAATAAAGCACTGCTATCGAAATGCTAAATGTCGAAATAATCCCTGCACTTTCAAATTCAGGTGAGATATAAAATTTTATTTCACTTTCAGGTCCACCTGAGCCACCAATACACCTAAGTGTAAGGGGTGATTGTAGCAATTATAGAGCTACTCTTACTTGGAGTCGAGGTCAGGAGTTTGGTATTGAAACACGACAATTTTACATCGAATTCGCTACTAACGTTACTATTGAGGACGATGTTTGGTTTCAAGGAAATGGACCTAATGAAGTATGGACTGCTCGACCAGGAATGATAACTTTCTACAGACTCGATAAATATAACTTACCACCTGGTGCAAATTTAACGTTTCGTATACGTCCAGCATCTGGACACTTTATTGGGAGGGCAAGCCAACCATCCCAGCTTGGATCATGTGTTACGCCACCTGGAAGTAAGTCACTAACATACAATGATAAAAGATGTGTATAAAAATGTACAATGTAAAATGGAATGGAATCTCTATAAAGCGTACACCTTATAAAGTGGGTATTTCCATATAATAACGGACACGTACTGTCAAATTCTCCAAGGTAAAGTCTTTATAAAAGCGGACATATCTTTAAAGCGGACAGTTTTTCTATGCACCAATGATGTCTACTTTATAGAGATTCCACTGTAGCTCTCACATGTCTCTTAAATGTCCTTCACAGTAAAGGACTAAACAAATCATTTAAACATGGTGAATTTTCCTTTAACATGTTAGAAGACCATCCAACATTTTTGAACACGAGCTTTTTAACATTTTCTAAACTTGTTATATGACAATGTTATACGCTCTGTTCAAACTGTTCAAACATTTGATTGTTATGACATGTTTGAACGATTTGCTCTGGTCTTAAGGGCGCGAAATTTTATCTAACATGTTGCATGTTGTTGGATGGTGTTGCATGTGTTTGATGAAATGTTGAATGAAATGGGGTTAAATCCAATATTTGAGCTACTATGTAAAAAATGCACACTGGAGAATTGTGATTTTTATTCGAATATTTAAATACTTGGATCACGTTCAAATTTTTTTTTTTAAAAAACATTAATAAACATTAAACTTTCTGGTTCCTTATTGTAAAATGATTATTGCCTTTTTGCAGAAGTAAAACATTAAGGCAGGGTCTATTCTTTATATTAACATTAAATCGATGAAACACAAAAACACTCATTTGGGCATGGCAGTAATATATTTTATTTTTAAAAATATTTCAAGATTTATGTAAAACTACAGTTTTCTTTTGAGTTTATAATTTTCATATTTAGGACCTATAATCAATCCTCGGAGTGTAGCTGAACTAGTACTGGGAACAGGACTGTTTAGCATTCAATGGCAGGTAACTGAGACGTATTTATCAAAACTGTAGCAGTTAAGTGACAGAAGTAATTTGTATTGAAACGTTTGATTCTACCTAGGAAGATGAAAAGTACAAGGGTGATCTTTCGTAAATTATAATCATTAGTTCGTCAGCTATTTAATTTTTAATTGTTCATAAACTCTAAAGAAACATAAGCGCATTACACAGTTCATTATGACATTTTTTATGACATTTTTGGGTTTCGTTTGGCTTACTTATGTTCATTTGTAAATCACTGATAATTCTCTTGCCTGAAGCCTGGAATTTCATTAGCTATCTTTTCAATTTCAAGTCATCTCCACCGATATTAATATTTTTTATAGCCAATTACAGACGTTCACTTTGGTGCCCCGGGATTTTTTTATGAAATTGGATACAAGGAAGGTGACCCTAAAGATTTAGACTTCAAGAAAACGAAATTATACGACCCATCTGTGAGCTCTTTCAATGTACCAGATCCTGGAATTAACAAAAGATTCAGTTTTTACGTGAGATCTGGAAACAGTATGGGATATGGACCTGAATCTGAAATACATACTGGCTATAGCGGAAAAACAAGTATGTGACAGCTGTCTTCTCTTGTTTTTCGTTTCCGTCATTTTTCGTGAAACATCCTGAAACATTATATCTCAGTATGGTGGTTTTGAGCATACAGTTTAAATATTGTCAACTTCTCTTCACCTACGCTTATTGTGCAAACCTGTTGAAATGCTTTAATAAAACATTTCATTGGAATTTTACAGTGAATAGAAATTATGAAATAAACCTTCTCTTTAACCTATCCATCTAATTTGATATTTTTATTATGTAGAGCCACGGGAAGCTCCAAAAGATTTTAACGTAACAAAGATTTTGAAATATAACGTTGAATTGTCATGGCGACCAGTAGAAGGGGCGGAGGGATATAGGGTAACATTTTTTAACGATATTGGATATTGTTTTTCTCTGAATGAAGATTCTTTAAAAGTAATTACATCTGAGCGATGCCAGTAAAAGGAAAATCCTTCTTTAGGTTTCCTACTGGAACGTCACAAACAGTGAATCTCAGAGGGTACACACTCCATCTCTACATGAGCAGAAAAAACACAGAGAAATATCCGGAAAACATGACGTAAAGTATCAGTATTTCCGTGGTCCCGAAAACAGCAATGGTGCATCATTAGATATCACTGCTGATCAGGAATTTATGGCTACTGTAGCTCCTTTTAACAGTGGAGGGACTGGTCCAGAAAGCAATGTTGTAGAATTTGCTACTGCAGAGAGAGGTACATTATGTTTGAATGAAGCATCCATGAATCTCAGTTCTGCTTATATTCGATTTATTTGTCATTTTTATCTTTTCATTTTATGATTTTTTCCCAAAAACTGTATTTTACCTTTAACATTTGAGTACTTCGTTATATCAATTTGTATTCTTTATCAAATTTGATGAATTGATGCATTTCCATTGATGCATGTGAAAAGAACCTTCACCCGGGTGATGCAAATATATAAATTTTTCATTTAGTTCCAGGTAAACCAATAAACGTGAAATTGCAAATCTTTGGAAATTCAGCTAAATTAAGTTGGCATCCTCCACTTGATCCTAATGGCTATATTGAAGAATATAACATTTTCTGGTAAGTCTATCATGAGTGTTAATGAATTTTCTGAGGTGCTATGTCACTGCTGTAACTACCCCAAAATTACTATTTGGTTTTTGAGGGAATTAAAATATGAATCTTATTAGCCTGTTAAGATAACAGATAGCAGTACAAGCAGTACTCCGAACAAAAACTGAATTCATAATGAGGGATCCAGTAAATAACACAACTACCTTTAGTACAAACAGTTTGTCATCTTTAAGACCAAAAATTTGCAATATTCTGCCTGAGCACATAAAACGATGTGATAATTTAGCAGATTTCAAATATTTAATAAAAAATTGGGTAAAACCATGTCATGTCATGTCATGTCATGTCATAACTGGAATCATCTTTAGTCTCCCATTATTTTTGTATTTCAAAGAGATTTTGATTTTATTTGTTTGTTATTGTTGCTTATATATTTATTTCGGGGATATTTCGGGGATATTTCGATTCCGTTTATATAAATTAGAGTTTTTTCTCGAGATAAATTTGTGTTATTTTATATATTATATCAACACTATATATTAGGGTTATTGTTTATGAAATTTAGAAATAAGTGCTACACGTACGAACGTTTTGAAATACTCCCCCTTTTTTTTATCTTTTAGTGGTAAAACTCTGTCTACATTTTCCTTCAAAACTTTTGCAAAAGTGGTAAAGTAGATACTTGTAGCAAACCTGATCATACTTTGAAAACTTCTCTTGCTACATGTACCTTTTTTATCCTGTTTTTTTTTTCAACTGGAAAGTGGAAATGAAATTGAATAATTTATCGTTAGGTATAAAATTGATCCTGAACGTCCAAGCTCGACACAAATGCGGAAATATTCAAGAAGAGCACGTGAAGCATATTTCATTAACACCTTTGATCCATTGGAATATTACCACATTTTCTTATCTGCTAGTAATAGGATTGGTAGAGGACAAAATTGGGAAAAGCTCTTCGTAGCAGCGAGTGAGAAAGACAGTATGTCCTTTTAGTAGTTTATTCTGTTGTTGTTGTTTTTGTTATAAATTTCTCAATGCTTCAGCATATTTCAACTGCGAGATAGCTGCAAATATTATTTATAAAAAATACATTTCGGGATACATTTTTCCCTTTAGTTCCTGGTAAGCCAGACACTCCATCAGTTCGTCCATTTGATGAGACATCATTAAATGTAACATTTCGAATGAGCAGCCACGGTGGCTTACCAACAAAATTTAGAGTATTGGTGAGAGAAAAAGGTTTGTGTTCTAAGTTGACATTTCTTTTTTTTTAAGAGAACAAAAGATATTATAATTAACAACCTATGGAAATGAAACATAATTGCGCTGGGACCTTATAACTGCGAGTTATAATCAATGCCCAGACACATTGATAAACTAAAATAAATAGTGTTGTCATTAGACTATCGACTCATCTATGAACATACTGTCAATATTAGTTTGCAATATTTATTTGGGAATTTTCGGAATAAGAAAATTCCTTCCATTCTTCTTCTTCTTCACAAGTCTATTAGGTTTCGGCAGAGCAAAGAAATCATTACAACCTCGTGTCTTTTCCTTTGTGTTTTCACGAACAAACTTCAGATGGAATGCGGAATCAATTATGTCAATCAAGGCTCCTAGTCAAAATAGTCATGGCCGTGAAAGACAATGGCGTGCAGTGATGATCATTTTATTTATTTTATCAGCTAATGTGCTCTCCTGTATGTTAATCACGTGCTCTTCACAAAACTCTTTAAAATTTGAACGAAATAAAAATGTTATAAAGCAAGGTTTTGAATCAGAAATCCATTTTTCAGTAAGGGCATCTAGTTAACTGTACTGATTGATTAGGCAGTAGTCTATTTATCGTTTTCGTTGTGTTGTAGGTAAACATAACCAACAGTTCGAGTCATATGAGCAACAGTTCCCTGAACAAGCATGGCTTTTAGTTCGTAATCTTCGACAAGTGATTTACGATGTTAGCACTGTTGGTATAAATGAATTAGGAAGAAGTGAAACAAGTGACGTAGCTGTACAACAGCCAATCAAAAGCTAATTTCAAGTAATTAAAACTATGAAAAGCTTCTGAATTATTTTTTATCGAAGCTTTAAGTTTTTGGTGTTTCTTCCAAACATTTTCCATCTCCTTTCATACTTTGAAGGAACCAAGAGTTGATATTAGAATTGCATAAACATTTGTGTGGATCCCAAATACATATATTATATATCTTATATTATATATCCTATTAAATCTTATGCGAGAGTTAAAGAGGCTTTATAACTTTATATTACATTTTTCTATATTGATAGTTATTTAGAGCCATTTATATGATGTCATTTAGTGTTTAGAGGACTTTCTGAAAAACAATGTTTATATATGCAACCATTTTAAATGTCAGTAACTGAGGAAATTATCCTATATAAAATAATCGACAATAACAATAACAATAACAAATTCAGGGTGCTTTTTATTTCCATGAAGTATAAAAACTGAAGTTAACACGTTGATGCTGACGGATATTTCAAAATCCGCAAATTTGAAGCAATTGTTTTCTTGAAATTTGCCGCACTGGGAACGTCAATATTTGGACTGGTTTTGTGTGTTTACCTATTTTCGAATGAAGTACAGTTCTTTTAACGGCTTACATTCCGAGATCCCGACAAAGGCAACACGTCAAAACTTCGCGCTCAAGACGAGTTTTCAGAGGTAGTGTATTTTTGAATGAAATGTTTCAGGAATTTAAACAAATCTCTAAATCTAAGAAAAAGAACATATCAACCTTATCCAAGTAAAATCCAAAACTTTTAAACGTTTGAAATATTGTACCATTTATAAAGTAACAAATGATGGGAGAACGTAAAGGGATATAAATTAAATATTTGTTTTACTGTTTTGTTTATTTTAAAATTTTGTTATATGCTTCTGCCACATACGCATGTATGTTCTCTATTTTTTAACCCATTCAGCCATTTATTTAAAATATGGATTATATGGAAATAGTGGATTCTTTGTCGTGGTGGTAAAATACTTATGTTCTCGTTTTTTGTAGAGAGTCGTTAAAAGAACACGAACGTGAACGGTTACATATCTTTATAAATTTCCCATTGAGCGAACTGTTAAAGCGAGCGTCCCTCCTTCTTCTCCGTTCACGTTTATAGCCGAAGTTCCCAATGAGAACTTGTCTATCAAAGTTTAGAGGTTGGAACAGGGGATGAGAGTTCAGTGAAGTCGCGTGTGTGGTATAACCTTTCTGTTGAAAGAGAAGCCCTTTTTTTACAGTAATTTAGTTTTGATTTTTCATCTGTTTTCTGGTTTTGCATAAAGGTACTATTAACAGATAGCTTGCATTAAACCCAATGCTTGAGACCCAATACATGAGAGTATTAGCAAACTGTAAAACAAATTTTCCTGAAATAAAAGAAGATGTCCATACTGAATGAAGAACTTGTAATGGTTTTTGTTTAATCACTGTAGTTTGAGGATTACCCTATTTCCTGAAATAGACCACCCATATGTAAAAACTACTCATCAAATCATACAAACTTAATTTTTTGCAGAGTTTATTTTGTGGACATTGTTAGGTTTTGTATAAGGGGCTAGAAGAACTGCCCTAAGCCAATTTTATTCAATTGTGTAGAATTTAGAACCATTGCCATATTGAAAATATAGTTTTATCGAATTATATGTATTCATATCTCTTCATTATCTCTATTGCTATCTCATATTCACTGTACTTCCATGGGGTTAGTTTGGAATTCGACTACTGAATAATTAGCCAGCTACCGGAGGAGCTGAGTATTGGTTTCCCTTCATCTTTTTTATTATTTTTTTTCCTCTTTTATTTCCTGCATTATTGTTGTTCTTTATGGAACATTCCAGAAGTTTCTAGAAGCTTTTTACGTTTTTATTTTATTTTAGCTTCTAAGTTGTACTTTTCTGTTTCAACGTTAGAAAAGCATGGGTCTTGATGGTGCATTATGAATCACATTCACAGCAGACGTATGATTCACGTGTTTATTTACATTTGTAATTGGCGCTTAAAAATGATCAGTTATGGTACAGATGAAAATGTAGCAACACCTGGCCTTTTTCGAATTTGATAGGCCATTATTTTCCTTAATATATTAATAATTTATTAATATAAATTATATTAATAGTAACGCACGTAAGGAAAAAAGATCAGCGAAAGGTTGAGAAAAACAAGAACGTTGATACATCGATATGTTGATATGTCCGATTTTTGATTTTTTTACGTTAGACGGCTTTATATCTTTGACAAGAATGTCTAACCTGGCGAAAAGTAGTTGAATTTTTTTAATTTGCAAAGGACGAATAGTTTTCCATAAAACAAAAGAAATTCGCATTAATTTAGCCTGCTTTTAGCCAGATTTTAATTTTAACATATTTGAAAGTATGTATGTTGTAAATAGACCAACCATTCTCTTGAACGACACAAATTCATTAAGATGTTTGAAAAAATACGAGGTAGCATTCCCAAAAGTTAAAATCAAAACCATTTAGAAAAATGCTAGAAGCTCCTGGATGACCAGAGGAAATCTCTGAACTTTCTATAAAGATGTGGGAAGTAATTTATCACATTACATTTTTAAGCAAATCTGAAACATTAATGAATGAAAAAGAGTAACTAACAAACGCTTCACCACCCTTCAAACAAATAACAATCAATGATGATTTGACAAATCGAGGTGAATATCGTCAAACAAGTTTTTAACATCATTAAGTTTCCACTCCTGGAAGTTTTCAACCTATCCCTAAAACAAGGTATTTTTCTGAAGATCTGAAACTCGCCAAAGTTTAAAAGCGGTGACTGAAACTGCCTCTCAAATTATCGACCGATATCAGTCCGTCCCTGCTTCTCTAAAAGCTTGGAAAGAATAATGTATAACAGGTTGTATGACCATATTTCCCAAATCAACATTTTGTATAAAGGGACATTCCATTGATCAGGCATGCATATAACTTACTAATGAAATTCTTCATAAATTTGATCAAAATAAACTCACCCTAGGACTGTTTATTGGTCAGCGCCGCTAAGCACCTGATCTTTCATTTCCCTGTGTCTGTCAGTCAGTGTGTAATGTCGCAGTTAAATCCGCCCTTTCATAACTCCCTCCTAAGTATCGGAGTTCCTTAATGCCCACTCATCAATTCAATATCTAATCGGTTCGCTAAAAAAACGCATTTTAAAAATGGCGTAAAAGTTCCGGATTACGTTTATAAACGTTGTTGAAGAATATATTGACCGTACGGTCCTGTATTTTTATGTATTGTTTTAAATATTACATTACTTATTCTTGCAATTCCCCGGTGAAGTAGTTAAAAGTAACAAGATGGCCACAGATGCAAAAGGATTTCTGCTTATACTAACTGACCATAGAGAATAATAGAGACCAACCATAATAACGTAACCATAACAACGTAAATAATATCAAATAAGTTAACATAAAGTGTTAACAGGGCGTCATTACATAGGGCGTCATTACATGTCGAAGTACCTAAGAAGTGTGTTTACATGATAGCTAATGAAATCAAGGCAAAATGAAATTTTCATTACGCCATGAACTGGTGTTTTGTTTCCATAAAATTGCAAGTCGCTTAAAACTCATGTCTAACCCTAACCCTAACCCTTATCCCAACTCAACAGACAAGAAATCTTTTGGGTTTTTTTATTTTGAGCATGCGTAGTTGAACATAAATTAATTAAATTTCATGTCGGCTGCGCTTTCATGAAATTTTGACACCCGACATGAGATTTCATGTCTGTCTTTTTGATCGACATGAATTTCATCACCTCTTACATGTAAACACTGTAAAGTTTTTGATAAGAAACCGATTTGTGAAAAAACGCATGTGCCCCGACTTGAAACCTTATGTAAACAGCCTCTGAGAGAATCACATTAATTCAAACCTTATTCCCTGTGGAAACTAAAAATCATGAAATTACATAGAAAGTGCTAATGTTTGTTGAAAGAATTATTACATTGTCACATGAGTCGTCAGAAGGAGCCAAATAACATGTAAAATATTTTTGTATAAAAAGCAATAAACTTCCTACACGATTGTGTGCACATGCAGCGGCGGATCCAGAGGGTAGTCGCAATTTGTGGAGAAGCACATTAATATAATTTCTGTTTTGAGTCTGTAACAGCGATGGGCTTATTTGCACGTTTTTCTTTTATAATTCAATAGATAACATTCTCCTCCACAAATTTCGACTACCCTCTAGATCCGCCACTGACATGTTCAGAAAGATTGAGTTGATCATTGATATTTCATTTCATTTTTAGACATGCAGCAATTATCGAGAAAATAATAAGTAATTATCTCTATTATTAAAACTCCCAGAAGAATGATTAGAGGCAATTTTGATATCTAAAACGAGGCCGGGAGTACTTACTAAACAAAAACACGGCATTTAAACAGAAATTCGGGAAATTCGGGAAAGGTGTATTATGAAATACTGAAAACAAAGAAACACTTCTTCGTTAGGCCATATAGTTAATTGATGCTAGTTTACAGAGCAAGTATGTGGTTTCAATTTATCAAGCAAGATAATGTTAGTACGGTCATTGCCATGTTTCTATTGCTTTTCAAATTGTTCGAAAAAAGAAATATAGTCACATCTTATGTGAATCTAGTTTTCTTCCACATACCTTTTGTTGCAGAAACAACGCATGTTATTAGTTTTCTTCGATGATAAATAATATACTGATTCATGAATTTCCATTATTTTATTAGTAAGTGGCAGCATCAACAGTATGTATCGGGATCTTTATGTTTGTATGATATAAATATGACAGCAGGGGTTAAGTCATTTGATATAGCCAACAATTTATGACCAGTCTTCATTTTTTGACGGCAAGACATTTTTGTAGTATTCATCAAATTGTTATTATAATCACAATTGTTCCTCTCCACTTTGATAGATCTTTCATGAGTTCGTTTCATTCTAAAATTTCGACAAAACAGTAACGACTTTGCTGTTTCTCTCGATGACTTTTGTAAGAATATATAGATGATTGGATCTAATATAAATTCAATTGTCCAGGATATTTTAGCATAATGATTGGCATATGAATTCTGTTGTGTAAATGTATTTACTATATCTGCTACTGTAAAAAACATAAAAAAAGTTAGCATTATCAAAAAAGGTACATGGTTCATTTTTCTCAATGATTTCTTGTTGAAAAGCATGGATATGGTACCATATGTAATTACCGTTACGAAAACATTTAAACTGTCCAGAGATATATAAACATAGGAATACAATATTTTGTATCCCAAATCAACACTAGCAAAGTAAAACAGGATTGAGCATGATAAATCTAAAATCCACAATCCAATCAATAATCTATAGGTTCTTTTTTTTGTCACATAATATTGGTATTTCAAACTCAATATAACACAAAGTAATCTATCCACCGCTACGATGATCAAAGCTGTGTAAAAAGCCACAGCAACGAGATAGTATGTTTCATTCGAATGGTGCGGAAGGATGTTTTCTATTGTTTCAATACTCCGTGTAACAGTAATACAGATCTCAGCTATGCTTAAATTGATGAGAAGGATGCATTTTTACCACTTTATTTCTACAAACAAATTATACCAAATATGTGTAAAATTACCAAAATATATATCGTAATGTATATTGAACAGTTATTGATGCACATTCATCATCATCAAGCACCATTGTTCTAAATGGACAGTGTTATTATTATTATTTTATGTCAGATAAATGAAACTCTGGGACCATATGTCAATTTAAAAAAAATACAAAATAAACACACTCCAAATAGTTTCATTTTGTTGTAACTCTTGGATTAGAATAAACAGAACAAAACAAGTATATACGAACGATTTCAAATTTACTTATATTATGCCAAGGTTATGTTTTGAACTCGTACTGAAAACAAAGACGCAAGAATGGTAGTATCTTGCATTGCTTTTATCCTATTTCGATAGCATTTCTTTCTGTCTTTTTTAATCCATATATATATTTAGTTCTAACAGATCAACATTTTGAAACTGTCCTTGCTTTGATTCATGGTTTACGAATATTCACCAATTGCTCTTAAGTCGCCGTCCTCGTTGTCCTCGTATTCGTGTAAGGTCTGTAGTTTTGCAGCGGGAATGTTCGATACCCCTGAGACAACCAATAAACGCTAAAGGCTAATGTAGTTATTTATTACCTTTTGTTAACCCTGTCCCACTGTCAGTTTTGTTCCCATTACATAAATACTTATGGTTTTAGAAGTATACGAGTGCGATTGTTGTCAAGTCGTCGAGTGGTTTCTCAAATCGTCGAATGGTTTTACAAGTCGTCGAATGGATTTACAAGTCGACGAATGGCTTCAGAAGTATACGCGCGCGAATTATGTCGAAAGATTATAGTTATGTGTGTAATGGCTTTTCAAGTCTTTTCTATTGGTTAAAATTTACGTCAAAAACTTCGCCGTATGAAAAGTAGAAACCAATTCTACTTTTCGTGTGACGAAATTTTTGATGTAACGAATATGTGTCATCGCAAATTTATCAGACGAATGCTGGAAAAAAGCGTCAGTGCAGCTTCGGCTTAAATTGTGTTTGTACTCAGCATTCTTTGGTGTGTTATGTCTTAACACATAACAACAGAAGATTATATTGATATAATCAAAGTATAAGTTTCAAGCCTTCACCCCAGTTTCTGTTTTACCCTTTTACAACACCTATCAGTATTTTACCTTGTTTGTCAAAAACAATTGATCAGTTATCAGGTTACTTTGATGACATCTTGCACTCTCAGCTTTGTGTTTTCAGATCAAAACACAACACTCCACACGCTCTTCTTCGCATGATTGGTCGGTGGCATCAATGTCTTGACAGATTCAGCAAAGTTGGAGCTATTTTGATGGATCTGTCTAAGGCTTTTGATTGCATTGACCACGAAATTTTGCTAGCAAAACTGTCTGCATATGGTCTTGACCACAAAAACCTTTTTTTTTTTGTTAGATGCTATTTAAGCTACCGCTTTCAGAGAACTAAAGTTGGTTCTTATTTCAGTACATGGCTTGAAATTATCAAAGGATTGCCTCAAGGATCAATACTTGGCCCTCTCCTTTTCAACATTTTCATGGACGATCTTTTATCAATAATTGAAAAAACTGATATCTGTAATTTTGCGGATGACAACACTCTATACTCTTGTGCAAGTACATTATCTGAAGTTGTCTTAAATCTTAAACAGAAAACCAACTAGTCGCAAATCCGTCTAAATGTTAGTTCTTGGGGACTCCGACCTACCAGTTATAAATGTTGGAAATTTTTCTATCACGTCTTCGGATACTGTCGAGCTTCTTCGAATATCTATTGACTCATATAGCTATAGCTTACGAAACCAAAATCTAATTGTAATTCCTGGGCTAAATCATAACGTTTTGGCACGCAATCCTTTCTTTTTCGTGGAAGTCTGCTGTAGAATAGCCTTCCGGACAGTGTGAAATTGCAAAACTCGCTTGATACCTTTAAATGCTTGCTAAAGGCCTTGAATCTCCTAACTTTATGTACATGTAAGATTTGTAAAATCTGAATTATTTAATTATTCTAGTTTTTATAAATTAGTTATTATCTTGTATATATATACTATCTGACACCAACGTTAAATAAATTGGAAAATAAATAAAATAAAATAAAATTGTGACATTGGGTAGCTGAGGATAGAGAATGACGTCATCACATCACAAATACGGATCATTCCCACCCGTAATGTTATTGTATTCTTCATTACGCATGAAATGGTGTTCTATTAACATTTCATTTCATGTCGCTTCAAAACTCATGTCGGGGGTGGCCGTATATATGACGATCCGACAAATTCTCACAAGAAATCTTGAAATCTTATGGGTTTTTTTATTGTGAGCAAGCGTAGTTGAACATTAATTAATTAAATTTCATGTCGTTTGCGTTTCCATTAAATTTTGACACCCGAAATGAGATTTCATGTCTGTATTTTTGACCGACATGAAAATCAACCCGATATGAGTTTCATATCACCTTTTACATGATAAAGGTTTTAACAAGAAACCGATTTGTGAAAAATCTCATGTCGCCCGGCATGAAACGTCATGTAAACAGCCTCCTATTATATATGTGCATCGCACATTTATGCATGCAAAGTTTGTTGTTTTTAAATATTGAAATAAAGAAAATCTCATTAATCTTAATAATTTGTTTATTAGAGGGAAAGCGCTTATAAAATTTCTGGAAAGATTAAATCTGTTCATTTCCTATTGCTATTTTGGAATTGAAACATAAGGCTAAAGCAGGACTTACCGTATGTGCCTATCTAACAATTTCGTATGTGCCTATCTAACAATTTCGTATGTGCCTATCTAACAATTTCGCGCCATCAAAAAAGGGCTGGTGTTTGATTTTAACTCTCGATCCTCTTACCTAATTTTGGCGAGAAAAATAAGCTAGTTTTATATTGTTGACTTTCAAAGTTAATTACTAGCTAATACCCTGTGCAAACTTAAAATTAAACAAAATTTATGAAAATACAGATATAATGCTAATGTCTATTGAAAACGATCCTATTTTTATTTTCATTTATGACCCCATATACCCAGAAATATTTTCAAAGTGTATAAGGAACATTTGAGTAACCTGTGGAGATGCGTGCACATGTTTATAGACAATGACTTGACCATTAATACTCATGTTGAAACATTCAGTAATTTTCGAGCAAAGAACACCAATGTTTATAAACAATATGTCACATGGAAAGTCATCTTTATTGTCTGATTCATTTATAACTGACCAATTTTAGTATAGATAATGATGCGATCAGGCCAGTCGTCAGATGTATACACTCGATTTAATATTGGACGAGGACGAGGATCAAAATGACATTTACAAGAGGTTTGCTTGTAAACGATCTGGTCAGAGGATGTAAGTCTATTTCAATTTAAAATAAGTTTAAAGCTTTAGATCACTTCTTGTAAGTGTCTAAGTACTGCATTTAACCAAAATTTTGTATATCTACCTAATCATTTTTGAAATTTGAATCTTTAACATATAATGGTAGAGCTTTTTGTATCTCTTCACTATTATGTATTGTAAAGAATGCACCTTTCCCGAACTTCTGTTTAAACGTCGTGTTTTGTTTAGTATGTACACCCGGCCTCGTTTCAAATATCAAAATTGCCTCTAATCATTCTACTGGGAGTTTTACTAATAGGGATAATTACAAAGTAATAAAGTTAAAACATCATTGAAACAATAAGCGGGATAACTTTTCTACCCTCTACTTGGCGAGATCTCGCCACTTTTGAGAAATGCTATATAAAATTACATTGCGTTCATATGATAAAAAACATTTCCCCGGTAAGCTGGATCTCGTTTATAGGCGAGATCTCGGTAGGCAGGTACAGCTCGAACATAATTGGATTTTCCTTTTTCCAGCTGCTGATTTACGTCTCCAGCTATGACTGTAAATAATTTCGGACATCTTTCTTAAACATTACTTTCCTCATCATGTAATTGTGTCCACGTAGACCATATCTCTTTTCTTTGCCGGATTGAAACTCAATAAAATTGTGAAGGACACTCTGATCATACAGTATGTGGGCACATTTGAAGACTTCTATCGTGTCTCCCCGGTAGCGTCTATACTCCAGCGTGGGTAAGTCGAGTTTTTCTAGTCTTTCCTTGTACGAAATATGTGCCAGACCAGGAATACACTTCGAACCTCGCCTCTGTACATTTTTGATCATAGCAACCAGTCTTTTCCGATGGGGGTTCCAAACACTAGCTCCACATCCAAATGAACTATGCTAACTATGCTAGTAAACAATCGTTTGAAAGTCCTATCGTCCTATCATCCCAAAAAGTGCGTTGTTGATTTCAGTCTCATTACCTCGCGCTTTTCAGGGTGAAATCTTAAAAGGGAATGTTGTGTCTACTCGTTTAGGCAATCAATGTCGCTTTGAAGCTTAACCAAATCTTCGTGCGCCTTGATTTCTCTGAACAGTTTTAGGTCATCTGCATACAACCACAAGTCAGTTCCTTCAGCTTTTTCAATCATAGTATTGATATATATCACGAACAGAATTGGGCCAAGAACAGATCCCTGAGGCACTCCAGAGTCAACCTGAAAAATCCTTGATTTGCTGTCATTGACACCCATGTGCTGTTTTTTGTCAGTTATGAAACTGTTAATCCATCCCAACACTGGATCTTTAATGCCATAGTAGCGGAGAACATTAAGCAGTCTTTTATGAGGCACGGTATCAAAAGCCTTTTGAAAGTCGCAGTAAACAACATCTACGTTACCTCCTACGTTACCTCCTTTATCTTTATCATGACTTTTAGTAATTGTAAAACCGTTGACCGTCCTCCGTTAAAACCCAATTGCATTTCTGAAAAAATTGAGCAGCACGTATAATGGATTCCATTATCTTACATGCAATGCTAATTAAACTTATTGGTCGATAATTATATGCATGGTGTTTGTACCTTTTATTCTTAAAGATAGCAGTGATGGATGCTAGTTTCCATTATGACAACAGTTTCCCGGTCTTCAACGAATGAACAAAGATCAAATATAATATTGTTTTCAAGACTTCTGCTACTTCAATCAAAACTCGGGAATGCAAACCGTCAGGACCAGACGACTTACTTGGGTTAATTCATCGCAGTTTCTTCAACACGACGTCCTCTGTCAACTCCATATATAGATCGCGCTATTAATTTTTTTGCAGATATACCACTTTCACTCGGTAGTGGTGACTCTTTTACAAAAACACTGGAAAAGAAATTTCCCAGAACGTCTGCTTTCTCAACTCATTTACGCCATTGGAAACTATTAAATCTGGAATGGACGAGCGGATTTTCGTATTGGCGTTTACGTAGGACCAAAACGACTTTACACCTGATTTAATTTTGCGTGCGATCTCCAACTCGTGATGCTTTATAGCCTTTCTTGTCATTCTACGAAGTTGGTTGCGACATCTACAGTATTCTTGATAAATCATGCCATCTTCAACCTCGAACCCAGGAACTCTTGCCTTTTCGATATACAGGCGGCGGCGAAGAAGACCTTGGTCCCCGCTGCTCCATTCTGCAATTTTATTGGCTTTCGATTTCTTGAATAATTAAACGAATTGAAAAGAATATTATTTAATTAACTTCGCTTTGAATGTGATCAAATAGATTTACTTCATGTTTATGTTTAAACAACTTTTTCACAGAACATGCAATAACAAATGTGACACGCTTTGCTTTATTTATAACAGAACTTTGTCTTTAAAATTCGCAACACACATATTCAGCATCATTGCAATAATCAGGATCTATTTGTATGTAACGAGTACAGCGTATGTGTAAGTTCCTTTTTGACCACCCACAATACCAGTATAGTCTTTTATTTATTACGGCAGTCAGAGATGTTCCAGATACCCATTACTTGATTGTTATTTTCGTCACAAACATATTTGGTGGAAATTTATATGTTCGGCTTGATCTAAACGGTTTCCAACTGATTAACGACTTTGCTGTTTGTCTCGTTTCCTTTTGTAAGAATATATAGATAATTGGATCAGTTATAAATCCAAGAGACCAGCATTCCGCTGCAAAATGACTGAAATACGAACTAGGCTCAGTAAATGCATTCAATACATTTGGTATTGAAAATAATAAGATGTAAGTCACAATAATTAAAAAAGGTATTCGAAGTAACTTCTTCAATGATTTCTTGTTGAAATTACCAACCTTTTGTTTGCTTTTTATAAACATTATGAAGATAGAAGCATATGTCACCACCGCTACGCAAATATATACAAAATCCAGTAACATATATGCATAGACGTTCAACATTTTGTTGGTCAAATCAACACCAGCAAAGTAAAATGGGATTGAGCATGATAATTCCACAATCCACAATCCAATCAATAATCGATAAGTTCTTGTCTTAGTCACATAATATTTGTATTTCAAACTCAATATAACACAAAGTAATCTATCCACTGTTAAGATGATCAAAGCTGTGTAAAAAGCCAAAACATTTCCACCATGCCATGACATAAAAACGCGATAGTACGTTTTATTCAAATGGTGGGGGAAGAAGTTTGTTATTGCTACAATACTCCATGTGATGTTAATGCAGATCTCAGCTACGCTTAAATTGATGAGGAGGATATATTGTTTGCCACTTTGTTTTGCTTGTTTATACATACAAATGATACCAAATATATGTAAAATTACCGCAATACTGCGTAATGTATATTGAGCAGCTATGGATGCGTGGTCAGCATGGTCAAGCACCATTATTCTAAAGTCAAGATGAAATAAAATGAAACGGACAAAAGCAAATACGAAATTGATGGAGTGAAAGAAGAAGAAGAAGTTTAAAGGGCCGGTTAATTGAGTTCGGTTAATGGCCAGTAGCCCCACTTACTAAAAGTAATAAATCGTATACGTAATGCAATACGGCGCTAAATAAATCCTTAAAGTTACCTTCGTTAATGAAAAAAATTAATCGGTACCATACGTTTCCCGACTCACTTGGTTATTTAGGTAGTGTTCAAAATAATTCATTATCTAAGATCACAGTAATAAGTTATAATTAACATCAATGAGAAGGTTGAAACAGAACTTAGCGACTATAACCAATCTATTTACACCATATGAATAATTGAACCACCAACATGAAATGAATGGACAGTCAATTTAATGAATGTATCTGAATAACCATGTTTGACCAAGTTGTTTCTAAGGAATTGAAATTGGCCTAAAAATTTTTACAGAAGTTATAATGATTTCAATATGAGATTTCAATTAAATGCTTTCATGCATTTGAGGTTTACCCTTGTAATTGTGAACCTCTTTGATCAATTTTAAAGAGAAATAAATAAATAATAAATAACATTTGTAAATATGTATATACTGAAACGACTTTATCCTGTATAAAGAACTAAAAAAGATAAATCAAAATAAAATAAATCACAATCACAATCACAATAAAATCCTGTATAAAGAACTAAAATAAAACAAGAGCCTTACGCCTTACGCCTTACGCCTTACGCCTTGAAGGTCTGCGCTAACTTAGACCTCGCTTATGTATGATTTCAAATTCGATAAACCTCACACACTCTGAGGACAAATTTTGCGTTTAAATAATTCACAACGATATCATAGACCCATTACGACTATATGGAAATACTACTGTATTTACTGGTTGAATGCTATGAACTCTATTTTTCCTTTCAAGCGGCTGAGCGCTAATTAGTTTTTTGCAACTTGAATGGGCCGTGATAAGAAGAGGGCGCTTGTGAAGAATTTGAAGAATGATTTGAATAAAACATTATTATGTATGTTTATATTGTTTTTTGGTCACAATAATATTATATACAAATGCACTGGCTACAAGATAGAATCCGTCCAAAAATTAGGAAAACGTTGTTATTTATTTAGAAGCTACACATAGCTCTCTCACAATAAAATTAGCAAAATTAAACATTTTGTGGCATGATATGTTTGCGATTTTGCAGTGGAGTTCGGAAATTAAATCGTTTAACAAAAACCTTGTATTTTTGGTCATGTGTTTTCGTTGAAATTCATAAATTATTGCAAGCCCACACTACTTAACATTTTTCATTATATACAATACTGCAATCAACTCATTCAGGTATTCAGGTAAGGAGAAATCAATAGTTTTACCTCAATACACGGGGTTATCAAATGCTTAGTATGGTGGGTAAAATATTTCTGAACCGATGAAAGATTTTAGGGGGGGGGGGGGGGGGGGGGGGAGGGGCGTTTTGGCCTGCGTTTTTGTATTACATAGAGTTATTATAAAATGATTAGCATAGCGTGTAAAAACATTTTATTGAGAAAGATGTAAAAAAAATTTACACGGTATACTATTTTTTATTCTAAAAGAGAACAACAAAAATGATTGAACAGTGTTGTTACATAACCGTACTGGACTGCTGTGGTTCCAGCCGTGCAGAAGCCTCGAACAGACCGAAAATGTTGCCAGAAAAGTGTTGCAGTTTTTCAGATTCACCAAACATAATATTATGCTACTATTTGGAATAAAAATACTTTGTAAAAGCTTCTGTCTTCTTCACCACGTTTAGATAGAAAGGATAGTTATCCACGAAACCCGGAACTTGAACGCCATTTTTAACAAAAAACAAATACAGTATAACCCGGACTCTCAGGGGACCGAAATAATCGGTCTGACTTATCGGGAGTCCGACCTATCCGAACTTCGTCTTAAGTCAGACTCTACTTATTTAGTCCCAAGGGGGACAAGGTTTTAGTCCGACTTAAAGAAAAGTCTGACTTAAACTGTGTCCGACTTAACGGGGTTATACTGTAAAACGACATCTGCAACTTAATTGCGATATGGATTTGATCTTAGAACATAAACTTTCCAAGGAGGACGCATATTTTACTATTAACTATTTTACTAATTCTGTGCCGTTTGAGAGACCAAGATGATTTTTAATTGTATGACACACTAATAAAGTAAAAACGTTTGCCATGTAAGAAGGATTCCCTCCATTCCTGGTTTCGAAAATCAACAATCGGCAGTGCATGTCATATAATGATATAAGCAGCATTTGTAACAAATAATTTTGCTGCCTTATCCTTTATGCGATTGATCATATGCAAATAGAAAAGTCCCAAACCAGTTGGCAGTAATTAAAATAGCTATAAACAAAAGAATTGACTAAAATATTTCATTGATAATTTGTTAACTACATAGACATACGACACGGAGCATACATCTTCGCATTAACCTTCCTGCACAAGTGTTGTACATGAAAAAATGGTATTATCGTCTGCATAATTACAGATATCAACACTTGCATCTTCAAACACAAACATGAGGTCGTTGACGCAGAGGTTTAATAGAAAGTGGACCTAGGATGGATCCTTGAGGAATACTGTATAATATTTCCATCCAGGAACTATAAGCACCATCTACGCCATTCTTCTGACATCTTGTACTAAGATTTTAGAGCACTATGAGATAATCCATGGGCATGGAATTTAACAATCAATAAGTTGTGATTTACACAATCAAATGCCTTGGTGTCTATTATTAGTGCACCCACAATGTTACCATTTTCCTAAAACCAGATAAAACTGGAGACAATTTATTTCATATAATCGTTGGTCTGATCATACATTATCATTTCAAAAACTTTCAAAACTGGAACGTTTAACTTGCTGATGGGACGATAGCTGATTTTTGATGATCGTGAGCCACTCTTAAATAATGGAAAAATATTAGCTAATTTCAGGAAATAATCCTGCTTGCAAAGATTCGAGACATAGATTATTGAGCGTTTCAGCTATGATATCAGCATTTCCTTCCAACAGTTTTATTGGTATAACACCTTCAGCTCCAGCTTTATCATCCTTTAACCCTATTAGGCCCAGGCTTTTATGTTGTTCCTCAACCCGGGGCTAGTAGGCCTTCCCCTATAAAATCTATTCTATTCATGCTAGGGCAATGAAACTTGGTACAAATGTAGCTCAACCTTTTTTGAATTTATTCTAATAATAATGAGTACCATGGTTACCATTGAATTTAGCTAACGTCGGCACATTTCTAACTGGGTAACTGGCTAATTTTTAAGAATTTTTCATGATTTATGATATGCCTTAAATTTTAAAGATTATTATGTTGTGAACTTACTTTTCTTATTTCTTTTGTTTGTTAGTAACATATTCAGACTTTTGGGTCTTGGAAGCAATTGGAAATATGCTGACACTTTATTAACAATGTAATTTGTATCAAATTTGAATGATTTTCACATCAACATGTCTAGAATAATATTCTGTGAGCACCATAACTAGGGTTATGAGGGCATTAACGGAGAATATTGACTGACGCCAAAGTAAAACCCGAGCTTGCGAGTGCAGAAGTCAATATTCAATATTCAAACGTCAAGTATTCGCGTTTGTGTTTCTTCTAAATTATACTTTGCTTCGTATACAAAAAAAATTGAAGCCAAACTTTTTTTCTCATTTTTGTGTGACATTTGATTTGTTATAAAAAATAGAAAAAAATGATGCCATGCAATGAGTTCCCTTGATGTAAGGACAATCCTCCCGGAGCATTACCTCTCGGATACCCGAAAATTGCGAAAAACTGACGTCAAAACGAATTTATGTCTTAATAAAAGCGGCTACATATCGGGTCAGCATGGAGAGCAGCTGATCTTTCATTAGCGTTTGTGTGTCCGTACGTACGTAATTCCAAGATTTTTTGTCCACAGTGACAGGCTGATTCTGCAATACATTGGAATAGAGGCTGTCCACAAAACCGTGGTTAATGCATGAATGATACACTACAACTATTGTGAGTGCGGCCTAAAATGCAGAGAAACGTGCAATCCTAATTTAAAATAACATAACACTCCATCTTTAAAAATTTAATGTGCAAATTTCAATTTTCTTTCTTCGATAACTCTTCAACCACTTTGTAGAAAATGAAAAGAAAGTATACCATTGGAAAGCCCTTTGAAAGAGCTTTCATCTGATATAAATTCATTGTTATAGCTTCAGTATATTTTGAGAAAAAATGGATTCTTTTTTTCTCGTTTCCATCATATTGAAACACACTGTATACATACTAATTGATAAATTAAGCGTAGTTATTACAAATTTACTTATTTACAACATAACACTTATTATACCTCCATAGTATTGCGCAAAAAGGGCCACTGACCTACGTAGTACAAAACCACCCTTTTCATCAAAGATGGTAGGGAAGCTGCAATGCATGGTTTGACATTGCTACTCCGTTCACTCCCTGGTGTGTCGGTCGATTACAAATTTCAGCAATTTCGGATGGTGCTGACGAAATTTTCTCGCGACCAATACTTACTTCTCTGAAAAAAAGCTGTAGTAATTTATGATTAATACATTATAACTGTATTAAAAATTTCCGTCATACATTTTAATACGATAGTTAGACAACGATGAAAACGTAACATCTGTCACTCAAAATATTGATCCAAAAATATTAAACCAAATTATTTAGGGTTTTCTCCAGTTTTTCTTGTACGATAAAAGGTCAGGTTCTTTTATTTCCATCCTAAATCTACTGCTACTATTTCTTCTTTTCTATAAAGTTTGAATTTAGAAACCTCGCTATAGGGTAGTAAGCCGAACCAGAACCTCTTCAGACATCTTTGTTGAGAATTCAGAAATCTCATATTTGAGAAAATCAAGTTTAAAAAATGCACAGAATTTTCGAAGATTTCTCGGGCGTTGAAGCACGTCTACGGCTTTTAAAATATCGACGGTGCAGCGGACAGCGAACATTTTTCGACGAGAAACAAATTCGCCCAGAGAAAATTCAATATCTATTGAAATTACCGCTACATTTCATCTCCATGTTACGCAATGCAATGGCATCAAAACATGAACAGAAGAAAATATCATGAAAAATATCATCGGAATACAATATCAATTTTACTTGCACACATATTTTTATTGCAATTTTTTTTGATGATGATTTTGTTTATGTTTTGGATGTCATTGCATTGGGTAACATAAAAACATAGAAACGACGAGGTTTTAATGTAGTTTAATTCTAGAATTAAATTTCGCTTACTTTTGAGACGTGGAGACCGATTGGTTAACGAAAAAATCTCCAAGAGAGAAAATTTCGCCAAGATAGTTGAACAAAGTTGAACTCCTTCGGCAAACAAAATTTTAGCCGCTGGCGATCAAGCGAAAACTTTAAATTATGTTACTCGGCAAAAAATGTTCGCCGGCGGCAGGCGAAAATTTAAGTGGAAAATCAGCTTAAGAGGCCGGCGCGTGGGAGGGGCGACAAAAATTTGCACAAAAATCCAATTTAAGTAATTTAAGTTATTGGCCCGCAGCATTTTTGAATCTAAAAACTTTTAATGCTTTAACCGAATTCCATTTATAAATGTTTCTGAAATTTAAAAAAAATAGGTGATCACGCCCTTTATCCGGGGGTGGGCGTTTTGTCAACCATGGGTATTTTTTTTAAATTTAGCCTTTTCTTTACTTGATTGGAATGTACTCAATCAACTTTATTTTGTAATGACTTAAACTTTTGTGACTGCCAGTTGACATTTCGAGTAATTTACAGACCTGGTATAATAATTAACAGACCAGATTTGACAATTTACAGACCAGATTTTTTATCTTACGGAGCAGATATTTCTACTACTTTGGGAGGGTGTTTTTGAAGGTTGTTCTATTCAATTGATTTTCTGCTACTTATTTTTGTGAGAGAGCTCTTTTTTATCTTATTTCAATCAGTTGAAGTAACATGTAGCCAGATGTCCGAAGCTATATTTCCCAAAAATGTTTCCAAATTTTCTAATTTTTGATCAATCACCAAATTCTCCTAACATTAAAAAATTCTTACAATTACCAAAATTTGGGCATATTGTTGTATTTATATACAGAATAATGTAAAACTTTTCGTTTTACCTATAATTTATGCTTTTCGAAAACTGACGTAAATTTCAAAATTATTCACGTAGACAAGTAGACAAATTGATGACGTCATAACAAAAAGTGATGATGTCATCATGACATCATTTGAAATTGGCCATATTACCCCCCCCCCCCCCCCCCCCCTCCCCTCCCCCCGTTGTTGCGAACAGAAGGCTAGAAAGACAAAAAAATCATGTGGAAAAATATGGTCAAACCTTGTGGTTTCTTTTAATCTTTTTGACAGTTTAGTGGGAGCTCCTCCTTAAGGTGAATGCTATTCACGAACATTCGACCAATAATTGTGGATTTAAAAAACAATTTGTCTTCATATTAATCCTTAATTATTTTAGGGAATAATCCATTGAGTAGAGGAATATTTTCTACTCGAAGATATTAAACGTGTCTCTTTAAGCTCCTTCGCAATCGTCGATTGAAGAATTTGTCATGGAAACGGATATTCAAAACCATAAATAATTTATGCATGGTTCACTATAAGTATTTATATTTCGAATTACTTGAAACTTACATGTTCTAATGATGAACTTTTTTCAAGTTACCGCTATATTGACAAATTTACAGAAACCATAAGTTTTGTTCATATTTCCAATTCATTTGTTTGTCGTTAAAGTACAAACAAAAGGAAGTGAATTATATATCGTTTCAGAAATCTTCAGTTAAGAAAAAACGCAATTTCCCTGTTTTGGAAGCTGTTTTAACATTTGAAAATGCATTGATATTTTTCCCATTTCATGTTTGGCTTTATAACTTACGATACACCTTTCCCAACAGTTGTTATCAGACAGTAACGCGTTTGACATTTAAAGGAATATGACTTCATACAACAACATACTACTTCATACAGCTTTTCCAACTTAACAAAACTAAACAAGAAGGAAATTTAATAAATAAATAAATAGTCAAGAAAAGACAATAAAATATAAAATATTAAGCAGTTCACAAATGTTGATTTTATCATGACTCTTGAGGAGTTTTGCATGCGTGCAACGGAAGCCGTTTTGTTCAGTTTTTGTATGTACTTTTCAAATTTTCTTGTATGCTCATTTTCAAGTGAAAACAATTTATTTATTTCCTTCATTGCACTAAATATTTATCGCAGTTTCTAATTGATTAGACAAATGCATAGATGTATATATATATAACGTAGATATGATTATCTCTTATTCAGGTGGTCGTTTTGGAACAAGATAGCTAGAAGAGGTTGAACGTTGAAAATGTCGTCCAAACAAATTTTGGTGGTTTTTATTCTTATTTCCATGTCTCAAGTGTATGCCTTTGGTCCTGGATTAGCACCTGATGGACGGAAAGACAGCAGCAGTACTATTGACAAAGTAAGTTGGACAAACAGGTGGCACTGAATGTTAACTTCTGATATACATAAAAACTGCTTTCTAGTTTCGTTGATTTCTTAAAAGTTTTCTTCGTTCTAAAACTGAAGTAATCAAATACGACGGTACAAATGGCAGATTTCCGAATATGTAACTTTTCTGCTCGATCGAAAATGATAATTATTAAAAGATATTAACAATCGAGTAGATACAATCATGAAATCTTTTGTCAATGTTAATTATAAGAAGGGGGTGAAGAGGGGGCTGCGTTAAGTCAAGAATTATTGCGCAGTCCTGTAGACGGAGGAGGCCATTTGGCAGTAACGCAAAAAACCTCAATACAACAGACGAAAAAATCTGTCTACTATCTTAGGAAGACCTTGATTCAGTTTTTTGAATTTTTAACTCGATTTACCAAGTAAGTTGGGACATTTGGGCAATTGCTATGGATACTAGTATAATGTTGAAAATCTGACGCGAGTCGGCACCACAAAGAGAAAACATTGCATTTTGTGCCCAAAAGAACGTGATGTGTAGGGCAAAATAGCTTGGCAAAATATCTCAGCAACAAATGGCAATAACTGACGTAATTTGGGGTCCGAATGGGCCGTTCCCCTCATACCTAAATCACACAATATCACATCTAAATCATACAACTACCATAATGCAATGCTCTAATTTGGGGTTTGTTTAAGCATGTCCCTAAATGACAGTGAGAATATCAGTTTTGTTCATGAAAATTTATCATTATTCTATTGAGACCTTTTTAGTGATTTTTTTGCAATGTAGTAGTTGTATTATGTATTGAAGAAATAATTTAATAAGAGGAACGTTCAATAGGCTACGAGGCATGTGGGAAAATGGGAAGATATTTGGAACTGTGACGCCACATCATAACACCAGCGAAAGCTTTGAAATTATTCTATAATTTTACTTTTCATGAATAATAACCACTGATTTCGCCACGAATGTGCAACCCTTATATATATTTATTAACTTTGTAAAGTTCTTCTGGATCTTACAATTCAGTGTATTGAAATACCTTCAATATTAAAACGGCAACATTCGTCTACACAATTTTGGGTTTGATTTACATTATTTGAATATATACGGCTCAATTTGACCATATTGCTCTGAAAATATACAGTTCAACATAAGATTTCTCCTATCCTATGTTATTGGTGCAAACCTTATAATCTTCGTCTGGGTTACTGAGGTAACATTTAAGTTATGCTTCGTTCTTTCAAACATTTTTATAAGACTTTTCACCGTAAATTTATAGTGTGAAAAATTTGTCAGTAGAACACATTCCAAGTACTTTTACTTTTGTTATAGATTAAACTCGGTAATATTTTAAAAGATCTTGGATTGAAGCCAAAGCGATCATCAACCGAAAGGAAGTTTGCCAGGACTTTGTTTGTTGAAATGGAAGATGGTATTAAAGGCAACAAGGACGAAAATTCAGAAAGAACAGATGAAATGGATGCATTTCAAAATATGGGATTCCATGAGGACTTTGAAAAAGATGCTGATTTGAAATCAGAGCTGTTTAAAGAAATTTTAACGGACTGTATACTTGTTACCGAGGAAACCAGTTCTTTACACAAGAAATGTATGGTGACTTATAATAAGTATTATTAACGGAAATGAAGTTTAAAATATTTGGTCCTGTGCCGTTTTTCTCTCTTTGTTGATTTTCATCACATATATGAAATTTTAGTCATATGATCACACCGACCACCAGCTTCAAGTTAAAACATATCGACATACACATTGACAACTACGTATTTTCTGAATTTCTCTTATTCAAAGAAAGTTTTAGTTTTCCAGGGAAGTGTGCAATTTGAGACACAACCTATACATAAAACTGCGGATAAGTTATTTTAAGAACGTTGCATATATTACTCATGAGTCTGATCATCAAACTAGAATTACCAAATAAAGTTTTTATTTCATGGTAGCTAAATTTTATAATAAATATCCCAAGAGAAAGTTTGTTACCTTCTACGATTTCACAAAACAACATTAGAATGTCCAAACCTTAGCCTACCTCATTTTCAGTTTTTACTCAGTTTGCAGTAAAACCTCTTTAGCTGACATATTTTCAAGGAAAATATTTTCAATGAATGACTTTGATCTTTGTCATAAACTTTTTCTGAAATCTTCATATACTGGATAAAGAATTCTTTCGCACTTTTCCACATTAGATGTTAGATATTTTAATTCAGAGAAATGCACCTTTCCTGAACGTGGCAGGGTAGGATAGTTTGGCAAAACATCAAAGTTTAAAAAATTTTCGGGAAAGGTGTAGTGCTTTGTTCGCATTCCTGGCATTAAGAAACGACTATTAATCATTCTATTGAATAAATATGAAATGAAATACCGCGAAGCTCGGACCTTTAACCATCAATCGCCGTCGTTCTACACGATGTTCTGAGATTTAACCGACATTTATTCAATATTTCATCTATTCAATATTTATTCACAAAACCGCTATCAATAAAACATCTGATCTTTGTTGTCTTTGCTCCTCAAAAAATTGAATATCATTTACATATAATCGATATTTTTATATTGTTTTCAGTTTGTTCCTTTATCAGTTTTTGCAAAAAAGCAGGTGAAAAAAAATTAATATATCATAAAACTTCTGGTTAATACGTTCTTATTAAACATCAGACAGTTTCTGACGATGGATTTAAAAGAGAGAGTTTGGGTAATAGTGGCTTTTGCCTTAATAGCAATTTTTGTTCAAATCTTTGGGTTATTTCTATTATTAAAAACTAAACACTTATCCCAGCGAAATTTATTTGTGAACTTATCAATTTCGGAGATTTTATTTTCGTTAATATTGGTTGTGAAGGTGTCAGTGTACATATCGAATATGCCAGTGAAAATGTTGGAAGACATGCTTCATACGGTTGTAGTGTCTTTGTATATCCATATGATGTTGATAACACACGAAAGGTTTTGGAGTGTATATTGCAATCTTACATATAACACGTCTTGGTTCAACCGAAATAAAAATAAATTATCCTTATTTTCTTGGGTTTTTTGTGGTTTCTATTTCCTTATAAGAGTTGTGCTTCAATACAAGCAAGTTGGCATACTCACCGCACTTAGGGAACAAGAGTGGCTTATTAACATTCTAATTAATGGGACGCTTGGTCTGCAATTTGTTTTGGTGTATGGCTATTTGATGATCAATATCTGGAAAATGAAAAAGCGGGACAGAAATAAACATTCTCCCATCAAAACCTTGGTTCCATTTCTTATTGTCGGCAGCTACTTATTACTTTGGGTTGTTCCACAGACTTTTATACTGTTTTACCCTGACAGTGTATTGTTGAAGTTTTTGGTTGGAAACTTTATTTCCATAAACATGATTATAGATGCTTGCTTGTATATATTTGCTCAGGAGAAGGTCAGGATTACTCTGAAAAGTCGAATAAGGTCTCTGATAAACTACTAATGATGATAATATCGCTTATCAGGTGATATCTACTCATAAAAACTAAATGTCATAAAAGCCATTGATGAAACCAACTTTAGGACTACACATCGACTACGAAGAGAAGAAAATGTCATCAAATTGCTTGTTAGATACTGTGATGATATTAAATAAGAAAAGCAAGTCCAGATGTTAACAAGCAAAGTTCAAAATGAAAAACAAGAAAATTTCTTATTTTTTATTTCCCTATTTTCCAAATTTATAAATGATACAAGTAAATGTTATTTTATTGATGGCATCTAATGTTAAGAAATAAATCAAAATTTAGTTCTAACTTGAAAGAACTTTCATGATGCCTGTGAGCAACTGTTTCTTTTGGTTCTCCAAGTTTCTTTTGTTGAACATGCAATAGTATAGCTTATTCAGTATAATCACTTCCAGCTCGTTTTCTGGCTCAAAGTCTTCCAATTTTATCGGGATGATTTCTTTATTATATTTAAATGCATAATTATATTCTATGCTACAGTTTTTAGACTGTTCATATTTTTTAGTCATGCATAAGATAATGATGTTGGAGTTCTTTATTCCCTCTTGCATTCTGCTAATGATGTTGCCATACATTTCCTGTATATCTATCCAGACTTTTAATCCTTGCTCTTCCAAGTAGCTCTTCAGTTCAAGAACAAACATTTGACTATCCCATTGATATGACAACATCACGTCATATTCGTGAATATTGTTACTAAAAAATAAAGGTAAAAAGGAGGAATATCCAAAATGATTATTTTATTTCAAATTGGGGATTAATGTCGTAGTTGAAATTGAAGCAAATTATCAATTAGGGAACAACAACAGGTTCTATTTCATTCCGAAGATGACTACTAACGTGTTTGTCTGGGTCTGTGTGTGAGGGGGAAGGGGGGAGGGGGGGAGGTGTTGTAAATGCTATCCTGGATAAACATTAGAAAATAAATAAATAAAACGCTCTTAACGATATACCTTGACTTTGTGACAACTTTATCAACCTTTATTTTTTTGGTTTTTGGTTTTGGAGGTACTATCGGTTTCAATGACGGAACGCTTTTTCTAAATGTTGAAAGGACATTAATATACAAGTTTCTCCTTTGTATCAAGGTGTTTACAGATAGATGTAGATGATGGAAAAAGTAATTTAAAGTTTGTAGCATTGATGTAGAAGAGAATGATAAAGTGTAATATTAACATTATTTCCCAGGCGCATCCTCTGTACTTTATTTTTGAGAAGAAAAGATGTAAAAAAGTAAACAAATAAGCATTATGAGTCTTGTCACATATTGGCCCATCCTTTTCACAACCTGGTTGTTCGCAGCAGTCATAATACTTAAAACTTTACTTGTGCTATGTTTTTATGAAATAGATACAAGTAAGTAACTTACTTTGGTGTTGCTGTGGTAACTTTTACTTCCTTGGCAACAGATTTCATCAAGTTTTCTAACCGAGTCTTCAAGTCGTCGTTCTCTTTTTCACAGTTGACATTTGAACTATTATTATGTAATAGTTTCGTAGTCTTATTTTCTGTATTTAATTTTCTGCATAGAACAATAAAAACTAGTTATTTCAAAGGAACTCAGTGATTGAGTTTATGAAATAACTAGGTGTTCATTCTGACTAAAGATGTCAACCTGAAATTCAACTGTTGGTTTTTCAAAGAAAAGAGGAAGAGAATTTGATAAGAAATGAAATAACTGCAACTCTCTAGTCATTATACCTAATTTGTGTTAAGTTTCTAAGAAATAGGTAAGTAAATCAAAATCAGATATACACAGAAAATGCCGTGAGCCGAGAAGTTTTGCAGAAAATGGTTATTCTATTTTATTTTGGCCTAGTAAGGAACTTACTGTGGTGTAGTTGTTGTAACAGTTACTTCTGTGGCAAAGGATTTCTTCAAGTTTTCAAATCTAGTCTTCAAGTCGTCGTTCTCTTTTTCACAGTTGACATTTGAACTATTATTATGTAATAGTTTCGTAGTCTTATTTTCTGTATTTAATTTTCTGCATAGAACAATAAAAACTAGTTATTTCAAAGGAACTCAGTGATTGAGTTTATGAAATAACTAGGTGTTCATTCTGACTAAAGATGTCAACCTGAAATTCAACTGTTGGTTTTTCAAAGAAAAGAGGAAGAGAATTTGATAAGAAATGAAATAACTGCAACTCTCTAGTCATTATACCTAATTTGTGTTAAGTTTCTAAGAAATAGGTAAGTAAATCAAAATCAGATATACACAGAAAATGCCGTGAGCCGAGAAGTTTTGCAGAAAATGGTTATTCTATTTTATTTTGGCCTAGTAAGGAACTTACTGTGGTGTAGTTGTTGTAACAGTTACTTCTGTGGCAAAGGATTTCTTCAAGTTTTCAAATCTAGTCTTCAAGCCGTCGTTCTTTTTTTCACAGAGGACATTCGAACTATTATGATGTAGTAGTGCTTTCGTAGTCTTATTTTCAGTATTTAATTTTCTGCAGAGAACCAAAAACAACTAGTTATTTCAAAGCAACTCAGTGATTAAGTGTATTAAATAATTAAGTGTTCAGTCTGGCGAAAGAAAGAAATCAAATTCAACCGTCAGTCTTCAACAAAAAATTGCGGAGAAGTTGACAAAAATAAAGCAACCTGCTTTCATCTGGAACTTTTAGGCTTGCATCTGGCAATGATAAAACATGATCATTTCCGCGAAGATCCTGCAAATAAGAGGCCACTTCATAATGGCCATGTTTACTGGCAATATGCATAGAGCCATCTAAATCATTTTTTAAGAGGCATCGAAATTTTTGATCAAACTCGTACAAAGCTTTGACAACTTTCAAATGACCTTTTTGGCATGCAAGATTGAAAGCATTCCATCCGTTACTATCTTTGCTATTGTAATCATCGCATTGCTGAGCAAGATACACAACTACTTCGTCATAACCATTTTCTGAAGCAATATGAATAGCTGTTTTCCCATTACACTTTGTTTTGTCATCCACTAGTTTTTTATCATGCGAAACCAATATCTTCACTACTTCAATATGACCTGCGTATGCAGCAGCATATAATACATTGAAATTTCCTTTCTTTTTTATACTTGGTTTAGCTCCACCCATAAGTAAATACTTAACAACGGTTGTATGACCATGGAAAGCTGCAATATATAGTGGTGTTTCGCCGTAATTCGTTTTTTCATCGATTTCCAACTTTCTCAAATGGATAAGGAACTTGACAACATTAAGATGACCACCTTCTGAAGCCGCATGTAACAGTGTTTTTCCCTGTTTGGATATGAAGTTAACATCGGCACCACGTTTAAATAAAAAATTGGCCACAGCGCTATGTCCTTGACTACATGCAACGTACATTGGCGTAAACATGTAACTGACAGTAACAATATCTAAAAGATCCTCTGTTGTTTCAGAGTTCACAACTATTTCCTCTACAATTCCTAAATAACCTTTAAATGCAGCTCTATGCAAGGCATTGTACCCTGTCGTTGTTGCTATTGAGGGATCAGCTCCTAATTTAAGCAAGTACATCACTATTTGAATATCTGCGCGATCAATTGTATATATCAATGGAGTCCGTTTAAACTTGTCTCCAGTGTTTATTTGAGATTTGTCATTTTCTGCAATGAATTTCACAACTTCAAGCCTTCCGGTAAGGCATGCCAGGTGCAAGTTGGTTGCTTCACAAATCTTTATTTTTCCAACATTAATTGTTTCCAAAAATAACTCAACCAGGTGTGGATTCTCCATCGTAACTACTATATCCCATGGTGTGGAGCGATTTGAACAAACTTTATTAAGTAATAACTTATCGTTGTTAATAAGAGCTTTTATGACATCAACATATCGTTTACCTCTTTCCTTATTTTTAACGTTCTGAAAGCATGTCAAACAATTAATAAGCAATGAGAAACGTATATTTCTCTCAATGTTTTCCATACTGCCACTTTCGACAACTTTCATCAGCTTTTCGCGCTCTAAATAAATAAAAGAATAAATGTCCTCGACAAATTATCAACTTAATGTAACAACTTTGTTACTTTTAGCTGTTACAACTCACCGTCAAATGTTAACTCCATTATTCATAAATGCTGAACTGAGGCAATGTTGTTGATAGTTTAGTTAACGGTGATGTTCTTTGAATACCAAAACATCGTAACTTGTTTGTCAAAATAAAACCAATCAAGGTTATTATATCTAATTATCTAGTTAATTAGTAATTTTAGTGTAGAAATACTTCCGACTACCTAAATAAGACCATGTTTTCACTACACCATTTATTGCACACTCGCAGTTCAGGCGAATCTAGAATGTAGGCAACCTTTATGGAGAAGAGTAAGGTTATTTAGAGTATAGAAGAAAAAGGTGCACATAACCTAATCAACACTTCACTTCACTTCAAAACTTTTTATGACTTTTCCACATTTTTTACAATATCACTTATCCCTGTCATCTTTATAATATTACTTTACCGAATTTCTGTTTAAAAACTGTATTATGGATGAGTCATCATGACTAACATTGTTTTCATATAATTCAGTAATTTATCTTATATATAATAGCGAGTTGTGCATACCACTTTTATTTTAGAGAGTGATACATTTAGAAAAATTTCACGGTCATTTTCTCACGGGGAACGCGTAAAACCACGCTGCTGCGAGAAGCGTTTTTTTCAGTATTTTTCAGTATTAGTAATGGTCCAACTCCATCTTATGGGTTTTTTCATGTCGAAGGGTGTTGTACGTGAGAGAAGACGATGAAAGGTCTCCACGGAGGAGGATGCAATGCAATGGTTTTTCGTTTGAAATACTCTCAACGATCATTTTTGATGGTGAAAAAGAAGAGAGAAGAAGCGTTTTTTGTTGTTTGTTTTGTTTTTGTTGTTTGTTTCGTTTGTTTTTATTTCACAAGCGAAGAATAGGATTGTTATGAAAGAAAGTATTAGTATGTTTACTACCAGTCGTATGATGCAGAAAAGAAACGAGGGTTTTTAAAATGTAAACAAATCTGATTTTGTTTTCGTAAAGATTCGCAAGACGAACGAAGAAATGAAACGAAGGATATTGTTTTAATATTAAATGCAAATTAACGAGTGGAAGAAAAAATGTATGGTTTATAAAAGCAGAAACGTGTACTGTACTGGAAACTGAAGAACATCTTACTTATTTATATGTTACAGTTATTGAATGGTTGCACAAAAGAAGTTGTCAAAAGCAAATGGTTTTTAATTTATTTCTTTTTCTTGGAACTGATGGTTTCGTAAAGATGGAATTAACGAGTGGAACATATGTCGCTGTTTTTGGTAGTAAACGTGTGCTGGAAAGCGAAGAAACTGTTAATGGAATTGGAGAGGATTGCTAACGAAGTGGCATCAATTTTTTTACTTAAAAATGGTTGCACCGTTGCGATTGGTTTCATGTCGACCATGTGGGATTCTCAACATTATCAACATGTTTTGGAAGAGCAAAACTATTATTTCTGAGGGGTTTCTTTGCATGTGAAGCAGTAAATGGTTTTGTGTTACGCTGAGATATTATTGCTGATGTTGTTGTTGTTATATTTCAAGCGAATTTTTGTGGCTGTTTTCTCTCTCTCCCCCCCCCCCCCCCCCCCCATAATGATGATTGAATATCTAACACCCCCTCTCCCCCTACACCCCACACTGCAAGCTAAAATTATAGGTTTTCATACTGTACTAAACACATCCTAGGGTTATTTCATCTTTTCTTTTATTTAAGCTATGTTTTTATTGCTATTATATAATTTTGTTTGTTTTGTTAGTGGGGAAGGTGTAGTAGGAGGGAGACCACTGAATGTCTTTACATTTTAATCTTCACTATGATCACATCTACCTATTCTATGATGGTTCTATGTATTCCTGTATCTATGTCATATATTTATTAATTGAGAACTGTTTGTTGTTTTTGATTGTTGTTTGTTTTATATATTCTGTCAGTGGGAGGGGAGGGAGAGTGGTGTGCACAATGTGTGATTTCAGTATAAGTTACTGTTTTGCTGCATGATGTGCCTACTGTTTATTGTTTTTGGCTTGGCTTATGTCGTTTAGGAATACTCGATTTTTATGCCATGGTGCTTATATCTTGGTTCTATAGTAGAAATGTCAGTGCACATGATATTTATTTATTCAGTGCTTTTACAATCTAAAAGAATATGTTCTCTAATATTTTTTCTGTTTCTGATGATCAGGTTCTTGCTTCTGTCCTAAATGATTTCTTTGTTTTTAGATAAGAAAATTTAGTATAAATAAAGATTATGACGAGAAGAATGAATGTGCCAATCATGGTTTTACATCATATGGTACATGCAATTGGTAAATCATTTAATGAATTCATGGTGGAAAGACCCTTCGGTTGAATCCTGAGCCGGTATAATTTTTTTATGATTCACATTTGATTCAGGTATCCTGTGCAAAGACAATTTTACGGTTTCACTCAATAGTTGGAAAATGTAACAGAAACATTTTTAGGTTGCTTTTTTATATTTCTTATCATGATTCTTTGGAGTGGAACCGTAAAATGTTTTTACACGGGATACTAGTCTATATACTAATAGCGAGTTGTGCATCCACTTTTTAGTCTGGTCAGTGTGAATAAAAGACCTGGGAACGAAATGTTCGTATGGACTGTGATATAGTGACATTTTAGGTCGTGCGTAACTGAGTTGTCGAGATATAGGCGATATTAGTATTATAGGAGTAGCGCGACGTCAGTGGGCACATTGCATTGCACCCAAAGAAAACGCGATATTTAAGGGCAAATATCTCGAGAACCAATGAGAATAACTGACGTCGCTTTGGGCGCGCGATATTGGCGGTAGGGTGTCGAAAATTTTGGGTCTTAAACTTTTTGGGTACGGGTGTGACGTCATTAAAATCTTTGATCGACGATATCTCCGTAACGGCACGTCGTACACAGACGACCCCATACATTTTCTTGATCAGCTTTTAGAGCTCTACAACATAGTGATACTTATTCTTCACCTTTCTATGATTTTATTTTTCGTCACCGCCATATTGTAAGAGAGAGGGTAAGCACGGGGGTTGGAGTCAGTAACTCAGGGGAAAAGTGAACCGGTAAAATGTTTTTACCCGGGATACTAGTCTATATACTAATAGCGAGTTGTGCATCCACTTTTTAGTTTGGTCAGTGTGAATAAAAGGACTGGGAACGAAATGTTCGTATGGAAAATGTTATGATTAAATTTTAGGTCGTGCGTAACTGAGTTGTCGAGATATAGGCGATATAGTATTATAGGAGTAGCGCGACGTCAGTGGGCACATTGCATTGCACCCTAAATAGAAGGCGATTTTTAGGGTCAAATATCTCGAGAACCAATGGGAATAACTGACGTCACTTTGGGCGTGCGATATTGGCGATGGAGTGACGAAAAATTTGGGTCTTAAACTTTTTGGGGACGGGTGTGACGTCATCAAAATCTTTGATCGACGATATCTCAGTAACGGTACGTCGTACACAGACGATCCCATACATTTTGTTGATCATGTTTTCGAGCTCTACAACTTAGTGATACCTATTTTTAGGGATTATGTGATCTTATTTTTCGTCACCGCCATATTGTAAGAGAGAGAGGGTAAGCACGGGGGTTGGAGTCAGTAACTTATGGGGAAAGGGAACCGGTAAAATGTTTTTACCTGGGATACTAGTCTTCTTATACTAATACGCAATCTTGCTTTTTTCTTACCTAACTTTTAAAGAAAGAACGTTAGGTGAACTTTCTCGGGAAGTTCGTCAATGGATGTTTGTTTTTTCCGTATTAGTATAGGGAGAATCTCACATTAGGAGAATCACTAGCTCCATCTTATGGGTTTTTATTACTTCGTGGAGTGTTGTATCGTAAAGAAGACATCATAAAGCCGCCTGGATGAGAAGGCAATACAATGTTTTTGCGTTCGAAAGTTCATCAAATTGTCTCAACGTTCATTTCTTTAAAGAAAAATGAAGACACTGTGTGTAACATTTTTTGTTTTTGTTTTTATTTTTTTATTCAACGCTTTAAGTTCAGTAATAAAGAGTAACAACCTTGATAGGTATCAGTAACTATTCTAACCGAGAGATAGTCGATGTAGACCTGTTATGTGTTCGTCTATTTTTTAAATGTGTTTGAACGTAGCTTTTTCGTATCAGTTAGTTTTGACTACATCCGAAATGTGTAGCTAGCAGTTTATTTGGTATTTCATTGTAGTGTGTGGATTCTTATTATTAAGGCTCGCCTTTAGGGAAACGAAGGTAGCAAGATCATTATTATATTGTTGTGATAGTATTTGATTGATATCTTTTTGTTTTAGATTAGAAAATTGAGTAGTATAGATGAATGTAATACAAGAAGAGATACATGGTTTTTGTGTCATGATGCACGAGTGGAGTTTTGGGTTTTAACATTTCCACAATTCATAGCAGAATAAAGATTTGAAAGATAAAAACATAGCAGAATAAAGATTTGAATAATAAAATAGTTTGAGAAGGTATTGTTTTTGTTAGCTTTAGTTAATAGGGAAATTTGAAGGTATTTTCATATATTTCAGACGTTTAATCGTGGTGAGATAGGAGTATACGTTGTATTGTCTCTTTTCTAAATCTCTGAACATTGGAATTTTAGCTTTTAGTTTAACTGTACAACTTGAGAAATCTCTAAATAGGCCAGATAGCACTGAAAAATAGGGATAATAGCATTCTTTGAATGATCGATCCAAAATATTTATACAACAATTTTGTGTTAAATATGATATAATTCCAACATGGAGAAACACAGCAATTTTTGTAAATACACAGACTCATCATGGCAGTATTGCGTGTAAAAACAATTTATGGAGAAAAACTGTAAAATGTTTTTACACGCTACACTAGTTCTCTATTATTGCTATTCTCGTTATAATATTCTCGTTTGAATATTGAAATAGAGGTAGACCGTGGGCCAACTTTCATAGCATCTGACACGAACAATTTTAAATGGTCTAAAGCCGAATCTCCACTAGGCGTAAATTGTTCGGTGGGTAATTTTTGCAACTTGAAAACAATGGAAGTCGCGGCGGATAATGTAGATTGAACGAAGCCATTTCTACTTTTCGCTGCAACGATAAAAATCGTTTTCTATGAAAATTGAGCGCGTTGCAAAATGTTTTAGGCAGTGGTTGAAGTATGACTCTGTACGCAAAAAGCTGTTTGAGTTGTTCCCAATATCTGTAGAGGATGATATTCTTAGTACTGAAGGAGCTACTTCTCTCTGTATTATATCGATGTACAAAGATTTCAGACACAATATTTATGCTGCGTTTATATCTATAATTTGCATTTTTGATGATTACAAAGCAGAGAGAGAGTTTAAAACTACTTAACATGATAAAACACGATAATACACGATTGCTCCTTATTTCTCGAAAACTGTGGGATTAAAAGCTTGATAACATTTGTTTTTGAATTCATCAAAAATCGCCAATCTCACTAAAGAAATCTTTGCCCCGAGATATGGAGTATATGAGATCAGAGTTTTAACATAGCATTGGCGAACGTTCTTAACTTTGAAGCTTAAAAATGTTTTTAATTATGTTCTCAAGTTAGCCGCTGTTATACACTATTCAAGTTAGCCGCTGTTATACAATATTCAACTATGAAAAATACACTATTCAACGGACTTGGTTGTTAATGGAGTTCATGCGATACTGTTGTAAGCAAAATGATTATAATATTCTTATGTATGACTATTATAATGACGTAAAATGTAAAAATATTTTCTTAAGAACAAACGTTCCTAAGCCTTGAATGTTTTTAGCATGTTCTTAACTTTTAAACTTTTGAAGCCGTACGCTCTTATATCCTTGTTCTTATAAAAAACAAAAACGTGTATTGACTTGGATATAACACGGTGTTTAAATAGAGATTCAGGAAAGGTCTATAAAGCGTATATAGAGATTCAAAGTTTAACCGGAAAACAATCGTAGCCTTCCGTCTTACAAAACTGTATCCTTTTTCACTTTATGAGGTGTTTCTCTTTATTACACAGAAATTATACTGTGTTATAGTGTAATTTGGTAGATAAACCATTTGTGTTTTTGGTTGTGCCGATGTGGTTCGGTGTATGAGGTTTTGTGTTTTTACACGTGTAGTTGCCAAACCACACAAATTTGTAATCAGGAAGTATTTCCAACAACGTTTCCACCCATCAGAGATATATGTAGGGAAAGGAACAAATCTAAAACTTTGGAAGGGTTTGTGTAAAAGAACACAAGGTTGGAATCATAGATGTAATTGTAAGGTAGCCGTTGTATCATTCATCTTAAAGGATTTTTCAGTTCAAATGTATTAAAAGCTTTACCAATAAATTGATGGGTGTTAAATCACAAAGAATTTAATAGTTAGGGTTAGGGTTAGGAAATACTATTAGGGAGATGAAATGAAATTTTAAAGAAGTTAACTGCCTAGTGTATCTGAGATAAGTTTTTCGAAAACCACCATAAGTTTTTCAAGAAAGGAATATTTTCCAGTCTTTACGACATCATTAGATTGTCACGTGACATCATTAGAGGTTATCCTTATATTCAGTCTGCTCAGGACGATAATTCGAATATCAACAAAAATTACTGCCAACACAGCAATGGAAGAAGAGGGAAGGTGTATTTCCATTTTAATTCGTAATCCAAAAGCCTTAATAGCGTAGAGACCTGCGTTTGTATCTAGTGATTCTTTCAAGGAAATATTTTATCTTTAAATTTGGTATATGTATACCATGAACATATATTTCTTTTTTCAAATACGTTAAAAATAAAATTTCGATTAAAGTTCCCCAACATAGGAACCTTTCTTGAATTCCAGCAGAAAATCTTCCAAGAGTCTGGAAACTTTCCCTTCCCTGATCCGTGAGTTGAAGGCATTTTCCACACAAATGCCAAAGCTTTCCCTTGAAAGATTGGGGTGAGGGTTGGCTGGAGGGTTGCGGGAATGAAACATTGTATCTTTATTTACATCATAACTCATGTATTACCACCTGCTAGTGACTTATCATTTGATGTTTCCTATTTTCTTGAAAAAGAAAACATGATCAAAATCATGTTCTTCACAAAATGTCCATTTCAAAGATTTATAATACAGGCAATTTTAAATATTATCGTTTTCCAATTGACCACCAGTCAATCTTTCGGTTCCGTCGGAAGTACTTGCTATATCAATATCAACTGGATTTAGGATACTAAAATCGTCAGGTCCTCCTTTTAATGTGCATAATCATTAATGACCTTTTTTTTCTTCCTTCATAAGGTTTTCCAACCATAACAAATACTTCCAAATATTCTTTGTTATAAACGCTTATATTACGGTTAGTAATATTTTTAACATTTTTTTCCCTTGTAATCAATATTTGGGTTATGATATGAAGTTTATGCTTTAATATATAGAGTCATTAGAAAAGTCTCGAAATCAGATCAGAAACCAATTGAAACTGAACAGAAACAAACTACAGAAAATTGATGTTTGGAAGTTGATATATTGTGCTAGTTCTTTTTTATGAGGTGCCATAGCGGACAAAAGTGTAAGTAATATTTAAATGGTATGTAAAGTTGTTTTATTTTCATATAATGTCTTCTTTTTATAATAAATAATATGAGTTAGGGAATTATAAAGTTTAAAGTGTAACTTTTATGATATTTAGTGTAATTATTAATGTTTATGATATATAATAATAGCGCCTGGTATAGTGTAATATATATATAGCGTAACTTTTATAATTTTTATGATGTTGAGTAATTTTATGATATACAACGTATATTGAATTTTATGAGATGTGGTCCAGTTCCATATTGATGCATTAATTAATACACAATATAGTAAGTAGTGTATTTTCGAGAAGAAATTTATGCAACATACAATTCATACAAATCTACGCATGCGCAATATCACGACAGCATAGAAAATGGCTGACCTTGCGAACATAACACGTGTGTTGTTATATATTCCAAGAGAAATCGTTCAAGCACAGAGAAGTGTTTACTCTGGTAACTTTAACGCATTTGAACATTGGGAGCTAAGGCTTGAAAACAGATATAGACTCTGCTAATCTAATCGAAGCTCTGCGAACTATCTTAGCCCGCATTCCAGACGCTGGAGAAACTATTGTAATTGGCGCTCTTCGTGAGCGAGGCATACATGTTCAAAGAAGACGCATCAGGGAATTGATCATAGAGGTCGACCCAGTAAACAGAATTCTTCGCCGGCGTATTGCAATTATGAGGCGAACATATAATGTAAAAAGTCCTAACGCACTATAGTATGAGAAATCAAATATTCCTGTTTTTATATTTCGTCCATCTTTGAAATCATTGTTATTCTTTTAGTGGTACATTATAAATAATCCCACTTTTAGGCTCATCGACGGCCATCACAAATTGATTAGATGGCGTTTAGTTATTCAGGGAGGAATAGACGGATATAGCAGAAATAATTATTTGAAAATGCAGTGGAACATCATAGTTTTCCATCTCGTGTGAGAAGCGATATGGGAGTAGAAAATGTATTAGTGACGCGGTTTATGTTGAATAATCGCGGTCTCAATCGAGGAAGCATGATTGTTGGATCTTCTGTTCACAATCAACGAATAGAAAGGCTCTGGCTTGATGTAAAACGGTTGATTTTCGTTATTACAGTGGAATATTCTACATGATGGAATCTGAAGGACTACCTGATCCACTGAAAGAAGATAATCTCCTAGCATTCCACATGGTTTTCATCCCTCTGATAAACGAATCAATAACGGAGTTAATTGAAGATTGGAATAACCATCCAATGAGTTCGGCCAGTAATTTATTACCCAATCAGTTATGGCATTTAGGTCTACCAACAAACCCTGGACGTCGATCCAGCTCATTTTGCTCACTTGGTCAATTGCAACTGGGAAGGATATGGTATAGATGAAGAAAATGTATTTGAAAGTGACGAAGAAGATCAAGTGGTTGTGCCAGAAAACAACTTTAATTTAAGTTTCGAAAATCACGAAAGACTACGAAACCATGTCTTACAACGTCTCAACAGAGAAAATTTCTTAGAAATTTACTCAGACACATTGGACATTATGAACAGAATATGAAAATAAACTACTTTGGAGGAAGATAATTTACAAGAAACGCACAATAAAGTTCACGCAACTCAAAAATTACGACTTTAATTAGAATCTCTCTCTAACTCGAACGAAACATTTTCCCGCTTGCGATTCGAATTAGAGAGAGTCAACGGTAGTAATAAAAAGCGGTAACCTCTATTGTCATTATCATTGGATGAAAACGATGACTGGGAATTTCTTTGTCATTTTCAAAAATGAGAGATAACAAATTATAAACATAATCCGTATCCGTTAGTAAAGATTCAAAACAAAATAACAAGAGAGTAACTAAGCGACTGTCATCATTAAAAATCTCCAAATCCAACACTCTCGCATTCTAATGCAATGTCAAAGATTTTTTCAAATTGTTCCTTATCGCTACCATACATATTTGTGGAAGAACAGCAAAAGCACATCCAGATGCATGTGGCAACTTTTCATCTGTATACCCAACTGATATTTTGCGCCCATTAAATGTTAAATGGCAAATTTAAGAAATTTCACAAGCTTTTCAGAAAAACAACTCGAGATGTAGTTTTTCATCATTTCATTTGTGAAGGCTTCTTTATCACAGCTTAGTTCTTCCCAGGAAATGCAAGATAAAACTTCTTCCACCGTTAAAACCTGCTCCGAACCAGTGAACATATTCTTCACAACATGCAGGTGCAAATGCTGGTGAAAGTTTAAGGTAGAAACCTTCCTTAAAAGCAGACACTTTTTTTCCACGTCGAACAATTAGTTCGTCTTGGACCAAAATGTGGACCAAAATATCTCTGTTAGCGACAGTTATACCAATATCATTATTCCAGTCTGACATGGCAACAATTTGTTCAAACGCGGGATCATCAGAACTATAGAATATTTGTTGAATAATCTTTATCTTCAGTGCATTCCAACAACTGTTTCACAAAACCAACAAAAGCAGCCTGTTGATGACGATAACGGTATGTCTATAACAGAAAATCTTCCTGAAGATGCATGTTCATGTTGTAACATCTCTGTTACCCAAGGTGCTAAACAATTAAACAAAGGACCATCGTGTAGCAGACTATGAGCAACAATGACACCAAATATTTTGTATATAATATCTCATTCCCTTTTCCATTAACCGGTTCAAATAATTCTTCTTTCACCATATTTAATACAGTAGTGAAAAACTCGTTTTTCAATGCCCCTGTTCAATACCATTTTCTCCTTTAAAAGTAACATGGAATTTCCGATATAGCATTCCTTTGTCACCGAGAGTTGTTTTATAGAAAGACAAGACATTCCGGCGCTATTGCACTTTCTCCAAATATCTGTCTCTACAGTTCGATCACTTCGCAGTTCATCTTCGCTGTGTCTGAAGGCCTGGTTTCTCAACACTGTTTATTGCATCTGGATCTTTTCAATCCTTCTCTTTATCGTAGATACTTTACGGGTTATCATTTTTATTCTTTGCAGATAATCATTTCACTTCATATAAAAACTGCTATCGAGTCCTGTCCATTATGAAACAGAAAATGATATATATATATAAAACAATTAATGTTTTTTTAATTTACTTTTAAAATTCATCGTCTGCTACGGAGCTCTGTGTCGAGTTTTTCCTGAGAGACAGAATAGGAGGAGCTTTTTGGTCCCAGTTCCACGTCGGAATGCTGCTACGTTGATGCCCATTATTGTACAGATTCTCACTGCTATCGTGAGAATCTGCCATGAGTGTAAAATAGCAATATTATGTACAGGTTAAATCTTGTTCAGAATTTAGATGATTAGGAACAGGATTAAAAATATTTGAGGCTCAAATCGTTAAAAAAATAAGAAGATTGAAGCTTAGGAAAAGTTTACTGGTTCATATAAAAAAGAAGTGTATTATGATTTAGTTTTGTTAAGGGCAGAGGTAAAAACATAGATTATAATGGTTCATTAGGATTTTTATAACCTATGAGACACTCAAATCAACACTGGGCATACTCTAATTGAAATTTCTGTATCTGCCCCTCAGTTGACAATAATCCAAACCAGAAAAAAACCACAATAATTTAGTTTAGCTTTTACCATGTTTAACATTTACCATGTTTAAGTATTTAATGAAAACAATCTTTGGTATATAAATTGTTTGTGGAAACCATGCTTTTAATATTGTAGATCAATCTTACTAACTTTTATTTCTTGGACACTCACCAGATTATATATTAAAATTAGAAAGCAGAGCAAACAAACACATGATCATTTTAAGTGTTTCTGATGTTGGTGTTGGAATTCTCATTTTTCCCGCCTTGGTGATTTCATTTGGATATGAAACATCCAAGACAGAAATGCATTGTATACTAAATGTCTTTATGTTTCTATAGGGTCTGTTTTCACACTGTTATTTTTCTTATCTCAATTTCTGTGTATTATTATTTAGGAGATGCAATTAACAAGGACGGCACTGAACCTTCTTATAATTGATGCATGCCGTGTAAAAGAGTATACGTTTTGTTACATGTATTTTTTATGAAATGTAGTTCGATGTTATTACTGTCCATCTGACGTTGTCATGACTACCATTGTGTGTTCATTATGTTCATTTGGATTCATTCATTTTAGTACAGCCTAGATGTCGCATAGATTTACGTAGCAATCATGATTATTACTCAACTTAGGCGAAACCTGCTCTGACATAATTTGCGGAAAGGTCTATGCAACAAATACATTGCGTAACATAATTATATATTATATATAATCCTGTACTACTAGCCTCAATTCTTTTATCTTCAGTCAAGTTTTAAATTCTAATAATGTGTGTTATTGCCAGTGTTTGTGTGGCTTGTTGTTTTTATCTCCTTCAAAGATTGTAAATATTGAACTTTGTAACTAAGAGTTTCAAATTAGTTAAGTTTAAGAGTTAACAATATTTTGTTGTATATATCATACTTTAGTTTCTGATGAAATTATTTTCCTTGAAAAATAAAACTTCCTTGTGTAAGATATGTTTTTGTTTTTACTGCTGGTAATAGCGCTATAAAATCATGACTTTTGACTCACAAAGGGTAGCCTTATGACGGACTATAAAATGACTACCTTTTGTGAGTAATTTTGACTCAGTTAAAGGTTATTGATTTCACTCACAAAAGGTAGCCTATTGACTCACAACAGGTCGTCGATTTGACTCACAAAAGGTAGTCTTTTTACGGACTGTAAAATTGGAACATTTAAAGGGTCATTTTGACTCAGTTAAAACTTTCAGTATATAACACAGAATATGAGGAAATGTAAAAATAAGCAAACAATGTGACATTTTTTCTAATATTTTTTCTAACTTTCTGAAGAGTCTTCTGCTAATTTTCAAAATAATTTTATAAGCGCTCCCCTCCTATAACTGGCCCTCCTAAAGGCGGAAGTTTTTAGAAAAAATAGCAGAAACTTTTATAGAACAGTTCTTTACCCTAAGTTACGTATTTTAAGCCTCGCAACCACTTAGCAACCATCCCCGTCCGGTTTCCACAAAAGCACATATTTTGCACCTAATATTATCTACTTGGGAGAAATTTCAGGCAAAATACTTCATTTACAATAAATTTACTTTCTTTGATATGCAAGAACATTTTTAGATCAATAAAAACCAAATCATCCTTTGGGATTATCGGATTGAGCGCAAAAAAATTCAAACTAGGAGAACCCCTGTAAGCTTAACAAATTGCCCATTTTCCTACCAATTTACAGAGGAATTAAACAAAATATCGATAAATGCGGGAAGTTGAGACAAATGTTTTAGAAAAGTGATGGATCGAGATACTAGTCGTTCTCTTCATACATAAGTTTTGCGGATAGTGGAAGATAGTGGGAGACTGAATGAAAAATAAAGGTTTCCCAACAGTAATTAAAACTTGGTTGATCAAAAACAAAAGAGAATGATATGTAAGTAAGTGAGTAAAATGTATTCTAAGTATATCCATTTGCGATTGGCTCTTCACCCTATAAAAACTAACACTATTCATAATACAATAAGATAACCTGTGAGGGGTTACATGAAGGATAAAAAAAGACAATTCCATCCACGTTGCTCAAGAAAGCCCTCCTTGAAGGTCACATTTAGTCAATGAAAGATACCGCTGAGCTTCCATGCCAGGAAGTGTAAAGATTGTTAGCTGACAAGGAAGTTCATTTTAATTCCTATCGAAACGGTTACCAAGTGAACTTATATAAACATGGTCAATTTGAAAATACTTCCAAAAGATAATGCCCGAGTAAATTCTTCGAGTAGTCGAGTAAATTCTTTGTCTTCGTAAATTCATTTGGCCAACTAGATAATCTTCTGTTCCTTATAAGAAGATTGCCTGCCAAAACGACCACTTCTCAGTTATGTTCGATTTGACGTTCTACCAAAAAGGCCAATAATTCGTTACTCTAAATCTAAAGAAGAATGATTTTCCTTAGTGCGACACTTTGTCACCATTATAATCAGATTGTAACAGCCATGATTATTATATTATTGTGAAATGATACATGAAGAACATCTATTGGTTCATCTACAAGCTGTTGAAATCTATTTTTCAACAAAAGTGGCTCCAGTCAATGCTCCTGCTCCTTTCTTTAACAACGTTGCTATTGTTGGCAGTCGGATGCACAAGCACTTAGGTCTCATTTTAGACACTAAACTAACCTTCGAGCATCATCTCAGAGAGAAGATTCTGAAGGCGAACAAAGGCATTGGTGTCATCAATAGACTACGTAAACTCTTGCCTAGTGATTCTCTTTTGAATGTTTATAAAGCATATGTTAGGCCTCATTTGGATTAGGGTGATATCTTATACGACTATCCTGGCAACGCCACTTTTATGCAGAAGCTTGAGTCAATTCTATATAACGCCTCTTTGGCTATAACTGGCTGTTTTCGTGGAACCTCAAGAGAAAAGCTTTATTCTGAACTTGGTCCTGAGAGTCTTGCGGATAGGCGTTATTGTGGGAAAATGTTTTTCTTCTACAAGATTTTTAATGGCTTCGCACCCCAATACTTGTGGGACAGCCTACCACGCCATAACATAGCTTACAGAAATCTTAGATCTAAACTGCCTATTTACCCTCCCAATACTCGTACCGTACGCTATCGCAACTCCTTTTTTCCATATTGTATATCACAGTGGAACAAGCTTGATAGTCGTATAAGAGAATTACCATCCATTTCCTCTTTTAAACATGAACTTTTTGAGTTTTTCAGACCAAAACCTCCACCGACATATAAGGTAAAAAAACACAGTAGTTTTATCCTACTCGCTCGGCTGAGGGTTGGGTTCAGCCACCTACGAGAACATAAACTGTGGCATACTTTTCAAGACACGTTGGATCCTTTTTGCAACTGTCGAACTAATTCAATTGAGTCCACTGAACACTATCTATTGCATTGCTCTAATTATGCAAATGAGAGGGTTCTACTGATCGACAACCTTACAAGCTTTAACATAGATATTTTCCCACTAAGCTTCTTTTATTTGGTGACCCCATTTTCACCGATGTCCTGAATCAGTCTATTCTAAATGCTACTATTGACTTCATAACGGGGACAAATTGCTTCAGTGGACCACACTTTTTTCATTGTTGTTTGTATTTATTTTTTTGGAAAGAAAAAATAAATAAATAAATAAATAAATGTAAGCTTTTTGGTCGATTACGATTCAAGTTGTGTATTTTTGTCATTTCCTTTTGCTGATGTAGCAAATGCAAGTTCTAAATTTGTGATTCATAATTTTATTTGTGGGACCTATATTTATTATTAGCAATTAAATAAATTTATATGAATACACATGAAGTGTTAATCGAGGGAATATGAACATCTATGAAGAAAGCCTGATACCACTTCAAACGGGAGAAGTGTTTAAAAGCTGTTTAAAACGTGTTTAAAGGATAATGTAAAACGCTCAATCGTTGTACCAGAAATAATAATTCTTTATAAATGTTACCAAAAAGTCACATAGTTGATGAACTAGTAAGATTTCAGAATTCTTTAATAATCATTTCGCTCAAATCACAAGAACGGGTAGAAGAAAAGCGGGTAGAAGAAAAGAAATTGTATATAGAAGTTTATCATACTTTACACTTTAAAAATAATTACATTCTCATTTTACAAATCATCAAAAAAAATGTTCTATTTGGAATAATTACCTTTCAGCGAAATCTGGAACCGTGAAATATAACTGCACAAATTTACATTTTCTAAATATTGTAGGTACGTCAGTTGTACTCAGTTTTGAGTCGGAAATGTACAAAAGGGAAGATAGGGAGACTTTGGAGATAGAGGAAACCCAATGTATGTTCAAATTGATATTTTTGCCTGATTACTTCACATTCTGCCATAAAAATGGGAAACTTGAATTTCCACATGAACGCGAATATAATTTCCCGAAATTTTGGAACCTTGAAATTTTCTTCCCGCAAAAGTTTTTGACATGATAAAATGTACAGCTTTTTTAACTACAACGTTATCTAGCGTCTAAAGATATCAACAATATACCATCTTCTCTCACCATGCTGCCGAATATCTTAATTTTAAAACAATATAACAAATCAAAAAATCTGCACAGAGATCAGAATAATAAAAACAACATTAAGGACAATACAAATAAAACAAAGTAATAATAACAGCAGAAATAACAATAAAATAACCTTAAAGTTATAGATCACATGCTCAAACTTCTGGGTGTCCATTTAAACAAAACATGAGATGAAACTGTAGATTATTATGTGAATAGTTTATGAACAAAACTATGAATTGTATTGCTGATTAGATATTAAATTTGATCAATATTGATAGATTTTATTTCCTCAAATGAATGCATAAAAATATTTTAGGACAATTCTTGAGAGGGGTGAGATGTTTTCCCACTTATGCAAAATAATTCCATATGACTACCCCGTTGCTTTGTTTCCACAAAGGAGGCATTGGTTGCGCAATGGAGGAATGCAAGATCTGATGGGATTTTAAAACCGTTACAATTTCAAATGCACATTAATTTTTGCAGTATAAAAGTCATATGTACACGCATGCATATGTACAATTCATTATGCCTGCCAGTCTTTAGAAGAAATTTTCACTGTAGTACCATTGGCTTTTATTCCTTTTTATTATTTTCTGATTCCTTAATTTTTAGTGAAGACTACTGACTACTGTATTACAGAAGAAACATTTAAAGAAAGATATGAGCGTAGTATGGCATATGTTTCTAACTTTGAATGATGATTTACTATCTCATAAAAGACTTTAAGTATTCACTAAACGACAATGTCTCTTTGAATCCAGTCAACACATCATCAATTTTCCATTCCCTATCACTTACAGCATCACAGCTCAAAAAGATATCGTCATGAATAACGGAATCACATGGTAAACCAGCTTGGACGAATATACATTCACGTGATGTTCGAGCAGTGGTTTGGGTACCAATTCTATATGAGGTTCTTTCCGATCTTCGCGCAAAAGTTATTTGATAACCTTCAGGCATTCCCTCCATTTTCAGTTCTACCAGCTCTTTATTGATAATCTGTATGTTTTCCAAAGGATATTTCAGTGTTTCAAGATGAAAATTAAGCAGCTGTATGGTCTTCTGATCGGAATTGAATATCTTAAATTTAAACCGCGTGCTCATATTAGTAAATGGGTCTAAAACATCAAGACTTGATACAGCATTTTCGGAGGAATAAAAGTAACCGGGTCCTACACGCTGGTAATATCTTTTTCGTGTGATGCCAGCCTCTTCACAAGATATAAATGAGATTTGTTCTCTTTTACGTTCCAGAAATACTTTATACCGTACTAATACCTCTGGATGTGGGGTTAATATGCGAAAATCGAATTCAAAAACTGTTTGAGTTGGTACTTGGGAGTCAAAAATACGAAAGCCAAAGTCATCCCATGAGTATCCTCCAAATTCCATTCGTTTTTGATTTTGAATATCACGTACACTAAAATTACCAGGTTCTCGGTAATGATGAATTTTTCCATGATGAATTATAATATCACATGTCGAGTCTTCGGACTGAATTAACAGAGATTGTAAATGTTCCAGCAACTCCTTGATAACTCCATTCAACTCTAGATGATTGTCGTACTGTTCTTCATTTGAATTAACTGAAACGATCTCACACAGTTTATCTGAACAATGGTTACAAGCAGGGTTTTTAGCCAAACTCATCATAGTGTCTGGTCTTAAACCGAGTACAAATATAAATTTACGTACCGTCGGGGAAAATCTTTCGCCCAAATAGGACTTAATGAGATTTTTTTTAATACGCTCTCCTTTCACCAATACCTTCTCGATATATTCATCCCAAACAATTTTCACATTGTAATATTCTCGCAGTTTTCGAATGTTTGATCCGCCTTTACCTATTAACGCACCAATCATTGTCTTTGATATAAAATCGATACCAGACCAGCATGGCCAGTCAAAATCCCAGCTTTTTGATAAATAATCGCCATAAATGTGTTGCTCAAACCGCACTGGATCATTTACGACCCCTTCCGGCTTGTAGTTTACATATTCTTTCAGTAACTGCTTTACTTCATTCACATCATTGTTTCTTCCACGTATTTCCACCACATTATCATGCAATATCATTTTCACTCTAAATCGTTCTTGAATAACATTCAACCGAAAATAACCCCGGATTGAAAGGTCCTTCAAAATTGCAACAGGAATTTGAATTGTATCTGAGATAGAATTTGATGCGTCAATTTCTAAATAAACAAAGATGAAAAACACGAATATAATTGGCGAGAATTTTCAGTATTTAATTTGACGTTATTCTCCTAAATTTAAAGAACCAGACAGACGAATAAAGTTATCCTGCAAAAAGCAACATCAAATTAATCGAAGCAAAGCCATTAGCAAAGTATAAATCATTTTACCTTTTCTTTCCATAGTATCAACCTCTAATTCTGCTTTCCTAAAATTGGTAAGAATAAAATTTTACAGTGTAGACTAGTGAAGGCGAACAATCTGTAAAAAATATACTGCATAAAATGGAATAAAAAATTAGTTACGGTCAACTTAAAAACAACAAATTTATAAATTTATAAATGTTTAGATAAACGTTATTTTCATATGTTTTTGACACTCCTAATTTTAGCTTTTGTTAATTTCCAAGCCATTAATTCTTTATGGAACTATTTATAGCTATCATGCGATTTTTATACTGTGAGAAAAGGAAGTTTGCCCGGTATGTAAAAGACTTCTACTCTACCAACGTTAATCCTACGTTGTTTTTGATGATTTTAAAAAGGATATTGGCTGCAGGGTTATAATCCTACAATTTGCCAAATATAAGTAAAAAAAGAAAACAATTTAGTTAAACTAAAGAAGCAATAAATAGTCAAGATTTACAGTATCGCATTTTAATACCTTTCAGCAACTGCTGAGTTGTTTAGGTTTAAATTAGACAGGCCACCTATCGGGTCACCTATCACATCACCTATCTGCACTGCCGCATCTGGATCAACACCATCGGATCCTAAAATGTTGGTAGAAATGTTGAAACCATTTGAAAATTTGAAAGTATGTTGAAAATAAAATTATTGCTAATCAAGCAAGCCAACACAGTGATACGCTCTAGTGAGGTCCCAACACAGTGATACGCTCTAGTGAGGTCCCACAACAGTTACAAAAGTGAGTACTTAAACTTTTAATATCCTTTTCTCAAATATCTATTTAAACACCGTTTTATGGTCAAATCTAGACGTCCTGCCTCATTTCCAATATCCAAATTGTTTTCAACTATTTATCAGGAATTGGAATAATAGAAACTCTTACTAAGTAACAAAGTAGTAAAATCGGTAACATAATCAATTCTAAAACATGAGGCGGAACATCCTGACAACACCTCCATAAATAATAAAGTTACCTTGTGTATTTAGTAAATATGGATCGACAAGCTTTCTAAACAATAAAAATTAAAAAATGATAATAAAGAATTCTAATATATTTTCACAATTTCATGGAAGGAAATTGCAATTGACAAGATTGATAACTACAAGTCTCAACATAAGTCTCCAGCTAGCTAGGAAAAGGAGAGTGCAATAGCTACATGCGAAGACAAAAACGTGAATGTGGTCATATTAGGGCAAAGAGAAAATTTCGTATTTTTTTCAATTTTCACGAGTCACCCTCGCTAACTTTTCCATTAACGAAATCTATTGATACTCCTGCATTCCATCTTTTTTTTTCTTGTATGTAAGGAAGTAATAATATTACTTATGGACATCTTTCAACTTAGCTTTTAGGAAGGTACCAGCACACAGGGGAGTAAATTCCTTTATAAGTTCATCACCAAAAATATCACAAAGAGAAGAGGAAATTAAGAATTTTAATTTTATAACATGTATTTTACCTTTGGAGCGATTCCTCAACCAATCGTTTATTGATAGATATTTCATCAAATTCAGCATCTTTCAATTTAGTCAGCAATTGTGATACTCTCTCAGTATGCATATGAAACGTGTAAGAACAACTATGTTCACCAGTTTCATCATTAATGATACAATCTTTTTCACAATCTTCTTGGGTACAACAAAATATTTGTTTTCTCTCCATTAACTTTCCATCACATAGATCAGTCAACATGCCATGTACAGCAGGCTGGTCATAAACATTGTCTTCCAAACTTTGATTGATATAAAATATGACGGGAGTACCCATACATCGCGAGAGACATTCAACCAGATACTGCCTCAAGCAGTGATCGTCATGACTTACCATCACAACAAGATTTTCGCTTTCCATTCCACGAAAACCTTTAAAATCGGTCACGAGATAAGAACCATTCGCATAATCGTATAAGACCTTATCACGGGATGTGACATGACTTCGGTTTAAGGCTGGAGTGTACACATGATAGTCTTTCTTTAGCAGCTTCATCATGTAACGCAGTACCGTGCAGGTTTTCTTGTTTAGGCACAGCAATGTTGGTGTCTTTGGCATTTCAATATATTTCCACAGCGACTTAAGACATACGCTGTAATATTCAAGCGCTTTTATCTCATACGTCTCCAAAACTACGTCAAAGATCTTAGGAAGATTCCCATTGATAAAATGGCCTGGAATGAGTTTTCCACGAAAACGAAATGTGGTAACTGTCTTACCAGCCTCTGAATCATATTCTTCACTGTTTACTATACTCATTTGGATATCTGTATCTTCTGTTATATCAACTAGCAGTTCAGAATCTGACATGGGATCATCTCTTTTATTCAAAAGTTCTGGATCTGATGAGATATCTGCTTCACTTTCATTATCAGCATTCAAAGCAACTGTCGATGTTTGTGAAAACAAAGCCTCACTTGCTGGTCCAGTATTAACTACTTCAGATACTGATGCCTCGTTATTGTCTGAGAGTAGTGTGTCATCTTGCTGATAACCATTTTCGATATGTTGACTAGGATGCCAAAAAACATTAGGCATTTCGGTTACTTTACTTCGCCATTTCTTCAAAACCTTTGTAACAGACACAGTGTTCCGAACGGCCTGTGAAAGCTCAAATATTTTCATTCCGGTCATTTCATACTTGTACTTATCGTGTTTAACAGACACATCAGTGTTCTTTTCATCACCTTTTATGAATTCTCTGTCTTTCTCCATGCTATGACCAATCAGTACAATTGTTGATTCTTCCATGTAAGGATGGACAGATTTATGAAGAAACTGTTTGATTTTGGTAGCCTCGGTTTCACTTAATCTTTCACCATTGAATTCTTCAATAGTAATGTGAACCAATACATCTTGGTGTTCAGCAAATATATTTTCAATGGTTTTGGAAATTCCTTCGTCTTGGTGTTTTTGAAGACGGCTTAAATTGTTAACAACGATTTGAACATTTCTATTCTTCGGTATTGTTTTCACAAACTGCATCATTTGAAGATTGAAGAGTGTCTCATCATCGTCGCACAAGTAGTGCATCATGGATGGTTTCCTTTCACATTCAGCAAGCCTTCGTAACTTTAACTGACCTACCACACTTTTACCTGATCCAAAAGGACCAATGATAATGATTTTATTCTCCTTGCATTCCACAACTTTTTGTTGCTCTCCAGTCAACATTACTGTTTTCAACTGCTTAGAAATATTGTCTGAAAGACTTGGCAAATACACATTTTCGGTAGCCATAAAACCAATTATTGGGCTAAGTAAAGTTGTGATTCCCTTTCTCTTTTCAGGTACTGACAGCGATCTTTGTTCTGATTTTTTTTCTAGGATTTTCAGGAATTTTTTCCACCAAGATTTGATACGATCTAGTTCTTTTATTGAAACAATTAGATAATCTTTGCAAGTGCTGCAAATTAGATTGTTTTCATTCATACTCTCATAGTCATCAGGAACGACAATTATACCAACCAACAAAACACCACTTTGAAAAAGTGCATCAGCATGAGTGACAGCTAGTAGAACGACGTCTTGACTACAAGCTGATAAAGTACAAGATACTTCACCAGCCTTATCAGCAACACGAATATTCAGGAGAATATGTTCTTTTGGATCGTAAACCAAAATTCTTTTTCTGAAATCGACGTCTGGAGAAATCTTGGTATCTCTTGAATAAGCTTCCAGATTAATTTGTAGAAAATTACAACACTTTCGTGAGTCGTACGAAGAGATGATGAACCCCTTCTTCAAAAGATTTTGAAATGATGCTGCAATTTCATTCACCATATCATCATGATCCCCAGTTACCGGTAATTTTACAACTTCCTTCATTGAACCAAAGTTTCTTTCAAAGTAATCTTTACAAATCTGAAACCACTCCCCAATGGTTTTAATCTGTGATTTATTACTTGCTCCGCCGAAAACTGGAAGTATTAACGGTTTACTGTCTTCCAATGGGCTTTTACTCTTAATCCTCAACAAAGCACTTTTAAAATTGTCTTGCAAACCATTCGAATGACTAATTAACACAGATGTGTCTATTTCGCATGTATGAGAGCATTGTATGTCATCTACAAAACAAAGATACACAAAATTATTTTGTGACGTTAAAAACTTGTGACGTCAACAACTTGACTCTATCGTATTTTCGCAGTACTTCTACATTCGGTATAAAAAAATGTTTAAATTTATTTGAAAAAACTGCCCCAATTTGTAATACTAGCCCCGATTAATGATAAAATTCCCAAAATTTGTAATGCCTTCCCCGATTTGTAATAATTATGCCCCAATTTGCAACATTGGAAAGTGTTGAATAGTATTTAAAGGAAGAAAAATAACAATCAAGTATATCATCTATCAAGCAATATGCAAATGAACTTTCTGGTATCAAAAAAATACAAGAACTGTCTAGGTTAAGATCTAATGCAAACAATCCTGATAAGATTATTTTTAATTTCTTTAATTACGATTCATCTAAACACGAAAAGTCTGTTCTGGCCAAAGGTTTGAACTTTGCTGTCACAACTTCTCAGCTTAAATACGCTGATTATCTCGTTTATTTTGAATTACTTTTTTGGGAAATCAAGCGACTTTCGTCTGAGGATCTTGATTTTGTTAAAATTAAAATTAGGAATGTTTCTTTAACTACCGTTCGTTCTTTTAACGATCACGAATCAACCCTAACCCTAACACATCGTTTTTCTTTTCCTCCTGAATCTTCCCTGGATTGTCAGCTTTTGCTAGAAATCAAGTATTCTTGCAAATCCTACCAATGATAATACGATGCCCCCAGACACCATCATTGTAAGTTATTCTGCAAACGTGAACTTCCTACTAGACTCGGGTTCAGATTCAGCGTTAATACAGAAAGACATCGCAGAGTCCTAAACTAATCAATAGATCAATAGATAAACTGATCAATAGATCAATAGATAAACGGATCAACTGAACATTAGTAACGTGTTTTAGAGCTCAAGCATATTAAAATCACAGTTAGTGGATTTTCAGATGACATCACCAATACGTAGACACACAAACATTTGTCAATACAGTCACGGACATCCTTTTACATCAATGTGTCAGACAGGCTTTCACATCTAAAAGACATCCAGTTTCCATGCCACACCGACACCGATGTTTCAAATTTTATTGGAGCAGATTTACCACAACTCTAATGTTTGAGAATTTTCGTGAAAGATTGAAAAGTGAACTGGTTGCATTAAAAACAAAACTTGGATGGGTTCTTGGCAGAAATAATAGCTCCAAGAAATAGATTTCAATCCACCTGTACTTGTCACTGTCAGATAAAGAATAATGAATTTTGGAAAGGTAGATCTGTATGAAACTTTCCTCAAATTGCACCCAACAAATAATCAACGCACAGTGACGATTCCTGGACAGACAACAATGAAAACAGTAAACGAGCATTATGAAGTAGGTCTAATTTGGAAACTTGATTAGCCTTCAGTGACAAACAACAGAGAGTTTTCCATTAATTGTCTGGGTTCTACAGAGAGGTAGTTGCCAAAGAATACAGAAATGTACCAACGCTATAAAGAAACTGTTCAGAAGTAAACCAAAGCAAATGCAAGCAAAGTTGATAGGACATCTACTTTTATTAACTGCATACCACTCACGTCGTGTTAAATACAAATATACCAGAAAAAGTTATTCTGGACAATTTCAATTACCTCCAGTAGATAACCAGATATTTCTCGCCAAACTAGCAACAACAAACTAGCAACAACAAACGTAATATCGTCAACTCATGAAGGCAAGCAGATGGGTTAGCAATGGGTTCCCAACCAGCTACACCAATTGCAAGCATTCAGTTATCGAAACATGAAGACGGTATAAGAAATGTTATATGGATGATATTTTGAGGTCAATCAATCTGTCCACAAAATATGTAAACAAAATATGTTATGTAAATCATGTTTACAGTAAATGTGCTTACAGTAAATCATGTCGTTTTAGAATAAAATTTAACATATGTCTACGAATACCATCGAAGCATATAGACCTACAATCCACATAAATCTATAAATGAAAATCGTTGTCGATTTTGTTTGCAAACGAATAATAAGTTTCATAACCTAGAAAATTGATTTTTCAAGGAAATTTTCTGCCACGTTCATTAAAAAGAAAAATTTCAACCCGTCAAATAAGAAACAAATATTTGAAGGGGACCGCCCCTTTACCGAAAAATAAGGAAGTACCTACCAAAATCTATTTCTTCAGTATCATTTATATTTCCATCTGAACTTGTCATTCGAAATTTTAAAATCCCCTTCGTAAATGGTTTTTGGACATGGATATAACATGAATGGTGCCCTTTTATTTGCTTTCTCCACTCAACTTCTTTTAAATGTCCCTCAGGCAATACTAATTTCACATCTGTAACGTCTTCAAGGTGTGATCTTATTACGCAGTCGGCTGGTGAAATTCTTTCAAAATTCAAGCTACAGATAAAACACATTTACTGTAAACAATATCCTTAATTTGACAAATAAAATCATAAACCACCTGAAAGGAATTAAGAAGAACTTGTACAAACATTATTCATGTGGAATAATTTAATCATGTATATCCATCAAGTCACCATTAATAGATTCCATTTCATGCAAAAAAAAAGCCAAAGTTTTTAAAATGATGTATGAAATAAATAAACTCTTTCTATCGGAATTTGGGAAACATTAAATTCATGTAATTTTTGTTTTATCAGCAGTAATGCTATTAGCCAGAATTTTTAACCAATCGGATTGGATTTGCGCGCAGAGGAATACAAGTTAAATAGTTCGGTATTTCAGTTGTTGTTCTTAAACGTCAACCAGCCAGTCAACCAGCCGGGCATCAGTCAGTGACTGTCAAATTGAAGAATAGACCAACAGTCAATCTCTGAATAATATTAATCATTTGACCATTAAACAAGCAGTTAAAGGGATCCTACCATCTAAAATAATATTCTGTAAAACACTTCCTCAGACCATAAATAAAACACCCCCATATCTTAAATGGTATAAAATACCCGCAAGGGTCGATAATCAGTCAAATTATTTTTTTATATTGTACCGTGTTTCCGAGCATTCGCTTCTTCCTCATCAAGACAAACTCGGAGTAGCCCCCAGTCCCTAATGATAAACGCCAAGTTGATCTATCATACTAGAGAGTTCAGTTTGGTGAGAATAACAAAGAAACAAGCGTGGTGCGTACTTCAATTCAAGTCTTAATTGCTAATTTGGTTTGGACCTTTTCATTTGACAGGTAAAGACGAAAGTTTATTTTGATTTCGCTTCTGGGAAATGACCGAAAAGTCGATTCTTGGGAAATTCGAGTAAAATTTTGTTTTGTTTGTGGATTAGATTTGAATTTCATTACACTTTTTGTTATTTTACCTCTCTTATACTTGTGGTCGATCATGGTATAGATAAATGTGTTTAACAAGCCTTAAAAAGGTCAGAACAAGTGGATCTCCACTGGGTGAGTACAGTCTTTCTATATTCGTTAGTCCACTCATACGTCACACGGTGCGTGGGGACTGGACGCTATAACTGAATTTTGGATCGAAGGAGTGAAGCGAAAGGCTGTAATGGCGGCTGTATTTTGGGAACATTTTTGCAGTGTTGCATAGCAGTGATTCACTTCTGTCAAAAAAGTCAGATGGCAATCTTGTTTTTTCCTGGTTTATAAACAAATAACATATTTTCATTTTAGATGGTAGGATCTCTTTAAACAAAAAAAATCTTATTTCGTTTTCATTTCGATTTCCACATTTTCAAAATTTCTATTGAAAGAAATAATATTAAATAGTTGACCTGAATGACCAACTTTAATAAAAACCATAATTTGGCTAACTTGTTTTTGTGAATTATTTTCTCCTAATTAACTTCACGATTGTCACCAAATAACACGATCTTTTCTAATTTAAGAATATTTTCCAAAATTTCATTTTTAAATGGGACACTCAAGCTGTAAACACTTTTGGACAATGTTTCAATGTATTTTCAGGTGCAAGTTAACGACATTGCAAACAATAGTGTCTGAAGACTATCAAAAGGTTTGAGGTTTGAAGAAAAAGTTTTAAAATATAAACACGTTTATTCAAGATTGACGGTAAAACGATTGTCAATATACAAGTAAATTTTATGGTGTATTGCGGCAATAAGCAATAGATATCATGTCTGCATACAAAGGGGCAGCAGATAAACAAGGGTGTTATAGAAAAGAAACTTACAACTTGATTTCATCTTTAACATCGTCTGTATCTAAAGAAATTTAATAATAAAAGTTATTCGAATGAAATATATCAACAACAAAATGTTATATTTACTTTTTAGGTACCTTTCATTTTGTTTAATTTGTCACTTTGTGCATCTATCAGCATTTGCAAGTGACTAGAATATTTCTGCATTATCTCGTCAATTGAAAGGTCATTGCAAACTTGTTTAAACTCTTCAATCAAATAATTATAGTTCTTTAAGGGGGTTGCCTTCGTAAAATTGGTGGGATTCTGCAAGTAATCCAATACATTTTTTTGAACAAATTCTTTGATGTACTTTGATAATGCGTCCCAGTTACTATGATTTTCAAATCCTTTGAATCTGTAATTTCCTGTCTCAAATTTTGTATATTCGTTTGTGCTGTGTGCCATGCAGTTCCTTAAATCCACAGCTTGTTTTAATGCTAAACGCAAATTGTATAGCTTGCATCGTGAATCTGGTGTTTCTTTACGTATGCACCAAGAACACATCTTACAAGTTCTGCAACAAATTTTAGAGTTATTTTTGCAATCTTCTTGGTTGAAGTTACAACACTTTCTGGAGCTTTTCTTGTAATTATGATTACAATTTAGACAACACTTCCCTTGATGTTGAATTCCAGTACAACTCACTTTAGAACCATTTTTTAAGCAGGTTGGAAATCCCTTGATACGTAAAAGTAGATTCACTGCCTGTTGTATTTCCAGAGAGTCGATATCTATTTCTGTTCGGATGGCTCCAGTTTTTTTATCAAAAAGTTTGTCTTGTGCATTAACGAAAGATGGAATTTTAGATATCTTTTTATTGCAATTTATGATTTCTGCTAATGCTTTATTGCCATCATTAGATTTGGAATCTGGATGATCCACTGAAAGAACCTTTAAAAGTTCACAAATAGTTTTTCTTATAACAACAACAACACCAAAAAACCGTTTTTCCATTTTTCTGAAATAAAAATAATACGGAAACAAACATCAAAAAAAGAATATAAAGAATAAATATCACTTTTTATCATCAGGGTTACATTCCAATGATAGATCTTAATAAACAGAAACGAGAATGCACACACAAGTACAAAAGCTTGGAATATAATATATACTATGTATATGTAATCATAAAAGAGGAATGAAAGAAGGATGGTATGATTTCATTTAATTAACTGCAAGTTTTATTGTTCTTTTCACTATGTTATTACATATCACCATAAACACTAATAGCCACGTATAAATTCCAAGTTCTGCCGTTTTTACGTCACTCATACACAACTGAGGAATTTTGAAAAGTGATGATCATCATAAATACGTTCTCTTTGTCGTTAGTGTTATGCGTTGATCGTTTCGTGCTTTTGTCTCCGTAGCATGGATTCGTAATATAATAATTTCGATTCATCATAGTTTCATAAAAATATAAAATTTAAAAAATGGTTTGTTGTTTACTGCGTTATGCACTGTTCAAATCTTGAAGAAATAGCTCTTATTCAAATTTTCTATAATAATATTGGCAACTAAACGGACTTTTAATCCACTTTATTAACATTTTGATCGTGTATTTCATAAAGCTTGCCAATCTTTTTACCATTAATCTCGAGTTTGGAAACTTTTTAAAAAGATGCGTCTTTTCAAACTTTCTCTTCAAACTTGTTTTCCAACAGTCGCTATTGTTTGCAATGTGGTTTCTTTTGATATAATTAATACACTATTGACATTTCAAGAACACTTACCAAAACCTTTAACAATCAAAACACTGCAAATATCTTATAAAGCTGGTTATACACGATCAAATTTATCCAATCTAATTTGTCAAATTCGACAAGTTTGATCTAGCAAACTTCGAATTCAAATTATTGGATTCGACATATCGATTTCAACATTCGAAGAGTTAAACATGTTCAACTTTTTCAATTAGTCGAAAGTAAGATCAACCAATCAGCTTCTTTAAAGCTGTAGTGAAATGAGTTTAACCAATCACGTTCTGTTATGTGGACGTTTTAAAATATATTGAGCGAATTGCCAACAATTTGATTTCGTCAAATTGGAAATATGTATCACTAAACTTTCAAATTCGATAAATTTTATTCGATAAATTAATTCAAGAAATTTGATCGTGTATCGCCCGCTTTAGTCAGCGCGACTGACTCTTGAAATCGACCATTATTTTCCCTTAACTTATTGCTTGGTCTAACACACCGGACTATTGTTAATTGTTGTTATGGAGATTGCTATTTTTATAATTGTTTTGTTTCCATAACTTTTAAAGTATAGTATATATATAAAGTATTTATAGTCACACCACACTTTGTGACTTTTCCTAACTTTTATTTAGCTTTATTTTGCTTCAAACATCAAAACGAGATTAATATAATATGTCCATTGTGACGTAGAGACTTGGTTAGAAAAATCTGTATAAAGTTTTTTTTATCACTAGTGGAAGCAAAATGCATGAAAAAAAGCAAAACATTTTTCATTTGATATCCTTACCCCCGCTTAAATTTCTTTTAAGATTAAATGAATTATTCATGAGTGCACGTGCTGAAAAATTAAGCCGGTAAGAGCCGTTGTTCACCAATGTGAAATGGTGAAGAAGATTTATATTGACTTTTATAATAAATAAATGAATCGTCGTTCAACCGGGCTTTTAGGACTCCACTTCTCATTTTTGTTTGTATTTTTGTTTGTATTTTTTGTTTGTATTTTATTTCAAATAATTAGTTGATAGTAGCAAATGCGCTGATTTATTCCATGTTTCTTCTTTCGCGATTTTTTTTTCCTTCACGAAATCTTGGTGTGACTAATTTCATAATGACGAGGCAGCTGTAAATATGTAATCTTAACGTGATATATTTGCGTTTTCCTTAGTAATAAAGATGCTTTTCACCCAAAGTTTGTTCACCTATCTTTACGCTCGTATTGTAATCAGAAAATTTGATCTTAGTGAAAAATGTTGAAAACTTTATTGAGTTGCTAAGAATCTTTCTATTTATTTCCTTAGCTTCTTTTATTTTAAGTTTTTTTACATAATTTATTTATTTACTTATTGGTCAGCGCGGAAAGCAGCTGATCTTTCATTAGCATTTGTACGTCCGTCCGTCCATCCGTCCGTACGTACGTAATTCCAAGATTTTTTGTCCACAGTTGTAGGTTGATTCCGCAAAACATGGGAATAGAGGCTGTCCACAAACCGTGGTTAATGTACGAATGGTAGACTACAACTTATATAAAGTAATTTAATTATTGTGAGTGCGGCCTAAAATACAGAAAACGTGCAATCCTAATTTGTGTTCCAGAGAACGACACAGCACTCAAGGTTAGAAAATTCTTACTGCTTTTATAATGACATTGATTTTGTGAGAAACTGTTCGATCCCATTTTTGATTTTTATTCCCTCCTCTTCTGTCCCTCTCTCCCCTTTTTGTGCCCTTTTAAGTATGTTACACACTTAAAATTTCACAAATTCCCTGTTGATGAAAATAAAAGTACACAAAATATTTCCTGGGTGTCTAAAAAAACAGGTAGCTATATATCGTTCTCTTAGCTCTATAAATTCACTTCACACCCACACCACACACATAATATGGAGCAGAGAGTGATGATGCCCCTGGTTGTGGTGGCAGTTTCTGTTCTTTTGAAAATGGGTGGTGTCCCCTGTCCTTGTTGTGTTAAGACTTGTTTACTCAAAAGAAACTTTTAATGAAAATTTACATAGTGGATAATGATGGTTGTTGGGAGACGACAAAAATTAAACTATTAGACTATTATATTATATTATATTAAAAATTAGACTTAAACAGCAGCACACCCCTACACATAATTTTGACTAATATTTACAGTCAAATAAATCAAAGAAAATAATTGATATTGATATCATATGAAACTTGGTATTGGTAATCTCTTCCGTGAAGGAGCGTAAGCTACCAATCTTTTCTTTCTTTTTTCTTTGAAGGTTTTCGTTGTTTAGACTATATCAGTGTATTAACTGATTCGTTTATGCACTAAAAATTCTATTTTTTCCTAATATGCTCTTATAAATTTCACCCACAAAAATATGACACTGTGATGGAGATTCTATTGAACTTGTCAGAGCAAATCCGAGAATAAAAGACTTTTTATCATTTTATTTTGATAAAAATGATCCGAAAGAAAGAGAGAAACTTTACATTGTTTGTTAGCTTTCCCTATCAAATCGTGTTGAAGACAATGACTTCATGTAACAGACTTTACAAATCTTTTGCATTTTTATGTAAAAATTCATTTCTTCACAGGTGCGTCAATTTCTTTCAGGATTTACTGTATATATACCAAATATATACTTCAAGGTGGTAAGAAAATTTCACTGGAAAAAAATGGATTTCACGTATTCTTAAAATTAAATTCTTGTGAAAGGAAAGAATAATTTTTGCCTCAATGCCTGTCAACATATGCATGGTAATATTTAATTTTAAAAAAATAAGAAAACTAATTATTAGCAATATTAACAAAATTAAATTCCTGGGAAAAGTTTATTTTATCTCAATTCGCGAAATTAAATTTACACGGAAACTGCTACTATGGATCAGGCTATCGACCTGTAATGTTTCCAAAGAATGATTCATTATGACTCATTTTTGCAGGGCAAGATAACTGTTCCAGGAGTGAACTGCAACTAAGCCAAATATTCCTACGACACTTCCTTTTGACCTCAAATTTGTGAATTTTTGCCCATTAACTTTTGGGAGATTATCAAAATATGGGATATTGCAGAATTTCTTTTTATATTAAAATCAATTTACGTTGTTTTTTCAGGTTAAAATGAAAACAAAATCACATTAATTCTTCCCACTAAAATTTCTAATAATACTTGTGAAAATTAGTTAGAAATTCATCACTAGTGGATTTGAGATTGTATAACATTTATATAATTTATTTTTTAGGTCCTTTGTTGGTGGCATCATCTCCTATCTGCTGCCAGAACTCCTCCTCAAAACTTGACCTTGTCAGAAATACCTGGACTTGTCCGAAGTCTCTGAAGTTGTCGGCCTTATCTGAACTTGACCAGATTTTTTACTTTCAGATATTTCCCAAAAATGATTTCCATTGTTCAATTTTCCATAGCTATTTTTGTCACGTGAGAAGTATATATTCTTCAGTTGTCTTCATACATTCTTCAGTTTTTACTTTAGCACATATTTTGTTACATTGTAACTAAACATTTTTTTATAATAGATTGAGTTCATAATACATGATGATAAATTGTATTCAATACTCCAGTATAAGGATTTCAGGTTGAAAATCGACAGTTATAAAAGATATTAAATTCGGAATAGAATTCTTTGTTTGGCCCAAATTTTCTTTCTAAAATGTAGTTCTTGCCGCCGCAGGAGAAAGGCTGTGAAATGTAGAAAATACACGCGGAAGGTTATCTGAAGTGTTCTAGTTTTCCTTCGTAATGTGTATTACCTTTCTGGTATGCCCAACCGCGCTGACCTTCAGGCCCCAGGGCCTCTTGTTTCATTAATGTCTGTATTTTAAAAATCTTTAAATTGAGACTGATTAAGTCAAAGTGTTTTTATTTCTTATATTTCTTTATTTTATTCTCTTTCTTTTATTTGATCTGTTATTTTTTACTCCATAGTTAAGAATGAGGTTTCCTAGCTAAAGATCGCAGACACGTGAAACTTGGAGTATTGTACAATATTTTTATCTATGTTTTAAAAATTTGTGAATAAATTTCAACTACGCTCGATAACTATGATAACTAGGCACGGATAAAATCAATAAATCGAATAGTTTTTCCAAGCCGTCAATACCAAAGCCGTTCAAAGACAATTTTTCAAAAGCATAACAGCGTTAAAGTCTTCGGGATTGATAATACAGCAATTGGCTAAACGTTTAATATATCAACATATCAGACGTTTTTTCATACATTTTGAAACTAGTCATATCTTGTAAATGGCCATATTTTATTTCGTCAATTTCACGGCAACACACACTGGCTGTTTAAAATGCACAGAAGATGAAAGACTAAAGAGACAAGTTTTAACATTTTATTCTTCAAAGTATGGGATGTTCGTGATTATCGTGAAGTAAAGAACGTGTACAAATACAAATGAAAACAATTTGTTTAAGTGACGACGCAGATCGACCATTTTCATACATATCGGTTGAAGACCTATTTTGTACATACGTGAAGAATCATAAGATTCTGGAGCTGCCATGTCATCGCGCATGGCTGATTGTGGTTAAGAATCCAATCTTCTCAAGGCTGTGTGTTACATAGAGACCGCAGCACAGTTAAGTTTAGGAAAATTGTCTCTCAGTTTGGCAGGACAAATAAGAAATGATTTTTGGAAAATAGATATTTAGTTACCTTGATTTCTTTTTGATCAACTTTTAAGTAGAGTGATTGGGTTACGTTCATCAAGAATCGTTTGAATGAATGAAGGAATTTTGAACACGGATAAAGAAAAAAAGAAGAGCGCTTTAGAAGAGTGCCCCGATGTAAAATCACCAGATTCCTCCTCGCAATCTTCATATAGTAGCTCACTTATCGACTGCGGTGATTTTTTAGGTCCATTCTCAAAACCTATTATTTCCCATGATTTATTGGCGGAAGATATTAGTTATTAAAAACATTAGAATAAAAATATGTTTATCTATACGTTTATCTTTCTATCTAAATCAGTTTTTATATAAACAGAACTTTTTTATGCAAAATTACGAAGAAATAGACGAAGAGAGTCAGGGGCATTTGTTTTTATCAAGTTTAAATTTTCTAACCAAGTTTCTAGGTCATATGCATAATTGTGCATATTAATTATTTTACCCAGTCTTTTTTGCGTAACAGATGTTCAACATGATGAACATTGTGTTTTCAGAAAATCTTATAAAAAATTGTTTTTTAGACAACATAAAGCGAATTAAAAAATTATGAAATAGATTTTCGATATCAACATGTTAGAATCTTTAATTATTGAAATTTAGTTTTTTAGCGGACACTACCTTTAAGGCGGTTAAGGCCAGGCATGACTTTCCACGTATATAAATCGCTAGTTAATGATGATGGAATAGAAGAAGGACTTTTGAAGGTATAGCTTGAGTATTATATCAAGACGAGTATTTTACTGTTCCAAGTCAAATCAACAAATAAGCATGCAAAATCAAACGTGTCACTTCGAACTTTATATAACCCGAGAAAATATCTCCGTTTGAATGGCACAAAAGTTGAAATTTTAGTGACAATATATACTAAATCAAAGAATATTTTCATTTTGAAGTACTGCACTTCTTTAAAGATTAATAAATTACTATTACTATTAGAGTTATTAATTACTATTAAATACTATTTTTTGAGCCCAGAATACACAAAATAAAATTCACAAAAATAGATAAACAGATATTTCTCATACTCCCCAAACTAGCAACAATAAACCTAATATTGTCAACTCATGAAGGATACATTCGGCAAACAGATGGGTTAGCAATGAGTTCCCTACCAGCTCCACCACTTGTGAGCATTCGGTTATCGAAATATAAAGATGGTATAAGAGATGATGCAAAGATTCCTGAATGTTATATGGATGATATTTTGAGGTCAATCAATCTGTCAATCAAAATATGTAAACAAAAACTGTTATGCAAATCATGTCGTTTCAGAATAAAATGTTGTTTAAATATGATGTTTACGAATACCATAGAAGCGTATATACCTGCAATCGACATAAATCTATGAAGGAAAATCGTTTTTGACTTTGTTTGCAAACGAATGATAAGTTTCGTCTTACAAAAATCTTTCATGATCTAGAAAATTGATTTTTCAAGGAAATTTTTCTGTCACGTTCATTAAAAGGAAACATTTCAACCCGTCAAAAAAGCAAAAAACATTTGAAGGGGTCCGCCCCTTTACCGAAAAATAGGGAAGTACTTACCAAAGTCTATTTCTTCAGTATCATTTATATTTCCATCTGGACTTTTCATTCGAAATTTTAAAATCCCCTTCATAAATGGTTTTTGGACATGGATATAACATGGATGGCGCTCTTTTATTTGCTTTCTCCACTCAACTTCTTTTAAATTTCCATCAGACAATACTAATTTCACATCTGTAACATCTTCAAGGCGTCATCTTCTGATGAAATTCTTTCAAAATTCAAGCTACAGATAAAAACGATTTACTGTAAACGTTGTCCTTAATTTGACAAAACAATCATAAACCACTTAAAAGGAATTAAGAAGAATTAGTACAAACATTATTCATGTGGAGTAATTTATTCATGCATATCCAATATCAATATCATCATTAATAGATTCTTGGTGAAACACACCCGACTATTGTTAACTGTTAATTTGATTTCGACATATTTTAACCGTCTCAACGTCTTAACCATTTTAACTTTCAAATTCGACAAATTGGATTCGGTAAATTTGATTCAACATATTTGATCGTGCATCGCCCGTTCATTTTGTTCTCACAATAGATTTCTTTTGTTTTTATATATGTTGTTCTCGACAGTGTATACATTGTTTAACCCATTCATATTAATTCATACCGGTTTTTTTCCATAACTTTTAAAATATTTGAAGCATTTACAGGTTGGCATGGTAACCACTTTTTCTTGGTGGTGTGAAAAATTCTGAAAATTTATTTTAAGTATTTAAGTGTTTTTAAAGAATAAAAGTTGCATGTCATTCTATATTATTATGATTCTCAATGTCTCTATAAGTATTGCATAAAATTGGATGTACAGTCAAAACCGCATCTGTTCTTTGTTAATAGGGAGTTTACGCAAAGACAACGCGCGATGGATATTTGCGACGTGCACCGTTAAAATTTGTTTACTGCGCATGCCCAAAGAGGGAATCATCTTTGAGTTTACGTTCTGATGCAGTGGCCTCAACACAAAAGTCAGTCTTTTCACATCGTCAACACAAGAAGAAAGAACAAAACAAGAAAAGGTTAGTTTTCTTGAAAAATTTGTGTAAAGTCTGTTCCTGAGTCACTTCAGATAAACCTTTGAGAATTCCACGAATTGTAAATAAGTATTTTTCTGAATTGTAATTTTTTGGAGGAAATTTGGAATGCTGTCTGATATTAAAGATTCAAGGTGGCTGAGTAAATATTACTGTTTACCTTTTCTTAGAAATGGCTGAGAATAACAAGTGAGCTTTTCTTGTAATTATGATTACAATTTAGACAACATTTCCCTTGATGTTGAATTCCAGTACAACTCACTTTAGAACCATATTTTAAGCAGGTTGGAAATCCCTTGATACATAAAAGTAGATTCACTGCCTGTTGTATTTCCAGAGAGTCGATATTTATTTCTGTTCGGATGAGTCCAGTTTTTTCATCAAAAAGTTTGTCTTGTGCATTAGCGAAAGATGGAATTTTAGATATCTTTTTATTGCAATTTATGATTTCTGCTAATGCTTTATTGCCATCATTAGATTTGGAATCTGGATGATCAATCGAAAGAACCTTCAATAGTTCGCAAATAGTTTTTCTTATAGCGACAACAGCACCTAAAAACCTGATCTGTAATTGTTCCTTTTTTCCTGAAATGAAAATAATATCAACATCACAATACGCTGCATTAAAAGGAAATTTAGCCTTTTTTGTTTTTTCTGATTAATTGAAAACATTAAAAATAAATCTCTAAAAAGTTAAAGTTAATTATCAATACCAATAACCTATAATACACTGACATTTTTAAGAGAAGTCAAATGACACCTTGAAAGGGGTCAATCTTCGGTGCCTAAAACGACACATTTTCGGGAGTCATGATTAAAATGAAGGGAGTCATTATAAGGGTTTCATCATATTTTGACTCTCTTAAAGGAGTCATTATTTGACGAAAATTCACTTGGAATAGAGCCATAGGGAAAAACAGAATGGCTTATGGGAAAATATATACTCATTAAATAATGAAGTCAGTCAACATACATGAACACCAAAAAACAGAAATAGAACATTTTATAAAATAAACAAGAACTGCTTGGCATATCAACAAATCGCGTGTAGTAGATGGACGCGATGATGGTGACTGTTTAGACTACAGCAATATAACATTAAAGTTTATGTCTAATAAATTCATTCTTGTGTCGTTTTTCAGGATACGAAAAATTTGGGAAAAACGCCTTTTCCCCGATTTATTTATTGGGATGGCCCAGAAGGGTCAAACTGCGCGCACTTCGAGAAACACTGCATCGAACTGTTTGGAATTGGATCATAATTAAATTTGTTTAACAACCACGAGAGGGCTCAAATTCATCTCCGAAGGTTTTCATATTGCAAACTCCCTTCACCCTCCTTTCTCCTAAAATAATATTAATGATTTATATGAAAGGTATATTTTTAATCGCAAAAATAAACCAACCCATGGGTTCACCTCCAGGGACGCGTTGCGAGTTGTGGGTCATACAGGCCACACAGGTCGTTCAAGAGGCCATGCAGGTCACGAAGAGGTGCAAGTCATAGCGGAGGCCATGTGGGTTTCTTTATTACAAAAACTTGTTATATTATACATGCGATAGAATACTTCAACAAGGAAAATTAGATATTTGATATCAAAACAGTATACGTCATAATGGAATTCATCTATTAATTTTAATAAACTTAGTAACTCGCACGACTTCCATTACGATCCACATGGTCTCCTTTGTGACCAGCACGGCCTCCTCGGTTACCCACAGGACCTCTTTTGCGACCCGCACAGCATCCTTAACGACCTTAATGGCCTGCAACCTGAAGACTGCATAATAGCTAGACCACCAACACAAGTTTTACCCATATCAAATCAAAACTGCTTGAACCAGTAGCAAAAAAAATCAAAATATAACTCAACCAAACACGGTACTTCACCCTGAGCAACCTAACCATAATAAGGATTTTCATAGAATATTGCGGACTTATATAATTCTTGCGGTTAAACCACTTTTCTGCATTTTTTGGTAGATATTTTTCACGGAAATTTTTGCGGATGAGACAAAATCAAATATTTCGCGGGAATTAATTTTCGTGGATAAGCAAATGTGGCATATATTTTACAGACATTTATTTTCTTGGATTAAAGAAATTCCAAATTTCTACAACGCGCAATGATGAAAATGCACCGTATATTTTGCCCCTTTGATGATTTTTTTTTACTATGATACAAATGCTAAACGAAACTAAGTCCGAATAAATTCCTGAATGAACGCATTTTAGAACATGCTTGGTTTGATGAAAATAGTGCTGTCCGCAAACATATTGATAATTGCACAGGTGTAAATCATATCAACGGAATTTTGAACTTCCATGATGAGTTATTCCATAACGTGAAATCATCTAATGAAGCGAATGATATCCGCTCGTCACATATCAACTTAGTAAAGCAGAACATACGTGTCATTGATAAAAGTGATAATTGGAGCATATTACTGATAAAAGAAGCTTTATACATTAAACAGACTCGTCCAACTTTAAACTCCGGACTCATGGCCTCTAAGGAATTGTGCTTATTTTAAATTCGTTTGATAGCTTTTTGTAACAACACTCTGATGATGATTTCGTTGTAAATCGAAATATTAGTTTTTACAAAATTCTTGTTGTGTTTGTTTGAATCTAATCCAAGATTTTTCATCACAATGAATTTATTCGGACTTAGTTTCGTTTTGTTTCTTCTTAAATTGTCATACGGACCCAGATACAAATGCTACCAATGCCATCATCTTTTAAGTGTTTGTATACTGTGAAAAGAAGCGTACAGAAAATCACTAGTAAATTTCATTTTTCCAATTTGATTTAAGATGTGGCAATTTTCATTAAGACAAAACACAATCTCAAAAGTGTAATGCAAGCGTACCAGATTTAGAACAAGATGTGGTCATTAAAGGAGAATTAACGTCAAAATTAACGTGCCTTTTTTTTTCGATAGTTCGATAGTATTGTGAAAGAAGAACTTGTGTTCAAAATTTCAGCTTCATTGCACCATGTTTCATCAAGTTATGACCAAATAAAGTTTTCTATCTTTTTGAAAGTGTGACGTCATGTATGTCCAAGGTTAAGTTCGCGTTTGTGATCTAACATTTATGATCACGCTAACAATAAATGAAATCGATTAACTTTTTCCTTTTCAATTGACTATTGAAATGTTTTTAAACATAAAAGAAAGAAAAAGAAGTTAATGCAGCTACGTCGTAGGGAATACGCGGATGAATAAAGTATAAAGAATAAAGTATTTTTCTATTTGTAATTTAAATTTTTTTTTCACTTTTTAATAAGCTTCCAATTTTAAAGTTAATAAGACAGAAATGACGGTTTGTAAGGCATATGGATGCTCATATCACAGTGGAAGAGTAAGTGAGAAAAACCCGAAACGTTCATTACATCGCTTTCCCAACCCAGAGAAAGAAAAAGATCGTGCTGAAAGATGGGTCCACAACACTGGAATAAAATTCAAGTTGACATCAACGAATTATAAAAAAACATATTTATGCGCTGAACATTTTCATCAAGATTGTTTTGAAGAGGATTTACAGGCAAAATATGTTGGTTATTCAACTAAAAAGACAACTCTAAAACCAGGAGCTATCCCCACATTATTTAATCACAAAACGTTCAACACGATAAATATGAATGGAGAAACAACTCAGAGCAAAAGAACTTCATCATTGAAAAGAAATATTCAGAAGGAACATGATGAGGTACGTGCGTTAAATCTTTTACTAAACACCTGTTTATATCATATTTCAAATATACGTGAGAACTTTTATTGACCTGGTTGTTACTTTATGCTTTGCCTCATTTTTCGTTGTTTTTATCATTTTTTTATTTGCTCTTTTTATTCGTTATTTTATTCCTTTGTTTATTTTAATACTCATTGATTTATCCATCCATTTGTTTATTTATCATTGTCGTTGGACTAATTGAATCCGACAGTTTTTTGTTTGTTTGTTTGTTTGTTTGTTTGACCACTTTCCTCCCTCCCTCCATCCCTTGCCAGTGTCAAAAGAAGTAAAACACAATCACGTGGCCAAACCATTAGTTTCCATTATTTTTCTTGTAAGGTCATTGCCAAGCTGCTTTGCCCCGATGCGTCATTACAACAATCTGTCGACGAACTTGATATCAGAACACATACAAACGATTTTGAAATACTGGTAAGATGTCCTTGAAATAACCAATCTGTCTAACGTCGTAAGGAATAATAGCAGGCGTACGTGTTTATTTCAGGATACCTGCGCTGCTAGAGATTCTGAAGGCATTAGTTGTGACGGAAATTCATCATTCAATCATTCAGTAAGTCCTTTAGGCTCTTTTGACCCTTTCCAAAGACACTTTTATTCTTATCTTGAACTTCATATTTGTATAGACATTATCGCATCGAACAGCGTCAATTGGAATTCAGACAGATATTGACATGGAGATACTTTCCCTCACTGGAGAAAATCGAAAAAATTCTTCTGTTGTTATGAATACCTCTTGCTCCACAATGATTGGAAATGATGACTCTGAGTACTTCAATGATAATGACTTTGAACCCAACGAAACACAATGCAGTAATTCCACAGTGGACACATCGTTCATTAGATTGGAAGCTGATGATGAGGTATCTGTGCTGAAGGATCGCAAGTTTGTTGTTTCAGAAAAACAATTGGATGAGCTGCTAAAGCGAATAACTTGCCCTGAGTGCTTTGAAGTTCCTGTGTCAACAAAAAAGATAGTAAGTGGAACTAGTGTGTCCGTGAGAACGATGTGTGCGCACGGTCACTTGGTTACGCACTGGTCCAGCCAACCATATGTGGGAAAAATACCAGCCTTTAATTTGTTGGTAGCATCAGCTATTGTTTTTTCAGGTTAGCAATATATTTTATCTATTATCTTCTCAAAGATATTTATTTCCCTACGTCAACTGTGATCATCTCAATCGGCACATAATAAATGTTGTTGAATTCCAAAAATTTACTACTTGTACGTTATGTCCGTTGTAACAATGCAACATACTTCCCTTTACTTCATCTTTATTGTTAGGAAGCACATATGAAACAGTCAGGAAGCCTTTGGAATTTTCTGGCCTACAATTTATCAATTCAAATACTTTCTACAAAGTCCAGAGAACTCTTGCTTTACCTGCAATTAACAAAATATTTGAAAGAAGTATTGTTGCTGCTAGAGCCGAGGCTAACAATACCACCGCTATTTTGGGTGACGGTCGGTTCGATTCACCCGGAAAATCGGCAAAATATTGTTCCTATACGTTCCAAGCAGCATCTACGAACAAGATCATAGCGTCTTCAACTATACAGACAAAAGGAGGGAAGGGATCAGCCCCGCTTGAGTTAGAGGGGTTCAAAAACTGTTTGGAACAATTGGAAGAAAACTCATTCAATGTTGGTACCGTTGCAACAGACAGAAATAAGCAAATAAGCAAGTGGCTGAGGGAAAATCGACGGAAGATCATACATCGCTATGACCCGTGGCATTTTGCAAAGAACATCAAAGGAAAATTAAGGCCATTTGCCAAACGGAAGGGATGTAAGATTTTGGCTGACTGGGTCAAGCCTGTCGGCAATCACTTGTTTTGGTGCGCAGAAAACTGTGAGGGTGATCCAGAAATGTTAATCCAGATGTGGAAATCTGTGTTGCATCATGTAAGTAATCGCCATAGGTTCAAAATCTATCCTAAATATTCGAAATGCCGTCATAAACGGTACACAAGAGCTGAAACGTCGAGAAAAAAATGGATAAAAAAAGATTCTGCTGCTTATAATTATTTGGAAAAAGTTGTTATGGATAAACGCAACATAGCTGACATGCCAAATCTCGCAGAGCCTTATCACACTGGGAATTTAGAAGTCTTCCACTCAGTTGTTAACATGTACGCACCAAAAAGAAGTGCATTCGATTACCATGTCATGGACGCCCGAATCAAATTGGCAGCTATCGACTTCAATGCCAATGTCAACAGAGAGCAAGCCACAATTGTTAAATCGCGCAAAGGAAGTGGCAGCGTCGGTGAAAAGAAGTGGAAAATTCAGGTTGCTAAGCAATCTAAGGAATGGGTGGCAAAAGAGGTGAAAAAGCCGAAGTCATATGAGTTCGTCAGTGAGCTGTTGTCTGAGGTTGTGGACCAGAAGAGATCCGGTGTCAAAATAGATACACAATTTCATGCAATCGAAGGGATTTTGAGAAGTCCTCAAAATATCGCCGCCAGTCAAAGGCCTGACGTGAGGGAAGTTGTGGAGAAGCGGACTGTCCTAACACGATTCAAAAAGAAAGGAAGCTAATTGTACGATATGTTATTTTGAAAATTATAATGACTACATTATAACTGATAACTAGCATACAGTTCGAGTTGCAATTTCTGTTCACCTGTTACCGCAGTGTAAACTTTGTAAACTTTGTCTGGGTTAGTGAGGGTAAGGGACAGGCTTAGCCTTCATTATTCAAACACTTTTATAAGAGTTTCTACCAATAAGATTTGGTGATCAGAAATTGGTAAATAGACACACTCCTAGGCTAAAAGTCTAAATCTAAAAATTCCTTGAATCCAGCATATGAATTATCCCCAGACAAGAATTCGCCTCTTATTCTACTGATAACAGATGCTGGGATGACGACACGATTTCCTCTCCCAAGCTTTTCAAAATGATGTACCCAGGCTGTATATTGAGAGTATGCCATGAATCGATAGTTTCTAAAAAAGAATACGTTAAATAAAGCTGGAGGATTTGACAGGCGTTTTTTTGTTTGTTTTTTGTGTTCGTCTTTTCATTAGCGCGACTATCTTATAAAAACCAGGTTATATTCTGTGTAAAGAAAAAATTTTCATTGCTTGTTCTATTTATTTAACAACAATGAAAAAAAGATTGTGCGCAATATAACAAACTCAGAAAAAAATATGCAAAAAAAATATATATACTAGAAATGTTTTCACCAATAAAATAAGATAATCTTACTTAGATGTGAAATTTTTGACGTCCTTGAAGTTTTTCTTGTATCTTTGAAATTGAATGTACGCAGTTTCCAGAACAGTTTTATTGAGACAGATAATATCGAAATCTTTGTGCTCAGTTATACAACACGTGTTTTGTAGCTTATCATCCAACAAATCAGGAAAATCCTTCTTACAACATTTTGATTCTGTTAACGTTGGCATTAGAGTACAATGATGACAATAACACCAGTGCAAGTTTTCCAACCGACTTGAATTCAAATTGTTGTCGTCATCATCTTCGCTACTACTCACTGTGTTATCACCGGGCATGGTGGGCTCTTCGTTTGGAATACCTAAAGCCTTCATTTCTGCTTCAGTATATTCCGGCTCGTTCATGTATAGGCCATCCTGTTCAGTGGAAACTGAATCAGAACTACTTTCAAAGCTTTCGCTCAGTTCGTAGACACTGGATGAACCTTCAACGCTGCTTATGCTATCTTCGTCCATATATATTATAAAACAGATGGACATACGTGACGTCACAACTCTAATAACGGTTAGTTGTGGAGCATGACTTAAAATGCTTATTTAAAGCGAAATAAAAATTTTTAACAAATTTGGATAAAGCCATTTAATTTGTAAAAATATAAAGTTTTATTTTAGCCAAAGTTGTTTTTTGACGTTAATTCTCCTTTAAACTTTTTGGTTGAAGGTCTTTCTTTTCGTTTGAAAGAACGAGGTATTACATAACCATTACCTCGTTTAACTCTGACAGAAATAACAAGGTTTTCACCGCAACCTAGTGGTGATCGCATGTGGTTACATTAACCTATAGCTACTATTATATAATAATACTTCCATTGTGGAATTTTACAACATGTGGTGCGGAATATTCTTTTGTCAAAGGAGCCTTTAACCTGCTGTTTCGTATGCAGGAAAAAATCTTTGAGTTAATTTTTAGTATAAAATAATAGTTAAATTCAAAAACTAACATTTTATAGCACATGGCGCCATTTGTGTAAAAACATGACATCATCAATGACATCATAGCCCCTTTGTCAACTCTCAATTAAACAAATGAGCCTGTGTATACAATTGTGATATATCAACCATCTTATTATCAACATGCTTCGTTTTAATAAACAAAGACAGTTGAGACTTTCTTTACGAACTTACTCAAATACCTGATCTCAATTTTTAACAAATAACAACAACTAACAAAATGAACAGTTAACAACAATCTTGATTGAACTATTCCATCACTCTTTTGGGGAGTCAAATGACCTTTTTTGTGCTCATCGATTACATGACTCTCAAGGGCAGTCAAATGACTCCTTAAAGGAATCAAAATGGCTAACGCAAAAGGAGCCATTGTAAAATAATTTTAAATAACTTCTTTTAGGGACTCCTTTATGAATCCGTGTAAAGTAAAGGAGTCTTTTCGTAAATTTGTCAATTGAATCCTTTAAAATTATCAGTGATATATGACAGTGTCTTATATTATAAACGATACCTCTTTGTTGAGTAGAGAATCTTTGTTGTGACTAAATTGATACAAACGAAAGTTAAGCAGCAAGGAACATAGTTTCTTTTATCTTTGTTACAACAATTAAACATTAAAATGAATCAAATGAAATTTCAGTAGAAATGAAGACGAAGACAACCCCATCAACTTCCAGTCATCCTGAAAATTTATATGGAGAAAATGCTAACTTGAAAATGCAAATAGGAGAGTATAACCAAGTGTTACTGGAATAAGAATGTCACATCATCCTGAATTTGAAAAGTGTCAAATCATCCTGAATTTGATCTTTTGTGTGTCAACATTATTTTCTTCAAAATTTCCCTTGGTATCCCTTTTTCAAGTCCTGCACGATAGATGGCCCAGAATTAAAGCGGGAAACTTTTGGCTTTTTTTAAAACAACATTTTGTGTTTTTCTTCTGTGACGCACGTGAGATGTAAGATTAACTTAAAATGTTGAAGAAAATTCATCAAATTCGGACACTTCTCTATAGTGGACGAAAGGTCCCGTAATTGTCCGCTAGTGTGTATATGAATTCTATTGTCGTTGGCGTGGCCCAGCGGATAAGATCCAGTATTGGGAAACCATGTCATTGGTTCGAGTCCCTGGGCCGTTGAGACAAGAGGATTCTGGGACAAACAGTTATAAGTAATATATAGATTCCCAAAACTTAAAAGAAAGTCAAAAGGAGAGAATGGATGTGGAGAATTAGAATTCTATACTGTAATTAGAAGTATTAAATGAGATAAACCATTACAGTTAAAATAATGGAAGTAACCTGTTTATAAGTGACAACTTATATACAGTTTCTCCTTCAATGTTAAATGCCATTTGGTCAGCGAAGTCTTTCTACAAGTTATCAGAATCTACCATATCAAACTTGAGTTATTAAAAAGACTAACTAAACAGGTTTGTTGTATACATGAGTAACACGTTAAACGACGAAGTCACTGTTGCATGACGAGCAATATATCGCCTAGAAGCCGATCTCAATTATCTCCAGACGTTAATCACTTTTTAAGGGTTGGTTCCTACTAGGCGAAAATCGATTAAACTAGCGTTAATTGTTTAAAAATAGGAACATCTCAAAATTTGCTCGCGTTACGATAATTCGCAACAAACCGCTAGAAGATTATTTTATATATATTTTTTTTCGAGAATAATTGCATTTTTTCGAAAATAGATGCAATTTAATTCAAAAGCTTGACCTCAGTTTCATATGAATTTAAGCAGACATTTTATTAAAATTGTTTAATAACCAGATCGATTCAAGAGTAAAATTCATTACGTTGCAAATGTGGGAGTGACTCCAGCAAAAAAAATAGTCACATAACCATAACTGGATGATGGCCAAAGGGATTTCTTCTTATACCAGCTTATATGATCAATTAATTAACTGCACGACTTTAATTGCAATATACAATATTCAAATAATTTAGTAATGTGTGACAAACAAAATATAAGAAACTGTCTTCCTTTTTTGCGAAAAAACTAAGGACTGAAGTATCATACTGAATTTTTTGACAGCTGGCTACTCAATGCTTTCTGACTGAGGTGTGCAAATCCATTAACGGTTAAATCCGGAGTTTGTGAGCAACTTCTTGAAGACTTGTAACTCTCCTTCCTTGTGACTCTCCTCAAAGCTCGTACATATGGTGTATATTCAGTGCACCTTGGAATAGCCATCTCGATTGTGTCAAGACCACGACTAATTACAACACAACTAATTTTATCACAAGTTGATATTAGATTTAGCTGCAGGCAATGCAAGTAAATTTTTCATTATTATTTTGTTGGTTTGAATTAAACGTAAAACAAGAACCATATGGTGCAAAACAGTAGCAGCATTTCTATATATACGAAGAAAACAGATACAAATCCATTCGTTCGACTTTTAAAGGCTAAGTTACACTAACGCCATTTTATGTTTAAAAAACTTTCCTTAATGTAAATAAGGTTTAATTAAGAAACAGCAGAAACTTTTATTGCTTAAAACAAAAGAACTATACATAGTGAGTTGTAACCATGGATTAAAATATTATTTAAAAAAAAAATGTATAAGAGCCAAAAGAAAAAAAACAAGGAAACAAACAAACAAACAAAAAACGAATTATATTTATTAATTTAAAAATTATATTTATTAATTTAAAAACGAAAAATCCATACGAAATACTGCGTTTTTGACAAACAAAGTAAACCAAAATCGTTCAAATAGCAAACAAGAATAGTTATACGAGGTTCAAAAGTAAGAACCGCTCCTAATGAAGCTTCTTATTTATTAACTGTAACTGTGCTTCGAAGCACGAGGCATTACTAACAACAAAATACTACTTAATTTCAAGTGATTTTTCGAATTGGAACTAACTGAAATCCTCTATTTTGTATTTCATGAGAATAAGATCCATTTTTTTTGTGAATAATTGGTAAAATACGAAAAAAAACTATTTTATGTTTTGATAAGCTTTTCAAAATTTCTAGCCTGCGTTCGTTCATTGCAATTTATATAGTTTCGTAAAGGAAATTTCGCAGAGTCTAAAGCGTAGACTAAACTGCCATTTCGGCCGGTGGAGTAGTAGTAGTAGTAGTCCAAGGGTGTTTTAATACACAGGTATTCGCATTCGCTGCTACCGTAATAATGAATAATAATAATAATTAAAAGAGAAAAATCAAAAACTTTCTTCCTTTCCGCATTCTAGAATGTTTGTCAATCAGGATAGAGAGATAATAATATATGGACATAAGAAAAAACACAACTCGAAAATATCCTTTATGGGGATTTCCAAAGGTTAATTTGATTGGCTATTCATTCGAACTACCGAATTTCACTCAGCAAATTCGAGCGAAATAAATTATAAATTACAGATCCCAGAGTTCAGTTTGCAAAAGAAAACAGCATTTAGAAAGATATTAAACAATAATGGTCGCAAGATTGATCCCTGATGAACTCCCAAAACAGTTGTAAGCCATTCACTAAATAACGACCCGATACGCACACGGATTTCCCTGTCAGTGAAGTAACTATGGAGAAACTTAAGGCTTCTGTGGCTAAGTCCATAAGCTTTTAATTTCCCGTTAAGTAGGTCGTTGGGAAGACAATCAAAAGCTTTTAATTTCGCGTTAAGTAGGGCGTTGGGAAGACAATCAAAAGCGTTTGAGATGCTTAGTGATGTGTAGCTTATTATTTGCTTGTAAAGATATATAATTGTTTAATAATAATATTGGTACACAGTCATGAAAGTGTGAGTAGTTTGCCACCCTGTTCATTCGTGTGTGTAACTCATGTAAGAAGGCATCTCTATGAAAACGTTTAACGTTTCGATAGATACACATACCTCTTAGGCTCCAGCTTGACGTATATCGGTTTATCGGTTGAATAGCCTAAGTCTATATAATACAAAGAGTTTTTCCTTGGGAAATTTTTGACACATTATTCTTACATGTTATGAATTACCGTAAATGACCGAATAACCGTGTAAATATTTACAATAAGCGTCCTTGCCCAAATAAGCGCCCCATTTTAAACAAATCGAAAATTTAAATAAGCGCCCCGGACGATTATCGGTCATTTACGGAATTTAGAAGCAATTATAGAACTAGTAAACTGGTTATTGGGAAATATCGATATATCGATATATCGATTTCATATCGATCTAACTACGGGAAGTAATGGTTCACTTACGAAAGAACAATACCCAAATTTTGTCTCCACCAAAGAAAGACGTACATAAGTCTAAAAACTAATGCTTCAGTCATAAATTCTCAACACCGAAACAATTTTTATTAACTGAAATGACAAATCATAGATTGCAAGTGATCATTGACACTGCTTGAATTTTTGGTATAAATCTGGTAAATGATGGTTAATTGATATGGCATCCTTATATTTGGTGGCTCATACCTACTTTAACGAATTGGTATAAAAAAAAATGGATAATGTAAAGATGATAAAGGTTTGTGTATATAGTTATTTCCAAACTTATATATTAGCGAATTAATTTTTCTGGAAAAAATCTTGGATGACATTTTTAGTTATATTTTTTATTCATTCAAGAAAACATTTTTGTACTATTTTTTTATCCTAAAATTTCGATACTTGCAAGTGCCACAAGTACCATCATGAAAAAAATTTCCCAAAAGCCAAAAGTAGTAAAAATATGTTTACGTTTGCATTCAAAACGGAGATATTGTTGTATTCTATATGTTCGTATTGGTTTTTTTTGTTATCATTTAGCAGTTCGCTTATGATATCATATTAGCAGGTCACCCATAAATCCACCTCTCCCGAATTTGACCTCATCAGTACATCCAGCCTCGTGTTTAAGAAATCCATTGTTTCAATAATGTTTTATTACGTTGTAAGTATCTCTAGTACCAAACCTCTCAGTAGAACGATTAGAAGCACATTTGATATTTACAATATTCAACTATAACAAAACACGGCGTTTGAACAGAACTCGGGAAAGTTGTATAGCTGAACAAATTGTTTGGTATGATGAATATTTTTCACTGAGCGGAATCACTTTGTGTGCAACGCAGATAGAGGCTGCTTTTTTCATTTGAAAAATACCTTTTCAAAGGTTTAATATACCCAGAATCCTTTATTCTTTATTCTTTAATTGGCAAAAGGAGGGCTTTGCAGTTGTTCTTTCTTAATCGCCTAGTGGAGACCCGGCTTTAATATTTAGAATCTTCATAAGTGTTTACCTAAGTTTTATTTTAAATGAAGAGAAGAAAATATCATCTGTTTTGATGAGATCAAGAACATTACTAGTTAGTAAGAAGACTGAGTGTTATAAACAAATCGTAACTGAAATTTAATGTTTTTTCTATCTTTCAAAAATCTGTTCTCAATATAAGATCCTTGGTCACATTCCTTTAAATACTCATCCATATTACTTTTTCACACCTTTTTCATTATACTTGTCCAGGAATTAACTAATCAAAAGAAACGATTCAAAAGAAAACCAGAAGCAAATTGGGAAGGGAACATTGAAAATGATTTAAAGATAATACTGCTTGGTTTTTTATTCGTTAGTACCCAACACAAATTTTACAAAAAGATTCTTATAAAACTCTTTATTGTTTGTTTTTGTTTTTGTTTGTCTTAGTAGACTTGCCCTTTTTTTCCGTGTCCGTGACCATATCCATAGTGTCGTTTGGCAACATATCCTTTTATACAAACATATTTGTACGTGTTGATAATTTTACCGCTACAGCATGCTTGATATTTCTTGGGTCGGTAAGCTTTGCCGTTACAGCATTTCTGGTTTTTCTTGCTGATGATACGTCCACCGCAGCAAGCAAGAAGATACAAGTTGTAGTGTTTACCATTACAGCAACCGGTTGTGCTGTTTTTGATGATTTTACCATTACAGCAACCGTGGGATTTAAGATAGTATGGTTTACCGTGACAGCATCCTTCCTTGCTCTTCAATATAATCTTTTTACCACAGCAGCTTTGTGTTTTGACGGCATATGGTCTACCATCACAGCAGCTTTGTGTATGTCTGTTGGTAATGGTTCTACCACAACAGCTCTGAGTGCTTCGTTTGAATCGTTTACCATGGCAGCAACTGTACCATGCAGTTTCGATGATTTGTCCACCACAACAACTTTGTGATTTCAAGTTGAATGCTTTACCATTACAACAACTTTGCCAGCTTCTTTCAATAACTCTACCACCACAACAGGCTTCTGTTCCGACATGGTAAGCTTTTCCATTACAGCAGTTCTGTTTTCCTCGTTTGATAACAAGTCCGCCACAGCAAGCTTGTTTATTAAAGTAATATGGAACGCCATTGCAGCATCCTTGGTAGCTCTTGTGGATAACCTGGTTGAGACAGCAACTTTGTGATCCAAGATGGAATGGTTTGCCAGCGCAGCATCCTTGTGATTTTCGGTTGATGACTTTTCCACGGCAGCAACCTGATTTATGGAAATTGTATGATACGCCGTTGCAGCATCCTGTTGTGGATTTCTTAATTATGTTTCCACGACAGCAAGCTTCTGAGTAGACGAAGTAACCCTTTCCGTTACAGCAGTTTTTACTTTTCTTGTTGATGACTTTTCCCCCACAGCAGGCTTGATAGCTAAGAGAATATGCAACGCCATTACAGCAGGCTGTTGTGGATTTCTGGATGATTTTTCCTGCACAGCAAGCTTTTACGGATACATGATAAGCTATTCCGTTACAGCAGTTTTGTGTTTTCTTGCTGATAACTTTTCCACCACAGCAGGCTTGTGTTTTGAACAAGTATGGGACTGCGTTACAGCATCCATAGTGTTTTCGTGGTCGGATTTGGTCCCCGCAGCAAATGTGGGTGTGGGTATTGTAGCATTTGTCCAATTTTCCACATCTGCCAGTATATTTTCGTGGTCTTACTTTTCCGTGACAACACAATTGTGTTTTGGGGTTGTAATATTTGGCGTGATAGTGGCTTCCACCTGTAAATACGAAACAAATATTTGTTAGTTCTCATTTGAGAAGGTAACGAACGAGGACTTCAGTGTATTAAAAACTGAAAAGGTCATTTAGGTCATGAAAAATAATAAAAAATAAAACATATAAAATTCATTCACAAATTTAAATGAACACATTGTGATGTTCCATCAAGATTTCTTAAGTGTTTGTCAGCCAGATTTTAACTTGTTCAATACTTGATATACACATGATAACTTACATAAGGCTTTGTATCCATAACCATAGCCGTGTCCGTATCCTTTACCGTAACCATGTTTTTTACCGTAATAGTAAGGATTAGATGCGTCACTTTTTTCCACTTCTTTTGTCTCTTGTTTCTCTTCTTCGGCATATGCAACAAGGCATAGCGCAAGAACAACACCAATTACAAACAACTTCATCTGAAAAGAGAAAACAAGACTGTTAATAACCATGGAAGAATGAAGTATTGATCACTTCAATCATATTAACCATGTAAAAACGTTGCATACCTTTCCTTGTTGTTGATTCGTCGGAGCAAGGATGAATCTAAGTCAGGACTGATGCTGTTTGTTCTGAATCACTGCCTTTTATATTAAATTCTAACCACATGCTTGAATGGAGTTATCTATTCCACGTGATAGTTAATTGGTGGATAATTATCGGTGGTCAAGTAGTCAATATCACCAATATTAATTACAACCTACACTAATTGGTTGAGATTAATTGAACAAAATTTGTCTGTAATGCTTATTGTTGCTTATAGAATCATTAACTCTTATGTAACATGAATTTGAACATGCTGTATTAACAATTTACCCTCTGGGCTGTGTTTTTTGTATGACTACACTTACTGCGCTTTTGAACAGTGTTTTTAATCAATAAAGAAAAAGAAATATCGACATAATTGTGACCTTTTGGAGTGAGGTACTAAGATCATTGCGATAATGTTTCTAGTAATTGTATAGTATATGCCAGTAAGATTCTGTTGTATTTTCGACACTTTGATGTTTAAATTATCTCCCATAATATCATTTAAAGTACATAGTACCCCTTAAAAAGAACAAGTACACAATTATGTTGCAAAACAACAGGAAACTGGAGAAAATGCAACTTCAATCCGGTGAACATGATTCTGAAACTATTAAGATTATATAATTTTACCGTTAATATACCTCTTTGAATTAATGCAAACGCTTTAAGGACCGTTAATGTTCATGTTTTTCACAATTACGAAAACTCGTTTCAATTCTGTGTAGGAAGGGTAAAATCGCAAAGCTTCTGTTTATTACATTTCAAGAAGATTGGTGTCTCTGTTTTTCACAGTTTCCAATTTTTGATAAGGAATTTTTTTATTAGTTTAAAAAGATTAAATTCAATTCCAATTTAATAAAAAGCACTTTTCTCGAAGAATAAATATTGATAAAAGACACTTGGCTAGAAAAAACACTACAATCTCCATATAACGAACAATCTCCATATAACGAACAAGGAAGTGAAAATCAGTTCATTAGATCGAGTTCGTTCGTTGTATCTAGAGATTTTTAAAAGGGTTTGTTAAGGGCAAGGAAAAAGAACTATGTTCGCTATAAAACCAGATTTCGTTAAATTGGCGTTTGTCATCTTGTGATATAAACTCGCACCAAATGATGAAAGTGTCTTGGCATTATATTTTGTTTAATTGACAGCCCAAATTTGTAAACATTTTTGTTACGGAACAAATATCACGCCACCTTAACAACCATGTGCAATATTCAAATCTGATAACAATAAGCTCATTAAAACCATGCTGGATGAAATATCCTCGAAAATAGATTATATTGTAATGTCATCGTCTTGCCAAAAAGCCGCAGAAAAAGAAGGAAAAATACGCATTCCTTGATAATTGGCGAAACTACTTGTTTAGGGATTTCCACTGACTATCGTTAATTGACCACATTTTATTGCCATGTTTGCTTTTTCGAACCAATTTCATTTTGTAACGAATTTAGCTAATGGTGGCATTAAGACTTTAATTTTAGTTGTTGACGTCCTTTCCGTGTGCTTTGCGGGAAAAAAAACACTTTAGAAGGGAACAAATTTGTCAAAAAAAAAAAATATTTTGAGTCTTTGGGCCATCCATTTTAGTGACTTTGGTTCATATAATGTGAGTTTACACGATTTTCAGGCCTTTACAAGTTGCAAAAAATTCCAAGAATATCCAACTGTTAAGCTGTTTTGTCACAAAATTATGTTTCTGTCTTGAATGTTGATTTAGCTTTATTTATTCTGATTATACAGCGAAACCTCTCTTGTAAGAAACAGTAAAACCTCTCTTGTAAGATACAGTAAAACCTCTCTTGTAAGAAACAGTAAAACCTCTCTTGTAAGAAACAGTAAAACCTCTCTTGTAAGAAACAGTAAAACCTCTCTTGTAAGATACAGTAAAACCTCTCTTGTAAGAAACAGTAAAACCTCTCTTGTAAGATACAGTGAAACCTCTCTATAGCGGATATTGATATTTTTCTCACCTAATCCAATTAAGCTAAAAAAATGATATCTGAGCCTGTGTATGTCTACCTAAACGGACACCTCTCTATAGTAGACACTTCTCTATGGTAGACACTTCTGTAGAGTAGGCACTTCTATAGAGTAGACACCTCTCTATAGTAGACACCTCTCTATAGTGGACACCTCTCTATAGTAGACACCTCTCTATAGTGGACACCTCTCTATAGTAGACACCTCTCTATAGTGGACACCTCTCTATAGTGGACACCTCTCTATAGTGGACACCTCTCTATAGTGGACACCTCTCTATAGTGGACAGCTCTTTATAGTGGACACCTCCTCGAAACGAAATAGAATCCAAGTATAAAAAAAAATAAGTAGTTAAGATAACATAACATAACATAACAAGGAAAAAACAGAACACACAGAAAACATTGACATTAGACTTAAAAAGACTCGAAATATTAAGAAGAGAATTTTAAAGATACAATAGACCTGGTAAAGAAGTTCTCGTTGTTAAGTCGGAAGTCAGGATACTACACTGTAAATTGGAAGGTTGGAGGTGGAACCGGAGAGTGAAGCTTCTCTGAATTACGATCGTGCTAATACAAAAAGTGACAAAAAAAACTAAGATGAAGTGATAGAGAATCCAATTTAGATGATAGATCCAGACCAATAGCATAACACACACTGTGATGGATGCGATCCAACAGATTTCGGCAATCAGATGAAGTATCTCCCTAAGCATAAGGACGACTTTTTGATATTCTTATGCTTATGCTTGTGTTTGCGTCACAGTTTTTTTAAGTGTGAACCAGAAAACAAAAAAACATAAGAAATTTTTCTTATATGTTTATGATGTCATTTTCGATTTCTTGTAATGCGCATGCTTACGTTCCTTATGTTTATGCTTATGTCATAGATGGGAACGAGGCTGAAGCAATCCAACATTTATTGCATTCGATTTAGGAAATAGATTCAGGATCAGTCCTCCTTGAGATGCCATGATAGCATATGAAGTCGAGAAGAACTACTGTCACGCAAGTCTTTATCATCCATTGAGATCATTGGCTGAAATGGAGTTATGAAGCAATTGGTTAAATGTAACTTAGTCTTTGAAGAGTTAAATGAAGAGATCAGAATAAACCATTTCTCAATAGATCGTATAGATGAGCAGTCATCTCAACGAGTCATCAGACTTTCCAGTAGCGTCATCAGCATAGATTAGGAAGTGAAAGTAAAAGTGATTTACAAATATTCAGAAATTGATGAATCATAAAGCAATCGTCTGTAATAACAAAACCTTTGATCGATAAACTAAGAAACAAAGAAATTGCTATCGAAAAAGGACAAAACCAATACGAGTGAAACATAATCTACTGCTATCCTTGTGTCTTTGCTTTAAGTTCTACTTCAAAATACAACTTTTCACGTGTATGTAGAACGTGCAAATCTGTTAATGATGTAATTAACTGACAATATTCTCCCAATGGTTTGATAAGAGATAGACCTTCTTTCTAAGCAAAATCCACAAAGAAAACGAATCCTTTGTTTCACTTACGTCCGTCCTTGTTGTCGTCGTATTTGCGTAAACTTCCTATTATTAGCAGACAGATGATCTGGCAAGTTTTGATGAAAGGAAGTAAAAGATTGAGCCCAAAACAGAATCTTGGAGGATCGAAGCATTGATGGAATAACTGGATAAGGATGTCCCACCTCACACAATCTTAATCTTACGATCGCATATAAAAGAAGAAATAATTTTTTAAGCCCAAAATCCCATTTCTTGTTAAATAGTCTGGAGATGGTCGTTTAACAAAACATGTTCATTCCACGGTGGATGTGCTTAGACATGAGTTGGCCAGGCAATCGTTTCTCCTGGTCTCGAAAACCTTACTAATGATTGAAAGTAGATCATCTATTTTAGAATTACGAAAATTAGACCAACCTCCAGGAATAACAGAAGGAAATTGGGAAATGATGGGAAACACTAGACAGTACAGGAGACAATTCAGAAGAACAATAACTGGAATACACCATCAGGTCCAGTTGTTTTAGATAGATCTAGCCATGCCACAATCACGGCAACTTTATGCAGAATGACAACTGGATAGAGGCTTACCAGATTTGAGAGAAAGATTTGGAATTGACCAAAGCCATAGTTTCTTTTACCTAATTGTCACTATAAAAGCTGAAAGGTCTTAGTGAAGTGTTAGAAAGAACGAGTTATGACCAGACCCTCAATATATAAGGTTCCCTCCATAAACCAGGGCCATATCAGGGTCAATATAAGAGGGGGGGGACAATACCAAGAAACAAGAAATGTCTTGTCGCTCACCATGTTTGGGCGACGAAGAAAATTTTGAATTCCAGGATCTCTTAAACGGCCTTAATTAAACGGCCTTAATTAAATTTAAGAGTTAAATAACTTTGGCTAATTACTCATTCCCACAGCTTAAAATGAATTGTAAAATGAAATGAAATGAAAGTCTAAAGAGACTAAAGATTGTACGTAAAATTCTCTCGTGTCCCCTTAGCTTAAGAACGACAAACTAGCACAACAAGCAAATTCTATTTTTTGAAATTCAGTAATAATCACTTCCCAAGGTCAGCGTCACTTAGGTGCATGCTTAGGTTAAATTTCCTTTATAACTGAGTATTGTACCGCTTCAGTTGATGGTTGGAAAGAGCAACTCCAAGTTCTTTCTGATATATCAGAAACACAGCAGCAAACAGCTTATACAGCATACAAAGCTTTTCGATTAAAATATACTTATTATTTACGAACGATAGAAGTCTTTGAAGAATATGTCAAATCTGTTGATGACCTTTAAACCAAAAAGAGCATGTATAACTCTTACAGAACACCAAGATTTATTGTCATTAACCAACGGTTGGAGTAGGCATTAACGCACTAGCCACGAAAGCTATCTTTTGTCAAGATCACTACCCTACCTGAAAATGGAAAAACATCTAGGGAAATAAAGTGTCGTGTCAACGAAATATTTTTAAAACGAACAAAAGAACAAACAGTTATTATTCATGATAACCTCACAGTACCAAACCCTAGACCTGAATAAAGAGGAGATGCGTTGAGACTTAGATATAATGAAAGACTACCGAACCTTCCAACCTACTATGCATATGGTGAGAGATTTGATGAACTGCACGCAATGTCCTGTAAAAAAGGTGGGTTTATAACGCCATGACGATGTCAGAGATGTCCTGACTACCTGCACTGATAAAGTCTCCAAGTTGAACCCCGTGCCCCATGCCCCGTGCCCCATGACTGGCGAAAAGATCCAATTACTATGCCCAAACACTGGTGACAAGTCGAGGCTGGACATCAAAACCAGGGACTTCTGGACAAAAGGAGAAACGGAAGTAAAAATAAAAGAAGTTAGAAATAGAAATAGAAGAGATTTTCACAAAAAATAGAAATGTAGTCAATATATTTAACAATTTCTTTTTGTTATATCACTGATTCCTTACCTATAGAGGGATTGGAATTTTATCTGGCATTTTATCAATCTGACGAGGTCGTTTCGCAAATTGCTGGTGGCAATTTCCCAATCAATATCGTTCAGATAGACGCTAAGGAAATTGCAACTATGCTGTCCCAGTCCATAAGAAGGATTCTATTACTGAGAAATCAAACTGAAGACCAATTAACCTGCTTCCCTTTTTTCCTAAAATATTTGAAGATCAACCTTCATTTTCTTAATCTCCGTATCTATGGACGGCAGACATCAGAATATATCTGTGGAAGGGTTATTCCACTCAGCAATGGCTTCTCAATCTTGTCATTTCCTAAAAAATACCTGCCAGATCAGGAAAAATTGAACCGATTCTAATAGATCTTTCTAGAACCATCGGTGGGCTTCCTCTTGTCCTGTTAACAGCTAAACTCTGGGGTTATAGTCTGGGACAAAAGAGTATTCAGTGTATCTATAGTAACTTCACAAATAAGCGAATCAATTGCAAGTTGACAATACCCTCTCTAAATTCGAGTCTTCGTCATAAATTATAAGTTGGTGTAGAACAAACTTCATGGTTTTCAATCCGTCAAAGTTTTAATTTTCAATTTTTAGTTCTTGGGAATACTGAAAATTAAGTGTTGATGGTTATATCATTGTTGCAATTGACGACAGTGTCAAGCCGCTGAGTGTCACTATTTTTTAAACGTATTGAGGATCTGTGTAATCGAGCCAACCAGAAAATCAATACGATCTACCGAATTCGCTCTTGCATTGATGTTCAGAAATATTCCCTTATTTGCTGTCTATGTCATGTTCTACATCAGATACTGTTCTGTTATTAAACCACCTACCATGTTTTAGTTTTGCGAGCGATACATATAGATTGTAAAACATCCACTGGTGACATTATTTCAGTATTAAATATTCACTACTCATTGAACAGTAGATATTCGGCAACCGAGGTCTTCAAGTCTGTAGCTTTATGTGAGACTTCATCACTAATTTGAGACGTGGTCATTTATTATGACTACCTAAAAAATCAGATTCAGACTTTATTAGCCAAAGCAATGTCCTATGTGACGAAATTAAGAAATTTGGTAAGTTAATTAAGAAAGTTAGCCTTATTTGAAAGGAGGCGGATAATCTTAATCGAGTTAGAAACTTCGAGTTAGCCGTTGTGGTATCATAACTTCGAGTTATGACGGAACAATTGTCATTTTCCAGTTTGCTAACTCGAGGTAGGAAAAACAAATTCGTTTTCGAGTTAATAACTCGAGATTGGAAAAACTTAATTTCTTTTTCGAGTTACCAATTCGTTATAGGAAGGACATAAATTCACTTTCGAGTTGCTAACTCGATATTGGAAAAATATATTTTCACTTTCGAGTTACAGCCCGTGTGATTGGATTTTCTTTTTCTGATAATTTTCCCTAAATGCCTAATAAAGCAGAGAAAGAATGTTTATTTCTCTTCTTTTTTTTAATTCACAGTTCACCAAGTCTCCGTTGATGTTCTTTAATGTTTGAATGTTATACTTTGCTGTTTTTGTTGTTTTTGCTGTTGTTGTTATTTCTTGGGGATGAAGGGCCATTATGAAATATGGAGGATCAGTCCTAAATAACTCAATATTATTACCACTATTCTCTAATATTATTACCACTATTCTCTAATATTATTATCACTATTCTCTAATATTATTACCACTATTCTCTAATATTATTACCACTATTCTCTAATATTATTATCACTATTCTCTAATATTATTACCACTATTCTCTAATATTATTACCACTATTCTCTAATATTATTACCACTATTCTCTAATATTATTACCACTATTCTCTAATATTATTATCACTATTCTCTAATATTATTACCACTATTCTCTAATATTATTACCACTATTCTCTAATATTATTATCACTCTTCTCTAATATTATTATCACTATTCTCTAATATTATTACCACTATTCTCTAATATTATTACCACTATTCTCTAATATTATTACCACTATTCTCTAATATTATTATCACTATTCTCTAATATTATTACCACTATTCTCTAATATTATTACCACTATTCTCAGCTGTTGCTTTTTTTTAGTTGTGAGACAACGGGGAAGTCACTTTCAATCAATGTGATGGCTTTATGTCTGTTCGATTTCATCTTTATTGCTCGAAATTCGAAATTTTTCGAACAAATAATTTGATCTCCACCACACTGTCATTCCTGTTCTCCACCACACTGTCATTCCTGTTCTTTGATTAATTACAATTAATTACACCTGAAGATAAAATTATTTCGAAGGAAGAGGTGGTATAAGTTCCATGGAGAAAGAAAAAGTACGTGTAATGACACAAAAACCAGACTTCTGTCTGGACAGTAGTTATGTAGAGGACAAACAGTTTGTTACAGAATGCCTCGTCTTTAATCTCTAACTCGAAAAAGAATTTAGGTTTTTCTCATCTCGAGTAAGTAACTCGAGAGTGAATTTATGTTTTTCCAATATCAAGTTACTAACTTATTATTCGTTGTTAATAACATTTTAAAACAAGCTACTGCATGTTTCAGGTCGAAATAACAACAAACAACAGTTTTGGCTAACTTTTAGAAGTTCGAGGTTTGCGGTATATAGTAAAATCTTAGGGTTTTTTTCCGAAAGATAAAGATGATCCATACAGTAACAAAAAGACCATCAGTGAGCGTCAAAATCGATTTTCGATAAAAACATAGATTGTGCGTAACCAAGAAATGTAAATCATAAAAGAATAAATCAAGATTGAAATTTTATCTTATTGATTCCAAATGAAATAAAAATATTTAGAAATCACAAACTTCGTAATGTGTCAACTGTATCACAACTATTTCAGATTGCAGGAAACCTTAAGCTTGAATAAAAAACATAACAAATGTGACAAAATATTGATGAAAATAATCGCCGAATTATTCAGACAAAAATTTGAGCGGACAAGGTGGAAATAACGTAAAATGAATTATCCAACCTCTAGCTTTATGGTCTTTTGCTTGTTAAGCACGTATTGAATGTGATCTCAGTAAAACTAGTTGATTCTGCATATGCTAGATTATAGTATCTATAAAAAGGCTGAGGAGATTTTATCATATCAAAGTGTCAACGCAGTCTGTGTTGACTACTTAAATTGTGCGTGAAAAACATTCTCAAAGTTGTCAGCAATGATGTCAGTATTCAGACTTTCAGCATCCCCAGTTAAATAAGTTCTTTATGACAGCAATTAAACTTGAAAAGGCTTGATAATGAATGTACCACACAAGAACGTCAAAACACTTGATATTTGTTTTTTACAGCTTTGTTGAAGCATTTACCAGGTTCACACTCTCCGACGTGAAAAATAGAACTGTACACTTTGTTAGCTGTTAACAAAACCTTGCCCAATGACACTCCGCTAAAAACAGATAAAAACAAAACTCTTTAAAGAATAAATTTTGAAAGAAAATGTCTAATATAGTATAAAAGAGCAAAACGTTACCATCAGGATGTCAGTAAAAAGATAGTTTGGTGTTTTCTGATATCGTTGAGAAAATGGTTGTTCACATGAAGTTCTTCATTGTCGGTTCCTGCTTACTGTCTTGCGTGCTTACCATGACTGACAGAGAAGTTCACACGAAGTTTAATCAACTGTTTTCTGAGATTCAAAACTTAAAAAAGCAGGTATCTCATGCAGCAGAATTCTGCAAAACTTTATCGAAAGATGTTTGTGGCCCATGTACCTGCTTAGATGATTTTCGTCAAACAAGAGGCTATTACTGCGACTGTCAGCAGCTTCAACCAAAACGTGATTGTTTGGAGTTCTTTGTCAAAGGATATAAAGTCAGTGGCGTATACAAGATCACCATGAATTCGTGGTATCAAGGCAAAATTGTACCTGTGTATTGTGACCAGGACACTGATGGTGGGGGTTGGACAGTATTTCAACGTCGCAGAGATGGTTCAGTTCATTTTTATCGAAATTGGGATGAATTCAAAAGAGGATTTGGAGATATTAGAAATGAATTTTGGTTTGGGAATGAAAAATTGCACGATCTTGTATCTCAAGCGCACTTCAAAGGAAATGAGTTAAGAGTTGACTTGAAAGGTTTTGGTTTTCAACGGTATGCGAAGTATTCAACCTTTAGTGTTGGGACAGAGCAGTCTAAATACAAACTTCAGGTTTCTGGCTACACTGGCGATGCCAGTAATTATCTTTCATACAACAACAACATGATGTTTTCAACGTACGACCAAGATAATGACGGCTATTCATCATACCATCGAGCACGTTCCTACGTCGGAGCTTGGTGGCATACAAGCTCTTTGTATACGTCTTTGAATGGTTATTGGCGAAACGGTTATGGAGCATCTTATCGTGGAAGTGGAATATACTGGGGAGGCACTATATATTGGGGGACTGAAATGAAAGTCAGAAGAAAAGTATGAACTAAATCAGAATCTCTATATTTTCATTTGTCCTGCTTGTATCTGCATTAAGCAACCTTCTTATGGGGCCTTCATTTTTAATGTTAAATCTTCTTCAAAACTGTCTGACTTATCACAAAATATATTTGATCTTTATTAAGAGTGAATTTTAATATATACTCTTATTGTTTTATTTTGTTGTTGTGTACTGCCACTATATATTACATTCAACACTACATATCGCACGACTATATGTCGCAGCTCAGCACTATAAGTCGCAACTCAATACTATATATAACACGGATATATGTCGCAATAGTGAATATGATTTTTTTCATTGTTGTGACTTATAGTGTTAGGTTTGCGACATACAGTTGTGTTTGTTTGTTTTTTGTTGTTTATGTTTAACATGCTTGATGTATAAAAATAAAATCAAAAACCATGGAGTGATTTAGGGGCATGTTACACGCTGGTGAAGTGAAACTCAAACCAGAATGAGACTACAGATCGGTTTTAAAGAATTTTTATTTACGGTAGATTCACTTGGCCCAAAAGCATCGTCGTAAAATGTTGTCACTCCTGTTTTCTAAGTTTTATTCCAAATCAAATCCTTTCATCTGGTGGATTTTAAACGATTAGATGATGTACCGTTTCTTGCTCCTACAAAATCTTGTTTGTTATTTGGATGTGGTCTTCCCATTGTATTTCTTTTCCAGTGGTGCTTACATATCTACAATTTCACTTTAAACTGACTGTTTTGTTTTTTACTTTGATGAATTTCAATTTCAATATTTCCTAGGTTGATTGATATTTATAGGGGGTTGTCTAGTTGTCTGCTTAGACTTCCTCAGCCCAAATGGGGGCCTTTAAATACTCTAGGACCTCTCATGAAAAACCCTCAATTAGAGTAGTTCTTTCATAACTGCTAGGGCTACCCTGGGTAAATAATAAATAATCCTAATATGATGATAATATAATAAAATAATAATAATGACACTGTATTATGTTATGTGAAGAATAGCAAATTCAGCATTTCTGCATTGTGATCATTCCCATAGAGCAAATGAAAGTGTGTATATATGTCACTTCTATAATAACAATAACCTTAACTTCAACTGCTGAAATCGAGCAAAGATATCGAGCAAAACCGAGCAAAGATATGTTTTGGTTTGCAAAAATCAAAAGAAAACTTACACCTTATCGGAGAGAGGTCGGAGATATTTTGTAATATAACGCCAATTTCATTAACAGCAGCGGCGGATCTAGAGGGTAGTCGCAGTTTGTGGAGGAGCACATTAATATGATTTCTGTTTTCAGTCTGTATCACCAATGGACTTATAAGAACGTTTTTCTTTAATACTTTAATAGCTAACATTCTCCTTCACAAATTCTGACTACCCTCCAGATCCGCCGCCGAACAGTTCTGTTGAAAATGAGGCTAGAACACGAGGTCTTGATTAGTTATTTTATGAATGGTATCTCGTCCAATGCTGCAGAGTTATCAAAAGGAAACATAGTGTAGATAAATGAGAAAGCATACTTCATGCAAACTCGAATTATAGCATAGAGGACGATTCCTAGTTTTGAGGAGCTGAGCATTCAGTTTCTTTTTCGTACATGGAAAAAAGAAATTAAATCCAAGTGTTTGACATTTTGAGTTCAAATAATATTTGTTTGTTTTCTTATTTTTAAGGAACGATATCCGTTTGAGCTTGGATTTCCTAATTTGTGGTTTTAACTTAAAAGTTCCTAAGCTGTGCAAAGTTATTGAAGTTTACCTTAGTGAATTCCTTGAGCAGTTCTCTATTTTAAGACAATTTTTAGCTTTAAGTTCCTAATAGATATATAGATATATAGATTATAATAGATATATAGATATATAGATTATAATAGATATATAGATATATAGATTATAGATTTTTAGTAGAGAATTTGCTTGATAAAGTTAGCTTATAGCTCACGAAAATTTACGTTTTTTAACAAATATTTTTTTAACTCTCTTTAATCAAACTATTCCTGTTTTCCGTTGTGTTCACAAATTTATAAAATCTTCGTCCTTTATTTTGTATTTTGAATAAATTCTTAAAACATTTCCATTTCTTTTTAAAGAAAAGAAAAAAAATGACAGGAAATATTCGTCAATTGTCATTTACCAAGAATAATCCAGAAGCTTATGATCAAAGTAACTGTTAAACGGTTGGCTGTCAGTTTGCCTTCACTTCCTTTATGATTCTTATTGCCAACATTGTCCGATGTTGTTGGTTGCGCTTTCTTAGTTGTTGAAGGTTTAGTCGTACCAGTATCCTTCACAGTTTCCGGTGTCAATTCTGTGGTTGTTGTTATCGCTATGATTGGTTTCGTCCTTTCCTTTGCCATTGGTGTCGTTGTGCTGGCGGTAGTTGTGGTTGTGGTTGGTGTTGTCGTTGTTGTTGGTCGTTGTGGTGTTGTTCTTGTAGTGGTTGTTTGTAGTGGTGGTGGTTTCTTTGCTGTTGTTGTTGTTGTTGTTGTTGTTGTTGTTGTTGTTGTTGTTGTTGTTGTGGTAGTTTGTGGAGCTGCAGTGGGTTCCAATCTTTCTAACTCGGATTTCATAGCTTTTATCAGAGGATATGACCCTTTTTTACAAAAATGTCCAGTAAAATCATCAAAGTCTAACGCCCATACCATGGCGCCTAATAAGTTTTCATTAACGAGTAATTGGACTTTTCTTCTGATTGAATCTTCATCGTCGTAACCTGCCCAAAGTCCAGTGTGTATATTATAATTATATGGCGATAAGGCTGCAGTATCATTGTTTGTGCTTGTCCATTCCATGGAACAAATTTCATAGTAAGCCAAAATACCCTTAGCTCTCGTATATTGGCCTTTAGTTCCAGCGGTGGAAGCTTTTGAGCCAATTTTGTGGCGAAAGGGATTATCCAACATGAATGTGCGACCGTATGTAGCTAAACCCAGGACAATTTTATTTCTTGGCATTCCACGAGAAACCCAAGTCTTGATCGTTTTGGGTACAGTGTATTTAGAATTAGCCATGGACGTGTGATGTCCGGTAACTGTATTCCAACCTCCATAAAAATCGTAAGTTAGCAAACAGACGAAATCTAATACTTTAGCCAGATTGGATACCTCATAACCATTATCAACGGTCACTTCATTAGCAGGTACAGCTGCTGTTAACAATAACCGTTTCCTTCCCGATTCCTTTGCTTCTGCTTCAAAAGCTTCTTTAAGTTCGTTACATAACAAAGTGAATCTATGTTTATCTTCAGGTGGAGAAAACCGTTTGGTATCCCCTACATACTCCCAATCAAGGTCTAGGCCATCAAAACCTGAAAGAAGAAGAGAGGGAATTGTTAATACAATGCTTTAAAACAGCCGTCCGAATCGAAAATACAGCTGCTAGAAAATAATCTTTATAATAAGCGATTCTGATTGTAAATGTGTGGAAACGCGATATCAGATATAATAAAAGATTTGTTCTGAAACCAATTGCATTTCTTATGGATATAACACTTTTCCTGATAATTTGATGAAAACATGAACAGTTTACCGTTATTCCTAACATAGCGGATTGCTTGCTTGATGAATATTTTTCGTCTTTCTTGAGTTCGCACCATATCGGAAAATGGACTGGTATACAACTCATGATTCCATCCACCAACAGCTAGCAAAGTCTTCAGTTTAGGATTCCCAGATTTCAACTGATTGATCTGCAAGTGAAACGAAAGTATCATTGTAATTGGTGCAGTTAGCTTATCAAAATAGAAAGAAATGGCAATATGGTCTGCGTGGAACTTATTTTGGACAAACAGTACAAACAGGTGTACATACATGGAACATACAATGTACAACGAGAGTAAATCGATTTCCTCTGCTTAACACTCAACACGAATAATGTCAAAGAGGCTGTTAACCCGCACGTTGAGAGCTAGGGCGATAAAGAATTAACAAGTATAGCCTTTTAAAAACATTTTACAGGTTCATTTTCCTCCAATGAGTTCCCACTCCCAACACCCTTGCTCTACCTCTCAATCTTGTGCTGACAAAAAATAAATCACGCAATCCAAAAGGATTAGTAGTACCATGTTGTAGATCTCGAAAAGCTGATCAAAATTTGGGATTGCGTGTTGACGTCGAACCGTTACGCTCATCCCAAAAATGTTTTAGACCCAAACTTTTACGTCAACCCATCGCCAATATCAACCCAATAAATTTTCAAATTTTTCAAATAATAATAGATGACTCATCGTATACACAGTCGTGAAAGTATTGGTTTGACTAGAGCAGATAATTTCATGCCTGAAGTATCACTTTATAAATAGTAACAATTCAAAATGAATTAACAATTAACTAACCCTAACACTTATTACACGCGACATATTACGCAATCTGTTTCTAAATAACCATGGCATTTAGTTCCTAATCAAATGATGGTAGTAACCATGGATACCCATCAAACCTATCACGTGCTTTTAAATTGTGAAATAAAAAAGCATCCTTTACACAATCTGGAAATCGTACGATAATAACACAGTATAAATGTATAAATACATGATGTCGCATATGTCGTATATGTCGTAAAGTCATGGATATGACTTTACGGACTAAGCCTTGAAAATAACTCCTATAAAAATATCTAAAATATCTGAAACCATTCAGAAATGTTCCAAAACCAAACTATTTTGTGCCCCGATACCTAGGATATTACATGAACGCAATATTGAACACATTTCGGAAGAAACAACCTGATAAGCACAATTTCGTTTGAATGTTATGTGGACGTCTTTACAACGTCTGAACGCTCGTATATGGACGTCTTTACAACGTCTGAACGACGTTGTGCACCTGCTGAGAACAGTGCTTCAATGTTGGTCCATTGTGTTACATTTCTCACTTCTTTAAAAAAAACTTTTATACAGGGTTGTTTTTTCATTTCCATCTCACAATCAAACTAACAAGTACTCGTTTAAATAACTGTTTAAAGATCTTCGACCCAATGTCTGAAAAGTGTGTCAACAAATGTCAATTTCACAGCCTCAGCGTTGAAGCTATGAGAATTGAGGGACAAGCAGCAATTCAATAGCGAACAAGGATTGTGTATTGAACTTACCTGTCTGTACAACCACCGATCGTTTCCTTCAAATTTTTCAATCTTGAATGTAGCGTTATTAATTTGAGCGAAAGCGTACGATATGTGGGTACATAACTTCGGCTCGATATCACTAACGCTGAATTGAGCATATCCGTTTCGATACTGTGCCCAATTTGTAAAATAACAAACTCGATAATATTCAGGTACCACGTGATTAAGACACAGCATGAAAATAACTATTGTGTACAACTGATTCAACTTCATTTTGGTTTTTTGAATTCTCAATGAAAATGAAAACATCAAAATGACATTTTGTCATTAAACATTAAAGTATCTGCTGAGAGTTATTAGCACACCATGTGTTGCGTTCATGATGTTATTATCTTTATTGGGGTATGTGGTAACGCTCCATCACTGATATTTTTTGAGTACGTTAAAGTAAATGCTCAAATTGCAGACTTTATGAAGACCACCACGTGGGAGAAATTTAAACGAGCGTCCCATTTGTTCAGACGCAAGTTGTTTGATATTAACGATCATAATTAAGACCATGATTTTCTGAGTGAGTTTCAAATTAGAGAACTTTACATCATGCTGTTAAAAGTCCAAATCAAAGTTAGATTATTTGAGATTCGTTAAGGTTATTCATAGGGTTTTGTTCGATTTTGGCCAAAATATTATTCACGTAAATACTTTATAGAAAGAGTAAAACAATCTTTTCTATATTACCTAATAGAATAAATCCGAAATAAAATCGAAAAAAGCCCTATGAATATCCTTAACGAATCTCAAATAAACTCATTGTGATTTCGGTTAGTAAAAAGGATTCTGTAAATTTCTTTCTTTTGCAAAATAGCCATGCTGTCCAAAACTTCAGTAGAAAATACAAGACAGTTTAATAATACTTCAGCAAATCAAAAATTGACACGATTTAGCAATTAAAAGTTATTGAATTATTATATCTTATTTGTTCCGTAACGATTTTTTCCTAGTGTTTAAAAACTCAACTAAAACCAAGGAAAAACTTTCAAAAATAAATCGAGAGCAAATTTGATATTTAAAAGCAACACTTTTTAGAAATGAACATCCAGCCATGGAAATGATGATGATTCATGATGTCAATTGGTTACCTGGTGATAATAATTGGTTAACTGGTGAACGTAATGCTATAAAAACTACCTGAGAAACCACATCATTTGAAATTAACTGTTTCTTATATAACACTATAATGATTTAGAACACAGATTCGCAATTTGATTGCTTAATGAAATTTGTTTGACAACAAAAAGTATTTTGAGCTAGTGCATTAAGTGAGAAAGTGTTTAGAAGCCAACTTCAAAGAAATCTAACTTCACCTTGTTCCGTGACATTTGCCGTTGATTTGGTTTAAATCGTGCTCATAAAAAACTTTCAACATAGGAAAGACTGGTCAGAAATATGGACCGATTCGAATGCCGTGAAAAACTAAAACCCATGCCCTGTCGCCCTTTGCTTCAGACGCGAAGAACTCCTTGTGCTAATTGCTCAACGCCTGTTCTAGCTCTAGTTACACATAACGGATAGTCATGTTTCGTGTTCAATGTTGGGACGAAGAGTAAAGCGTTAACTTGCGAGCTAAAGGAAGACAGGTTGTTTCAGAAGAGAAATATAAGTTATGTTTGGTTTAGTCGTCCGCTTTTAAAGTTATAGATCGGTCTCATTTGGTATAAAACCAATTTTACATTAACAAAAACCCTTTAAAGACTCATCAATTCGTACGTATCTAAGGTCGAGGTTGATATGCAAGCGTGAAAAATAATTTGGACATGATGATACAAACCCTTTAATATTATGTAACATTAGGATTTGATATTCATCGAGATATATTAAAACAGTAAATGTCAGCGGAGTCCGTCTATTGTTAGTTCAAATTATACAAAGATTTCTTTCTTCTGTCGTTCTTTCAAACACTACTCTATTAACATACAGCCCTTTACATTCAACTGCAATTTACTTGCAAATATATCTATAGCAACTGTGATTTAATAGATACATATATTTATACTTCTCCTTATCTTGAATAGAAATCCTCCCCCTTCTCCTGAAAATTGGTGACAAAAAATGCAAAACAAAATCCATCAACACTTTCATTTCTTGTCCTCTCCATCACTTGACCTCTCCGTAGTCCATTCGGTCAGAAGTCGGAACATCGGGCAAAAAACATTGGCCAAATAATCTTGAAACTTAAAAGACCTTTCCGAATCTCACCGTATTATGTTGATGTTATCATAGTTCGTCTCATTTCCAATATCTAACTTGGGAAAGGTCTATTAAATTTCTTGAAATTCGTCTCAACTACTCAGAATTGATCGATGCAGTTCAATATTGCTAAATTTTCCGTTGCTGATGTGTTATTATTATTATTATTATTATTATTATTATTATTATTATTATTATTATTATTATTATTATTATTATTATTATTATTATTATTATTATTATTATTATTATTATTATTATTATTATTATTATTATTATTATTATTATTATTATTAAAAAATGGAAACTGTGAAAGTTAAGATTAAAAGTAAATTAAAAACAATTAAAAACAATTATAAACAATTAAAAACAATTAAAGCACTGTTAAAAGCATAAGAATAACAGATTTCCCAGACAAATACAAACACGCACATTTCACCAAACGGGTTTTCTATTTGCTGAAATGTGCGTTAAGCATCCTCCTAAAATCTGCCAAACTTTCAGATTCCCGGATAGATAGCGGCAATTCATTATATACTTAACTTCCTAAATGACTTTTTACCAAATTCTAACTTTATTTTTGGTAGTTTCATGAATTTGTCCTTGTTTCTGGTGTTTTTTATATGTTCGTTTAATTCAAAGTATTTGTTAAAATTCTGTTCATAATAATTACTTAGCAAATGTTTTGAATTTTGTGGAGATCTGTAATGAGTACTAACTAACAAGTTTTTGGATTTCTTGACAACAATTTCTAACACTTCTCCGATTATATTTTATGCAATTCTTCACATATACCGCAACTTCCCCGCCTTTACCATCAACACGGTTTCGTTTTTCAAAGTTGTAACCGGGATTTATTAGTAACAAGTTTATAAGCAACACTAGAAAATTTTTCCAACACGTTAAGCAACAGTACTACGAGGATCTTAGATAAATTAGCAACATTAAAATTTTGAAATAATGCAGCACTACAACACATTTTTTTAAGCATTAGGTGTTTGATTTGAATGTTATAGACTTTATGCTTTTAGGGACTTTAAGTAAACAACTTTAAGTAAACAACTAAAATGTGAGCAAAGGTTTTCAAGACGGGGGACATATTTATATTTTCGATTAATGCTTAGCAACAAATTAAGCAACACTACTACTAAAAAATGGTCATTTTTAAGCAACATTACTAGAGATATAAGTTCCTGAATGTCAGCAAAATTGCCAGTAAACCTCTTACATTTTGATGTAAAACACTCAATCCTTTTCTCGCAAGAAACTCCTTCAAGCCAATCTCTATATTTTTTCTCTGTATAATTGTTACATGAACTGCCATTGCATTGCATAACAAAGAAACTACGAGGCTTATTAGCAATTTTTTTGTCTCGAAAATGAAACTTCGCTTACTTTTGGGACGTGGAAAACCGACGGTTAACGGAAGGATCACCAAGAGAGAAATTGAGTAGTTGAACAAAGATGAAGTCCTTCGGTGAACGGTAAAATCTTAGCCGCTGGCGATCAAGCGAACACTTGATATGACATCATTCAGCGAAAAATGTGGAAGTGGAAAACTAGCTTTACAATGTTTCATCTACCGTAAAAAAGTAATAGATTTTCAAGCAATATCTTGGAAAACATCAATGTTGACTCTGTTAGCTTCACAATAAGATACACACGTGCATAGCACCTCATCGTAGCTTAAAAGACTGCGTACCTAAAATAACAGACTACGTACCTCATAATAAAGTTGTTCATCATTCCATTCACTCTTCTCCAAATGAAAAGTCACATTGTTTAAGTTACCAAATGCATAAACAATGTGTGTACACAGTGCAGGTTTTATATCCCTCCGTACAGAAAACACATTTTCTTTACGATATTGCGCCCAGTTCGTGAAAAAACATACACGATAGTATTCACCAACGCATATGTTTACGCACGTGACCAGAAAAGTAAAGAAAATGTTCATTATCAGAGTGAAAAGAGTCAAATCAAACCAAAGTTCAATTTAAAAACATGTTTATGTTATCAGTACAATATAACCAAAATCAGTTTTGACTCCTTTTAAATTTTGCTGGTTCTTTTGCACGACTACCAAGTCCCTCCTTCTTATGGAATATACTACTCACCTTACAACTGTGCAGATAGTAAATAATAGTGTGAAAAAAGATACAACGATGGAGGGTTCTCGCATGAGAAGAAGATGGTTTCTATCACATCTTGATTTTTACCCAAGAATCGTCTTCGCATTCTGACAGAAACACCAGTTCGGTCATAGTCGAAAGAAATTGATAGCCTTGTAACTATGGTTCGGTACTGTTGTTCTGTTCTGTGTTTTAAGAGGAAGTGTGTATTTTGTCAGTTATATAGCTATATTGAAATACTGGTCATGCAGATCAACAAGATAGCAACATAAATGTTCATTTATTTTGCCCTAGTTTTTATTTTTGAAAAGCGAAGTTTCATTTTAAATGAATTTTGTTTGCAATATTCAGAATTAACTTGTTGAATTTTGTTTGCAATTTTTATTTTTGGGGTAAACCTTGGCTGGTGTGGTATGTTGGTGATTGTTAAAATGATCTACGATATAACAAAACATACTGAATTTTTCCAACACGTTTCCAATCAGTCAGCCTTTTCCACAAACTTCCAAAATTCTTTCTGGAAAATAGTTTGTGTTTATAAAAACCACACTATCAAAAACAAATCTTTGAAAATTTAGGAATTTCATAAGTCAAAGGACTGTATTTGATTAGTAGTAATTTAATTAGTAGCAATTTGAGGGAATCAAAGAGACAACTTCCAATATCTCTACCATCTTAAGACCATTGCAAAACATCCTTATGATAAGGACGGCTGTATTGATTCATAATCATTAGAAACTTCCTAAATGTGTCAAGAAATGTGTCATGTGATGTATCATGTGATGTAATGTAGGTGTACAAAAAATGTGATATATTGAAAATATCAACGAAAAATGGACAATATCCTTTTTTTTATAAGGAACGGTTTATAAGACACTAGGACTTGGTTAATCAAAAACCTAAGAAAGAAACTGAAAGGCTGGAACATACCTGAGTGAGAAACTTCCCTATAGATGTAGAATTCAACGCATCCTTGACGTCATCATCAATCATTTGATAAGGATTTTCAATCGAGTATGTTTGTTTCTTGATGTATCTTTTTATAGCAATTTTTTAATTAACGCCACATTATTTGAGGGCGGCGTTTAATTTCCTCGTATCAAAAAAATGTGGTATTTTTACGGCGTTTGTTAGAAGAAATATGGTATATACTCGAATTTTTATCAATATATGTCAATTTTTTGGAAGTGTAATAATTCGGGTAAAACTTGTATCAATAATCAATAATATCAAATCTTGATAGCACATTGGTCGATAAACAAATTCGGAAAACTGGAAAAAAATAAATGTTGTGATCAGAAAACCACGGACAAATTGAATAGATTTTTTCCCATTCCATCGATCTACCCATCTAAAAGGCCGTTTACATGAGAGCTGAAGTGAACTCAAACTGGTTTGAAATCTCAAACCGCTTTGGATTTTGTCTTCGGCGCTCAATGAATTTTTTGTCACTGTTTACACGACATCGGGAGAAGTGAATTTCACTTCGGGTGTAGTTTTACTTCGTAAACCCAAACCCAATTCAAACCGGTTTGGGATTTCAAACCGTTTTGAGTTCAGTTCGGCTCTCATGTAAACGAAGTCTTACAGTTAACAGAGAAACCCTTCTTCTGGTTCTGTAAATTATACGCAGATTAAATGGACTCTTGAGGTTTACTTCATTTAACGATATTTGCTTTAAAATAAAATGATTTTTCAAAGTATGAAATTGTCCACTTCAAAACAGACCAACATAAATAATGATTTCTTCATACTTTCTTCTTGATATCGGTCGTGTATATACATGGATAATCGAGACATTATACTTTCAGTTCTACCCAATCATTATCAGTAATGATTCCACTAATGATGCATTCATTGTCTTGTTTATTCAGTTTTAAAAAACAATTTCGAACATCTTTAAAAGGATTTTGGTTTTCTAGAGCGCCAAATATTTTCACTTCCTGGCTTTTACCCTCGTCTGTTTTTACGTAATAACAAATCTGTTTCTCTTCTATGATACACCTTTTGGAGATCCAATAAACCTGATAGTCATCTATGAAAGTGAAAAATAAAATTAATGTTAACAAAAGATGTTGTTTATGTTAAATGTTGTGTTTGTTTGAAAAGAATTCCTACGAAGAATGCAGAATATGAGATGGATGACACGTAATTTTCACACCATATTTAATTAAGTTATTTTAAACAAACTCAAATACAACATCCAAGAATTACAAAAAAAAGATTTATTACGCAATGCATTTGTGTTTTTTCAGAGAGATCACTTCCTAAACAGAAGATATGAAACAAAAGAATATCTCGGAAATCCGAGAATTTCCGATTGGTTTTGCTTCTAACCATTCCCTACCTGGTGGTTTGACAGGGGGGCTCCCTTTATCTACCCATCTTTCCAGTGAAAAGTCTTTTATCAAGTCCACCATGTTTAACAATCTGTGTTTAGAGCACCCACAACGCCGTTAAGCAAGCAAAATAACTATGGAATATTTTGTAGAAGGATTTAATATATCAACAGGGGAATTTCGACTTTGTGTATAATGTAGGGGATAAGAACAACAAGGAGGATCAACAAAAACATTCAATTAAATAGCAAACAAATGTTGAAGACAACTATTAAGCTTTTTCAACAGTGTATAAATCCACGTGTGTATGTAGTGTTGGTTCAGAAAAACAAATGTTGTAGTAATTTTGTTTGTTGTGATTCATATTATTGACATAGATAACAAAATCTGGATGACCGAGGATATGGAAGAAACAAAACAGTACGTCAATTGTCTTGGTCATAAGACATTATTTACTGTGTAAACCCGAGGTAAACTAACTGCGTGAAGGACAGTGTAGAGTTCTTTCTCGAAACAACTTGCAAACAATAGCGACGTACTTAAACTTGCATTACTTCCAAACAGTAGCGACATACTTAAAATGGAATCATAATATATATCAATGACTTTAACCGTTAATCTTTACAGCACCATCATGTTTTCCTAACTGTGCACGCATCTTCAGTCTTCCAGTTTTAACCAGTGATGCCTGAAATCTCACTTTATCAATACGTGAGGCTTTTATACTGACCTCGCCTCTATCCCAAGAAAAATTGAAATTTATAAGAAATTCAAACTCTTTCTTGTCAGAAGCAACATAATTTCATTCGTATCATCAGGCGAGATGATAAAGTCATTCTGACCTTTCTATCTGTTAGAACGATTACTAAGCTGATATGTAAATATTTGACAGTATTTCAAAAATTTGTGGACATTTTTTAACACAACAATAAAACCGCAGCATAGTTAAAACTGCTTTTAAGTGTACACACACATGTACGCCTATTCTTAAAGGTTAATGTAATTAGCACTGGTACTTACATTTATATATTGAACAAAAGTAAACTCGCTTATCTGATTTCTATATGCGTTATGTCTCAATGGCATTTATTTCGATTTTGTTGATAGAAGTAACATGATAGAAGGTTGTCTAGACTTTCGTTTAACAGGGGACTTAACGGTAAATCTTCTGAAAGAAAACTTGTTTAAAGAAATTTGTTTAATGAAGGTGGGGAAAGATAAAAATTAACGTTTTGCCGCCAAAACACAAATATTTTGTCAATTGGAAATATTCATGAAGTAAAACAGCGGCGGATGTAGAAGTATATGTGGAGGAGAGTGTTAGCTATTAAAGCATAAAAGAAAAACGTGCAAATAAGCCTGGGGCTGGGGGGGACAGACTGGAAACAGAAATCGTGTTGAAGTGCTCCTCCACAATTTTCGACATGAATCCGCCGCTGTAAAATTTACCAATAGAGTATTCAAAATGGCGACAAAAACATAGACGAAAAAAAAACAGCGAACCTCCAGGAGATCAAGATGTTAAAGTCTTCTATCCGCTAGTTTCTAACTGTGTCTCGAAACGTTTGAAAGAATAATTTTTCTTGAGAACAAGCTTGCTATATATGGATTGATGTTCCAGATAATCTAACAATATAACCATGGCAACGATATCTCACCCTTGATAAAGGAGCAGAAGGTGCTAGAAGGAGCCTGGAAACAAAATTTCACAATAATTATTGTTATGGATACCTAAAACACCAACAGAAAAAAATAGAAATAAATTTGCAACCATATTTCAGTGAAGAAATTCTGCTTTGTTTATATTGTTGTTGAAAATTATTTAAAATGATCAGTAATAAAAGTTGACAGTTTGATTGCCAACCTTTTGTTATACCAATACACTGTTCCTTAACTATGGCAAAATGACACCAGGTTTAAGTACGAACAAATACGCCACTTAAACCTGAAATGAACATTATTTGACCTGCCACTCACCTCTGAAACTGGTATATTTGTTCGTTCGTGTGTTGTTTTGGTTTTGGTTTTGTTTGTCTTGTTACTAGGACAACGTGCTTATCTTTGAAACGCTTTAGCTTATCTTTTGAGATTTGCTTAACGTTTATGTTGTTGCAGAGACCACTTTGATAAGTTGTAGCCATGTTGTATTGCTGTTACATAAGCAGTGTAGATATAAACAAATTGTTGTCATGGAAATTAAGTAAGGTAAGGATAACTTTCGGAATTCTGATTAATACCCGGATGTTGATATACTGCATCATTGAGACTCACAAAATACCACGTTGACATACACCTCGATTCACAACAATTTTATAAGGTTTCATACTAAAACTAATATTGGGGATAAATCCACCTTGTGGTTATTGCAAAGTGGCACATATTGGTGAATCACAACCAACTTTAAAACAAAGATCGAAGAAACAGCAGAAAGAAATAAAAAACATGATATAAAACAGAATGAGATAACACAGAATGAGATAACACAGAATGAGATAACAGATCACTGTATTGAATGGGACTGTCACATGATATAACTGACATGGAAAAAAGAGACTATTTATTTACCGTTTTGAAAGAAAAGAAAAGAAACGAATAGTTAAAAAGTTATTCCTGTCAAAATCAAGTATAGAGGTAACATAAAAAGTTATCATCAAGTTTCCAATAAGTAAGAAGGGATCTTATTGAAGCTTACGGGAAGATGGAATTTTTAACGTTTTAAACAGTACAATACTTTCCAAAAGAAATAACCTTTAAAAACTTCACTTCTACTCAGGACAAGTCAAAAGAGAATTTCAAGTTAACGTCACGGTGCAACATTGTATCCGTGTGTAAAACATTTTGTGCAACATTTCTTGTAGTTTTCTTTGTGACGGGAAAATAATGTTTCGAAATTTGTAACCCTACGTACTCAAGTTTGCATTGAATAAGAGTACATTAATCTGAAGGATTAAGAGCTACAGCATTTCTTCGGATTTATATTGACTTCTTTATCTAAGACATTCTTCGCAGGACCCTCATTGATGACAGTTCTATTAGAACAGAAGAGGCTATCCTTTTTTTGTTAAGTAAAAATTTGAAAATACAACAAATTTTCATAATTTCTGTCAACAGCAGTAGAATCCCGGTAAATTGAACCCTCAAAAACTCGAACTTTCAATAACTCGAAAATTTAACATTCCCCTTGAGCTAATACTCTCAGAACAAATCTCAATAACTCGGACACTCGGTACCTAGAACAATGTTCCATGGAGGTTGGAGTTATCGGGAGTTAACTTCGAGTTAACTTCGAGTTAACTGTTTCTCTACCAACATTTAGTATTCTATTTATATTTTTTCATCTTTATTATTCTATTTAAACTTTATCATCTTGTTTTCTCAGATTTCTTTTGCTTGAATTACTTTTGGACTTCATTATTAATATAAAGGAGAAAGCTTTTGTAAGAATAGGCTAGTATACTAGATGAGAAAGAATGTTTTCGTTTTGTTTTTTGTTCACTTGCCAGTTCGGATCACTACACGAAAATGGCAATTCACGATTTTTCCATTTAACGATTTCATGTAACAAAATTGCACGGAAACTTCGACCAACATTCCTCAACTCTCAAGAGATAAGGCAAACATTTACAGAACATTGGTTGCAACGATTTCTTAAGAGAATCACACTAATGATATTTTCACAGACATCGTGTATTCTTCGCGTAAATGGCAATAATTCGGCAATTCAGAACTTAAAATTCAATCTTTGCAAGTTCATGGACTTTTCAGCAACTCATAAAATATCGCACTGAATTGCTCGTGAACAAATCTGTTATGGGACGTTTAGAGAGCTATTCTGACGAAAATGTTCTTCCATCGCCCAAACATCCTTGGCCTTTCTACTTTAAATTTAATCTTGTTTTCGTTTGAATCACTTACACTGCTGAAGACTGACCAGTAATATTCCTCACACATCATGTTTTACTTAAGTCGTCGTGGAAGTGGATATTTACAGAACGCGACAATCCAATGTTGTGGGCATAACATAATTGTATCGGCTGTGTTGAAGTCTAAAACGGTGTTTTTAAAATCAGCAAGGTAGAAACATTTTGAGAATTGTTGTAACTATCCCTTATGAAAAACTGCTGCTTGACACCAATTATCCTTTTATAACGAACTAAAGAACATTTGTTTTTCTAGGTATCCCGTTGTAACAAATCATTTTGTAAACTTTCGAAATGAATCCGACATAATAACAACGACATCAAAAGTAAAGACGTTGCCGACACATTCAACTATGTTCTTTTGGGAATAATAAATGCGCTTGCAACAACAATATTATTTTGTAATGATTATCAAGGATAAAAATGGAATACTATTTCGGTATATACATAAACTTTAACATTTTATTTACATTCTATTTCTATTTACAGTGTATGTAAAAAACTTTTATCGACAGTATACGTTGATTTATCGGCAGTATACGTTGATTTATCGGCAGTATACGTTGATTTATCGACAGTATACGTTGATTTATCGTTGTTTCGTTCCTGTTACTCCTAACAAATTATATCAAAAACTGTTGTCAGACTGTTGATTTTTTTCACTTTAGACACGGAAGTACGTGGACCGAACGGAAGTACGTGAACTATGAATATGTTTACGGCGGCTTACTCCTTAGAACTTTATCAATAATGAAATCCCTATTATTCGCTGCACCATCTTTTCCCATTTTCCCACTCCTCTAAATAGGGGCCTCGTGCAATTGCAAAGGCAAGGAGGATGGCGAGATGTTGTCATGGAAATGAGATGAGATTAATCCATGAATATTTGGAAAGCAGCAAATCACAAAGCAATGAATGTTTTAAAGACTGAATCTGTTACAAACGTTTGATCTATGAAATAAGAAAGAAAGAAATGCTATCGAAACAGGATGAAAGCAATACAAGATATTATTATTATTTATTATTATTATTTCATATTTTAGGAGGTTGACTACGTCAGAAAATATGAATTTCTGTTATCAGTGTAGGACCTGCCAAAAATTATAAAATAAAATAAAATACTAGATAAGATGATTAAAAATTAGATAAAAACAGCAATTTGATGTGGATGAAAACAAGAAACTAGCATTGTGAAAAAGTAGAACGTTTAAGAGTTAGCATACAATGTGCATCCAGAAGATAATACTATGATAAAACTTGGATATGCTCAGAAGTTTGTAGGAGATAGCTATCGTATGGAAAAAGATCTAAATCATTCAGGTCCTACTGAAAAATATAAACTAAATAAAAAATATAACTAGAGGCAAAAAGTAACCACGAATCAAGATACGAAAGAACCTCGGTACGATGCTGTGCAAGAATATAGATTAATTAGATGCTAGAGATAGAAAATTGATGGTTTAAAAATGCAGGACCTACTGAATAACTTTTAAGTAAAGAAAAACTATAATTCTATAATTCTTGCGGGGTTTTTTTTCAGTACGAATTTAAAACATAACTTTTCAGGTTGGGCGTAAAACGTGATAATGTGCTAATGATGTACCATATTTCATCTATTAAACGGTCACCCTCTTTTAGGCGCCCCTCTCTAATAAGCGCCCAGCCTATTTCGAAAATATTTTATTAAAAGCCTCCCTTGAATGAGCGCCCAGTCTCTAAGGGAGACTATTATAAGTGGCGCAGTGATAAGTAAGAGAAAGAGATGAATTTTGTTAAAGCTACAACTCTAGTAAAATTATTCAATTCGGATGAAGACGTAGATATTATATAGACAACTTCTGCAATAGAATTATTTGTTAATATTTTACTTGTTGTTTTAAAATCGAAAAAAGCCCTATGGATACTTAAAAAATGGGGACTTATCTCAGTGTGACTTCGGCTATTACACTTTATCTTTATTTTCATAAAGGTTGTTTGATTTCAAGTTTACAGAGGGTAGAAGCTTGTAAATGAACCTGATAAAAACATTTGAAAGCCATCTTTTGACTTCTGAGCATTTTAAAAACCAACCAGAAATGCTATTCAGGATATTCCGTTTATTTTGTAGCTAATTTTTAAACTCGGATTCCTTATAAACTCCTGTAGCAGCCTTGACACTCTTACTTGAGGGACAAGATATTCTTTTTCTTGTTTTTTTTTTTTTTTTTCAGCCGTCAATCTTTCTAAAGTTGAGAATTTTTCGAATAAGCTGTATCTAGTATATATACTAAAAGCTGTATCTAGTATATATACTAAAAGTAACTCACGAAAAGCCTTGTTTCTATTATGGGTATTCTGCATCACTGTCGGAATATGGGTTAATAACGTTTGCCCTACATGGGTTTTTTGGTGCCGGCTAGTCACACAGGTGTATAATGTGAAAATGATATGTTTGTGACACCAACCAAGAAGAAAGAACTAATTCTTCCATAATTGTTGATTTTATCCTATTTGTTGAGATTGTGATTGAACTGCAATTGAGCATTATTTCGATATACTCCATATACCCCATTTCGGTACAGTATAACCCCGTTAAGTCGGACACGGTTTAAGTCAGACTTTTCTTTAAGTCGGACTAACACCTTGTCCCCCTTGGGACTAAATAAGTAGAGTCTGACTTAAGACGAAGTTCGGATAAGTCGGACTCCCGATAAGTCAGACCGATTATTTCGGTCCCCTGAGAGTCCGACTTAAAGGATAATAACGGGGTTATACTGTATTTAGTTTCCAGATACGACAGCCTTTAAAGTGATTTATAACCTTAAACGTTGGGACCAGTTTCAATTCTGTTCATCAGCACAACACAATTAAATATTAATATTTTTTTGATCAGAAAATTCCTAAAAGAGCTTGAAGATGAAAAACTTTAATTTTACTGTTTTAATATTTTATATTAGGTAAATCACTTTCTTTGACTATTTTATTTTATTTGAGTCTTTCATTTATAAGAGAAATTATTTATTAACATTATTTTATAAGTCGCGCACAAAGAAAATAAGGCTGATGCACTTTTGTGTGAAGGTGTGGTGTAAAAGGTTTTTGAAGAAGAAAATGGAATTTTTTTCATTTTTCCTTTTGTTCATGGGATTTTTTCACCGCGGTAAGAACGATTTCAAGAGTATGACTAAGTGACTTAAAACTGATATATCATGCTATTTACGTTTGTTCTTGTAGGATCACTTGCTCTCAGTTGCTACGAATGTGAAGATGCCACAGAAACAGATTGCAAGAATTCACAACTTTCAGTACTGTGCAAAGAAGACCAATCATCATGTCGGACGGTTTTTTACCAACAACTTGATGAAGATAAAATCTTGCAAAACATCACTATCAAAAACTGTGCACAAGCTGCAACTTGTGGTCTAACGTGTGTGGTGTTGCCCGTCCAGCTAATCCAAAACTGCATGGTAGGAACATGTTGCTGTAACGAACTCTTACAAAAAATTGCTGCATTTTATGTGACACCGCCCGTTTATATCGAACTAAAGAACATTTGTTTTTCTAGGTATCCTGTTGCAACAAATCATTTTGTAACTTTCGAAATGAATCCGACATAATAACCACAACATCAAACGTCGGAAGTAAAGACGTTGCCGACACATTCAACTATGTTCTTATGATATCAATATTATTTTGGAATGATAATCCGGGATAAAAATTGAATATTCTTTTCAGCATATACATAAAGTTTAAAACACTTCTTTCGAAACTTGCCCTGCCTATCATATACAACACTCTCATGTGATTGGTATATTCGTTCAACAGTGGAAAGAAAACCTTGTTATCGCTAGTATATATATTTTTGTTGTTGTTTAAATCTCTTTATTGTTATTGTGTATTTGGGGGAAAAATTAGAATATTTACAAAAATTGCTGTCAGACAGATTCTTGAAATTTCATTGATGTGAGCCATCATTTTCTGCAGTTTTCTTCAAGAAGAAATTTGCAAAAGTCTTTACTGTGTCATAATGGCAGCAATGGAGTGAAAAATAGAACCTTCATTCATCGAATTGTGTATTATCAGTCTCCACCGCTCACCATTCACCGTTCAATAGACAATTTTCTAGACCAGAATTCCTAGTATAACTTAAAGGACCTCTATAGAAATTGTTTGTTGAGGACTAAATTTTGTCATAATGACGTCATAGGACATCTTTGAAATACCCATTAAGTATTTATGGGCTTATTGAGTTTATTTCTACCACGATCCTTCCGTGTGAATTACGCTTTAGCGAATGGAAACGTCCAAGCGGGAAATTTATTGTTTCATCGAGTTACGTCAAAAAACTCATGTGTGAGATATACAATTTCAGACCGTCAAAATTTCATTATGTTAAAAATTTGTTTCAATCATGGAGTTGACAGTCTGTGTATGCCTCGTTCTTTCACTATGTTTTATAACAATTATTCACCGGGAAGTTCGGTGTTCTGGAATTGTTATATAAACACAGTCATAGCATTAAACTTTGCAAAGTGAAGCCCATGATTTAGCCCTAAAAAGTTCTATCTAAGGGTTCCACAAGGATCCCACTTAAAGGTCCCATCTAAGGGCCATCAAAGAAAAAAAAAGGGATCAGTGGCATGTCATCCTCGAACCCAGGGCTTTGGTCTCTACGTACAAGTTATCACGTGATGAAAATAACTCAATATATGAGTTAATTTGGGCCTGCGATGTCAGGGCCTTTCCTCTCGTCGTTTTCATATAAAAAAGAGACGGACGGCTTGGTGTCAAAGTTGGCAAAATGGATTGGTATCCAAACATTCAGCCAGAAAAATAACTAAAGAAATGGGAAGAAGAAATCGATACTATTGCGTCCGAAGAGCCTGTATGATATCTGCCCGACAACCTCTTCTTCTTGATCTAAATCCTATGAAAGTAATTGCCCATCAAGATATTTGGAACGAAGCGAAATTAGCAGTGAGAGAAACATTTGCTGTTGCTGTTGTCAAAACCACGTTCAGATTCGTTTTAACTTTTTCTTGTATTCAGTTTTTATAAAGAAAAACATTGCTCAACCTTAATATCTTAAAAGCTTTTACTAAGGACGGTGGTTTTACTCAAACCCTCTGTCTCACAGCCTTCTCCAACTTAAACGTTTAAATTTGTCGGCCAACGTGGAGGCTTCCCATTTCTAGGGTGGATATTGAGATATCATGTTAAGGAATTTATTTCAAACAGGATAGGATCTTATCTGTGCTGCTTTGATCTGTTAACAAAGTTACCTTACAGGCAACACTTATATCTGGTGCTGCCATTATAGCAGAAAAATTTGTTTGGGATGGGCAAAGTCTTCTTGTGAATATTTTTTATTGACATTTTGGCTCATTACCTTTCCCAATATTCTCCCCCTCCCCCTAACATTTTGGTGCGATAGATTCGCATCTGTGGTCAGATCACATTTATACAATTATATTTATTAAGTTTTGACACTTTTGTTTGTTTATATTATTGAGTATTGATTTTTGCTTCCGAAAAAAGTTGAATTTATTTTTTAATGTTTTGATCCCAGAGAATCATGGCGAGTGAAGCAAATAAGTGTTTTTTAATGTAGGGATTTGTGCATGATACTAAAAAGAGAATGGGGGGTACTCCCTGTAAGTTTCACCAAGATAAGAAGATCGGAAAAGTCAAATAAGACGTGCTACTGTTCCATGCAATTATTTTAACGGAAGAAGAACTTAAACATCATATTAGAAAGATTACCTGTTTATTTGTATTGCCAAGATAAACACTTAACTGAAGACAGGCAGAACTAAAACTTTATATTATCCGTGAGAGGGGATATCTTCAAGGTAACAAATGCTGAAGAACAGCCCATAAGACAGAACTAAAACTTTATATTATCCGTGAGAGGGGATACTTCAAGGTAACAAATGCTGACGAACAGCCCATAAGACACTTATAGGAATTCCCATAGTTTGATTAATTGTTCTTAGTTTGTTAATTGTGATAATTTATCATTTAAACAAAATATTCTTACAAGAACTTATAGCGGAAGGTAAATCTTAGTGGAACCGGAAGAATCTTGTATTGTACAATATAGTACATGCTCCATCTCAAGACACAAAGAGATACAAAGTGTAAAAAAAAGAATTCTCCTCCAAATTATACATTTTCTTGAAAGTTCTTAGTTTGTTAACTGTTAACCGGATAGGTATAGTGACTTCCTTCTACAGCAGTAAACCAGTGTTATTGAATCCAGGTTACATACTGCGGGATAAGAAAGGTTGTAAGCACACTGCGTGGAGTGGATAGGTTGTTTTTTTAAATTCCTCTTATTCTTCTTATTACACAAGTGAAAACTCCCAACACCTCATCTCATCTCATCTCTGTGCAGTCCTAGTTCTTCCAACTCTTGCAAAGTCATTTTATTTTTCTGTTTCCTAAATGACTACTACAACCAACTTCCTCGTTTTCAAAACACCAATTGATCTTTTATTTCCGTAGTAGCAACATTGCTAGTTACAATACCTTTTTCTGAGAGGGTCCAAATAATTTTGGTATTCTGTTATTGACTTGTAGACAACGGATTGAAGGAAATGGAATGAACTGGTAAAAAAATACGCCGATGTCGCTCAAACTGTATGACATTCTCATTAGAAATTGTTGAAATTATTTTCTTGATGTGACGCATTTGTCCAACTTATTATTACATTAATCACATTAACTTAAGATTAACTTTAATGGTAATCTTCTGGAAAGGGAAAACCCCATAATTTGTTTTGATGGGAAAATATGTAAACATGAACATTAATGAATGGACTGTTGATTGAAGCCTTCCTTCGATCACACCTCCACATAACAATTAGTACAATGAATATGGATATTGCCAGTTAAAATTGGAAATCAAGCAGACACGTGGTTTCTAGACGACAATTTAAGTTTCTAACACACGATACAAAAATAGATGAGAAGTGTCATTTGCTAAGATGGAACGTGCTGATTTGGGACAAAGTTCTTGATTATTTACGTTCTCTAACATTGTGCTGTTGCCCACTTTCAATGACGTATTAACTGTAAAAGAATAAACCATAACAAATCAATACAAAACCAGAAATGGTTGTTGTGGTCTAATGGTAACACCAAATTTTATTTTCAGAGGAACACTTGTGATAAACTTCCCAGGTTAATAATGGCGTGAACAACAATTTTGTGAATGCATTGAAATTCCATCAGTGAATTGGATAGGGATTTATTTCATCCTTAGCGAGGCAAATAGGCGAGGCAAATAGTTCTCACAGCAGATGTACTTTATTTTAAGACAAGAAACATTCAAAATTCGTAATTATTTATACATCTTTTCGGCAATGCTTTCGGGGATATTCGGGGATATAGAGGAAGCTCTAATTAGCAGACAGCATCGGTGCAAAAGGTTTGTTAAATAGAGCTGTCCGCCTTTTGGAGTGTCCGTTAATTAGAGGTTCAACTGTTCTACCATATATAACTGTATATACCATAAAGTTGCTTCATTTTCAAGTATCATGGCTGGTACATATTGTCCATAGTCCAAAAAAGAATTAAGAATTCAATCAGAATCCTTTAGGACTAAAAACATTTCAGCCCTGAAAATAAGAAGCTTAAGTGTCCTTATTAAAAAGATGTGTATTGCAACCGATCTTTAAGGTCAGATTTAGGTAATTCATGTCTACATAGCATCACGACCAGCTCCAAATTATTTACATTGTTTTAAAGAATTGAATAAGCAATTTTTCCTTGTTCAACTTAACTATCATAGTGAATGGAGTGAATTAGTTGCATAATCAAATGACTTTCCTGTATTTAAGACACAGATAATTGGATCATTTTCTTGTAGATTAACAGCACATGGCGTTTAATTAATAGCTACCTAATTTGTTATTAATGAACACATTGTCATGCTGGCAATATTATTATCTGTTTGCTAACTACAAAAATTACTTTTGAAGTATAGCAACTAAAAGTCTTGATAAATGTTTGACTTTGTTGAATACTTTTGAAAACATTGAGATGAGAAACATTTCAAAATCTAGAACCAGGAACGGAAATAAAAATAAATTTTATTCTGTCACGTTTCCTTATCAATTTAGAAAATGCATATATCCTATATATCCTATATCAGCCTTCTTCAACTAAAGAGGGATTTTTCCTATTTTATGTACTAATTTTTTCAGGGTGTGAGTTATTATTCCTTCCTTTATGAAGTTAGTATGAATATGTTTCTTTAAATATCCCCCTGAATTAACAACTGGTCCCTATGTTGAACAAAATTCATTTTTGCAAGTACCTTGTTTATGTCAGTCTTATCTGAGCATGAAAATCTTAACAAGTGATGACCACTCTGAGATATTTAATTTCCTCTTTCGATAAACATATTAATGTTGCCATATCCAACGAAGCACATTTTTCTTAATTACTTAATTCATGTTAGAAAACTATACAACTTGAAGCATACAGAAATGGCAGAATGATTACCAAACCAATTAAATGACGGGAAATGAACAGTTATGCAATAGTTAATATGTTGATCGATTAATTTGGTGTGGGAATCAATATTACCCACAAAGACAATGAAATATTTGCTTGAGAAAATTGCTAGTCATTTAATTTTCACGTGGATAGATTTAAAACATTTTTCAATGCGGTCACAATTAAGTATAAAAGGACCAGTTGAAGATTGGAGATCCATCAGTTCACGGATAACTCACCAAGAGCTTGACCAATAACTACTCAAGGTAAGGTTTGTAGTGACTTAGAAATAATGATGAAATTACTTTGAAAGAAAATAACTTGTCATGTTTACTAGTTTATCTTCAATATTTTTATTTGCAAATACTTTTCTTTTTTAGATGAAGTTGTTTGTTTGCGGTGTATTATTTGCCCTATGCTTCGTAGCATTTGCTGCTGAAGAGGAAAAACAAACCAAAGATGTTGAAGAGCAAGATGCTTCTCGTGGCTATGGACATCATGGATACGGATTAAGATGTAAGCGTTTTATACGTCAAATCGCATTTATACGTCAAATCGCATTTCATCACTTTGATCTGTGCTGAATACATTTAATAGTGAAGCTTAATGCGTAAATGCCTGCAAGATCATTTTGATCATTCGTGTTTCTTCTTGTTTGCTAAACTTTTTGCTTTTGGTTTGTGATTCTTTTTCTTTTAACACCTCATTCGTTCTTTTAGGTGGTTACTATTACTACAACCCCAAAACACAAACGTGTTGTCATGGAAAAGTTTACCCCAAAAAATACACTCAAAGATGCGGTTCAAAAGCCAAATGTTACAACATTTACAAAAACAGATGTTGCAACGGTGAGATCCTGTCACGAAAGAAGTACGGATGCTGTACTGGAAAGAAATATCATTTGGCTACACAAACATGCTGCGGCACAACTGTCATCAGCCAGAAGCACCAAAGCTGTTGCAACAACAAACCATACTATCTACCCAAACAATCATGCTGTGGTGGTGCCATAATCGATGTTGCTTGGCAAAGCTGTTGCAATGGTCTCTCCTACAACAAGAAAACACACACATGCTGCAGCGGCAAAATCATCAATAAGATATCTCAAAGCTGTTGCAACGGTGTTCCATATTTCGTAACTACACAAACATGCTGCGGTGGAAAAGTTATTGAAAAGAAAACAACCAGCTGTTGTAATGGAAAAGACTACAACCTCCACAGTCAAACCTGTTGCGGTGGTGTTATCATCAAGAGATATCATCAATCATGCTGTGATAACAAACCATACTACGTCAGCTCTCACAGCTGCTGCAGTGGAACGATCTTTGAACGAAAATCCCAAGCATGCTGCAGTGGGAAAGTCCTTCAACTCGCCTCAGAGACATGCTGCGGTGGTGTCATTATCAACAAATACAAGCAAAGTTGTTGTAACAACCTACCATACTACAGAAGTTCCCAGAGCTGTTGTGGTGGAACCATTATCGAAACTGCTTGGCAATCCTGCTGCAACGGCAAGGCATACAACATTAAGAAAGAGACTTGCTGCGGTGGTGTCATTATCAACAAATACAAGCAAAGTTGTTGTCACAAAAAACCATACTATCTTGCATCTCAAAGCTGCTGTGGAAAGACCATCATCTCAAAGAGTAAACAAGCTTGCTGTGACGGCCGACCATACTACTTGGCCAGCGAAAGCTGTTGTGGACGAAATATCATCAAGAGACATACTCAAGCTTGTTGTCATGGCCGACAATATACCCTTGGAGTTCAAAGCTGTTGTGGCAAAAACATCATCAAGAAGAAGACACACGGATGTTGTAATGGAAAACCATTTAACTTGTACTCAGAAACCTGTTGTGGTGGCGTCGTAATCAACAAATGGAAGCAAAGCTGTTGCAACAACCTCCCGTATTATAGAAAGTCCCACACTTGCTGCAGTGGCAAAATCATCCACCGATACACACAAAGCTGTTGCAATGGCAAACCATTCTTCGAAAACACTACACCTGCACCAAAGGATACATACATAAGCGATATTATGGACACGGCAAACACTAATTTTGAACTTTAAAAATCCAAAAAACAATAAAGAGTTCTAATAATCTTTTTTTGTAATATTTGAGTTGGGTACTGCAAATAAAAAGCAAAGCAACAGATTTTCTCTTGTTTTTATTGTGTTTTTATTGTGATTTTATTGTGTTTTTATTGTGTTTTTATTGTGTTCTTAGAAAGACCAAAAACGATTGGCAGGATTGAAGGTCCTGTAAGACTAACGTTAAGTGTACTTGCATGTTTAAACGTTTAAACGGGAAAGGTTTTCTGCTGAAGATAACCTCGCTTTCATATACCACGTTCCATAAAATCATTTCTTTTCTTGAAATTCTTATAATGCTAGGTTTTTCTTTCTCAGAATCTAGTTGCTGTTTATCTTAATCGAATAAAAACTTAATAATGTTTTCAGATATATATAAAGTTTATTTATGTTGTTATTAAGCGATAAACTATCAACAAAACAAAATACGCCAAGCATCTCCCATAATGATTTACCAACTTCAATTCTAACTCTCATATCTTATCATCACTGGAGAGTATTTTCTAGGCCTTGGGTACAAATGTGCTCCCTCTCACAGACTTTGGGAAATATCTCAGGAAGTACTGCAATTAAATAGTTGAATTTTTTTGAATTTTTCCTAAACTTTTACAGAAACTTTTAAAAATGGTTAAAAAAAAAAGGCCAGCAAAACATTAAAAAAAAAAGAAAAGAAATAAAACCTCTACTTGTTATCATGAGATAAGTTCACCTATTATGTACTTGTTATCATGAGATAAATTCACCAATTATGTACTTGTTATTATGAATATTCAAATGTCAGTCATACAGGAATTCATACAGAAATATAATTCCTCTGATCAGCAAATATAGGCTTTTATACCTAATTGTGATGACGTCATTACGAAAGTTCAGTTTAATTTGTTTAGAAGTAATGTGTCACTGGGATAAGTTTGAGGTCATATCCATATTGCCCTCAATCATCCTTACCCACTCATATAGTATTGCCGAGAAAAAGGATTTCTTTCTACACAGCCATTCAAAAGAAGAGCGAGGGGTATCACTTGGAAAATTCATGAAGGTGAAACATGTTTTGATGAAAGATTCACAGAATGGTTAAAAGGGCTGAGGACAAAGAAGAATGCTTGTTAAAAAACCTTCTCGTTTATAATTGTATTTATTTATTCAAATCGCGTATACGCGAGGTGTTTGAAATGCGAAGCGCTCGTCGTGTGGTGTCACCAAAAAATAACCTGTTAGCTAATGGATCTTCAAATCACTGTCTAAATCATCTAGCCTTTATTTATGCAAGCTGATTCTAAGGGAATCGATATGGAGTTTAGGAGTCAAGGCTAGACTTTACCGAAGAAAAAAGATGGCAAAGTGAAGCCAGGCATGTGGCATGGAAATTGAATGTCCTTTTTTTAAAAAACAAACAAAAAACTTCATCGTCTTATGAAATGAATCCAGTACAGTATGTTTTTCTTATGAAAGATTGACGTGTTTAGATCTCATTTATGGCGGCTATGTATTAAATGTACCACCTATGAAATTATTGAAGGACAGAAAAAATTGTTTTATGATTTTGATTTGATGATGTTAACACATGATGATGATGAAATTTTCAGTAATTTCAGAGGACTATATTCATTTTTTTATTTTTTTTATTTGTCAATAAAAGAAGTCGTAATTGAAGAGATGACTATGCTTCTGTGCTTCTGTGCATGTAGACTTTAGTAGGTCAACTTGCCTGAGATACGATAGAGTATATATTATATTTTTAAAATCAACGTGAAATTGTTATACCAGATTAACTTTTGGCATGGATATAATAATGCTACGAATGCCTGCTGTGCTAAAATGTAACATCATCTTATTATATATACTTATGTACTTATTTCTATGTAGGAAGTTAGCTAAGAGAAAACAGAACCTAAAGAACAATGTTGATATAATATATACAGCAGTTCCAGGTCAGTTATTACCTTCATTAGTGTCAAATATGATAAAGATCAGGTTCTTCCCAGGATTATTGTATCAGAACCATTTAAAGAAGACGATCCCAAAAACACTTTAAGGATAGAATTAAAATGTCTGTCATGACATTATCGCTAGAAACTGTTTCGAAATCAATTAAAACGACGCAAAAGGCAAATCTGTACATGTTTCTTAATAGATATAATCGATGTAAGAATCAAATGAGAAACTTGTTTACAAAGATACAGACACATTGGTAATCAGAATGAACTATTTATGTATGTACCATGTATGTTCGTGAACTAGATTTTTCTTTGGTGTCAAAGTAACAAGAATATCATTAAAATAGAACTATGCAAATGCTTGCTGCTGTTGTATTTGTGTCGTAATGTCCATGTTTAAGTTGCAACATAGATTTTACTTAAACCCCTAATGCGTCCTTCACGCGATTTGTATATATACAAAGCATTTCTTGTCTATTGATTGATTTAGTCATGACAAAATTTGTGACAAAATTGATGATCAAATTAAATTTGACCAAATTTGACTAAAATTGGTCACGTCTGAATCACTTAAAAATCCGACTAAAATAAATTTGCCCAAATTTTGTTGGTCCAATTTTTTTTACATTTACTATCCTTGATTTTTCTTCAAAAACGATCGAAATTCTTCCCTTAGAAATTTTATGCGCAACAAGAAAATTTTTTACAACTCTTTACTATTTCATTGACTTGGTTGTCAGTGCAGACTTCATTTTTAGACATTACCTTGTTTCAAAGTATATTTATAGAGGATAGTCGTGTAACTTGTTACTCAGCGACCGTGTTACAAGTATTAAAATAGCCCGTCCAGCTGAAAGGCTAGTGTTCCTCTAGACTCGTTTCCGTCATTAAATGGCTTATGAATTAGCGACAACCGCGTGAGAAAAAATTGGAATGCCGCCATCAAAGATATGCAGGGTAAGTAATTCTTTTACCACAGTTTGATTATCAGATGAAAATAAAACATAAAGATAACATATTCATGTCATATCTTTCAGATTTGTAACTCAATGCTGATGTTATTCCAACATGCACCTGCAAAACAGACGAAAGTCAAGAGTTCCATGTAAATGAAATAAAATCTTTTGGCAGCAGAAACACAACGAAATCGCCAGTTAAATTTGTTGAATGAAATTTTTCGATCGTGTTATAACAGATTTTGGAATTGGTGATTCATTATTCTTGAAGAATATAAAAATGTGAGAGGGTCAACCTACTCCGCTGCCTCAGTGAAATTATGTCTGTGTCGAGAAATGGCACATCCCTAACTTTATCATAACATCCACACGAATTACACTGTATATTCAACTATTATAAATTGGACTTTTTTGCGACCCTCTGTGCCCATCAAGCAAAACTTGTCACCATGCACCAATTTAAGTCTTATAGTAAAAATGGCTTTTGGTTCATACAACTCTGTCTGCTTGTTTAAATGATAGATTGGAGACCTACTCAAGTTTCTGGTGCAACGGCTGAAGAAACTTTTGAACTATTGTCGGATGAAATGACAATACATACAATATAGGCTACAGAGGAAATCACACATTACATAATATTGGTTTTGTTTAAACACATGATTAATATAATCGTTCTTTCACAGTACAGCCTTATTAATTTGTGAAGGAATATAGATTAAAACTCAAATGATTTTTGTTTACGGTATATATTGTTTCATCTGTTACATAAAGACATGTTTTCAATGTGATTTTTATGAAATAAAAGACCGTAACTTCTGAAGATGGCGACTCTTCATGAAAGCTAATGTTATCTTATTGTTATATACATTATCTTCTGCTTTAATTTAATTATTGCAGAATTTATTTTTACGAGGGTCAATAAATGGCTACACTATAACCCGAAAGAAACTTTTTCGTGTAAGATAACATTACTTTCATGAACAGTCACCATCTTTCAAAGTTAACGGTCTTTTGCTTATCTAACGTAAGATTTCAAAAAAATTGTGTTGAAAACATGATGACTTCGTGTAACAAATAACACCTTAATCTTTTGGCTTTACTTGCAAAAATTCATTCCTTTCAGGCTGTTCTGTAATATGGTGGAATTTATTTGTGCGCATATCTTGTTCGAGAAAAATGTTGAGGATTTTATTTTTTGCGGATTGGGAATTTACAAGAATTTCTTTGATCTCTACGTGGAGAGTTTTATAAAATGCTTTTTTTAATTTTTTGATCAAAACAATTGTTACAAAAAGCGCATTTATCAAAGCTTAATCTTCCAGCATATCTTCACAGCTGTCCCAAAGTTGGTTGGTTATAACGTTGACCCTTTCCAAAAACTTTCACTGACAGAGTATAAATTTTTTGCAGACAATAAATTTTGCATAATACTTAATTTTTTATGATTCTAAAAAGTACTGTTTTTTGCGGAATTAATTTGTTGCGAATAGCGGGCGAAGATTGTGGAATTTTGTTTCAGATTTGAAATACACTTTTTTCAAAAGGGTATGAAGAAAATACGCAAAATGTTTTAACGTTACAAAAGTTTATCAAAAATAAAGTTATGCTTTGTTGAAAGAGAATTAATTTTTGCGACTGATAAAAATCGAAAAAAAAATTGTGGAATTTAATTTCGCGATTGATTGAATTTGACGCACTTGGGAAAAACCGCAAAAATTAGTTCTGCAATAATTAATGCTTCAGCAATATTTTCTAGAATTTGTTTTGCATAGCCAAAATTTCTGTTATTACTTGTTTTATGAAGACCCATTGTTGCATTGACACAGATTATCTTTATATACGTATGGTTCTTTGGCCCTGTTTATTAAAGGAAACAATTTTTACGACTCCATATGAGCATATTTGAATCTACAAAAATATACAATAGTTAAATAAGCCAAACAATAATTGTTCATTTTGCCGGTTGCCGGTAGGTTCGCAGCTTCAGGCTGCATTTTTATATTACATTTTGCTGAAAGAATGATAGCTCGCTGCAGTGGCGGATCTAGAACATTGGACAATATTTATGGAGGGGAGCAGGTTATCTAGAGTATAAAAGAAAAACGTGCAAATGGCCTAATCTACACTAAGATTGTAAAGTAATTTCATGACGCTGTACTCCTCTACTTTTTTAAGCTAATGCTAGATCCACCGCTGTGAGAATTTCATAATTTTGGTCTGTGAGCAGAATTACTCAGAATATGGAGGTGGTGTTTCGGTGAAACTATATGGAGGCAGTATGACACCTGACGCTGTTGTGACATGTTCGAAGTTACCAGACATTTCTTGCATATTCTCAAGGGGAACCAAAATAAACTTCTGACCAGAAGTTGTTGTCACCATCTGAAATTGATTGGCTGTTTCAACTTGTGGCGTAACTAATGAGGTATCCTGATGATTAACAGTAAAAGAAGAATCTCTTTCTATAGTCGACGGATTATTTGTAACGTCATTTGTCGGTAGTTGGTATGACGGTTCTGAAGCTATAAACAAGATAAAAATAAATAAGAAGAAATCTTCTTGAAAAAAAATTCTTGAAAAAAAAATTCTTGAAAAAAATTAATTTCGAATTTGATCAATTTTGAAATTAGATTGTGTACGCAACAACATCTGCTTTGACGTCACAAACGCCTTAAATGTCACAAACGCCTTATATGTAGCAAACTCGCCGCTATATGTAGCAAACTCGCCGCTATATGTAGCAAACTCGCCACTGTATGTAGCTATATGTAGCAAACTCGCCAAAATTCACAAATTGTACTGAACTATTCAAGTTATATTATTTATCTGAAAGTCACAACTCTTTTTTTAAATTTTTTTTTAAAAAAACATTTTCTAGATCTTGAGATAATCACGTTACAAATGTTTTTTCTGCATGCTTTAAAACTTTTTAAAAACCTTTTCTTCGTAATTTTTTAATCTCTAAAGGTCGGTTTCCATACGGCTGCATTTTACGCTCGAGCGGAAAAAGCTCGGGAGATTTCTTCTCGGAAGCACAAATTGATTTCCATAATTGTTTTTCATGCGCGTGCGGGTAAAAAATATATTAAAACATTCAAAATGGCAGCCACAAACAGAAGAAAGTTATTACTTTTGCACAGTTTGAAACTGAACATATTGTCTATTTTATTATTACGTCGTCAAAGAAGAAATAGACAGATAATTTCGAGGAAAAAGAAAATGTGGAAGAGAAAGCTTTTTTTGGAGAGACGTTCTAAAGAGTTGTACAATCCTTTCCTGGATTTCACACTTCATAAAGAAATCTTCTAAAATCCGTGATGTTACAGAGCCGAGTGAGCGTTTGTGTATTACTTTATGGTATTTAACAAGTGGAGATACTCAAATTTCAATTGCTAGCAGTTTCAGAGTCAGCCCTCCAACAGTCACAAGAATTATAAGAGAAACATGTGAAGCTATTTGGGATCAATTGTGCAAGCGTGGGTATTTAGATGTACCAAATACTCAATTTAAATGGAGGAAAATTGCGAACGAATTTGAAATGAGATGGAACTTTCCTCATTGTTTAGGAGCAATCGATGGTAAACATATAGTTATGCAGGCTCCTGCCTGCAGTGGCTCCGAATATTTTAATTACAAAAAGACACAGAGTATTGTCCTACTTGCAGTATGTAATGCAAGGTACGAGTTTACCATGGTCGACATCGGAGATGCTGGTCGTCAAAGTGATGGTGGTGTCTACATAAACAGTCAGCTTGGCTATGCAATTGATAATAATACTATCAATCGTCCCCCACCAAGTCGTATTTGTGCTAGTATTGATAAATTAGACCCGTACGTATTTGTCGCTGATGATGCATTTCAAATGAAGCCTTTCATGTTAAAACCTTATGCAAGACTTGATGCTGACATTTCTAAAAAAGTGTTCAAATACAGATTGTCCAGAGCAAGACGTATCATAGAGAATTGTTTTGGAATTACTGCAGCAAGATTTAGAATATTCAGGAAACCTATAATTGCGAAGGTTGAAAATGTTGTCACGATAACCAAGGCTGTTGTTTCACTGCACAATTATCTCATGATCAGCCAAAACAAATTTGGAGATTTCAGGTACTGTCCACCTAGTTTTGTAGATACCTTTGGTTCAGAAGGGGTACAATGTGGTGAGTGGAGAAATGAAACCCAATCAGACACTGGACTTTTACCTTTAAGATCTGCCGGATCAAACAATTATTCCAGAGGCGCCAAGGAAACAAGAGACGATTTTAAAACTTACTTCAATACTCTTGGAAAGTTAGTTGGCAATTGGAGCATGTAAATAGAACAATTGATCCTTTTGACAAATGAATATAAAATTCATTGTATTTATATTATAACACAAAGTATATATATATGTTTAATGTTGTTATAGAATACAAAAACATATCTTACATTACAAAAAAAGACAACAAGAGTCCATGTTTATGTAGATAAAATATAAACCAGATATCAATTTGTTGTTCAGTTAACTATTCTTTGAACTCCAGTTCAAATAAAACATTTTGAATTTTCATTCTGGCAATTGATGCATCTCTCTTTGAAAGCCTGCCCAAAATAGGTGCTATGCTTTTACAGAAAAGCATATTCTGAGTCTTCTTTTAGAAAGTAGGAATCGAGGTCTTCATTCGCTTTCGTTGCCATCTTGAATATTATGTTTTGCTGACGTTCGCATAAAATCATAAACAAACAATACTCAAATATGATTGGCTAATATAAAATGGAAACAAAAGAGAGAGAAAAACAACGTGCTCAAAAGTAGAATGAGTTCAACTTTTGAGAATTCAAGAGAATTCCAAATCTCTCAGTCAGCGGTAATTTTTATTTTATGCGCATGCGTTGGCAAAATTCTCACGAGCTTTTTTCGCTCGAGCGTAAAATGGAGCTGTATGGAAACCGACCTTAACGCACAGACATTTCTCATTATTAAAAATTTTATGACGTATATTTGAGTAGTATTGAAATATATCTTTAATACTTGTAAATAAAACACTTACTTTCACTGAAAAAGTATCACGATGAAAGTGAGAAACCACTAGTTTTTTACGTAAAATCCCCAAGGACCGTCACGTGATAATAATCGAAGATAATAATAATAAGAAATTGGAATAAAAGGAAGAAAATAAATAAATATTCCGTCTAATTAATTGAACATTAATTATGAAGAAAGCATGCAGTCAAAAATATGCCTCACTGCACTGCTCACAACTGTGGCTTGTAATAATCAACCAAGTAATAATAGTATCTTTTCATGTTCCTCTTCCTACGGATGAAAATCTTAAAGGGGGTACGACATGAATCATGCGATTTCTGTGTTTTTGGTTACTTTTCCCCCGGTGGCCGTAGTGTTATCGCATTTCAAAATACTCATCGAATCTGCAGACTAGCTGAAGAAATTGAACATGCTTGCGAGCTAGCGAAAAGAACAAGTAAGTTGGTGAAGGTTACTTTATTAAAGAAAGCAATATAAAGCAAAACAAATAATATTAGCTTTGATTATCCAAGTTATAGCAGGCCAAATGCCGTGTCTGCTAATTCTTGATCAGGTCTGAGAATTTTACCCTTGCTCAATGAACGTGAAGAAGAAGAAGTGGCTTGTTTTGATGCTCGTGCTGCAGATGAATTTCGAAATTTTCGTAGCTTTATTTAATTTTGTTTTTAGCAAGCAAGACGAAATGAAGTACAGAAGTTATACAAAAAATGAAGGATGGTGTTTTTAGAGCACAAGAAAACGAAAGATAAAGATTTTTCAAGACATTTGAAAATTTTTGAAATTTGAAATTTGTGGCGTGTGGGATTGTTGATTTCTATGTTAAAATGAGTAACAATTTGTATTATTATTTCAATAAAGCTAATTTGTTATGAAAAATAAGAATTCTGTTGTTTATATAGCTATTTTTATTTTCTTATCTCTCTGTTCATTTCTTCTCGCCTCAAATCGAAATTTGGTGCGGCACCATAATTCGTAATATCACGTGATCCGTGCCGTAGCTCCTTTAAGAAAATATGGCTTCAAAAAATATGTTGCGACAAAGTAAAAGAAGGAATATATATATTTCTTTGTTCAAAATTTCGAAGAAGGCTGTTTCGATAAAAGTCACGACATGCAGATGAAATATGCTCTCCCAACAAAGCAACGAATTAGCAGAAAGTTAATTAAGAGGGGGGCTGTGCCCACAATATTTGCATATCAGAACGTGGTAAATCCGAGAAAAACGTCGGTTGATCGATCGCAGAAAATGCAACAATCCGGAGTAAGCAATTGTCATTATTTCCACCGTGAGGATATTGATTAGTTCTTCCTTCTCCCTCCTCACTCTGTTGTAGTTTCTATCACTTTTTCGGGTTGTAAAAACATCGAATGCGAACTAATGATGTACCCAAAGACGCGCGTTTTGTGGAAGCAGAGAACTGCTCATAGAAACGAGTACGGAATTCCACAAAACCGTAAAGGATGACGCGGAAACCCAAACATATGATTTGAGGATTTTGAATAAACATGCATCTACATCAACTTACATGTTGATTAAAAGCACTACAAAATCAGACGATACGCAAACAAAAGAACTTCCGAAGTAAAGATGCAAATTTACAATCCGTTTACAAGTCACTCTGTGGTAGTTCTTCAGAGACATCTGTGAATAAAAATCTAAATCATGTAAATATCGAATCAAATTTATTTTCAATAAAATGCAACAAAAGTGGCCAACACCAAAATGCGTCAGATCTCACCCCGCAATCGACTACCACGATTGCGATGTGCTCGTAAATAAGCCAACGAAAAATAATTGATAAAAACAGCACAAAAGATAAGCGGTCATGAAGACTCACCAAATAATCAGAATTAGATAACAATTGTGAGTACGGTCAAACCCAAGATTGATTATGTAAGCCAGGAATCAAAACCAAGAATGATTATGTAACCCAGTAATCAAAACGTCAAGAATGATTATGTAAGCCAGTAATCAAAAAGTCAAGAATGATTATGAGGACTCGTTTGTCCACAGACTACATCAAGGTGGCATAACTTCGAAACATGTCTCCTAAATATTCCGGATTTTGTTCGAAACATGTCTCCTAAATATTCCGGATTTTGTACGTCAACTACTTTAACATTGCCAGGATGTGAGTTCGCCACTTCTTTCTCACGATGAATGAAGTCAAATACTCTCTCACCCAGCGTTTTTAAAACTGGTTTGTTAAGTATTGTAATCTCTTCCACCTCTTACGGTGGCATATATCGTTTTCAAATACCATATTGAAAGGAAGATTCAGGTTAAATCTTCCAATTAGAAAGTGAATTGGAGTGAGTGCTTCCAGGTCGTTGGGATCTTCTCTCACTGGTGTAATTGGTCGACTGTTCCGCTTCCGTAAAGGCCGTCATTAGTATATAATCGCTTACCACCTGGTCTTTCAAAACTACCTTCATGGTTATCTTAATGCTACGTATCAATTTGTCCCAGCATCCATCCATTTCCGTATATCAAATTTCTCTATCTTTCTTTGATTGAGGTGTTGCAATTCATCAACCAGCTCGCGTTATCTATCTATCTTAAAATTTTACCAGAAGTTTTTCTTGAAAATCATATTTTTCCGCTAAATGGTTAGACATAACAGCCTTTATTGTATAGTATATTATTGTAATGTTTCAGAAAAAAATGTACAATTAAATACTACACTTATGGTGAAAACAGGTTAGTACTTTCTGTTTGTATATTCTCTCGCTTAAATTTTAGTTAGAGTATGCTTTTAATGAAGGAATCAGCTTCTAGCGATTCAGCAACTTCTATGTGTACAGCTCTAGTCGTTAAGCAGGTAAATATACCCATCTCTTCACTCGGCTTTTTAATATCTTCATGAGGATTGGTCAAAAAAAATCGACTCCAGTATTATAAAACGGCGGGGACGATATGACCAGGCGCATTGATGGAAGGTCACCATGGTGACGGAAGGTCAAAGATTGATGGAAGGTCACCATGGTGATGGAAGGTCACGTTTGCAGTAGAGACAGCTCAAGACGTTGCGGATAAACGACCGCCCTTTTACTATCCAATATCTTTGTTTACTATCCAATATCTTTGTTTACTATCCAATATCTTTGTTGTAAAATTCTTCTACTTAATTCTTCTGCTTAATTCTCTTACTTTTGGTCATTTTAATTTATATCTTTGTCACTCCTTTTATAATTTTATAAAAGGAGTGACAAAATTGAAAATTGACCATGGGAGCATCTTTTTAGTACGCACGCGGTAAGAGAGCAGGGTGGAATACATACATATGCAAATCAAAACTTTCAAACATGTAGTATAATATTCAAAAAAAATAACCTATGCGTCATCTTTTGTCATCACAGGCTGTCCAATGGATTCCCATTGATACCTTTGTGCCAAATTTTCGAGTTTTAAGCTTATGATATTATGATGATACTAGTAAACCGTGTAAAAATTTTTTACATCTTTCTCAATAAAATGTTTTTACACGCTATGCTAATGATTTGATAATAACTCTATGTAATACAAAAACGCAGTCCAAAACGCCGCCCTAAAATCTTTCATCGATTTATAAATATTTTACCCGCCATACTAAGCATTTTATAACCCTGTGTTGAGGTAAAACTATTGATTTCTCCTTTCTTTGTCGCCAAAAATAGAAATCACAGAACGTGGAAGAAGTTTGTCTGTTAAAAATGTTATTACATGTTTACGTCGAATCATATTTAATGGAAAGTTTTACTGAAGAAATCAATTTGAGCCATAACTCAAAGCCAATATGGGCCCAAAACGGCAACAATTAACGCAATAATTATGTGTTTAATGTCATATATATTAAGCCCATCGAAAAAATGTACACAAATTCAATTGTGACCGACATGTAGTCGGCAATACATTTTAACGTCATGATAATGACGTCATAGTTCCATGTCCCTCAAACAACTTGCTACAAAAAAAATTAATAAAATAAAAAAAATTAAATAAAAGGCTGTATTTTTTCGACTTCTGAATCCTAACCAATTCTTAATTCTTTCCACTTTCTAACTTTATAGTCAACCAAAAATACTTTCAGACTTTGTGGTGAATAGATTCATAATTATCAATACTAACTCTCAGATAAAAATATTCACAAATTGTAAAATATCTCACTCACCCCACACTACAATACCCATCGCAGAATTAACTTTTGGAATATATACAGATTTACATATGTAAGATATAAGGTATTAACTAAATCTTAAAAAGAATCATACCTCCGAAGAATGTTTCTTTCTTCAAAGCTGAGTTTTCTTTCTCTATAAATTCCAGGAACAGAGAGATCGCCAATTAGAAAAAATGCCATCGGTATTAACTAATTTTACTCACGGCCAAAACCAACAGATTAATCAAATCTCTAATCTTTTATACCTTCTTGACTTTCTTCTTTCTATCATTGTACTAAAAAATACCATGCTCAACACAGTTTCTACTAAATTTTCTTTCTTTTCTCTGGAAATCTAAAAAAACAAACCGAAACTGGATAAAATGCCGTTTGATATGTCTTATACCTTCAACATTATATATAACTCGTAAATATGTAAAAACTATGCTTCGTAAAAAAAAATTGTCTTTTTTATGCATGTTTCTTATTATTACTTCGTCTTAAAAAATGTAAACAAACGCTTTTTTTTCTTCAAACAACTATTTTACATTCGTTGTCAATAGCTGCTACGTTCGATTGCAATTCGAAGTCTCCGCCTGATATGCTATATCATGTCTTCCCTTACGTATTTTATATCATAAAACAATTATAAGCACCAAGCCGGAGTGCCTTATCCTAATACGGAACAAACATAAACAAACATCCATTGACGAACTTCCCGAAAATTTTTACTTAACGTTCTTTCTTTAAAAGTTAGGTAAGAAAAAAGCAAGATTTAGTATTAGTATAAGAAGATATTGTCATATTTTACCCTTCAGTCAACTTTAAGACCTTATTTTAACCGGTAGTTCAATTTCTCTCATTTAGCATAAGAGTTTTGCGACAATAGTGTCAATTTTACGACATATAGTGGCGATTTTGCGACATATATAGTGTCATAACAACATCCTTCTAGCTATCAGCAATTAAAAATCATGCCTAACCTCAACATGAATACAAATAATTGCGAGAAGATTCATTTCTGTTTCGTAACAACGCTTACCTTCGTTTGTCGAAGAGCCTCGGTTGTGTGGATGGTACTTTCCACAACCTACAGTGATAAAACCATATGCAATCGAACAGAGTGCTAATACACATTCAAATAATCCGAAAATCAGCAAGCAAGCGGAAAGTTGCTTAGGTAAGTTTCTGTTGGAATATTGACAATCATCTTTACATGCGTAATATCTGAAAGTAAATGAAAAATAAGATGATTAAATTTCTGAGAACATGAATAAAAGAACATTTAATGAATGAAGATGTTGCAGACTGTGAAAGAGTGAATGAACATATCAAAACTGACACTTTCCTAGATGATATACCTAGATATGGTAGTTGGTCTGGTATACAAATTTATTTCATCATAGTATACTTACGAAGTCCCATAACCAGATAACACAAGTGACAAAACAGCTAGTACATTGTGGGCAATATAAAAGAAAGGATGGTGTTTTTTCAAAGAGATTGATATACTTAGTACACCAGTACACACAAAAACCAAGAAGCCTATGAGTGGTAGCGTAACCAGAAGCCGTTTGGTTGCACTTTCATGATGTTCTATCAGTAAAGCCATGCCCAACCCAAACAGAATTACTGAGTTAATAACGTGTAGTATACCTAAAAAGTAGGAAACGTATATCTTCACATTTTCATTACTTCTCTATATTTTGAACATTCGAGACAAGAATTCATTGCATGAACAGTCGACTCAATGTTGGTCAATTGTACCGAGGAAAATGTTACTTTTATTCTCTTCGATCTGATTCAATAGATAGGGTGATAGCAGCGGCGGATCTAGGGTATGATATAGATAGGTTCTAGTATTATCTTGACTTACCTAAAATCATCGGCCGATTCAAGTTTCTTTTCTCCCTCGTACGTGGCTGGTCGGAATATGCTGGTGTTTGGTGAGTAACCATGGTTACCGTTGGAATAATCATCTGTGATGGCTGCATAATTTATATATTCTCAAGAAATCAAATAAAGGTATATTCCGCGACTTATTTCCAAATTGGAAAACTTAATTTATACTTCAAGCTTATAAATGACGTAGCTACTCGAAATCGAAATCACTTCACTTCCTTCATAATTTAAATCTAGTTACTAACTTTCGATTATATTCGATTGTAATCGATTGTAATTGTAATTCGATTGTAATCTCTGTATTGTGTAATCTGTAATCTTCTGAATCATTTTACCAGAATATTTTCTTTATGCAAGCAGAATCTGGCCAATGCGATTCTAATGCGCATGCGTATTTCGAAATAGCAATGTAATTTCATACTTCAGTTATGTAAATGTTGGCGCCATAGACGTTATAAATGAAACATTAGGTTAGTAAAAAGAAGTTGAAGATAGAGACTTTTTTGCCAATATTGCCAAATCAGCTTCTTTAAAATAATTGAAAATAATTAAGACAATTATTACAATTATTCGATTTCAACAAATTGCAAGCGGCGGATCTAGGGTATGTCAAAAACTGTGGGGGAGCACATTAACATAAAATCTGTTTTCAGTCTGTATCACCAATGGCCTTACGTGCACGTTTTTCTTTTATAGTTTAATAGCTAACATTCTCCTTCACAAATTTCGACACACCGTCTAGATCCGCTTCCGAATCACAAAACTTAAATTATACCAATAATTATAGTCACACACTCTCCTTGCAGTGAAATATTGATAAAGTAAAAACATTATCTTTCCAACATGTAAAAATATTTTCTTGATATCAAGAAAACATAATGTTAATAGTTTTTGTCTCGTACTAATTACAGCTTTGTTTCGTATGAACTTAATTTGTGTTTAATCGTCTATATCGTCACGCTTTCGACGTATTGTTAAAAATCAAATGCAATTTTACGTTTCCTCAATATATTCTAACTAGTAGATAAAGGACTTAATTCTTTGAAGAAATGTTTTTGAATTTCTAATTTCCCAATTCTGTTTAAACATCATGTTTTGGCGTAGACAGTACACGTAGCCTCGTTTTCAATAACAAAATAACTTGTAATTACTCTACGGAGATAAAGTAACAAAAAGTAATGAACAATATTTTCATTCCTTTTTTGAAAAACCTGAGTGCAGTCACAACGCCATTTCCAGTCCCAACACGTTGCCGAAACTGCGTGGCCACAAAAAGCCAAGAAAGAAGCATGGGGCCGAGGTTATATTTACATAGATAACGGTAACTTTACAACTGATAACTTATGGAGGAAAGATGGCATACATCTACTGGAAAGCGGAAAGGTACGAAACTGCGTGGCCTCAAAAAGCCAAGAAAGAAGCATGGGGCCGAGGTTATATTTACATAGATAACGGTAATATTACAACTGATAACTTATGGAGGAAAGATGGCATACATCTACTGGAAAGCGGAAATGTACAACTTGCGAACAGTTTTATATGGTATTTAAATATTTTTTTAGGCTAGACAATGTTTTACCTGGACCTTATGTGACAAAAACAACCTCCCTGACCTACAATAATGTAAAAACTAAAGAAGGCATAGAATCTAATGTCTCGCCACTTGAAAGAATTTCAAGTACAAGAAAAATTTTTGTTAAATAATCCACTTTTATGCTACTTAAATATAAACAGTTTCAGAAATAAGATCTCTCAGTTAACAGAGATAAGAAAAACATTTCCTCCTGATTACTTTGTAATAGCTGAAAGAAAACTAAATGACAGTTTTCCAAATTCTCAATTTGTAGTAGATGATTATGAAATAAGAAATAGAAAAGACAGGAATTGCCATGGTGATGGGTTATTAGAATATATTAAAAAGGGAGTCATATGCAAGGAACTGAACTTCCCTGAACAAAAAGGTTTTGAGATAATTCGTTCTGAGATAACAATCAGAAATAAAGAATGGGCCATTTTAAGTGTATACCGATCACCAAACTGCAAATTGAAAAATTTCTTTGAAAACTTCGAGGTTTGCTTGAAAAAATCATTATCAAGTTACGATAATCTGTTAATCATGGGTGACCTAAATATTAATACACAAAATTCGAAGGATCCTGGTTATGAAGTTCTTGACCGTCTTTGTGACACTTTTAGTCTAAAAAATCTTATTAAACATAAAACAATAACAAGTGAATCATCTATTGATGTAATCTTAACTAGCAGACCTCGCTCATTTATGCACTCCCATCCAATAGAGACAGGACTTAGCGATCATCATTGTATGGTCACTACTTTTATGAAATCACATCTGGTAAGATTAAAACCGAAACAAATTACATATAGAAACCACAAAAACTTTGATGAAAACCTCTTTCTTGCAGAGGTAGGGAATCTTAATAACCCTGCTCTTCTCCATAGGTTCTAAATCCGCCTCTGAGTTCACTCAATCAGACAGGGTTATTCTTGTATCATTAGTACGAGGATATTAGTTTGAATTCGTGAGGTGGAAAACTAAAATAGATTTCTTTTTAATGAAAACAACAAAAGGAAACTTTCAAATATGTACAAAGACGATGAATATTCTTGCAAACATATCCAAACGTATTCAGGTTGTCGAAAAATACAACAAAACCTGGAATGTTCTCATGCGATAACCCAGCAGGAACACTACATCGTTTTAACGTCTAAATAACCGTAACGACGTAAAGACATTGTACAGACGTCCATATAACGTTCAGACGTTGTAAAGACGTCCATGTAACGTTCGAACAACATGATGTGCTTGTTGGGAAGGAATGCCGATTTCACAAAACTTTAACACGATCGAAAAGTACGCAAAATCTCCACAAACGAGCTAATATTGGATATCTGCTTCTGTCCGGTTGAAAACTAGAGGTCATCTACTGAACCTATGACCCGAGCAGGAAATGAAGTATTGCTTCACAGAGGTTATGCAATAGTAGCTCTTGAATTTGAGACAAATTGTTGAATATAACACAAGTTAAAGATATGTTTATATAAAATGTGAAAAGGTATGGTATTAATTTTTGTGAAAGTTAAAAATTAAGAAAATTTGCAAAAATTAGTACAAGGAAGTAATTTTGACAAGAACTAATTTTATTTCCTAAAATCTCGTGATCTAATACTGGATTCTCCCAACCTTGGTTCGGATGTAAGATGGTAGCCCATCTGTGTCCGACCTCTTTTTTCAACCGTTCGTTGTAGAGTGGAAGTTGAAATATTTGTGGTTTTATTAATCGTTAATTATCAAAGCAATCATCTTCAATATTCATCAAGTATCGATATAACTTTGTTGAACGTATTCCGGGCATTGTTCTTGTGGCTTATTTTATTATGGATGCCACAAATACAACCGTTACTACAGAGAGTCTTAACGAAAACTCTGCTGCAGTAGTAAATGTGGGGACAACCGTGATTAATGAAGACGGTCAACCCCGTAAGCGTGCTCGAGAAGTTGAGGACGAGCATTGTGAAGAACCTGCCATTAAAAGGTTTAAAGTGATGTCTTCTGAAGACACGTACAAGTGGAAACTTCCTGCAGAAATGGCTGAGTATGTTAACAGCCACTTTCAACAATTTATACCCGCGAAGGATGTATATGAATCCATCCTGTACGAGAACCCAGTACCATCAAATGTGGATGTTCCACAAGCTATGGATGATTTTATCCTACCGATTTTAAAGAAATCTGAGTTGGCTGTAGACACTTCTTTCTCAAAAATCCAACAGAAGTTGGTCAATGTATTGGGACCATTGTCTCAAGTCTGGCAGTCTATTGAAACAGCAAAAAACAGTGATGATGCAGAAGTAGAATTCTCATTACATGACCTAGCTGAGAATATCGATAAAACTATCATTTTACTTGGGCAAGCTTTCCAAGCATCTGCTTATCAACGCAGATATAATGCACTTTCTGCCATCATGAAAGACCATAAAAAGGTCAAAGAAACTTTGAGGGAGAAAGCAGATCTCCTCAAGCAAGAACATAAACTTTTATTTGGCGAAAAATTTCAATCTTATGTCACAGAAACAGTAAAGACTCGACAAAAATCTGAAGATTTGTTCAAAGACCTTAATCGTGAAAAACCGTCACAGCGTCGTCAGCCCTTTCGATCGGGCCCCCCACCAGAGAACCGACAAGGAAAGAGCAGTGGGGGGCAAAGATTTGTCTATACGAAAAGATCATTTCAAGGTAAATTTAAATTACAAAAAGGAAACTTTCCGCAACATCATACCGGATCTCCCTCATCACACAGAATACAACGAAATCCATCCTGTGGTAAGAAAATTATTTTCAAAAAATATACCACAACCAAATCAACTAGCAGGAAGATTGAAACATTTCCTGAAAAACTGGGAAAAATTAACACAGGATCAAAACATCCTGTCCATAGTACAGGGTTACACCCTACCATTTCAACAAGAACCATTTCAAAACAAATTACCACACAAAACCAAAATGAGTTTGTCACAATCTCAAATAGTGGAGGAGGAGATCTACAGTATGTTGCAGAAGGGAGCTATTCAAAAGGTTTCTCCAGTGAAGGGGCAGTTTCTGAGCAACTTGTTTGTAGTAGACAAAAAGGATGGGGGTTACAGGCCAGTGATAAATTTGAACCACCTGAATGCCTTTCTTCCCTACCAACATTTCAAAATGGAGGGTCTCCATCTCTTGAAGGATCTGTTGCGGAAGGGAGATTACATGTGCAAATTGGACCTGAAAGACGCATATTTTACGATTCCAATACACAAGACTTCAAGAAAGTACCTGAGGTTTGTGTGGGAGGGAACTCTGTACGAGTTTCTCTGCCTGTGCTTTGGTCTGGGTCCAGCACCACTGATATTTACAAAACTTTTAAAAATTCCAGTTGCACTATTACGTCGTCTAAGAGTGAGATTGATAATTTACCTAGACGACATGTTGATTTTAAGTCAAACAATAGAAGAATTGGTCCAACACCGAGACACTGTAATCTTCCTTTTGCAACAACTAGGGTTTGTGATAAACCACAAGAAATCAATATTGATCCCATCACAGAAAATAGAATTTTTGGGGCTTACAGTGGATTCTGTGAAAATGGAATTAGCACTCACCCCAGAAAAAGTATCCAAGATTGGGAACCAGTGCCAAAATCTGATAGAAAATCCCCAAACAACAATTCTGGAGTTAACACGCCTAATTGGGAAGTTAGGAGCCACTGCCCTAGCAATCTTACCAGCAAACCTCCAATTAAGATATTTACAAAGACAACAAATCCAAGCAATGAGATCGTCAGGGTCTTACCAAAACAAAATTTGCCTGAACAAAGAATCCCTGGAAGAGTTACAATGGTGGGTGAACAACCTTTCTTTATCCAATGGAAAGTCCCTAATTCTCCCTCCAGCAGATCTGAATATTTCGACAGATGCCTCCAAGAAAGGTTGGGGTGCCCATTGCCAAGGAAGGTCAACGGGGGGCCCTTGGTCCATGGAAGAACAGAAATCTCATATAAATATCCTGGAGATGAAAGCAGTGCAATTGGCTTTGTTGACTTTCACAAAATTCAAAAAAGTCAATCATGTTCACTTAAAGATAGACAACATGACAGCTCTGTCTTATCTTTTGAAAATGGGAGGCACCCAGAACAGACATCTTATAGCCCTTTCAAAAAATATATGGGATTACCTTATATCTCGAGGGATGATATTAACAGCGGAGTATATCCCAAGTCATTTGAATATAGAGGCAGACAAGGCTTCGAGAGAACTAGAAGACAAGAGCAAGTGGAAGCTGGAAGCAAAACTATTTCACCAAATTTGCAGAAAGATGGGGGTTCCAGATGTGGACCTGTTTGCATCTCGAACTTCTCATCAACTTCCACGATACATGTCCTGGAAACCGGACCCAGGGAGCATAGCAACGGATGCTATGGCACAAAACTGGTCAAATCTCTTCCCTTATGCATTTCCTCCATTCAGCATGATTGGACGAGTTCTTACAAAGTTAAAAAAGGAACAAGTGCGAATGATATTGATAACACCTGCCTGGCCATCCCAGTCTTGGTACCCAGTAGTACTAGAGATGTCTGTATGCAACCCCATACTGTTGCCTCAGAAAAGGAACTTACTAGTAGATCCTCTACAGAGAGTGCATCCACTAGTATGAAATCAGTCGTTGCGACTGGTGGTATGGATGGTATCCGGTCTCGTTTGGCAACAGAAGGCATATCAGTCAGGGCTTCAAAACTTATCTGCAATTCCAGAAGAGAGGGTTCAGTTAATGCTTACGAATCGGCCTGGCGAAAGTGGACTAGCTGGTGTTGTAGACAACAAATTGATCCCTTTCGATGCTCTGTAACCTATATTCTTGATTATCTCGCTTATTTGTATGGTCAAGGGCTTGCTTACCGCACAATAAACGGGGCAAGATCAGCTATTTCGGCATATCATGACAGGGTAAATGGTTTGCCAGTTGGTCAACAGCCTTTGGTCTGTGATTTATTGTCAGGTGTCTTTAATAATAGGCCACCTCTTCCTAGATATACATTTATTTGGGATGTGGAGAAAGTTTTGGTATATTTGAAAAGTTTAACTTGTGCAAAAAAATTATCAGACAAATTACTGACACTAAAACTGTCAATGCTTTTAGCTCTAACAGCTGCTTCTAGATGTTCAGAATTGAAATTTCTTGACATCAGATATATGGGCCACACAGATTCCGTATATGTCTTTTCATTTTCCAAATTAACCAAGAGCTGGCGCCAAGGTAAACCTCCACCTCGACTTGAGTTCCATAAATATGAACAAGATGAATCAGTTTGTGTAGTGTCTTTACTAGATGTTTATTTGCAACGCACTAAAAGTTGGAGGAACGAAGGAGAAAAAACCAAATTGCTTCTTGGTTATATTAAACCGCATGTTGAGGTTGCGAAAAGCACTATTTCAGGCTGGATTAAACAAGTGCTCCATGATTCGGGCATTAACGTAGACATTTTTAAACCTCATTCAACCCGGTCAGCTTCAACATCCAAAGTTGGAGTTGCCGGTTTGAGTACTGAAGACATATTGAGGCGGGGAAATTGGTCCAATAATTCAACTTGGCAAAAATTTTACAAGAAGGATATTAGGGAGACTGCCCAGTTTGAGGAGACCCTTTTAGGTGGGAATGCTTCAACTACGCTTTAAACAGAGGTCGGACACAGATGGGCTACCATCTTACATCCGAACCAAGGTTGGGAGAATCCAGTATTAGATCACGAGATTTTAGGAAATAAAATTGAAGAATTCCGTAAGGGCGCGAAGCGCCCGCAATGGAATTCCGATTTTATGACTAAAATCGAGTAAGATCTAATACTGGCCCACCTCCCAAACCCAAAACTGCGTTAATCAAATATTCCGCCCTCATTTCATTACAGGTTCTCATCATAAAGGTGGTTACGGACATTATCATCAAAGAGGTCGAGGTCGCTGACATATCTTTATATTACGTACAGTGTTGTACTTGATCATATATATATTAAAAAAAAAAAAAAAAAAAAAATGTAATTCTTATTTATTGTCATGGTCTACCACTCTGACATCCGAACCAAGGTTGGGAGAATCCAGTATTAGATCTTACTCGATTTTAGTCATAAAATCGGAATTCCATTGCGGGCGCTTCGCGCCCTTACGGAATTCTTCAATTTTCACGAGAAAATTTTAAAATTTTTTTTTAAATTTTCGTGGGAACTGAATTTTTCCTATGAGATTTTAAATTCTTCTTTCTCTTATCTAGGTGCATAAACTATATTTTTTACGGTAGCAGCGAATGTGAATACGGTATTAAAACACCCTTGGACCACTACTACTATCACTACTTCTACTAATCAGACGTAAATATAGAGACTAGGAAATACTGAAGATCTTCAACCAAGATTGTGTGTCAACTTCACCATCTTCACCACTATGTATTGATGATCCTACAACAGATTCTGCATTATCAGGTGTAGATACAGAATCAAACTCGGAGCAATTACATTTAGGAAATGATTTGTGGCTGATTCGTTGTAGTAAAGAAGTCGTGATGACAACTGCAACGAAAAATGGCATAGCTATCAGTAGCACAAATGAAACAAAAAGCAAAATATTGGTTTGCAACTATCAAGAGTCCAAGTCAAATTTAGAATATTATAAATCAAATCTTGTTGGCGGGTGTATTGAATGTGCGATGCAGTTAGAAAAAGGGAAGGAGGGTACTATACATGTTCAAGGATTGTTTTATTGTAAAGATGAAGCTATGACACGCAATCAAGTGTGGGATATACTTGGATGTAATTGTTGGTTAGAAATTAGCAAATCTGTGCAGAAAAGTTTTGATTATTGTACTGTAAGTTATCCATTACCGCTTTGGCTACCGCGTCGCTACCAGGTTCTATGTCTGTGTGTTGAGATTTTATTATTTTCTGGTTATTATTATTTTAGAAAAGTGATTCTCGTATACATGGCCCTGTTATGTCTGAGATGTTTAAATATGGAGAGAAAAGTAAAGAGAAAGTTAATGATCAACTTTAAAAGAAGGTTTATCATTGGATTGGGTAAAGATATTGGATAACCCATCGTCGTGGTTTAGAGGAATACGTGACGTTGAATGCAAAGCGTCGTTGCAGAAAAACGTATGTTATGTATATGTATGGCGAACCTGGCGTCGGTGAGTCCCGTATCGCGTAATTTTTGGCTACGGCCATTGCCGGTGAAGAAATACCATATTATAAATCGCTGGGAATATAGTGGGATCATTATTACAATGAAAAGGTAATTATTTGGGATGATTTCCGCGGTGCGTCTTATCCTGCGCATGAACTGTTTAAGTTGTGCGATAGATACCCGTATTTGGTTCAAATAAAAGGTGGGACAAAGTATTTTGCAAGTGATATTATCATATTCACAAGTAATTATGGACCGGACGAAGTATTTTGCAAGTGAATTATTATATCAAGGTGACATTGGTATCGCGTTTCTACGTCGTATCGAGTCTAATATAAAGTTGATCAAATTAAAGTGGGTAAAATAAAATATGAAGAAGGCGAAAATATAATTAAGGATATTTCAGAATTATATATATATATATATAGGTATGATACTAATATATATATATATTATATATATATTATTATTATTATTATTATTATTATTATTATTATTATTATTATACTATTCCTCACTGCAAATTTTCCAATTCTTGCCAAGAACAGAAATTCTTAAAATATTCTTATTTCCAGAAAATATTTTCTGAAATCAAGAAATATTAATTCTTTATTTCTTACTAAGAAAAATAATCTTATGAGGATCTTACTTTAAGAAAATAATTTCTTAAAGTCAAGAATAAAAAATCCTGTGGGAAGAAAGTTTCTTAAAACAAGAACTTACAAGAAAATCTTTCTTGTTCTGAAAATCTATGTTACATAACAAAATACGTTATATTTAAAACAAGACAGTTTCATAAAAAAAAGTCTTTCGATTAATTGGTATCACGGTCGCAAAATAGTGTTAACAGTTTCTATTCTTAAAGGGTTTAAACAGCAGTATGTCACAATTATGTGTTATCTACGCAGTGGGTTGCAATCTTTAAAATGTTCATCAACAATATCATCCAAATAATACTTTACTGGCACATAAACATTTTGGTGGTGATCAAATTTTTTATGGAATACATTGTAATCAACAAGTTGTTCGTAAGGTACAAAATGATGAGACTCTGAAGATTCCTGTACCAAATATGCTTGATAAGTAGAGCAAAAGCAAAGTGTATGAAATAAGTGTACTTCAAAATACACAAAATTATGGATTACCCAAATCTCTTTAACACAACCAAATATAGGCTTAGGAGGGTCCCCATCTACAAAGACAGCCAAAAAACCTTCCTTGCGATATCTTGTGCCATACAATTGGATCCAACTAACGGAATACACATCAAGCAGACATAAATCAGGCAATAATCCATGCTTATCAAATTCTACCCGTAGATGATTAATTTTTGATAACGTCGCTTTTCGTGCTACTCCACAACATCTTTCACTTGAAAATAATGGGTGAGTATTAGGATTCTCGTTAATATCTCCAAAATTTGCACAGTCAAATAACTGATAGCGTTTTGCTAGTGACAGAGGAAGATTTTTAAAATTTTGTTTACTGGCAAGCTGCTTGAAGAAATTGTGTGCTGATTCAAAAACGAAACATGAAGATCTGATTGGTGGTCCAAAGTGAACTTTGATAAATGCTCAGAAATCATTTGTCTCAAACATTGTACTGATTCAATTGTAATAACTGGTGTGAAAATAATAGAAACAATCTGCATAAGTTCTGTTACAAACACATAATATGGATCGTTAATGTCAACCAAGTGAACAATAAAAAATGGCAATAATCTTAAAAAGATCCATGTCTGCACAGCATCATATTTCAACTTATACTTTTCATTACCATGAAATACAGTTTCTTTCAACTGTCCAGGTTTGTCAGGGATTTCGGTGTAGCCATAATTGTGGTTAGTAATTGCGGCATTAAGTTCCTTATGACCTTAAATGTAAATGACCCATTTTGAATGAAGTATAACAGAACTAATCTAAGTTCATACTGGACAATCCCTTCTAAAAGTGTATGCATCACATCTTGGGGCAATTGCTGAGTCACATCAAAGTCTGGCAATCTACACAATTCACTGCGTTTGTTTATTCCAAATGTTGTCATTAGATCCTGTTGTGCAACTTCAGTAGAGGCTGATTCTATGTAATGACATTCTTTATGGTAGAGTGACTTACTTCGAAGTTTAAATAAAGATTCTTCAAATTTTATTTGCATGTCATCAAAGACACAATAGCACGATCTACATTTTTGAAACGCAACACCAACTCCTTCTTCAAATCCACCCCAACGATGCTGTCCAAGTGTGTCACCAGTGCAAATGACAACTTTACCATAAACTGTAACCTGTTCTGATTCAAATTCCATAGGCACTCCATCATGTAGTGCCAATAAATCACTTACAACAGGCTTTAAGATTGCTTCAACACCATATTTTTTGACATGTTTAGCATTTGCAATAGCTAGTAAACGTACAGAACAATGTTTTGATCGCAGTTTGGGTGTCAAACTTGCTAGTGAGTAATAATAAATGTCTAGTTTATGAACAGCAGCATTGCTGCTAAGAGGGTTACATACTTCTACCCCTTCATGGTACAAAATCAAACACAATGCATTTTTATGCTGGATAAAATAAGGATCTCCATCACAAATGTCATAAAATACACCATCATCAGAAAAGTCCATCTCTTTCATTACGAGATTTTTTATTCTCCTATTGCTCAAGAATTGTTGGATGCTCTTCAAAATTGGAATGTATATAAAACATTCTTCTTCTTCACGAATTTCCATCTTGTTACCTTTTTTTCTTCTGATAACCTTTTTACCCAATGGTATTTCTTTAAAGGCTACATAATTAAAATTACTTTTGACATACTTAGAGTGTAAAGCTTCAGTTTCGATTCCTTCAAAAATATCAGGGCAATCATCAATTATCTGCAGCAGGCAATGCGTATCATTTTCACTCAATGAGTCAATATCTTCCAATTTCCTCCGAATTGAAAATTTTACTTGATCCACAAGAAACTGAGTGCTTTCCATAATGGATTTTAAGGCAACCTAAATATCAGTGACAAAAGCTTTAAGATAAATGGTTGACTCACAAATGATAACAACCATTTTCTATGAAAATAAAAATCTGCCTTTAGGGAATGAATAAATATATATATACATACCTGGCTTAATTTGTTTCTCTCCTTGACTTTCAACAGAAACAATGCAGCTGATTTTTGCAAATCAACATTCTAAAAAAACAAATTTATAAGGTATAATACCTTAAAAAAACACCCATTTAGTATTAAAAAGACGAGACATGTCTGGTTTACACACAAAATTGAATATTAATATCCAATTCTTGCTTTTAAAGCTACTTAAACCGTCCACATCATTCTATTTTAAAATGACATTGTTCTGCCTCACTTGGGAGCTCTTTCAAAAATCATTCATGTTAAGCTACATTTCCACTTAGAAAAATCTATAGAAAAGAAATTTAGGGACCATTCGAAAAGTACAAAATTTTACAAAATATCAAAATTTTAATTAAACTTTTGTTATTCTAAAATAAGAATTTTCTTTAAAAAATCTAATTGATCTAAATTTTAAACTTTTTTGTGTAACATATTTTTTGTTTTTTGGTGAATGTAAACATAGCTTTATAATCGTAATTTTTTGTGAATGATTCCAAACACTTTACAGTTTGCTCACTTGCTTTTAATACATTATAATCGATTTAAAAGAACAAAGAAAGTCTTAAATTTTCAAAATATCAATTATACTCACTTGGTAGCCATTATTCAAATGTTCTTCAATATTATCATCCTCCTTGCTATTGACATCATCACCAATTTCACTTTCAACAGCATCAGTGTCAGTAACAATACTATCAACAACTTCTGTATACTCACTAGCTTCCTGACAAGCCGTAGTGTGTGTATGGATGTGAGTATCATCACCGTAAATACTTCTGTGATAATTCAGCACATGCTTGTAAAATGAATTGTATTTCCGAAATGAAGCAGGACAATTACTTAAAGGGCATTGAATTAAGAAGTTACATTCTTGACTATGTACGCTATAGATGTGATTCATCAATATTCGTAAAGTTAGTGCTTGGAACGAATGACAACAAGGACATTCAAAATTAACAGCGGCCATATTGGACTTAACGTGCCATATTTTTTCCCGTATTTCGCGCGAATTATCAGGAACAAGTGGAGCTGCAAGGTCATCCATAGTTAGTTTAGTGGTGTTGTTGGTTAATATAAATCTTTTTTATTTTTGGAATTATCTCAATTTTGCTTCAAATAAAGAACATTGACAAAGCGGCAGCTTTGGTTTTTACAGGTTAGTATTTTCTTGTTTTTTTATTTTCTTGTTGTTTTGTTTTTTGTTTTTTTTACTCTGCATTTACTGTAACGCTATTACTGTAAAATAAATACTTCTTCTTCTTCTTCTTTCTGCTCATTCTGATTTGATTACGAAGATTTTACTTGATTTCTTTTATAAACAGCTAAATGAACAATTACAAATATGTGCTATTCAATTTTCTAGAAATTGGAATAACTACAGATGAAGAGTTTAAGGAACTTTGTTATGAAGTTGTGAAGGAAATTCTTTCAGACAATAATAAACATTCGTTATTAGTTCGATCAAAAGTTTGGAAACTGATATCTTCTTATGAAGTGCCATCTGCTGCATCATTATCAGAAAATGTGCTTGTATGTATTGTTGTATTTCCCAAACATTCATTTTTTAATAAGTTGCAAGAAAATCATTTTGTTTATTTTATGGCGTTAGATGTGAGACAAAATTAAATTGACAAGTTGAAATGCGAAATTAATAACTTGATACGTCAATCTACTAAGCTGAAATGTCAAATTGATAACTTGAAGAGTTAATTTGTTAAGTCAAATTATCAAATTTGATAAATTGCTAATTCGTGAAATGTCAAATTAATAAAGCTGACAATCATTTATCAACTCAGGCAGTGTAGAGTCGTAATTCATAAATCATAATATCTTTCAAACTGTTGCATCCTAACATTTTGTATTAGCCATGACAAAACTGTCAAAAAGCTTAAAATGCGATTCGCAACTACTAGTCAGGGTGAGTCCGTAAAATAACAATTTAGCGTCAACATAATATTCGGGTCTGGACTTTATACATATCATCATTGCGCGCTAAAGTAAAAGTAAAAATATGGCTGACGAGGAACGTGGTGAAGAGGGTAATTCTTACCTTTCTTGTATCGAAAAGTCGTTGCAGTTGTTGCAGCAAGCTAAAGAAAGTGCTCTTAAGGAAGTTTCTCCCTTACCATCTACTGTATCACCAACATCTACTACATCTTCATGGGCAGAAAGAGCTGCTGCCGACTTTAACCGAGCATTCCCTGGCAGAGCTGGAGTGCGCACCGGACGCGGTGTACAGACATACCTGCCCAATCGATCAAGGTCGCGATCAAGAGAAGGAACATCGTCTACCAAACCATCTTTCAGTAAATACCCAAATACATGGACACACGAGTTTGTTTGCTTAGCAGAAACAAATGCAGCACACACACCAAGTCACGAAAAGTTATCTCAGCTCAGGGAAGCTGGTCTTGGGAAAAAAAAGATTGTGTTTCGCAATAAACTTGGAAAGCATGACCATGTGCGAGAAACATTGGAGAGTTATTTTCCTAGGTACAAAGAAAAACATTTTACATTTATCTCTAGTTGAAACTAAACAAAAGTTAATTTATCTAAATCATTTATTTGGATTTGGATTCATTTTCATGTGAACATGCAGAAAAAACAAACTGCCTTTTTAGAATGTTTTCTGCTTGATTCTCTAGTCTACAGGGTCCCTTAAAGATAAGACAGGATTGTATTAAACGTTTCCTTAAGTTTGAAAAATCATGAATGTTTTAATTTTGTTTTAACTTGATGTATATACATTTCCAACTGAAAGGAGATTATATCACCTGAAAATGCTCTTATTTACTTTAGATTAAAACAGCAAAATGGCGCATTCCATATTGCAAAAGCAATATCAGGTGGAAGTGGTATCAGGCCGATAAATGTTCTATCTTGTTTAAGTACTGGTTATGGCGTGCAATATTTAAAGAATGAAGCTCGTTCATCAACCTTGTTTATTGTACCTTTAAACAAAAACATTGACCTTACCCCGGTAACTGTTAATGACATACAGAAGTATGAAGATCTTCCTGAATGTAAATGTGCAACATGTGAGGAATCAATTCCTTTACATTCCTTTTTTCACCATAAAGATAATTGTCCTGCAAATGTATCTGCTGATACTGAAGGTGATTAAGTTTTTTTTACAGTTGATAACAACTTATGATTGAATAGCTTAAAAAAGTCCAGTCATAGGATATTATTAGATATTATTCTAACCCTTTTCTAAATTCTAAATTTAGGGACATTTTAAATGTGATAGTAATTTCTAATCAGTATTTTTATTGTATTCAGAAAAACAATCAGAACCTTGTCACAATCAACTTATTAACATATTTCCTGATCACGATCCCATTTGGCTTGATACTGTTTCAAAAGCAACTTCATCTATTGACGAGGCTATTGATACCATATTAAGTGATGGTGATTGCAAAGGAGGAGAAAGGTGTGCAGAAACATCTTGTATGGTTCAGCAATTAGAAATGGAATCATTGGAAGATATACTTATCGAATACAGGAAAGTAAAGTTAGAAGAATCGCAGCTGCTGATGGTGAACAGGGAAGATTTATGGAGGACAGCTTTGATATTCTATAAAAAGGCTGTGAAAAACCCGAGCATACTAAAGAAAAGTTTTGAGGTATGTTGCTAGGCATATACAAAACATAAAAAACCATCCCTTTCCAATTGGAAGAAATATTGTTTTCATTAGGAAAATTAGAAAATGTTCTTTATGAATTTGCCTTTGGTCTTAAAAAAAAGCAAATTAAGCTCCTTTTTTTCAAAAATACAGTGTGAATTTTTATCAAATTCCCAAGATTTCTTCACAAGAGATTCTTCTGCACATATTTCTTCTACAAGATTCTTTTACAATCTCTCACTGAAAAAAATAGACCATAGACAAAATTATACTTTTCTTTAAACTATGAAATTAAATGTTTGTTTTAGAGACAATTTACAAAGAATGTATTGATTTTCCTCTTTAGGTGCAGTTCTCTGACCTGACAGGTGAAGACCAAAGCACTGATGCAGGTGCAATTCATGTGGAGTTTTTTCAAATACTTCTAGAGGAATTTCAGAAAAGGTTACTTGAAGGAGAATGGCCCTTCTTAATTCCTAGACGTGGAGACAGTATCAACTATATCCTATTAGGTATTGCTATAGGACACTCACTGCTTAATGATGGCCCTGGTATTTATTGTTTTCAATCTTGGGTTTATGATGTCTTAACTGGTCATGATGATCCAAATCACATGATGGGCTTAATCAGAAAGGAAAACATCCCCCTTCATGCAGGGTCAGCTGATTTACTAGATTTTATTGGTGAACTTGACACAGTCAATTCTCAAGAACATCTTAATGATGTTGTTGATAAGTATATGCAGATACTAAATTGTTCCAGGTGGGATCCTACCAAGGTGGTTACTCTCACGAATCGATACCTATTAATAGGAGAGCTGATGTTTGATGAACTTGTTGTGAAACGGCGAAGTCAGATCAAGTCAATACAAGAAGGTTTACAACTGGCAGGTCTCTATTCCTATATCAAAAACAAGCCACAACTTTGCAAGCCAATTTTTGTTTCTTCTGGAGAAATCCTATTAAAACCAACAGACATTATAAAGCTGCTCAGAAACGATGACAATGGGGATTATGAAAAGAAACAAGCTTATGCGTATTTTGAAAGTTTGCTGAAGGAGCTACAAGCTAGTGAGCTATCGCAACTTCTCAAGTTTGTCACTGGGTTTACGATTTTACCACCATGGGGGCTTAGTTCACCGATCAGAATAAAGTATTTAGATGATGATGATAGCAAGCTGTATCCAAAAGCTATGGTGTGTTTTCAAATTCTGTATCTACCAACAGTTCATGGTAATCAGTTGAAGTTTAAAGAACATTTTCTTAAAGCCATTGAGCTAGAAGGTATTGGATTCAGTGACAATGCCTGATTCTTATTGTTCAGTTTTATCTCATGCTCTCCCAAAGTTGTTTTTGCTATGTTTATGTTATGTTATTTGCTATTATTTTGTTATTTAGATCCTTTTTGTTAATGGTGCTAAAACTTTTCAGTAGGTTCACTTTATGCTCTATCTTTTTGCATGATGTAAGATATCTAAGATATGCTAAATGATATTAAGACTGAATGAACCCAAAAAATAAATCGATCTTCCCTTTTACACGTTGGAAATTTTCTTGTAACAAAAAGAAGATTTTCCATTGTATTTTCGTGATTATGCTTTCATTTCGAAATGCAGTGTCATGTTCTACTTGTGAGAGTGTGAATTATTGTGAAAGACGTTTCTTATATTTTATGTTTAGTTACTTTTTGTTTTGTTGCTCATGTTGCTCATGTTTTATTTTCATGCACAAAAATTATTTTCATAAAGTAAGAGAAGTAAGGCACCCTTGAAATGAAGTTCGTATTGCCATTCGTATTCTGTCATTTCCTGCAACAAGAAACTTGAATAGCTACCAATAGGATATAAAACCCTCTTTTTATAAACTAAAGCTCTCTATGAGGTTGATTTCCTTCGATAAGCTCGTGTTGAAAATAGAAGATCAGAGCAATTCGTTTATACATGAACTCAGGATAACGGTATATTTACATATATTGCCTGAAGAGATGTAAAATCATTGACTTTCGAGAGTATTTTGTGTATTTTGTTAACGATATTATCTACAAGAACTACATTTCATCGATGCTTCTACCTAACAACCTTAAATACGTATATATACATAACCAGAGATATTACAGAAGAAACGGGGTTTTTTTTAAGTTCGCTGGTTTTTTCGTTTAGTTGTTTACAGATCGTGAAATTATATCTTTCGCTATTGCGAGAGCACTCACAAATGTATCTACACCAAAGCTGGAAGACTCGGAAGGCAAATTCTCAAATAACTCCATACGCTGTTCTTCAGCTAAATATTCGCCAATCGCTGTAGTGTCTACAACAGCATCTCTATCTACAACAACAGGTCCATCAAAATCTACGCCGTACAGCTCGTCAATTTCTAAGTTATCAAATGATGGTTGGTAACTAATTTTACCCAGAACCCAAAGTTGATTGGGTGTGCGATTTCCAGCGGTTCTGATGGAATGATTATCCCAACCTTGTGCAAACATATCTAAATCTTCATTGATTTTTGGCAGGAACACCAAATGTAAGATGTATAAATGGAATTCATCCGATATATCAAGGAGACCGTGGTCTTCGAGATACCAAAATACACAATAAAATTTCCATAAGGAGGAAGAAAATGTATCCCTCCACAACCGCTCGATTCTTTGATTGTGGCAGGACTTCCCTGCTATGAAACTACCTCGCCCAGGACCACGTCGTGGATGCAAAAACATATACCTAGCCACACATACATTTTCAACCCCTTGGTCTCCACGCACTCTGGATGGAAGACCATGAACATCAATGGCTTCTCGAAAACACGCCATGACAGTTTCGGCTTTGTTATTAGTGCTACATTTTAAGTACATAATTTTTCGTGAAAAGCCGTCTACACAGCCATGAACGACAAAACCCCATCTTATTAGTTTGTGGTTACCGTCTAAGTGCCAAAGAGCCAATGAACCCGGTACACAATACACTCTACGTTGAATAATATTACACTGAATAGTACGGTTGATTATACCCTCCGGATCTACTTCCCATAAAGCCTGTCTAACACGTTCCCAAGTAACTCGAATATTTCTTGCAAGTAAATGTCCCTTCATTGTTCGAATGCCTGAGTTCGGAAAAGAAATTAAGATTTCTTTAACATTATCATTAAGTTGGTCATCTGATATTTCAGAATATATTGGCATCACTTGATGAATTTGAAATTCTTGAATTCGCCTTGACACTGTTTTCACACTGACATTCAGTATGCATGCAATATCCTTTTGAGATAAGCCGATTCTAAGGCTGTTAATCAGCCAGTCTTTTGAAATATCGTAGCAGGGTCGACCAACATTTCCAGTACGCACACAATTTACCTTGGCTTTATTCTCTTCCATCGGTAAGATTTGTTCAAGTGTATGTAAGCATTCACTAAGAAGGTCAATGGTACACTGACCAATGTATGAGGATGCACAAGCTTGTGTAGCTACTGTGATGAGTTGTTCCAATTTATAGCAAGCATAGTCTATTGAGTTGTCATTTTCACAAGCTTCAGTAATAATTATTGTTACTTCGTCCAATTGTTTTAACAAATACATTTGAAATAAGTTAACTGTTGAGACACGTGGATCACCGCCTCTTGCAGCCATATTTACCATGTTTTGCTTCTTTAATAAAATACAATATTTTACAGACTTAACCTTTGTGACAAATGAACCAAAATAATTTGCAGACGCATTCCTTTACACCTTAACTAAAAGTTACTCAATGTTTCATCGCAACAAGACTTTCACTCTATAGCAAAATCTTTATTTTTATAGGTCAAACAGTTGTAATTGAACTGATTTGGAGATACTCATTTCGAAATTAACATTTTTCAATTTAACCAGGTGCTTTGAAGGTATTTAGTTTCAAATTGACAAGTTAAAACTTTCAACTTAGTAAATTGAGGTTTCAAGTTGTCAAATTTGATGTATCAAGTTATTAATTTCGCATTTCAACTTGTCAATTTAATTTTGTCTCACATCTAACGCCATATTATTTTCTGTAAGAAACTTTTCTAGAGAGATGTGAGACATATATAATTGCTAAAAAGTCTGTTTTGGTGTTATAATCACAATCTGGTTTGTCTTCTTCATCACCAAGGAGTCCACAAGATGGAGACTCGTCATTCACCTCTTCAAATGTGAGGAAGTTATTCTTGATGCGGTTGGAGGTTTGCATATCGTAGATTCGCCTGGAGTTGAAACTGTACCTCGTAGTTTAACAGAAATTTTTTTATTTACTTTTGTTTCAACTCGAGGTACAGTTTCAACTTGAGGCAAATCTATGGTACCTGTAAACTGTTCACTTGGCAACTGTCTACTTCTCTAGACATTTAACAACATAAAATGACAGACTGAAACTATCATCATAATTGACATGTAACCGACTAGACAAAACAAACAACCTTTGGCAACAGATTACAGTCAAACATGTCTTAAAGACCACCTGTATATAACAATTACCTGCTCATAAAGACCACCTGTATATAACAATTACCTGCTCATAAAGACCACCTGTATATAACAATTACCTGCTCATAAAGACCACCTGTATATAACAATTACCTGCTCATAAAGACCACCTGTATATAACAATTACCTGCTCATAAAGACCACCTGTATATAACAATTACCTGCTCATAAAGACCACCTGTATATAACAATTACCTGCTCATAAAGACCACAAAATGTAAGTCCCAAACTTCAATGAATTTCAATGAAATTGAACCTGCTTATAAAGACCTGTCTATTAAGACCACTGTTCTTTGGTCCCTGAAGTGGTCGTTATACACAGGTTTGACTGTATTGTGCTTTAAATCATCTGAAATGTGTAATGTCATGTTTTAGTCCACTGAAGTCTATTTATCAGGAGAAAATCTCAAAGGAGCCGCTAAGAGGTGTTCCTCTCCAGTAATGAAAGATTCCAGGTAAATAATTTAATAGCACATTTTTGTCTTGATTTAAGTGTAATACTGAAGGAAAATTTTTACTTTTTAGACTTTTCACCAATTGCAAAGAATTTCTTAAATAGTTTTCCCCTTGTGTTTTAGAAGATGAGGTCATGCAAAGGCATTACAGCTTCCTATCTAAAGAATGTTGGAAGAAAAAACCATCAAAGGAAAACATCAGACATTACCTTGATTTGGAATTTCGTGCAAGGCAAAAGTGGATTTTAACATTGCCAATAAATGACCGCTGGGCACAAATTTTTCAAAAGTATCCTTGTTTCCAGGAGCCTGAGCATGTAATAATTTTTAATAATTTTTCCGTTTTTATTTTTGCAATTACAAATTATCTTGTTTACCCCGGCCAAGCTTATATACTGTTTACTTTATTTTCAGATTGTGGAAGAGGTAAACAGAATAACTAAGCTGTATCAACTCTCTACACCTCTGTTATGTTTTGCCGTGGATGCGTTAAAAAAAGGAGATTGATAACCTGGTCTATTTTGGTATTGCAAAGAGATCTGTCTCCTCATAAACCTACAATTTGTAAGTTGACCTCATTTTGACCTGACTTCTTAATTTACAGATTTTCATGTTTTTATGACTTTTTAAAAATGGCAAGATCTTTCTCAAGAACCAACATCTTGAAAGCTTTGAATGTTTTCATCCCTTATTCTTATTGTATGCCCATATTGAAAAGATTCTTGTAATAGCTTTTTTTCATGTGTTTAGATTCAAAAGGCATCTTCCTCCTTAAAAATATGCATATTTTGTTCCCAAATAAGTTCAGCAAGAAGAAACCAATCGATGTTGTGACTGTACTAGAGGTAATATTTTTGTAATTTAATAGTTGAATCATCTTAAATTAGATTTTAAAAATTTTATGTTCAATATTAGTGTTCCATGATATGTGTATTCTGTTTAGGAGTTTGAAGATCCACAATGCATGATCAACAAATGCCATCTAATTTTGCCATCAGTAATGGCTTGCAAAGACGAAGTGTTGCTATTATGTGGCCGGAAAATTGTTTGTCGTAGTCCACCTGAGGAAATTTTATCAATAATTGTAACTTATCTTGCTATTTTCTATATCCTGGACCTGGATTATCCGGCATCACAGGAAGTAGCATTGACCATAATGCAATTTATACTTTTTGAAGATAAGAAGACACCAGCTGACATTGTTAAACTTTTGGATATTGTTTGGCAAGAATATATCAAATTTAAAGGGCCAGAATAAAAATAGACAATGTTTTGATGACTTTTCTTAATCATTCCATGTACATTTATATGCTGGGAAAATATTTAACTGAAAACAAGTCTTCTATTAATCCTAAATTCAAAGATATTTAATTCAATTATTTCGCAAATCAAGACGTTATTATTCTTATATCAAGAAATTCTATTCTTCCCTAGATCTTTCTATCTTAGAAAAAAATGTCTTATTAAGAATTTTTTTCTTGCTATTCTGACAAGAATATCTACCTTTTTTTTTCTCAAACCAAGAAATGGAAAATTTGCAGTGCAGTCTCATATCAGTGAATGTCTAATGCAGTTATCACAGAAAAAAAAGAGTCCAGAACTATCTCACTGACCATGGATATGAAACACTGGAATTCCACCCCCAAGATCTTCAAAACAATGGTAAATTGTTTAATTAATATACTGCATTTCATTGAAAAAGAACTAAAAGACGGCTTTGCAATAATTTACAAAAGTCCCGAAAGAAAAAGAAAAACAGAAAAACTGACGCTAATACTTAACTGTACAATACTGTTTGTTTTAATTGATGAAGTTCAAAATACTGCAATTAGCTCAGTACTGTCAGAATGTCTGAATATGTCAGAATTTATTCATATTCGCAACTTTATTTGGCATTGCTTTAACTTGTATTGTATTCAACAATTTATTGATAAATAAAAAGGCAACTCTAACATAACCACAACAAACCGATGTCAATCTGATAGCACTCACCATCCACATTCAAAAACATTTGTTACATGAGACAGTTTCGTTTGGTTATAATAAGTTTCTTTAACTCTTTTCTTTTGTTTGAGGCATCAAATGCGTAGCTGTTTGTGGGAATAATAACAGCACCATTGGTGTTGTACGAAAAACAAAGTTGCTCAGTAAACCAAATCACATATACTCCGCAATCAAATGCTGGAAAAAAAAATCCAAAAATTTAAATAATGTTGTGAATTCTAAGAAGAAAATATTTCTAATGGTTTCACCAACCTAAAACTTACTGACTGAACTTAAACACAGGCTTAAACACATCATGTAGAGAAACATCATTTTTTCAAGGTTAGAAAAGCCAAAGCTCACCATTTTTCTGTTGACGACATTCAGAACAGGCTATGAATTTATACGAATCAGTTGAGCCTAAAAAAGATGAACGACCTCATACAAAATGTTTTAGATAACAGAATTAGTGTGTGAAGGTGTTCGTGAACAAACATTGAAACAAAATGGATATTTTTGATCAGGACAAATTTTTGGTTGCTTTGTTAGAATTGTCAACAAGTTGCCATAGCAACTGATGTATACCATGTAAACCATGTATACCAAAAAATTACATTATTATAATTAAAATACCTAAAAGATATTGTCCAACTTTGCTAGAAAGTTTACGAGCAACTTCCATATTAGCTTGGTGAGAAGAATCAAAATGGTGAAACATTGTAGTACCTCTATCAAATACCAGTAAGCTCCTACAAGATAAATAGTAAATGAAAATGTATCTCACCCTAAATGTGGAGTTTTGCGATGGGTAAATAAAGGAATAGTTTTTAGAGGGCGCAGTGTTCACCTATAGAGTTAATTTGCTCTTTAGATTTTTTAAATTTGCAAATGAGATGCAGAAAGTCCAAACCCCATTATTTGTGTTTTGATGACAATTTAGATGAATGGAAGTTACAAATTTTTATAATTAATTGGTTCGGATAAAGTTGACCAGCTATTCAGGAATAAAAATTGTTTGAGCCAATGAAAGCCTTAAAAAAACATTGAAATGAATCGAAATGAATCCTTTTACAGTTTTTTGTTGTAAGCATCAACAGTACTACTGTATTTGATTGGGAGGTTCAGTTGTATGTTTAGGAGGGGAAACTCGTGATGATCCTTTAAAGACACTTACCAATGGCTTCCTCCAGCTCTGGTATATGAATCATTATTATTCACTGGGAAGAATATTAACTGTTTCTGATTTAAATTCAATGGTTCCAAAAATAATGACACCTCGGATTCTATGATACGAAAACATTTTATTAGCAAGAATGCTGCCATTATGGTTATTTTTCGTTATTTTTTTAGCCTTATTTTATCCTTTTTTTTCATAAGAAACTGAGTTGAAACTGAAGCTCCTTAGTTAATCCTTGCCACAGCTGTCAAAAAACACATAGTATATTATCCAGTTTTACAACAAGATTGTATAATCCAGACATTCTTGGAATGAAAATCTCTCCATTAAACACCAAAACCAAACTTAAGGACTTGTTGAATAGCAAAGATTACATTACCTTTAGCCAGCTTGATAAATTGACATACTTCAGGTGAAACTAAGGAAACAGATTGAGAGAGACTTTGAAACTGCTCATACTCGAAATATCTAGAGAGAAAAGGAGTTGATAGAGCAAGCCATTGTAAGAGAGGAATTGTACATATTTCTGAAGTAGCAAGCCTGTATAAATATGAATCAAAATAATAATAATAATAAATGTAAGTGAATAACGTTTACTCAGCCAGTAATAGCTCAATGTGAGGAATGGGATGTGGCCAAAACTTAAAAATTTATTTACCTTAAAATATTTGTTTTAGAACAGTTTTACCTATTAAAAACAGATAGGAAAACATTTCGTAATGAAAGTTTGCAGAAATTTTCTGCACTGCAAAGCTCCAATCAATGATTTTTTCTATCAAAACTTTCGTGCTTCAAATATCATTGTCTTTGTTACCAAAATGTTTTTATCTATCATACGCACATGAAGTTGTTTCGAGCAGCGTTAAATGGCATAATTTTTCATGATTTTGGGTATTTTTCAAAAAATCAAAGAGTGTAACAAAGATTACCCAAACATATTGGTTTTCGTCAAAGTATTCTTTTATCATTTTAATCGTTGAATGTTTAGCATGGACACGTGGTTGGTTGAGTCTTTAGCATGGACACGTGATTGGTTAAGTGTTTAGCATGGATGCCAAATAACACTTAAAGTATAAATCAATTTACAAAGAAATTTGTATAGAAACATTGTTAAAGACCTTGCACAAAGTTGAGAAGAGATTGGCCTATTATTGCTGCAATCCAAAGGGATCACCTGACATACACATAGTGATTATGAAAGTGCATTTGCAAAGATCAGGAAAAAGGCCTTGGCATAAGGAAGAATAGAGTATAAATGAGAGAGGTTTTCATGGAATTGTGAAGTAATCACAGGGTAATGGAATTGAGAAACTATTTGGTCCACATGATTTATATGAGTTAAGTGATTAAATAAGCACGGGTAATTCATCTTCATTTCAATGGAGTTACGGCTAACATTATCTCTAAGGTATTCTTTTTTGCATTTTTAGTTTTGAAGTCAAGACAAATTTTCAAAACATAGTTGTTCAATGTTACAAAATAAAAAACATTTATAATTTAAAATAAAACACAGTTTAAACAGATAATTTGAAACCACAAAAAGAAGTTAATACGTTCGATGAACTACATTTACTGAAATGTCAAGAAATAAAGAAATAAAGAAATAAAGATATTGAAAAACTCTGTTGATTGGGGTATTACTGATGAAAAATAAAATTTTCTTGATTTGACTTTAGTGAATTTGAGAAACACGTTTATGAAAAAAAAATAGGCATACTTACTCAAATGTAAATCCAATCAACTTATCATTCAACCATCGTTCATCTTGTAACAATTCTACATCTTCATCAGTCAAGCATGTGTTATGATAACTCAGGAAGATACTCATTATAACAACTCTATGACTAATTATGTTTTGGAAGTGACTGCTAGAGATTCCTTCGTGTCAACTGTTCAAGATGAATATAATTTAAATATTCAACAACAATCCCACTTAATCTTTCTGAAATCAAAAAAAACACCACCGTCAAATATGATTATATCTTATCAATAAAAAAACATTACACTGGGATTTCATCAATGGCCAAACTAAAGCCATATCTGAAGTCAACAGTGCAAAAAAATCCAAAAAAAACTGATTAACTATAATTAAGTGTAAGTAAGTGTTATATTTCTTTGACAAATCCGATTACAACATTATAAAGATTTAAGAAAACCTGGAAACCATCCCATATAGATGAATCTAAACAAGGAGATGGCCGCCAATTAAAAGAAATATGACTGTAATGACAATGCATGAAAGAAAATAAAAAAGTGAAATGAAAAAGTAAAATGTAACATATTCTAAAAGCAGATGACTGATATTAAAGTTAATATTGCATAATAATGCACCAATCAAAATTACAGATCCATCAACTTTTGAAATGTTTTGGTGAAAGCTCCGGTAACAGGGATGATTTTTCATTTGAATTGATTATAATACATTTCAAACCTGGTAATCACTATGTAGTTACAGGAAAAGAAAGTGAAAAATCAAACCATAACTGACTGCTCCTTGGACATGATAAGTAAAAATAAAACAAAGATAGTAAATCATATCAACATTCAAAATATTGTTTGTGAGTTCTTTCTATTAAATCTAATGCACCCTTTCGACAAAACATCCATATCAAGTGGGCATAAGAGAAAGAATACACATTGCAGATATGGCTTTTTACTGTTCGGTGTTTAAATAACACCTAATACAGAATAATGAATTTATCTTAAGCAGTAAATATGCAAAATTTCAAATAACTGCAATAAATGAGAATTGAAATTAAAACAAAGTAAAGAAAAGATATTAAAGATTTTCATAAAAAAGTAAACAAAATATATTTTATAAAACGCCTTTTTTCTTTCTATATTTTTGATTTACCAGGAGTTTCCAAGAGTAGTTCTAATTCATCATGTCTTTAATTTCTTTACAGAGCAACTCCAGCGAAACCAACAAAATATCTTTAGGAAAGTTGGTGAAGCATAGTCGGAAACAATTTTCAAACTCTTTCAATGCACTGTATCTAAAGAAAGAACCGATCAATACCATCTATGTTAAATATGATAAAAAGAGTTAAGGATTCTTTTTAGAAATAACAACTTGAATCATTAGATTCATGAAAATTGTTATGAAAGATCTTACTTTGGCCCGGGCTCAACACTTAAGCCATATTTCTCCAATCTTTTATTCAAATCTAAGGAAAGAAGCAAGAAACCATAAAAAACTACATGACGTACTGACAATATTGATGAATTTGACAATCTATCTTAATTGCAATAGCACTCAAAATAATGGTCAGACATTGGTCATTGTCAGAACCATCTAGAGATGTACCTGATTTTTCGTCAGACTAAGAATAAACATCATACTTTCGTTCTTGTAGAAGTGGGAATACTTTGTACTGACACCAGTATATAAAGATACTAATAGTATCTGTCGTTACAATTAAGACATCACTTCGGTTCAATTCAAGACATCAAACATAGATCCAAAATAAAGAAGCTGTTGACCTAACCTACACAAACATGCATTTGTGGCTACAATTGCCTGGGTTTTTTTTACATTTATTTTGACCAGTTTTAAATCTATGGAATCAGTTTAAAATATAACATTAACATTTAAAGAAAACTTTTAATGATGACATGGGAAGTTTCTTTATTTATTTCGTTCAGTTTTAATGCTAATTTTTCAACGTTTTTATAAAGTTAATTTTCCAACAAAATCATTGCTTATATGCTTTCATGTATATAAAGTACAAGTCATTGTGCATGGTCACTCATCCAGAGGTGAGATATTTGCTTAACGAAACTCTTTTCGCACTTGTCAGGGCTGATCCAGCTGTCCACAGCTGCCTTCCATTTAACCAATGGAAATTGATCTTTTAAAAAGATGTCCATATACACAGCAAGCACCTGTGTTGTCAATTTGTTACGGAAAAGATGAGGAACATTGAAATGAAGTCAAATTCAGATAGCATAAAGGTATGTGTAGCATATTGGTTATTTCGTTTAATCATTTTACGATTGTGCAATGCTTCTAACATTTTAAAAGGAAGCTTTTTTTTATTCTGTGGAAATCTTGAATTTGAATTTTACACGCCTATTCAAATCAGACTAAGACAACTAGTGCTTCTGTTATGAACCTTATTCATTTGAAAAATAGAAACTTACCAGAAACTTTATATGAAGGAGGCATTTCTAACCATAACACAAAACCACCCTGGTCATATGGAAAAAAGCAGACACAATAGCACTCATAAGTAATATAGCTATGATTAGTAGTGTAAGACAAGGTAAAAATTTGAAAAGTGAGTTAGAATCTACAAAATATTTAATTAAAACTCCAAGATCCAATGCTATTAGAGTATTAAAGACTTCTTACTTTTGGCTTCTTGAAAGTAACATTTTCTGGTAGATTGTCTTCAAGGTACTTGCAAGTAGTTTGTAGTAACAACTAAAATGAATACTGATGTCAAGTTATTTCCCTTAAGAATCACTATCTTTAACTTCCATTCTTTTGTTCACTTCAATCTATCATACCTCTCTCAATTTGGTCCCGTATTCCATCAATTTCGCACATTTTCAACATTTCTTCCAAATTTTTAGCATTTCAATGATTTTTAAAGATTTTAATGAACTGTCATTTAGGCTCGGCTTTTGTTATATAAACACCCAGATTTTCCCAAAAGTAAGCGCTTGACAAAGTGAATCACAAAACCTCAGTTTTTCTCTTACATTATTATAAACAAATATGTATCCAATCATAACTCAATTGTTATTTAGGGAAATTGTTATTTAGGGAAATTGTTATTTAGGGAATAGGTCAACTAAAACAGGTTTTTGATGGGAATGAAATTTAAGTATTAGCTAAGGGCAATGTTCTATTTGGTTTGGTTTTGCTCTCAGATAGCTCAAACAATGTCCATCATATTCCTTGCATTGCCACTATACAGTTACAATTGTTAAATGAAAAATAAATTATAGATATTGTATGTCCTCTAGCAAACACCTAAAACCTTCAAAATAATACTGCAGTGTTTAATGAAGGAAAGTATTCGTTCACACATAATTCGTTATATAATCATAGGAGGATTTTAAGAAAAGTTTACAATCAGAACATCTAGAATATCAGAACATCATAGTCAATTGGAATAAATTGATTGAGAGGGGGGGAATGTACTCAAATTTCCAATGTTTATATTTATGGTCTCATTTTCAAAATCCATAACAAGAAAAAAATTTCACAAAACAAATTCTCATGAATAAGCAATTGTAAACAGAAAAATCTTGAAAATATATTTAATAATAATAAAAATTAAACATTAGAAGAGTAATACCTTGTACTTTCCTTTGATACTTTCAAAGAATATCTGAAATTCAGTGCTGTTTATCAACGCAGCAGTTATTCCTTGGTTGAAACTATTATAACCTCCACCAGATTCTACATCAGGTCTAAATTTTCAAATGTTTTAAAGCTAGCATTATAAGTGAAATGAAATCGGTTTGGTTTCAATGTTACCAACAAATATATTACCTTGATGAAATTTGCTTAATCTGCCATTGAGAACCTTCCAGCCAACCCATACGTAACGATGGAAAAATGACCTTGGAAAGTGAACCATTTGATATCACATGACCAATTCCATAATCACTATCTTCTCTGAAAACACAAATATGATAAATAGTGCAGATGAAAAAAGTTAAAGTGAAGTGAAGATGAAAGTTGATGACCAAAGAAATAAATTACGGATTATCATAAGAAATAAGTCGGTTGCCAGGCTTTTCACCATCTTGTAAATTATATTGAAAGAAAACATATACATCATCAGTAACAATTAATACATTGTACTTTCTTGCCAGTTTTATTACACCTTCACATCGTTCTAAAATAATAAAGGTCGAATGAGTCCTTTGAAATATCTAACAGCCATTTTGTTCTTTTAAAACTAAATGGGTAGTTATTATAAGACAAAAAAATAATTTTTAAATAACTAGAAATTTCAGAGAACCAAATGTTTTCTGATCCATCTAGAATGTAGTTATATGAAAAAGAAAAAGTGAAAAATTACCTTTCGAATAATTAATTCCTCGTGGATTGTGACCCACAGTCATTAGAAAAACAATTGCCCAGTAAGGTTTTTGCTCAGTTATCTCATGAGTGGACTTTGGTTGACATTCCTTAAGACGGTTTTCAAGATCAGGCAATATGATACCATGCTCATCTGTTGAAACTAAAGAAACGTGATGGAAAAACATTATTGAAATTCATTTGAATGTAATATCTTTCGTACTAGCACTTATTGTTACTGTTTATGACCATTGAAGCACTGTTTGAGTTCTTTTTCAGTTAAACCTTAATTTTTTGGGTGATTTGACATAATAATTCATAATAACGTATGGTTATCATTTTTGACAATTATACAATGGAAATTCAACATAAATATGGTATAGCCTTATGTGTATAAAGAGTTTCAACTTTAATTTCATAATTCTTAGAAATTACCTTCCATCTCTACTTGTTTGTCATTCAACAATTGGTAATGATTTCTTGTCCTACTATGAGCTTTAACACGCAATTCTCTTTGTGTTATTATTAGTTCAAACTTAGCCCAGATGCCTTTCTTCATTACTTAAACATCTTAGTCACAACAAACATTGTCCACTACCTTGATTGAACATTGTACAACAGAATGTTACTCACCTACTTCAATCTTAAGTCCAAAATTCTTGCCTCCATCAATAGCTTTTGGAAATGATAAATCTTCAAAAAACACATAGTCATTCTTTTCTAAGAAATGATCCACTAGCAACATCCAACCATATGAAGCACTGTAGGTTGCCATCAGATTTGAACTAAAATCGAAATAAAGTTGAAAATAAAGTTTCACTTAATCAATCAATGCAACTTCAATAGCTTAATTAACCATAATTTCAAAAAAAAAATTAAAATTAATAGAAATTTGAATAATGTAAAAAAAACTAACCTTTTAACATGATCTTGATATTGCTGGCTTAGGAATTTTGCCAATGTTTCCAAATATATTGGCACACCAAGAGACGGTCCATAATTAAGGTAATCATAACTGCTGTTCTTAAAAGATAGACATTTTACCTCAGAGTAACATATCTGAAAGCACACAACCAAATCTGTGTTTAGTCCAGTATATATTTGGTAAAGAAGGTCTTTTAAAAATATTCAGTTACAATATTCAGTTTTTTTTCTTTTCTGAAGTCAAATGTACTGCATTTTCCTCAATTCAGCACACTCATTGAAATAACTTCACACTTTTAACAGCCAGATATAGTAATAAGCACATTCGAATAAGCGCACATCCCTCTATTGATGGATGGTGTGTACTTACCTGGCAGAAAAATGTTTTTGGAAAATATAAATAAATGTATAACTACAAAAAAATTTACTTTCATTTTGCAGTGCATACATTCCAATAACCGCACATATTAAGCACACCCCAAAAATCTTATTTATAGATAAACGCACAGTGCACTTAATCTAGAGAATATGGCAGGTAGTCATTTAGGACCAGAGTTCAGTTTAACTAACAGTATCTTCGGAATGGTCCAGTGAATTTTTAATAAAAAACACATAAAAATTAGTAAAGAACATTCATAAAATATATCCATTCTTTAATTTAGAAGTTCTTTAATTTAGAAATACTTTAATGGGGATTTCTAAAAGTAATGATGTAAAAATTGAAAAAAAAAACATTTTTTTCCTATCGATCTAAGGATGCCGAATTATTTTTTGGAGAAACTAAATTTTCACTTTTAATTTAGGCAATTTATATTTAACCTTTTTGTCAATGAGTGATCATTGCCGGAGTAAGCAAATAGTGATGCTTCTATTTCCCTTGCCTTTAGAATTCTGTTCTGCAATCTTGCTTTCCTCTCAGTTACAACCTCCTCCAGTGATTTCACTCATTGATCTATCATTCTCTGTGTTCTCCTTAGTTCTAGTTCCCTTACTATTTTACTAATTTTGTATGTAGTGGTCTTGTTTGTTGTGGTCTTTTGACCTTGTTATGAGCAGCAGTACAATAGTGTCCACAAAACACCATTAAGAAAAATATGACACAGATTAAAGTAAACAGGAAAAGACATCAAATAGTCCTACCAGATATCCAGGCATGCAACTTTTAAGTATTTCACTCATCTGAACAGCAACTTCGGGATTAAATTCCCATAATCCCAATGTACTCTGGAGTTTGGATAACTCCTCTTTTATCTTCTGAGGGGCATCAGTGGACTTCATATTTTTTTTTGCTTTAACAAAAATCAAGTGATATAGTTTATTGGAAATATTAACTGAATAGGATACCTCGTACATTGTGTACACAAGAAAATGAATAGAAAATCATCCATTAATGAGACATTCATGAAGCGTAGCTCAAAAGACAGCAGTTGGGAGAATAGTATAAAATACATAATTTAGCATACCTGTACAAAACGCTGTATCAGCGGAACGAATAAAACAAAATAACAAATCACTATATTAAGGTTTGCGTAAGCAAGAGCTAGTTGCTAAGTTGACAAGCCAAATATCAGAAGGTTAGAGGAGGCAGGAGAAAGAATGAGGATGAGATAGAACTAAATTTCACTGAGTGAATCACCTGGGCTTTATACCCTATGCCTTAAAATTAGAATTAAAAAAGTAGCGAGTTCGAAATGCTGTTCAAAAAATGAAACAACTGATGAAAAGTTATCTTAAAATGAAAATAAACAAATGAACAACTCGAATGTCTAATGTTTGAAATAATAAAAAAGCAAATTCAAAAATGTATGAGAAAAAGTTGAAAAGAAAGTTGAAAATATTTTTGAACAGTGTTTACATTTTTATTTCAGTCGTTTATGTTGGGTACCACCTTTTTGCCTCAAAAAACATTCCATCTCCAAAAACAGCCCTATTATAATATAAAAATTTCTATGACGTAATATATATGCCAAATGAGGTCCAGCTGCAAAACACATCCCTATGCTCACTACTTTCGCCTGACTCAAAAACAGAATAACAACTCAGATTTGAATTTTGAATCTATATATATATATCATCTATATATCACGTATATGTATTTATTTATTTATTTTTTGAATAATTATGCAGAATATATATACACTTCAGCTTAAAAATAATCAAAACCTTTAGAAACTAGTCAAAATTAGGTAAAAAAATACATATATATAGAGAGAGAATAATAAGTAAAAAGTAAAAGTGAAAGCGAGAACCAAATGCCACTCGAGCACGCTGTGTGATGGAATGAAATACAAGCAAGGAGAGGTTGAAATTCAAATATATTTTCCACAAATTTCGTTTAAGAGTACCAAAAATAAAACTCATCAAAGAAATGCTTTTCGTTCAATAGCCTTCCAATGGAAGTACTCAAGAGTGATAAATGATTAAAATATAAAGTGATCTATGTTTGATAATAATTTTTTAATGTATATATTAATATGTTGAAATATCAAAAACGCGAGTATCAGTATACAAAATAATCTACGCCCTTCATCATGTTTACTATCATACACTTTAGCATTGACTAGTTGAAGGGATGCCTAACATTCAAGAAATTCTGATGCATACTTTCAAATATATCAAAAACGCCAACAGATAAAAAAAAAATGTTTTGTTTTTACTATTTTCCCTATAATACACCTTTCCTGAATTTCTATTTAAACGCCATGTTTTGGTTTAGTTAGTACATTCATTTTGTCTCTAATCATTCTACTTGACAGTGTTCTAATTAAGACTCATGAGTTGTGAATCACAAATTTAAATTTCACAAAATACAAAAAATCACAACTCCAGTTTTTTTAAGGTTTATTTATAAATAAGAGTTAAACAAAAAATCTGAAAATCAAGTCAGCGTACACAAAAAAATTAATCAAAGACAGCCCAATTGGGTGAGGTATAAAGAAAATGTTTAATAGTGATAAAAAACCCACGCAGTGAAAGTTTCAAAAGATTCATTAAAGAAACACATAACTAAAGTTTGTTACTACACATGCCTCTCTGATGGAAGTACTGATTCTGCCATCATAGAACAAGAAGTGCTTTTTATTTATTTATTTTTATAAATTTATATTTATTTTAAAAGGATGGTGTGACAATGGTTAAGTACCTAGTATCGAAGCTGTAAAGTCCGCAAATACTACTGGAATCAAAGAAAGCTTCAATGATGCTACAAGATTCGGAATTGAATGCTTTACTGATAAGAAGGTTGGCATTACGATTAATCAACACTGCTCTTTATCATGGTGCAAGAGTGCAATTACAGAAAATATCACCATGGTTACAAGTGATTCATTGTTTTAATCATTGTGTGGAACTCACCTTAAAAGATACTTTTATCAATATTGAGGAATCGCAGTCAAAGCTGTACTATTGGTATCAAAATATTGTGAGAACTAGAACAGTGATCAGTTGCTTATGAAAACTCTTTACTAAAACCAAAAAAGTGAAATGGAACACACTAGATTGATAAGTTTACGTTGATGAAAACAGTATTAGAAAACTATGGAGCATTTTATCACTCATATTGAGTCGCTTTTCAAAAAAATGGAAACATGCATTTATTTGGATGTTTTAAGTCCAATACAAAGATTATAGGAGAACAATTTCCTATATAATATAGAAGAGCAACATAACACTTTTAAAGCAGTTCATCATATCCAAGAGTTTTCATGGACAATGACAAACAGCATGGTAAGCCTCTTAGCACACAATTTAGCAGATACGCCCCTAACACTATTATCAAGTATGTTTAACGTATTATTCTTTATGAGTCAACATTATTGAAACAATAAATTTCCTAATTAGGAGGATGGAAGTACAGACTAGGTCAAGCAGAAACTCAGGAAAGGTGTATATTTCACAGCAAATAGAGATCGAGCAGGGGCTAATACAGCATGATTTAAACATTGATAAAACATCAACTTTTGGGAGATCATGCTTTTTTACTAATTTAGACTTTGGCCATGGACCCCACTGGGTCCACTAACAACCCAATTCTCCCCTCCCCCCCCCCCCCCCCCCCCACCCACTACCAACGCCCAAATTAATTTTCTGTATTATCCCGTCAAGCATCATAATCTTGTAAGAGATCTATTTAAAACATTCTACAATCAAAATTGGAATATGACACCTTAAGCATATTTTGTAACGAGTGCTTTCATTTCCTTGCATAAAATACCAAGGCTTAAAATGTATCCCTCTTCAGGAAGAGTAGACATATTTATGCGAAGGCAATTTTGGAAATTGCGTTCAGGACTATAGCTAAAAGAAAGAAGAACATTATGTGATTAATCAAAGGAAATACTTCAGTATTTATATCAGCCAATTGATACAAAAATAAAAAAATTATTCAAGATCAACATAGATTACATTCTCTGAACACCTAATAAATTTTCTTAAGGTCATTTCATTTTGAAGATCGATTATGAGAGAACCGGTGTTTTGCACTTGAAAGTTATACTTCATAATGAGAATACAATTATCTCTTGGCTGTTGAGTATTAGTAAGAACTTCCAAAAATTAATGGAAATATTATAAACTGCTATTTTGAGAATTTAATGAACATGCTCTTAAGTATGCAGTTTTGTGAAATCCTGATGTTTATTCAAAAACATTTTGAAGTTATATCAACTTACTTTTCTCCAATACATATACTAATTCCATAAGGTTTTAGATTGTCAGCAAGCACTACAAAAATATTGATAACATGAAAAGAAAACGTCATCCAAAATAACAAAGCAACATCTACTTTCAAATTCAAAACTAGCTGACTGCTTTACTTACATTTTGAATCACAACCGACAGGCATCTCAAGCCATATAAAAAAGCTACCCTGAAACATAATAACTTGCAGAATGAGACCTAAGGATGGATAATACACTGTAACAATTAGTTATTTAAATTGATGAAAAGTAGTTCTGAAATCCTAACCCTTACAAGTAAGAATTAAAAAAAAACACACAGGGCATCACTACCAAAGAATGTGCTCTCTCTTTATTTTGTTTGTATTGTGTTCTCTTTATTTTGACAAGTATTATTAATATTTTGGATATTTTAGACAGCGCTTCTCCGCTCATTCTCCTGTCTCAAAAAGTGCTGATGTAATGTGGACAAAATTTAAATACAGTCAAACCTCTCTATAGCAGACACCATTGAGACCAAAAAAACAACAAAATGTCTGTTAAAAAATGTGTCTGTTAAAAAATGTGTCTGTTAAAAAAAAACGTGCCTGTTAAATAGAAGATTGGACTTTAGGAGAAAAGGAAGTGAAGCGAATAATGCTTTGATTTGGTTTACATTATATTTCTGTGTAACGTAGCAAAAATTAGATCTCCACAGCTAAAACTTACACGTGTCACTTCAGAAAAATGTATAATATGATCTTACATATGATTTTGCACACTATATATAATACGACTGAAAAGTTTGCTGTGGGTGTCACAGGTCCCATAGCGCACAAGATTTAGCAATGTCACTAACAAAGTGATGACCAATCTCATGCCAAAAAATGCTTTTATGATTACATTAATATTACAAGACTACGTATTAACAGGAGATGCATGTTTAAGAAGTTAAAATACTTCTTCTTCATCTTTTTCTTCTTGTAAAGATTTCAGCCAATGCATTCGCTTCAACGAAAGGTCAACAACACAAAAAGCGGTATGGAAGACTTTTCGCATGGTGTATAGTCATATTTAACTTTGTAATGTTTTAAAAGAATAAAATCCCAAATATTCTTTTAAACAAAAGAAAAAAACTTAATTTATTAACAAAAATAACAACATATTTTAATTTTTTAATGTAATATACTTAAGAAAGTCTGCTGTTGGCAAAATCCAAAAATAGCAAAAAAACTGTTAGTTAGAGAAATCGATAGAATGTGTAAACCAAACAATTTTCTTTGCTTACACATGCGGAAATTGAACAATGACACATTCAAAACTAATAGAATAACAAAATAAAAGTGAATGCTGTTTTCGAATTTCTTTTGATGTTTTGGATAGATGTTGAGATTTTCATGATTCTCTTTAAATAAAACATACATCATACCTCCTCGTATATTTGTTCGATGTAATACACCACATAAAAACTTTTTTTTTAACAACTTATTACTAATCTTATTTTTCCATACTAAAAAATCATCAATCTGAATTTCATTTTCATTTATTTGGTTTCCTCCTTAATTCATACGGATAAAAAACTGTTGCCACATAAATTGGTTACTTGAACAACACTGGCATGTTTTGAATTTTCAAAGACCACCATGTATGTAAACTTTTCTTTCTTAGTTTATCAATATTGGCATTATGATCACAGGATGTTTATCAAGTATTTCAGACTTAATCTTATCTAACATGTTATCTAGCACTTGTATGACAATTTATGGGATGAGCAAGAAAGCACCGGACTTGTAACATCAGAGAAGTTTTATAAGGTATAATGAAATTCAACTAAAGCTTTAAAATAAACCATTTCTTTCAACTTACCGCAGGTTCTGTGAATTTGACTTCTTTTGGTAAGTTTTTTCTTAAAAAGTCGCAACCTAATTTCATCTGCCCCTAAGAGATAATTTCTAAAATTCAGAAGATATTAACCAAACACCGTATAACAACATATTACCACTAGTATAGCGTGGAAAAACATAATCCCTATGGGTTGCCCACACGCCCCAACCGTGCTTACCAACTCGCAAAGAAGGGTGACGAAAAATAAAATCACAGAATTGCAAAGGATAAGTATTAACATGTTACAGAGCTCGAAAAACAATGTAGGGATTGCATGTTGAATGCCAAACCGTTACAGAGATATAGTTGATCAAAGATTTTATTGACGTCATGGGGTGTCATCATGATTGACCCGTTCAAAAACTTTTAACCACCCTGTGGCCAATATCGTGGACCCTGGTTGACATCAGTTATCCCTATTGGTTCTTGAGATATTTATCCTTAATAAGCACCAGCACCAAAGAATCCTAACTGTTTTCACTGACAGAAAAGCAAGATGGATGAAAAACATTCTTTGAAGTTATCTGTCAACATAAATCTTAGAAACAGTAATAAAACACTTACAGCATAGAAAGAGATTGCAAATGTCAAATGTGCAGGTAGATTTTTGTTCTTCAAAATCATTACTGCTAATCGTTGATTGAAAGCATTATATCCTCCCCCTATAGAAGCATCAGGCCTAAGAAAGAAAAAGTTAACAAAAGTAGGATTGATTATCCATAAATGATCCATGGTTTAACAGAGTTCCGTGCTTTTTCCTCATTTTCATTTGGTTTTTTCATACATTTTTTGTATAACTTGACATGACCTTGTCCCAATAGATAAGGCATTACAACCGAGAGATGAAGTGAGCAAATCTAGGCAACTTTTATTGTTATCCTTAGTCTTCTATTAAATCATTTTTCACTTTGTAATCATCCAGCAGGTCTTTTATTTTGTATTTTTTTAACGAAATGGTAAAAAGATATAAATATTCCATTTATGCCTCATTCTTCACCTTTATAAATTTAAAAATAACTTTTTCTTTTTACTATTTAATGTAGGTTTATACACCATTTTGTTAAAAACAATTTAATAATCACATTCGATTTAATTTAGTGTGAAATTAATATTTCTAAAAAACATTTCATTGGTGTGAATGGGGTATTATAAGATTCTCTGTTTACACTATCAAAATAGGAGATGTTTGTGTGTTTTGGTGAGCATGATGTCATGTGAAGATCTCTTCAAAACATCTTGTCATCTCAATTTCACTCAACTTTCTGCAGTTCAACACAGAAACATAGTCATTAGACTATTTGGAAGTTTTATCATCTCCCTTCATATCTCGGTATTTATTTTTCTGCTTCTGCATGTTTGATATTCCTATGATTAATCTTAAAAGTTGAACAGATTTGTGGTAGTAATTAAAGATTAATTGTATGTAAAAAATCTTGCAATTTTGCTGTTTACACTAAACAATTTGTCTTTTATGACAAATCTTATAAGATTAATCCAGATTAATCCAATTAACCCAGAAAATCTTCTCAAAACATTTAATACTATCAATACCTTTATTGTCACATGTCTGCTAAAATAGCCAGAGATGATGGTGTACATGACAATGCTTCGCTAGGAATTCACAATAGTAATGACAACATAAGACAATCATAGAGATTGCACAATAACTATACCTGCAGATGAATTGTTTTCGAATCCAAGGTGATGCCTCAATCCAGCCCAGACGTAAGGAGGGAAATAAGATTTTTGTTAAAGATCCATTCGAGACAACATGCCCATTGCCATAATTCTCATCAGATCTTAAGGTAAAAGCCTTCTATCATTTTGATATCATTTTTTATCATTTTTATTATTGATTAGAAGTATTATAAACTCACGGATTATCGTATGCGATAAGCCTTTTTCCAGGAATTTGACCCTCTTGAAGGTTGTATTGGAAAAAATTATAAACTTCATCTGTTACTACCAACACACCATATTTTCTTGCCAGCTTAACAATAGATTCACATCGCTCTTCAAAAATAAGTCAGATAACAGTTACAAGATAATCACTATAATAAAGTTCCATATAATAAGAGTAAAGACTTACCAGGAGAATAATTCATTCCTTTCGGATTATGACAGACTGTCATCAAGAAAACAATAGCCCAGAATGGTTTTTCCTCTGTGCTTACATGCGTAGATTTCTTCTTGAAATACATTAACTTCTCTTCAAAATCAGATATCACTAGACCTTCATCATCGGTTTTCACTAAAAACGTAATTGTTGCATGTTTGGGATATCTGAAACAATAGCATGATTGGAAATAATAGCAAAATTTTAAGATTCCTTTTAGTGCTTTCAGTGACAATGGAAATACAGAATGCGCAGAAGAAAAATGTTGACCACACTGCGAACAAAATCAAAATTCAATGAAAACTCACCAGTTACAGTGTGAAACGAAAAAAATTCACCTGTTTTTATAGCCAAGCCATAGTTTAATGATGCCTTGATAACACTTGCAAATGAACAGTCCTCTGTAAAGACGTAATCACCATGATTTAAGAAATGTGTCATCAGCATCATCCAGCCAAATGATGCACCATATGTAGCAAATAAGGTTGAGCTAAAGAATAACAATATTTACATATATGCACGATTTCCACTTTACATGTTTTCACAGATATAATTCTGGGCGAAATTTTCTCTCAGACAAAAAAAATCTACCAGAGCTTATTCTAAGAAAAAGCGGCATGCATGTTGTAATACATAAAGGCACATTGAGGAGCATTATTCTGTCAAAAAGGGCATTTTAATATCTCACTACCCCTATTCAAAGTATGTTTTTCACCACGTCGTAAAACTTCTATTGCCCAGAAAGATCCAGATCGAGCATTTGATTTCTGTCACCTTCAATTAATTTGGTACTCATTTAAATTTCATATGGAAAATGGCATTAAAGCTTCCCTTCATTCTAAAAAGATTAAATACAGGTCCCAGATGTATCTTGGGATAAACCATTTTAAGGCTTTAGTTACGGAAAAGTATGATCAATTTTTTGTAAGCGCCTTACGATATATTAGCTTGTCAACTTTGCTGGAAAGAATTGTCTCAGAAATATCACACAACATCTTAACATTGTACAACTAGAATGAACTCTATTTAGTAACAACTTACATACATGATTTGGCATAAACAATGGAGATGCAACTTTCCTCTCTTAAATTTTGCAGAGAAATGTTCTACCCTATTATATTCTCATTCCCCACAGGAACAAGGTTACAAATGTTGACAAATGTCATACCTAAGAACATTGTCGTTGTATTGAGCAGTCAAAAACTCAGCAAGAGTTTCTAAATATTCTTGTGTTCCCTCAGTATCTCCATAATGTAAATTTGAAGTACCCTTTTTCTAAAAAAAATGATCAAATAACACAATTTTATTTTTCCATCTACTTGCAATTTTTGAAGAAACAAAACAAAACAATATACCATGTGTTCTTGCATGGCCTCTTGAACCACTGGGTATATATCTTGGGCCACATGTTCATTATAGTCCCATATGCTAAGTGACCATTTGGAACAATTTTTTGACAAGTAATCTTGTATTTCTTTTGCACTGCTTTCAACTGAGACCATTGTTTACTAAAAACAGAATGCAAAGGATAAACAAAAACACAAACAGAGTAGAAAAAAGAATTGAAACAGGAAAACAAACAATAAGACAATAAAGCTATGAAACAAATTTTCGGTGGAAGTAAACTTTTTGTTACTTTACTGACTTTGATGGAGTTAATTTACGCAATTATGGAAAATTCAAGTGCCTTATTCCCATGGTATAAAACCCTCAATTGACCCATTGAAATGTATTGGGATAATATAATGTTATAACACGAAATATAGGATATTTTAAGATCATAGTCTTTTTAATTTGAATAAAAAATGAATTTATTTGGTTTGAGTTTCATTTTGTTTTATAATAGTCTTTTAGTTCGAGTATTGCAAAGTTGATTTTTCTCTTTCACTTAAGGCGCTTGATCTGTACGGTTGATGCCTATTTTGGTCCGGAAGCGATTTTCACAAATCTGATGAACTTGCCGATCATACACAACTAAAATTTGGAAAATATACCTCAATTGAGTCATCTGTCACTCAATTGAAAAAAATGGCAGGGAAAAAAATGGCGGACATGTAAATGGAGAGTTAGGCCATACTTGAAAGTGCTTCAATTTTCAAGAAAATTTTCATGTAGAACAATTAAATAGTGCAGATTTTGAATTTGTGAATCGTTTTTCATTGGCCAAAAACAGTGATTTGGGCAAAATTTGGACCAAATTTCGAAAGTGCTACATATTTCATGGAAACTCTGTGTGTCATCGATTTTAAGTCCAAATTTTATCCAAATTTTGCCTAAATCGTCGTTTTTTGGCCAAAACATGAAAAATTTTTCTACATGCAGATTTTCATGAAAATTGAAGCACTTTCGAATTTTGGTCCAAATTGTGCCCAAATTGCCTTTTTTCTGCAAAATGTGAAAAAGGATTGACAAATTTGAAACCAGTACTATTTAGTACAAATTTAGTGATTTTGGCCAAAATAGGGCGATTTGGACCAAATTTGGATCAATTTCGAAAGTGCTTCAATTTTCATGAAAATTTAAATTTGTAAATTGTTATTCATGTTTTGGCCAAATAGGGTGATTTTAAGAAGACGCTTTTCCTTATTAAGACAATTTGGTTACAATAGCTCACTAAGACTAATTTCCATGTTAGTTCATTTAATATCATTATTATATATATATATAATAATAATTTTGCAAATAAACTATAGACATATATATTGAGAAAGAGTAATGATTAAAAAATGCTACTAGTTTCGGGTCGAAATAGATTGTGACTGACAAGAAACAAGGAATTCAGCCTAAACAAAGGACTGAATCCCTTTAAGTTCCTCCACTTTGAGTAACTATATTACGAGAGAATTTTTTTATTATAGAAGGATATGTTATTAAAGAAAAAAGAAAGAAAAAAAGCCACAAAAAATACCACCACCACCTTCAAAATGTGTCAAAATGTGTCAACATCAAAATCCAAAATGGCTAATGAATATTATATGTTTTCAAAAGCACAATTGAAATATAAGATTTCAGCGTAACCAGGACAGGCGCAGTTCATTTTCTGAAAGATATATTTTTTCATAATCCTTTCTCATTTTCGTTTACTGGAAATAATTCAAAACAAAAGCTGTCTCTTTTTCTGTTTTCTTGTTTTTTTTTATTAGTATTATTATTATTACTGATTTTCGTTCAAGGTGCAGAAGTAAGTACTTTCATCGTGTTTTTACTAGTCGGCCCTCTCCACACATGTCAAACATAATGGCGTCCACGAAAATGCTCTACACGCTGGTCAAGTTTGTAGATTATTCGGACCGAGAGTACACATAAAGAACGAAAGAACGAAAGCGAGAAAAAACGCAATTGACTTCATGTAACCACTAATATAAGAAGTGAATTTTGTAGATACTTTAGATACCTTGCACAAAGTAGATCCGATAAGGAGATAAGGTGGCCACTAAGATTGGTGGACGACCGCATGAAGTACTTCCGACTGACTGCACAAACAGACGTAGACATCCTCTGCCCAAAGTTTTGGTGGCGAGATAATAAAAAGTTCAATGTTGAGAGTTGAAATCTTTGTGGTGAGGTGGCGATGAATAGAAACAGTTATTTAAGTTTTAATTATTTAAGTTTTAATCATCACAAATGTGTGGAATTCAATTATGCAGAACATTCCATCAACTGTAGTTAAACAGTTTCTCTCTCACCCGGAACCATTTTGGCCCTCCAAGTCACTCCAAGTAAGGGACTATAGCTATATAAATGTCCATATAAAACCCATAGTATCTCCAATATCTACAGAACCTCTCCATTAGTTGAGATTGAGATGAACACATCTCCGGGTTAAGTTTGAAAAGAAAGAGAGCTGAGTCTGATGAAATTGCGTCTGTGCGTCTCATGTTTTGCTCGTGAATAGACGTAGAACCTATTGATCAATTTCAAAAAGCCAAACAGCACATGTGATCGTTCCGGGCTCAGTTGGGACTTATAGGCCGTCAGCTGAGCAGTTCGTTTGCTTCAGTTCGTATTAAATTTTTAATAGCTAAACATTTTTTATTTCCATCGAAAGTAAATATATTTTTCATCTGAAAATGCTTTGTCCCCACTTCAGAAACTTGCACAATAGCGAGAAAATCGATTTTAACCATTTTGATGACGTCACAATAGAAGTTTTATTTTTATTTTTATTTTGTTAAAAATTTATATATCAATGGAAAGATCTTAAAATTCTAAGCAAAATAGAGTTTTTGATCAATATGTTTGGACGAGTATTACGGAACTTATAAGGCTGCATAGTTTTATAAAATGCCGAGTCAGCAAAATTGGAACAGGTGTTGTATCTAACGATATCTAACGATAGGAGCTTACAACAAAAGTTATAATCATAGACTTTAGAATTCAGCGTCCGTTGAATCAGCTGATTCCCAATCTTTGTGGTCATATTTCTGCATCTTTAAAGCATTGTTCACATCTTACAATTTTCACAACCACATAGATCTGCGCATCTGTGGTATATGAAGTCGTGATGCTTTATTCAACAACATACTTAAACCCCCAATTCATCACAATGGTTTTTGGAATACTGCATCTCGGAGTTCGCCGCAACTCGGAGGTCATGTTATTTAGAATTGCAGGAATGATGATAGTTCAGTCCTTTTTGAAGGAATGCCCAGAAGGTTTCCCAATACTTGTATCTTACTTATAATACTTGCTAAACCATTTTTCGACTACATACGTACTTTAAGTGATGCCATTTGTTACTGCTGGTATGTCCAAAGAGCTTATTCCTATTAATGCTTCCATAGAAGCTTTATTAAGCTTATTAACAGAATTGCAGAAGCCCAATCTAAAGATTTGCAAAAGGCCAATCTTATTAACAATTGTAGTTGGTCGAGTAATAAAACTGTGACATTTGCAAGCAGGGGCTTGTTGATACAATGCTTGTTGTATCAGGAGATAATAGCTTTCAGAAAAATGAACTTGATCAAATTAGATGGACTTTGTTTTATTTGTTATATTTTTATTTATTAGATGGATTTGTATTAATGGATTCTTATCTGTTATGAAAAGCAACATTACCTTATTTGAATCCGTGTTTCTTGCAGAATCGATAAAAAGTTGATTACTAGCTGATGACGTCATTAATTCCAGTACTCCTGGAAACAAACGAATGAAACCAAGTGCAACGGCGGAGCCGGCGCTACAAGTAAGGCATTATGTAACGCAGGCGGAGCAAAAATTGATAATGTTAAAATCCTTGCCATGTACAGAACACCCTCTGACGTCGATTCTTATGATCACATTTTATACAAGATTAACAAACTTGTGAATTTTTGGGAAATTATTTCAGTACAAATGTCGAACGTTCTCTCTGATGATATATTTAATTCGCTGTGTGATGCATTTTCTCATTTGAAAGTGGAGTTTCAGAAAGTGTGAAGAAAAGAGGTTAATTCGGTTGTCCTGAAAAGTGGTACACCGGGTAGACCATCGTTTGGTATGCCCGAAAAGACGTAACAATTGTTTCTTGACTATAAGTTTACGCAAACAGCTATGGCCAAGATGCTTGGAGTGAGTACCAAAACTAACGTCGGTTGCGCCAATTTCAGTTGACCGAAAAGGCTTACACAGATATAAGTGAAATTGATTTAGATAAAGAAATGGCGCAGTTGATTTCGCGTTTTCCAAACTCAGGAATCCGGCGCATGAAGGGCTTGCTTGTTTCTAAAGGAATTCAACATGGGACAATATCAGATTTTCTATGTGGCGTGTGGACCCAACTGGAATGATCAACCGATCACTTAAATTAAACATAGTTAAACGACGTAAGTATCGTGTGGCTGCTCCAAATGCGCTGTGGCACTTGGACGGGAATCACAAATTGAGTCGATGGTCATTTGTGTTCCATGACTGCGTCGATGGCGTAGAATAATGTTTTTAGATTGCAGCATCGACAACAAGGCAGAAACTTTTTTTAATTTGTTTGAAAAAGCTGTTCGTTTTGATGGATTGCCATCTCGTGAAAGAGGTGACCATGGAACAGAAAAGGTTGATGATGCTTGGTTTATGATATCACATTCGGCAAGAGGTCCTAACAGGGGGAGCTTCACCGCTGGTAAGAGCTGTCATAACCAACCAATAGAAACGAATAGAAACGAATAGAAACGAATAGAAACGAATAGAAAGATTCTGGCGTGATCTTTTCCAAAATCGAGAGTTCGTATGAGCAGTCGATACGTTGAAAAGTTCAATCGTATGAGTGAGACTAATCAAAACAGACGGATCAAACACGGCGAAATAAAAACAATATCTCCTTTTTTTTGTTGAAAATATAGTTTTTAATAGATTGATAGTATAATCAACGAATGTAATTAATTATTTATTGTTCACGTTTTCACCGCTCACACGACGCTTCGACCGGTCGTTCTACTTTTCGGCTGTTCACACGATGCTTCTCGACCGTTCACACGATGCTTCACGACCGCTCACACGAACCCACGATTTTGACATCAATTGTGACATCAATCTAACTCCATAATTTTGCAAATAGAAATTAGATTTTAAATTGAACTTGAAAAAAGTCATAATTTATTCAAACGACCTTCATTTAAGATAATGAACTGTTATAAGTAAAACTGAGGTCTGCAGTGTGCTGATGGAGCAGTCTGGAAGGAGCAGCTGACCCATTTCTTATTGTTCAAATGAGGGAATCCAACTGCTGACAACCCTCAGTTCTACTTATAACAGTTCATTATCTTTCAGATTATTTACTTAAAATGATGAAGATAAGAAGAGCACGAAAGAGCACGAACGTGTTTTATACAGCTCCGTAAAGTCACAAAATTTCTATCTAACGATACCCTGGTGATAATTTTGACAAGAGAAAATAGTTAGTTGGTTTGAAAGTAAAATTGCTTCAAAGAGTTTTATATTTATAAAGTTGAAACAGTCGCACTGTCATCCTTCTACTTGCTTCATATAGAAACCATGCTGTTATTCGCTTTGGTATAATTATATGTATATTATGTTTTATCATTTCACAGTCAATGATGGGCAATTTGAAATCCAAAACGTTGAAGGGTCGTTTATACGTGATCGAAAAGCATGTAAGTGTTCGAGCATTAAAAGATTCAAATGCCCAATTAGCTACTACAGTAATTCTACCGCAACGTTTAATCTAATTTTATCGGGAGATATTGAGCGTATCCCTGGACCTGGTACTCACGCACCGAAATGTAAGTGTGCTGTACAACTGTAAAATCCAACCAACCAAATCCGACCAAAAGCGTTTGGTGTGTGTGACAAATGTCTCAATGTATGTTATGTGAAATGCTTGAATAAAGAACATCTGAACGTTAACCCAGTGGCCATAGGGACGTCCAGTTAGGATGTCCCGGAGACGACCCAGGGACGTAAAAAGTAAAGTCTAATCCGTCCGCTCGGATAGGATGTCCAACAGGGACTTTAATAGGACGTTCAAAGGTTCAAAGGACATCCTTTTGGCCAAAGGACGTCTAGAGGACGTCTACAATGGTACCTGGACGAAAGGACATCCACGGGACGTCTGAGGGATGGATGTGTGCCCACTGGGAAATCTCGCATCTCTTGTGCATATACGTGCAATAACTGCCTACATGTCGAATTACCATTCTTAAATTCAACTTTGCCAAACGACGACGTGTGTGATCATGTACACCAACCAATACATGATGCAAATACTTCTGACCTGACTGAAACAGCAGTCGATAATCACAAACTAACTTTTAGAGAACATAATAACTTTTAGAGAACATAATAACTTTTAGAGAACATAATAACTTCCTCAAAATCATGCACTTAAATCCTCAAAGCATGGTCTCTACTTTTAACTGTTTCACTAGTTTACTTTACGATCACCCCTTTGATATTGTCTGTCTCAGTGAAACGTGGCTGAAAGATTGCAAATACCTACTTGATCACGTCCAAATTCCAAGATACAAGATTCATTTCCGAAACAGAACTAGTGGTAGAGGAGGAGGAGTAGGAATGCAACGAAGATGCAACGTACATCTTTATCAACGTTAAACCAGATCGCTTTAAAAAATGTCATAAATATATTCGTAATCTTAAAACATTTGACGAAAACTTGTATAAATTCGATTTCCAAATACTACCTTTCAACATTGTCTATGCATTTGAAGATGCAGAGGAAAAGCTTTCCATCTTTACCAACGACCTAACTAAAGTATGTATTGACAGACATGCTCCACTTATTCGAGCCAAAATTACTCTCGAGTACCGGCACCTTGGATGCGAGATCCTGATATACAGAAGCTAAAAACTGCTTTCGAAACGAACAAAGAGGTGGATTGAAACAAGTTTATTGAAATTAGAAATCGACTTGCTTCTGTCATCAAATCTGCTAAAAAAAATCTTTCTTTACAACCGCGTTAAGCTCAAAACGACCGACCGAAGTTTGGAAAGTCATCAAGAAAATTCTAAAACCATCCTCTCAAATGACTGACATTAATGATATTGATGCTTTAACTAACCACTTCACCTCCACTGCAGAACGATTGTTGAGTAAAACTCCAAAACACAGGATGAGATAATGGAAGTTCATTTTCCCGTTGTTGATCACTTGTCATATTTTTACGAAGTGTCTGAAGTGTTTTTTAACTTTCTTTCTTGCTTGATCATATTTTTCACTTTATTGGGGATATCACTGTCAAGGTCTGTTTTTGTATTCGAATGTTCCCTGTGCTTGTCCTAGTCAATCGTTTCGTATTGTTAAATTCCTCATTGCATATATTTCAGAGAGTATTGGTATCCCCATACCACCAAGTTTTACTCGAAGACTAAGAAGCTTTCTTTCTCCAGACGAAACGTTGTTGTTATCTGTTAAAGCAGGTCTATAACTTTGTCTAGTATTTGTAGATTTTTCGAAAAGTTTGAAATAACTCTCATGAAATAAGTTAATTTATGTTGGAATCCGTGTATGAAAGGTGTGTAGGCTGCTTGGGGCTCACTCTTTGCAAGGTCTGCAAGGGTTTCAATCTGTTTGATCCAGGTTGTCACGAGATCTGTTTAATAAGCGTATATTCATTCTTGATTTCCAACAAAAGCCCAAAGGTACTTTCTTCCGGAAGTTGTTATTTTGAATGCTGGTACCACGAAATGTTCTTTGAGCACTTTCAACATCCGTATATCGAAAAGGCAAGAGACCCTGGGTTCGAGGTTTCATCTTCAAGTTTTTCTTGTTTTACAACAAATCGAGATTTGGAAGCATTTGGAAAATAATCAAAGGGGGTCCAGTTTTCTCAATGTTGTCCCACCATTGACGAAGATACTGTATTGAACCAGCTCCACCAAGATAATCAGCATAGGTGTGCTTTACTTGATTTTGCTGTACCAGAAGTGGTTGCATTGATACAATACCCACTGAATATGCGGAAATAGCAATTGGATCTCCTTGGGTAGTTCTTTCAGATGATGAGATTTCTTTACCTTTGATCGTATAAATTATTGCATACCAAAAATTATTTCTTAAAACCTCTCCTATCCCAATCGGTCTCATCCCAGGATTTTTATTCAACGGTATCAATATACAGCCTTTGTATGCATCTAGAGATGAGTTTTCCGGTCCATCAAACTCGATTGTGCAGAGAATCTTGGCTAGTGTGGCTATTCCCTTACGTAATTCAACACCGACACAACCGAAATTCCTTGAAATTAAAATTCTCCTCTAACCATCTGCTTTCATGCCTGAAGGTCCAGCTGCCCCTTTCGTTCTTAGATGTTGCTATCGTCGCTTCATTGATGTTTTCAAACATTATTGGATCACAGAATGGTAGTTCACCTTTGATTAAGACATCTTCGTTTGCTTCATCGTGTGAAACTAATGCATTGCTACCCAAATCGAACGCAAGATTTAAGGAGAATTTTAAGTTAAGTTAAGCGTAAAAAGAGTATAATTATGCCCTTAACAAACAGCAGTTTTGGGACAGTATCCGGTTAAGATATGATTGGCAAATACCTGGTTTACCTACAGTATGCGCATGCACTTCAAAATTCGATGTCCAACATGCTTTGTCATGCAAGAAGGGAGGTTTCGTAACCCTTCGGCACAATGAAATTAGAGACATCACAGGAAACCTTCTAGCTGAAGTTTGCAAAGACGTCGAAATTGAGCCCACTTTGCTACACTTAAATGGTGACTCTTTGTATAATTATGCCCTTAACAAACAGCAGTTTTGGGACAGTATCCGGTTAAGATATGATTGGCAAATACCTGGTTTACCTACAGTATGCGCATGCACTTCAAAATTCGATGTCCAACATGCTTTGTCATGCAAGAAGGGAGGTTTCGTAACCCTTCGGCACAATGAAATTAGAGACATCACAGGAAACCTTCTAGCTGAAGTTTGCAAAGACGTCGAAATTGAGCCCACTTTGCTACACTTAAATGGTGAAGAACCATTACTCAAGAACCATTACGCCTTGATGTAAGCGCTCGATGTAAGTGCTCGCGACTTCTGGATTCAAGGACAAAGAGCATTCTTCGACGTCAGAGTGTTTGCACCCAACGCGAAACGTTACATAAAGAAATCGTTGAAACAATGTTACGCCATAAACGAGAACGAAAAGAAAAGCCATTATTTGCAAAGAATCCTACAAGTGGATCAAGGCACTTTCACTCCTCTCGTTTTTAGCGCGGTTGGTGGTATGGGAAACGAATGCCAAATGTTCATGTCAAGACTGTGCTTGTTGATTTCAATCAAGCGGGGTGTCGATCAAGATCAATAGTGGCAAATTGGTTACGCACGAAACTAAATTTCGCATTAATTCGCTCTCTAATAACATGCATCAGAGGATCAAGATCCATAAACCGATTAGCAGTCGTGAATTCATCCGACATCGAATTCGAAGACCAAAAATGTTAACTCACGCTTGAAAAACCTATTTGTGATTGGGAAGAAAACTTTGTAAATGTACTGATTTCAATTACAAAGGGCTGCTGGAAAAAAAAAAAAAAAAAAAAAGATTTAAGGAGAATTATCTCGAGAGAACCATAGGGATAACTGACGTTTTTGGGGGTCTGCCACATTGGCCATGGGGTGACAAAAAGTTTGGGCAAAATTTTAGGGACGGGGTGCTATCACGTCATTAGGTTCGATATAGGGTCATGATCCTATACATTTTCTTGACCAGAATTAAGAGTAGAGCTCAAGATGGTAATACTTTTCATTACTAATTCGTTGATTTTATTTTTCGTGAATTCTTAGTGGCTGAGGACGCAGGCTGAATATGTGAGGTACACCACAAAATCATCACTTTTTTGATGATAAAATGGTATGCCAACTGTGAGAGTGATTCGACTGTGATGCTGAAAGTGTTTGTTGTGTCTTTGAAACATCAAAAGAGAGGGTCTTTATGCAGTTTTATATTACGTGCTTGAATCTTTTAAATGCTGTCCACTGTTGCCTTATATGACAATATTTTTTCTTGGTTCTATGATTGAAAAGTCAGATGATCATGCACTTGCATCTTAGTATAAATATAAATGTTGATGAAGAGAAATGTGCTAATCATGGTTTTATTATCATTGTACAATTGGGAAAACATCCATTGAAATCATAACAAAAATATGGGCCCACCACGTTTTGTAATATTTATTAGGCATATGTATTCTTATCAAAAATAAAAAGCTCTATCAATCAAAAAAATGTTGTTAACGCACACAAATATACAAAAAAACGATGTGAACAAATGAAGAAATAACTAAAGTGTTTTTTTTTACGAAAAAAGAGCTTGAAAAAGTGAAGAAAAAAGTAAGCTTTAGTTCGCTTGAATATTTTCTTTGGTACAAAGAATTTTTTTTTTTTTACTTCAGGTCAGAGCGTTGTTAATTTATTTTATTTTACTTCCAAGTTTACATATATACTGAATAAGAGTTTGACAACAATGAAAATTTGCTATATTATGTTAATATATATATTGTTCATTATATTATATGTTCATAATGTTTATGTGTAAAATGAGCTGTTACGTTTATGGCAGGCGAGTCAATCAACATGATCTTATCTGCATACGGGCAATGATACTTCTTATTTGACAGTAGCCTTCTCTATTATAATTTTGCCACTTTCATGTTTTAGTCGTTCATTACCTACCTATTAGTATTCGCTTTCGTTTTCCCCATTCCATTATACATCTTTTACTAAAACTGAGCACTCTATTCAGCTTAATTTTAGTTTAATTTATTTTATAATTATTTTTTTATTTTTTTATTTTATATATATATATATATATATATATATATATAGAACTGACCCTAGAGGAATATCCTGCTGGTATATATGTATGTAGGTATGTATGATATGAAAATGTATGTATGAAAATGATACTGCAGACAAAAATATTTGCGACAACGAGGTCATCCATGCGTGGTAAAAGAAGTCCCAGAAGGCATAACACACCTAAGCATCATTCTAAGAATTGGAGAAAAAGAATTTAAAAATGAAAATAAAACCAAAGGACCCACTCCAAAATTAAATTTAACAGCAATCAATGAGTTATTTACTTTATTTACTTTTATATCTGAGATGTTTATCTCCACGGAATATGGATAAAAGATATTGACTTAAAACTAAACAAGAAGAGGCGAGTGATTTATATATTTGTTTAAATGCAAGAGAAGCTACGATTCAATTCAGTGACTTAGCATTCTGTGTGATGATCATTATATTACAATTTGTTGGCTGATGAGAAGTGACAAAAAAGGTTTGATCTTTTGCTTGTAGTGAATAATTTGACGAAGTCTCTATTTTATTATTATGAATTTAGGCTAGAGATAACTTGTGCAGATGAACTATGAGACATTCCTGTTGATTTGTTTGTTTACAAACTTTTCGACACATAGTTTGGTATAAGGAGTATTTTCAATTTTATATTAACCCTTATGTCTTAGGGTTCCAGTACTAGGATTAGTTGGAAATAACTTTGGTGATAATTGCTGAGGTATCCTAGTGAAACATTGCTCCTCAAGAAAATGGGTCAAAAATCATTGCTTTCATAATGACATCATCATATAAAGCAACTATGAAACTTTATGTTTATATATCATTGGAATTATGAATGTATTAAGTCATAATTGTTGACTGTGAAATGTTTTATCAAAATATCATTATTTTCAGCAGGTAAGTAATACCTGCTGAAAAGGTTGTAATGACATAGAACTTTTGAAACAAAAACATTTTCCCTTGAACACCCGCAGTTCTTTCTGAGTTAAAAAGTTTAGAAGGGGAAATTATAACAAGTAACCCCACAATCTAAGATCTAATCCTTTTCTAATTTTGGTTTAAAAAATTCCTTTAAGAAGTATTGTACTTGGTAATTCAACCAAAAATGTGTCTAATTAAAGTCAATCATAACAGCAATGTGTGTGAAAAAAAAATAAGTTTTTGTTGAAAATGAGTACAAATGAGTGTTACTTCTTAAATAGTTTCCGTAATAGATTTTAGAACGATGGTAAATCAATTTCTTAAACCTATAGGTTTTAGATTTCATTTATATTACATAAAAGTGTCAATTGTATTGGTTGGAAATAATTTTTTCATTTATTCATAATAAACTTTAATGTAATTGATTATATAAAATACTTGCATGCTTTAATGGAATTAAATCCAAATTGTGAAGATCAGTCTTAGATTAAAATCAAAATATATCCAGAAAATTAAATGTTTGAAAATTCATTAAAACATAGTAATACCAAAATATATATAATTATGCTTATGTTTTTGAGCTTCATCATGTTTTGTAAGTTTTTAAATGAAATAGATGGTCTGGGAAACAGCAAGAACATGAAGAAAAGATAATATAATTTGAGTTTTTCTTTGATGTCCATGATTTGGATGATAAGTCAATATTTTCAAAAATGGTAAAAAAATAAATAAAAAATGGTACCTTCATCAATAGACCTAGCATGGGTAAGAAGAAATTTATTAAGTTATTTTATAATTTTCTGCTTATACATCCACCATCCTAAAAGGTTATACACCCACCATCCTAAAAGGTTATACATCCACTATACTAAAAGGTTATACATCCACCATGGTAAAAGGTACTTTTAAGGCATACAGTGCAGCATCCTTATTCTTATAGCTAAGAATATTTTGAAAGCCGCTATCGATACATTGATCCCAATGTTATGGAACCAATGTGCAACTATAGTATACATTATTTGTAATTTTTGTACTCGCCTGGCAAGCAAGAGGTTGTGGGTTCAATTCCCAGTTGATCTATTACCTTTGTGAAGATTGGAAAGTACATTGTGTGTATAACTGATTACCAAAATAATGTTATGGAAGTTATTCTCGTTTTTTGTAAAACTTTGAAGGGATATGTTATAAAATTTTATTATATGAATATTCAATTAGAACATAATTATTATACTCAGAAGATAAGGGTTAGAATAAATAATAATCATCGAAATAACATGATACCCATAATATCTGTTGCTTTTTAGACATGCAGGGGATTTTCTACTTGGTCTTGATATACCAATTCATAATCATCAATGGAACAGTGACAGTTAAAAGAGGAATGAGATATCCATCAGAGAAAATGTTTTACCATGTTAAAGATTCATTTACAAATCCTATACAAAGGGAAGAATTTTGCATTCAAATGAGTGCTTATTGTGTTCACAACTGCTCTGAATGTGTCTGTCCGAACGATCAAGTGTTTTTCTCGTATCAGCATGGATGCTTGGATTACCACAAAATTACTGCTCTGTTGAATTCTAGTGAGAATTTATAATGCCACTGTTAATATTACCATAATTATGAATTTTACAATTGATTCCTTTTATGTTCCAAAGGTGTTGAGTGTTTTCCATTTTGCAGGTGATTGCATGTACCCTACCGTTACTTCCAAAAATACTGTTTTGGTTGCACCCAACCCATTTTATAACTGCAGAAATCTTATCAGTCCATCTCCAAGATTCACAAACTGCAATGTTAACACAAGTAGAAGCATCGATATTCTCTCTGGAATGCAACAGTATGAAAGAAATAGTTTTCGTTTTAAAGGTTATAGCTGTTTAAAGGTATCTCTTCTTATGTTGATCTCAAATATAGTTTTCATTGTCTCAGTGTGGTAGAACTGTGGCTTTATTATAACCAGATGAATTGTGACTATAGGCCATTGCTTGCTAACACTAGTATAAAACATACACTTTGTTGTTGCATGCACTTTAACAGTGTTACAGTAGTGTTACAGTATAGCCAGAAAAAAAAACTTTACATGTTTGCGAAGGAACAAATTTTTGCATGAAAGATCTGTTATTGGAAGACATTATGAAAATCTTTTGTGAACTAAACATGAAAACACATGTGAGGTAAAAAAGGACTGCAGCGTTCTAAAGACACTGTTTCTTCATGTCATATCTTACATGGACAAGTAAAGTTTCTTTCAGGCTGTATTGTATATGGCTTTAATAAATTTGACATGATAACCACTGAGTTAGTGGTGGTTGTGAAAGATGATCAAAGTGTGATTAAAAAGGACATTATGGGAGAAAAATGAAATGCAAAGTGAGCATAAATAGCAAACAGGGTGAATATGACGTAATAAAGATGGTAACCCTAACAGGTAAAGCAACTGTGAAGGTTTGTACTGAACCAATATCAAAGAAGTTTTCCAAGCTCAGAAATTAACATGAGCTAAATGAATTCACTCCATTTTAAATCTGAAATGTTAACTAATTTGAACATTTTTCTTTTGTACTCCTCTATAAACTTATTTCTAGATTTCTATACAAAGGTAATACATCTGATGATTTTATTTCCAGTGCAAAAGCTTCTTATGTGATCATATGTCGTACTTAAAAGGAAAATTGTTGCATTTGGACATATTGTGTAGAAATGATAAAAATGAAGTTCTGAAATCCTGTTTCATATTCACAATTGGAGGCAAGCTAGTTGTCAGTGGTAAGCAAGTATATATCTTTTTGTCATAACACAAGTTTTCATGATAGTCTCATTGTTTAACAGTAATCCATGTTAAAATTTCATTTTCAATGAAAGAAAACTTGAGAGTGGTGAAAAATTATAATAATTATAAAGTAAATAAATAGTAAATAAATAGTAGATACATAGAGTTAATGTATATATCTAAACATACTGACTTTGTGGTGTAAAAAGTTTGTTTGAGTCTGTTCAAACACATAAAATTTTTGACCAGAGAAGTTAGTTACGTCTGGATATGATACATAAAAGTACTCTGTATGGATATGGGCACGTTTAAGTCCTCTGTATGGATATGGGTACGTTAAAGTCCTCCCTATGGATATGATCTGTTAAAGTCCTCCGTATGAGAAAATAGAAACTTCTACTAAAAATAAGAAATGAAGATGAGAGTTTACTTATAAGTTTTTTTTTTATAAGTTGGAAATAAACGGAATATCACTTTTTGATTAAAAAAGATAAAGATAAAGATCATAGCGGAAGAGATCACAAGATGTCTATTGCCACACCGTCAACAAAGGCCATCCAATTGTAGACTTGGAAAATTTCCAAATATTACGACAAGGAGTTAAAAACAATAGATACAAGAGGAAAATTTCCGAAGCACTCTACATACGCGAATTGAAACCATCACTTAATGCTCAAGAGAAGTCCGTGCCATTGAAACTTTTAAATTAGTAACGTGCTTATGTGTTTCATTATCATATTGGATTCAAAGGTTTCTATGGTTACGAAGTTATGTATATACCATCATTACGGATCCACTCTTTTAAATTTTAGCGTTTTAACTTTGTAATAAATTCACTCTGATGATGACCTTTGGAATGTGAGGTCGAATATATAGGTTTTAAACAACCATGAAGCTTCTTATTATCCTTTTTCTCATTAAATTATTTGCCCGAACTGATATTTTTAAACATGATCATAATCCTATGTGACGTTGCAGTTGCAATGAGGAGTTAGTTGTGCTTACATAAATGCAGTATTTTGATTTCTTCCATATTATCTTTTCCACATTCTATGTTGTAGTTACTCCAACGAAAACATCAGCTACATCTCACAGTAGCAGCACCACCCACCATGTTGAAACTTCAACAACAAAACAACCTACTTCAACAACAAATAAAAAATCCACCACTAAGCTGATACCGAAAACAAAAATGGAAAGTACGAAAGCATTCACTCCCACAACAACAACAGAGAACAATTCTACTGTAAGTATCCGTCGATAGTTATGAATAGTTTATTTTCCTTTTTAAACAAAAATCTGCTCAATGTTCAGACATTTGGTTTGTAAGGGTTTCACCAGATTTTCTTTGAAGTTCTTTTCTTAATGAATAAATAATACATTTCTTCGGTATTTAAATTAACAAAACATTTGTTAAATTATTGCAAGAAATGTTTACTAAATTCTGTGATGACTTATATCTGCATCTGCACCCAGGCTTGTACTAACTGGTTGATGAGGGCATTACTGACATCAAAGTAGAGTGAGAGCTTGTGAGGGTAGTTTCTGACTGTTTCACTTATTATTTGTCTTTGCAATGTTTTTTCTGTGATTGTTTATATTGATGTCTCGTATTTTTTTTAAATATTGTTGCCATAACATTTCAGCAGGCTAAACTGGTGAGTATAAACTGGATTAAATCAACCGATAAGATCACTCACATTTTCTATATTGAATATGGCCTTGCAACACGGTAATAATACTGAATACAAGAATGTTTTGATTCTGTGCAGGTATTAATGAAGAAGGAGAAAGAAGAACCTGAATTGTCACGTAGTATTGGTATTGGTGTAGCCATATGCATCATCATCATTGCATCTGTTGGTGTTTTGATCTTCCTCTATCGAAGAAAAGTCTTAAAAGTGTAAATATCAAATTGTTTGTGTTTATGTTTGATTTATGATCTATGAATTTCATCTACATCTTTTTACAATGGAAATTTGTTTTGATTTTAAAATAACTTGTAAGATAAGAACTGAACACAAATATTTAATGTTTATATTTATATAATTTATGTTTGCTAGTTTATCCTTCTCCAGACATTTATCAGATTTAAAAATTAGATATTAGATTAAGATTAGATTTTAAACAATGCCATAGAAATTATTTGCTTTATGCGTAAGCATGAAAGACATTACAACCGGCCGTGTTCTTGTTCTTCGTATTATTCTTACTGTCCCAACTTAGCGTGATTACTACACATCCCCATTCGTTGCCGTAAGAGAAAATGGCGGACATGTATGTGGCAAAACCTGGATCAAATTTCAAAAAAGCTTCAATTCAATGGTGCTGGTTTCAAATTTGTGAATCATTTTACATATTTTTGCCAACAAAAGGCGATCCGGGCAAAATTTGATTTTTATTTAATTCATAATCTGTTCTGATCAGTTTTCAAGTTTTTATTGAACAAGCTGAAACTCTCATATCACATATCTCACTAATTCTTTTTTTTAGTCAGGCAGGTTCAAATGAGAATTGCCCTATTGTTTTCAAACAAATTCTTTAATGCTCCCTTCTTTAATAACAATTAATAGATGATTTCATATTTTTTTGTTTTTAGACATGATAAGACTGGAGAAGGTAAGTGAGAAAAGAGATATCAATGAAAATTGAATAAAAATTTATAAGATGAAGAAAATTAAACAGAAGAGTGAGTTAGAACTATGAGACAAATTGTTCAGAGAAGTTAGAAGTAAGGAAAGTACTGCACTGGTGATCATTTTGAGCATTTTGTATAATGTTATATTTTATATTTTATATATAAAAAAATGCTCCCTAGCTAATTTCTCACCATTCAAAGAAAAACTGTTGAATTTCCTGTATACATTCTGCAATTCTCCTTGTTAAACGATAGTTCTCTTTAGATTTTTACCATGATGATGAAAATCAATATGACACAATAGTAAAAATACAGAATGGAAATGGCAGTCGATGTTTGGTAAACCAAACCATAGTTTTCTTAATTCATGCAATTATTGATTATCATATATTTTAAGAACTTAATTTCTTATAAACAGTAAATAATAAGTTGGAATTATTAATATCTATTAATATCTATTTTGAGATATTGTTTATAAAATACACAGAAAAGATAGATGTTGAATCTGTTGGGAAACGTTGTTGTTTTTTTCATAATTATTAAGATATATTAAAAATATGAATAAATAAAAATATGTTTATTAGGATAATATCTTTTTAGAACAAAGATATTGAAGAATCCAATGTATATTACAGAGCAAGTAATGCTGGTCTAGATTTATCAAAAGAGCAGAACAACCCAGCTTACAGCATGGATGATGAAGAAGAAGAAATTATATATGCAGAATCATATTTACCTGCAGAGAAACAAAACAAAGATGACATAACAACACAACCTGAATATACATATATTGATCCAAATCTTGCAACTAAAAACACAAGAGTCAGTGACTGCGAACATTATGAAGCATACAAACAATTTTCATGTAACGAGAGTCCATATAATTATTTGAATGAGACACTGAATCAATTGCCAACTTAGTTTTTAAGCATCAAGGAACATAGAATCAGTCCGTATTCATATGTGCAAGTGAGAATTTCATAACTTAATCAAAAGTTGTTTTTCAGTTGCATATGAGTTAAAGGTTTTTACATTCCAATATCTGTATCAGATTAAGCTTGTGTATAAACATAGTTTTGAGGCCATTGTAGCATTAAAATAGATTGCATTGATATCTTTTTAATTAGAAAAGAGGCTGTTTAGGAGGATTGGAATAAAATATGGTTAAATCCTTCACATTGAAAATAGTAAGAACTAGACACAAACATTCTATTATGAATTTGTCTTTCTGAATTCATACATGTTCTAACTTGTTTAAGTAACTTATGGAATTTTGAACAGCAACTGTAAATATCGTTCATAAATCGTTTTAATAGTAATTAGATGTTAGAATTCCATTGTCATTATCATTATTATTAATAGATTAAATGATTGTTTTAATTGAATCAAATGAATATTGTAGTTGTAAATAGAGAATATAATTTAAATCTGACATCAGCATTGATGTCATTTTATGTCAATTGATTTTATGTTTAATCTATTGAAGTATTGAACATTTTCCAAGTGATTATGATTAATGTTATGATTCAAAAGATTTTTGTTTTGTCTTTCCTCTGACCTATTGATATGTTTGTTGTGTTTTGAAATTTGATATCAGTATAGTTTTTTTAAATAATGTTAAAAAGGTATCTAGCCAACTTTAAAATGAAAACATTTTGTAATGTACAATCGAGAAATTTTGTACTGTTTTGTGAGTTTTTTTATACTTTTCAGAAATTTCTTTTTATCAGATTTTTTTGCTTTACAAGAATTCATCTTTTTATCCCACTTGTTGTTGTGGATTCATATTTGTCAAATTTCCTTACACTTTTTCTGTTTCATAAGTTTATATTCATTATGTATGAATTTTTTAGAATTTATAAATATGTTATTACTGAAATGCTTGTTATTACTTTTGTTATCCGTCCATTCACATCAAATGATATTAAGAGTACAAAGGTATCCTCTCCGCTGCAGGTTATACAAACACTGTTTGTTTTCTTTCAAATAACACCTTTACAAGCAAACAATCCACAGATTTCTGCAAAACTTTGAATGGTGAATGTGTTGGTAAAGATTGTATGAATTGTCGATGTAAACCAAACACTGTTTTCCTTTCATATCAACAAGGGTGTAAAAGTTGGACTGGCCTAAGGGATCTTTATAATGGTAATTTATTTACGTTAAACTGTCTATCACTGTGTGAACTTGTTTTAAAAATCGTTTTTGCTCATAATTTCAATTTTGGTTGCAGTAGGCACATCTTGGATTAATCTTCAGTCAACCGACTTTGTACCACTTATATTCCAACTACCTCAAGTTATGAACAAAGGGTATCTTTGCAAACACATTCTCCATATGGATATTGCAAACTAAATGCATCCTATATCATAAATCTATTAAATGGAAAAGCTATGCCAATAAATGAATCATTGTTTCAAGTAAATGATGGTTATTATTCTATGAAAATAACAGTAAAGATTTCAGAAAAAAATCAGGGTGCATTGATTGCCTTGGATTTCGACTGTAAAAGATACTTCAGTTCTAATGTGAAGGCTATATTCATGTTTCAAATTAACGGCACAACAAAGATATCAGGTTAGGTTAGGTTTTTGTAGTATTTTTAAAAGTTTTATTTATTCATTTTTTGTTTATTTTTCCCTAGTAATATCAAGTCTTCTCTCCAATTTTTCTTTAATATCTGACTGACTTTTTTTAATTTAGAACCTGATAATTCTCCAGAAGTAAGTGTCTATTCTGTAAATTCTCTTACACTTTGATTTGATGATTGTCATTTGTCTCTTATCAATACATTTGACTTCACTATTCCTGCAGCCATATTGATTATGTTTAGAAACATACAAACCAACATGTTGCACTTTACATTGTTGTTCCTGTCATTGCTTTCCTTTTGTTGGTTCTGTTATTTGTTTTTGGTGTTAGACGCAGAAGAAAAAATATCAGGAGGTAATATAAATTCAGGATTTCTTTTGATGTGATAGTATTAGTAGTCATTAAAATTTGCTTCAGCACTTCACAAACACAAATTATTCTTAGTGTCCCTCTGCATTAAAAAAGCTGTGACTGTTTAAAAGAAGACAGACGGATGAAAGATAAGCAGAAAATTAGGATGAATGCTGATGTAGTTTTCAGCTAAGGTCAAAGGGTTATATTTTTTTGAGATATTTATATTTTTTTTTTTGAATATAAGAGAAGATATTGCAGATACGTGACTTTTAAAGAAGGACAAACCAGTCATTGAACTTGTGTTAATCGTGCTAAAATATGGTAAAGAAAAAACCCTTGGACTGCGGTTAGGGTAACCTTAAAAAACGAGGATGATGTGGAATCCATTTATTGCAAATTTAGTAACTAATAAGAAATATTTATGTGTGCTACTCGTGTGAATAGATCTTTTTTATCACAAATTTTTTTCTTCTGTGCCTTTATGATGTTGAAAAAGTACCTTTTTGACATTCTGTTTTTATTTTTACTTTTGCAAGCTGGGAAACAAGTTTGTTTGTTTGATTTTTAATCCACATAGGTATAATGAAACAATTAAACAAAGCATTCAAAATATGCTCAGTGATGGGTTTTGTTCGCTTTGCTAGTTGACTTCTGCAATCACGGTTGCGATAGATAAGAATACATCCTACATTTGAAAACTTGTCTCACATTATTTTATAAAATAAAATTCTTCATTAAAAGAATTGCTTACTGAAAGACACCCTTCACAAGAAAGAATTGACTCAAAGATTGTTTATCAATGATTATTAAAGGATATTTTCTGATCTTAACGTGATTCGATGAAGATAATGCTTTTGTCTGTTTTAATTTTCTTAAAATTCAAAAACTTAGAAATAACAGTTTTTAGAGCAATCGAATTTGCAGAGGGAATTGTCGAGCCATTTTTCAAATATAATTGTATGAGTCCCTTGGCAAATCAAATGCTGAGGCGAACATATAAAGTCTATGTTTACTTCCGCAATTAAGTGGCCAATGCATTTACACATTGAATTTCAATGACTGTATTAGCTATGTGAAGAAGTGAAATTCACAGAAACCAGGGTATATGTTTGGTAAGTTGGATTAACTTTCATATGCAAAACAGTTCAGGGATCATCTACTTCTGAAAAATTATGTTATGTAGAATCATTACGTAGAGTGGAGTAAATGAAATAGAAAAAGTTCAGGGTTCTACCCTATTTATGAAGAAGTTCAGAGTTCAGATTTCCTTGGATTGACTGTAAAACGTTCTCAAATAATAAGTATGTGAAACCCAGTATTCATGCTGAACATTAGAAGTAAAATGATTATTATTTTTTCAATATCTCATTAGGAATGAAAGCCTATTGTGCACATTATATTAATGAAGGTATTATTTTGATAACTTTTTATTCAACTGAAGTTTGAAGTTTAACCCTAACCCTAACAGGTTGCCCTTTCAACAGTTGCTGTTTTCAATTTTTATAGAAAAGAATGAGTCGGATTTGCGGAATCAAGCTTATGAAGGTATTATTGATGCTATCCTCTTATTTCTTTATGTTTTCTTCTGATGCAAGTGTAGAGATATTATGATGGGGCATGATATGATGGAGGATATTATAATAATGATATGATGGAGGATATCATAATAATGATATGATGGAGGATATTATAATAATGATATGATGGAGGATATGATTGTATTTCTAAATGTTTCTTGCTCACAATGCAATGATGTATTTCATTATTCTGTTCATCTATCAGTTTCTCCTCACCTAATAAGTTTGTGGTGCGAAACATATAGATTTTGTTTGGGTCAGTGAAGTGAGGATCCGGCTTTTAGTGAGGAGAAATTGTCATATGAACATACTCTTAGATTTGATAAATTTTGTAACAATTATGCTATTGATAAGATGGTGAACTTTTAGACATCCATAAGATCCACTCAACCAAGGATTCGAAACAAACCATCAACCAGGTAAGTTATCATGTCAATTACTAAAGTACTTAAGTAACATTTTCTTTCACAAACACATCATGTTATGTTGCTAGCTTATAAATAACAATGTTGCATGTGCTTGTAAAGCTTACAGAAATTGCAAATCAGACATTAGAGGATAATAAACGCACACAGTTGGTTAAATGATTAAAACTAAGATAGCGAAGAAGTTGTGAACCAAAAAAAAACTCACTGCTTCATCTTCTTTTCCAGGAGGTGGAAAATATTTATTATCAAACAACTACATCTGAAAGCCAACATTTGTATGTTGCTCCACAATCAACCAATACCAATGACAACGTGAATATATCACAAGAAAATCCCGAGTATATGTGTAGTAGCCAGCAACCAATCCAGTCTGTGGTTGATAACAATAGCACAGAATATTCACAATGTTATGGTGGAAGTTCTTGTCAGGATGGAACTGAAATTTCAGATGGAGATTCAGATTGTTTATTCAAAGCGAACCATGGTGACAAACATAATTCAAGTTCAATGGATGGCCAATTGGGAAAGAATCGCATTCATTCAAAACAAAATCCAGAACATTTACCAGATGATTCAATAATTTTTTTGCACTCAAATAAAAATAGTGAGAATGTTTATGAAAACAAACATAAAGGGTATGATGTTGTTGGAAGCATTCTTCATTGAAATAAATAACTTGGAGAATAGGATGAACAAACTTGGATTTTGTTTGGAGAATTAAATAAAGATTGCAATATTTTTTTCTAAGACTTTCTTTTGTCTTTTGATAATGTGATAAAAATAAAAAAAATATTATTTGATGGAACATTTGATGCAATAAAATAAGCTGAGTAAGAAACCTTTAAACCACAGTAGGGTGTAAATGGATTCATTTTATCATGATCATGCTAATGTGAAAAAAAAACGTATAATGTTATTTCATATAGCAGTTTTGTTTTCATAACTGATTGATCACTAGGATTATTGTAGATTTTCAGCAAAAATATTTTAATAATTTTTATCAATCACGTATTTTTGATACATTATTAGAGAAAGTTTTATTTAATTGGACGTTGTAGATATTTGTACCATTTTTAATTTTGCTCAAAATTTATAGGGATTTGATAGAATTCTCTTAAAGAAATAACTTACATTTTAATGAAATCTCTTTTCACCTTAGATAAATACTTGGGGACTATTACTTGAATTTCCATTGGGTTCAAAACTTCGTTTTGACTATTCAAAGTTGATATAAAGATTTATTGCTCTGATTTTTGAGAATTCCAATGCATTTTGTTTTTCAAAAAATGATTTATGATTTGTTCTTTTCCACTGGAATATTTCAGCAAAACTGAAACATTTAATAGTGGCATTTTGATGTTTGGGAGAAACTATACATTTTGCAAACACCAATTCTTGGTTGGCGAATATGTTATCCCATGCACTTCTAAATTAGATGCATCCTGTCCATGATCAAATTTTGAGACGACATCTATTCTTTGTATTCTTTGTTTTTGTATGTGATCCGCACACTGTCACAGATTCCAATGATGCACATCTCCACATCATCCTGATAACTGACGATTAAAACATCTTTTAAACAACACATCTTCACATCATCCTGATAACTGACGATCAATCAGAAAATTTATTGTTTTTATTTCACAGTATTGATCTAGCTATTTGAAAGTATCAAATGTCTCCAGTGAAAAGTCTTATAAAAATATTTGAAATATCGAGACATACCTTGCCTCAATGACCCCGTTTTTCACCATACATATATTTGAGAGGCTAAAAAATTGTCAGATGGACAGTTTGTTGATGTGATTTTCTGCTGTAATTGTCTTGACTCTCCGCCACAGGTTTCCAAAAAGCATGCTGATAATTGTTTCTCCTTCTTAGATGACATAAAATGTTTATCTTCATCTTTTGGTTGGTGACGATTTTGAAGATTGATGTTTCAGACAGTCAGACGAGAGTAATACGATCAAAAACATGCACAAACATGATACTGAACCCTTTTTGCCAATCACTTGATCGATTTACAAACTTTGAAAAACAGTTATCGTTTTGTGTGGAACGAAATGCTTCCTGTTTTAATGATTGCCAACAGTGTGAATGTCGACCTAAATACGTATTTTTGTCGTTCAAACATGGTTGTGTTACCGACAATGACGCCAAGAAAATTTTGCAAGGTTAGCTCATTTTTGTTTTGTCTATTCTGTTTTCATGTTTGCTACATGTAGGTCCATCATCATCTAATTTCCACATTGTCCGCAAATGCACCCAGGATTCTACAATTTAACATTTTTCAGTCAGGGCTTGAGTGTTGTATGTATGCTGATTTTGTTTTAGTTCAACAATGTTTCTCATATCAGCACTTTGTCAATGGATTAATGCATATTCCGACAGCTCATGAAAAAACTTTTTTGGGGGTCTGCAGATACTTATTCTATCCTAAGGGATATCCTTATGGTGATCTCAATGATTGTAGTGTGGAGCAAACATATGTTGTTAATGCGTTCAGTGGAGACAAAGAAGTGTTTGGTGATTCAAAATTCACATTTTATAAACCTCACTCCTCAAGTTGTCTGACGGTATGAAAATGTTGAAATCTTTTACTTCTCTGCCATAATTACTCTTGGCTGGTGACATAAAAACTGATTGTTGCAGCAATTTACAGAATCATTAACTGAACATTTGTCTCATCTGAGGGACCTTACCCAGTTGGCAAAATCTTCAAAAAGTCTCTGTGGAGGAGTGTTTTTTTTATTGAAAGAGCAGGTAGAAAACACTCCTCCCCGTAGATCTTTTGAAGATGTTGCCCACTTGGTACTTACTTCTGACCAGTTGATCATCTCGAGGTGAAGATGTTATCAAATGTTTCTCACAAATGAAGTTTTTGCTTACTAGTGTGAAGACTACAGATGTGATTTGCAACATTTGCATGGTTCACTGGTTTATTTGGATCTACGCTGCGTTTATAAATCCAAAGAAGTTCCATTCTGCTTTTTATTTAAAGTCGATGGAGAATATTTTACAAGTGGTAATGTTTATTATTTTGTAATAAAATGTCATGATCACTCACAAAATATTGTGATACAACTCATTTTTACTGAAAAAATATGAAATCCCTCCTCCCTCAAGTTCTGTTTAGCTCTAAACCCATACTGAACATTTCAACCTCAAAAGTAGGGGAAGGACGGGGGGATTGGATTACAATTTATGTAACTGATTGTAGATTGCCTGTTTAATAATCATTTTCTCTTTCAGAAAATTTTACAAGCACTGTGCAGGTAATGTTCTTTTTGATGGATTTTTTATTCAGAAATAACCGTTATATATTTCTAATATATATTTTGTAAATATTGTTTAAAATAATTCAAACAAGAACTAATCAGTTTTTATAAAAGTTTTGATAACGTTTTGATACTGGGTGGATTAAGAGACATATGTTACGATATGTTTGGAAATATGAGTTATGATACTGGGCGATATGTTGGAGAGCAAAACAACTACATTATATTCAGTGAGAAATTCTTTGCTTTCTTATTATTCATTTTCTTGTTTCAGCTACCCGACCAGATAGATTCGAAAACATCAGCCGGTTCAAATCATACTTTAATTATTGTGATCAGTGTGGTAGTAGCGGTTTTGTTGATTTCATGTGTGGTTATTTTGTTGGTCTGTTATCGAAGACGGTATGATTGGTTTATCTGTTCTGATGTCGAAAATTTGTGGGTGAGAATGTCAGCTATTAAAGCATAAAAGAAAAACGTGCAAATAAGCTCATTTGTGATAAAGAGTGGAAACAGAAATTATGTTAATGTGCTCCTACATAATTTTCCACAAACCCTGGATCTGGCGCTGCCTAAATGATTAGATTATTAAAACATTTTTCTCAATTGCTTTTAATAGCGGTCGTTGTAACAAAATGTTTTTTTTATTTTAGATCAAAGAGAAATGAAGGAAAGTCTTTTCCTCTTGATGGTATGGTTGCTATGGTTACTTATAAACTTGTTCTTTAAATCATGGAAATAATCATTTTCTGCATAATTACAATTATCAATCTATTTTTTTAATTTAACGACACTAAATATATGATACATTTGACACGGTTTTTGTTGTCCACCCTGGGTTAAGGATGTCATCCAACTTCGCTAGTGAGAACCAGCCTTTATGTTCGAATCACTGACACTCTCCTCCACCGCTGTTGTGTTTTCACATGTTTTGAAATTTAGCATTTCTAAAATTTATTTATTTTGTTCCTTTCTTTTCAGAAAAACATGTTGTTAAAATTCCACTTTATGAAGGTATGAGATTAAAAAAGATCACTTCTCTATATCATCAACAGTTGTTCAGTTTTGGTGTGCCGATAAAAAACCCTAAGAATTTTTGAACAAATCCATCTTATTAGCCTCGAATGTTCTTATCATGTTCTGAACTCTTGAAACATCAAATCCTTATGCTCTGATATGTTGTTTGCGATATGTTGTATTAAGCGTCCGTGTATCTGATTTGTTGTTTTTATGTTCAACGAAATACCTTGCATACTCATCTCCATTAAACTATTGTGTCAACCTCGTTCTCAATTCTCTAACTAATGTGGTAATCTGGTTCTCATATCTTTTCTAGATATTCCTTCTCCCATCCCATTAACAAAGAAATTATCAGACCGTAACATCCAAGAAGAGTCGCGACTTTATACGTCTGTAGAAATTCTACAGACTGATGCCAACGTAAGTTTCTTAATAAATATCATCCAAGCTTGATCATAGCGTCAGTGTTGAGTATTTTTCCTGCTGCTTTCCCAAAACTCTCCCACGTGGTGATGATAGAAATAGCTAGTTGTCGAATCACCATGATATGAAAAATCTTTTATTTACACTAAACCAACAGATGGCATTTATAAAAAGGTTTATCCTTGGCTGAACTCCCAGGCACTCAATAACAGGTTTAGATTTGAAAGCATGCATATATATGCTTATTGCACTGATTGCAGGCCTCCCATACATGCCATATATTTCCTATATTTGGATGAATAATGGTGAAATTCATATAATTGCCATATATTTTAAACATTTGTCATATATGTCGTATATTTTGACATGGATTCTGTCTATGAAAAGGTAGTTGATCAAGAGCGTAGTAATACCTAATTATGCAGAGAAAATTTTTGTGCATAAAAGCTTGCCTTCCATTTCTCAATTTAAAGCAATATGTAGTTTTGACTAGTTGAGGCAAATATGGATTGTAGTTCTTCAGCAAAATTTACATGTTCAGGTCTATCTCAAGAAAAGATTAGATTGTGAAATGTTCAAAGTTTGATTTAGTTGTCAAATTAAAATTTTGAGGGAATTTTAGAGCTTTCAGCATTTAAGAGAAACAGGGAAACTTGTATTTATCCTATAAATTTCCTTCAGTTACGTCTAGCTAGTTTATTACGAGAGGAATACAACTTTCTCTGATATTTGTGGCACTCAGTTTTATTGCTTTTCTGATTTGCTACTGTTACTTTATATGAAGTAATATCAGCAAGTATTGTAACTCAAGAGGAGATGTATTTCAGCATTTCTTTTGTGTAACAAAAGTTCAGACTCTTGTCCATCTTATGTGTGATGATTTGTTAACACGTCATTCTGAGATGAACACGTCATTTTGAGATGAACACGTCATTTTGAGATGAACACGTCATCTTCTGAGATGAACACGTCATTTTGAGATGAACACGTCATTCTGAGATGAACACGTCATCTTCTGAGATGAACACGTCATTTTGAGATGAACACGTCATTTTGAGATGAACACGTCATTTTGGTCGTTATATTTTTATGTTATGTTTTTTTTATTTTTCAGAACAAAGAATCTAATAATATATATTACACAACAACTGATGTCTTACCTGAAAACGAAACAGCTGGTCCAACGTCATCTGTTGCAAATCAAGAAAATATTTTGAATAATAAAATCAAAATAAGTGATGAAAATCATGGAAGTGAGGCCACAAAACCCAGGTTGAATATTAGAACTGCAGGCTACGATCAAGTTGGCGCAGTGATTCCTTCCAGAGAAATCTCTGATAATCAGTGTTTGAAAATAAACAATCGAAAACAAGGTTATGACGAAGTGGGCTCGATTATCCCATCGACTGAAATTGCTGACAACCAACATTTGAAAATAAATAATCGAAAACAAGGTTATGACGATGTCGGTTCCATTATTCCATCGACGGAAATTGCAATATGAGAATGATCGTCCAACTGGGTATGAACAAGTAGGGTCGATAATTTCAAGCACATAAACGAAAAGTGTATTTATTTATTATAAGTTCAGTTGTAATCACAATTTTTTATGCAGACTTCTGTGTTCACATTCAAACTGTAATTGGTTTGTAATTGAATTTTGAGTTTTTTAATGTACAAACTCCGCCATGTTTGTTTGCAATTGCGTATCATGTTTACACTCGATTTGTTCGGAAGAATTTTGTTCTATATGCGAAAGAATTGATGAGTTACTGAATTGAAGGAAAGCACGTAAGCAAAGGTATGTTATGAAACAAGATGTCTCACCTCATCTGGTATGTAGATTCTCATCATACACGATGTTGAATATACTTTCAAATCTGCCGTTCAAATCTTTGAAATGAAGAGTTCATTTAAAGAGGTTTCAAACGTTTTGAAGTGATTAGGATAAGTGTCTAAATTTCATGTCTAAATGCACTCATCTCGATGTCCATTTTCCTCTTATGATTGCTATGAGATGTAGACGTCCTCCTGATGAATTTGAAAAGTAAAATTCTGCGGCCATTCAAAACAAAATTTTATAGTTTTTTATTTATTTTGACATTACTACCAGACTATACCAATCTAACAGGTCGGTTGTTAGGGTTGGGGTTAGGGTTAGGTCGGTTGTTAGGGTTGGGGTTAGGGTTAGGTCGGTTGTTAGGGTTGGGGTTAGGGTTAGGTCGGTTGTGGTGCCAATCTTATAACGGAAATGGTGCAGGGGAATAAAAGGAGTCTTTTCAAGCCATGGTTTGTTTTAAATGTTATTGTTTAATTGCATATTTCTCAATTTTGATGGATTTATAAATTCAATGTGAGAAGTGAATTGTTGCTATGGCAAATCTTATTTATGTTGTTTTTATACCACGTGACTGATCATAGTATTAGAAGACACTTGCATTTATGCAGATATTTATTTTCGGTATTGATTTATTTGTTTTTTCTGTCCCATATGACGTAAGAACACGCTACCGCTTTGTCTATTGTGTTGAGTTTTGTTTGTTTAATTCATTGGCTGTCAGGTTTTAGTTACTATGGCAGTATCGTAGCATCTACATGATTGCATAGGCGCAGTCGCACGTTGAGAAATCAATATAATGTACACAAGCTTATTTCTTCAGGGTCCAATTTGTTTATTTTATGATGGGAACCTGTTCAGCGCCCCCTCTCCAAGGCCGTACCAAGGTCAATATTTCAGGGAGGAACAATACCCCCAAAAATAATGTAATAACGCGTAATCTTCTCGCCCACCATGGTTGGGTGACGACGAAAATTTTGAATTCTAGGATCTCTTAAACCACCTTAAAATGATTAATTACTAATTACTCATTCCCACGGCTTAATATGCACGGAAGATGAAAGACTAATGAGACAGGTTTTAACATTTTATTCTTCAAAGTATGGGATGTTCCTGGTTATCGTGAAGTAAGGAACGTGTAAAAATACAAATGAAAACCATTTGCAACGACAATCTGGACCATTTATTACATCACAGATGAAACAGTTTACGTGTTAGTAGACACTGTAACTCTCTTCTTTGGCAATTTTTATGGACTGAGTATGCCAGACATTCTCTTCCTGCCATGATTAATGCCTACAAATCGTTTGGAGACTTCAATAAGATCAAAATTATCAGTCATATGTATATGTAAATTCATGAAGAATCATAAGATTCGTCAGCCGCCATGTCATATTTTCCTCGTCGGATAAAAGTGTCGAAAATATCTTCTCGGATTGTTTGAGTATTTCAACAGGACAAACAAGCAGGGCTTCTTCCACTGGGTTTTAATCCTAATTAAATATTATTAAATAAATAAAAGGGAGTAAATATATAGTTCAAATATATACTAAATACACAGATTTTTTGGAGCAATATTGAAACTAGCTTTCTCTCTGTATTCATCGTATTGTTCTGTTCTAGAGAATTTTATCATTTTAAGGTATTCCCATCCAAGATGAGAGTAGATAGTAGGCCATTCATCACAACAAGTGAGCTGTTAGTCAACACCTATACGAGTTACCATGCACACAACTTGACCGTGTACACTCCCACCACACTTGCGTCAACAGCATCTAAAAGAACTTTTGAAAGCAACAACACGGTGCGTACAATTTTTTTCATCATAAAGCTCGATAAACCGATGAATAAGCACGATGTATGAATAGGCATGAATATGGCAACAGTAAAACACAAGAATAGAAGCGATTGTTTGTGTCCAGACAAAACAGGTTATTGTACTCCAGGATTCACCACCGGCATCACTTGCTCCTTTTTCTCAAAGATTCTTAGCTGATGGTTCTCTTGTTTAGAGGACAGTTATCATGAGTTCAAATCAAGTCGATAAAAACAAACTCATTGCGACATGTGTAGCAGCCTCGATCAGTCTAACATTTATATTAATCTCCCTAATATTTGCAATACGTTTGTTACGCTCCTCATCAAAATTGAGGTACCATATTTTATCTACCATATTCATCAAGCCAATCACTTTTCTGATAAAATATGTGATTACGTAATGTTTGTTGTATTTTAGATCCAGATCTTTTCGTACCACCATCAACAGCAACAATAATAATGATCAAGGTGATAACACTGACTTCCACAATACAACTAATAAATGCTTATAATGAGCACTCACAAAATCTTTAGTCCCTTGACTTTGACCTATGACATCTTTATATTTAATGCTGCTTACAACTAATCCCGATCTCCCGATATAGCGACCGGTTCTTCATTACGAATTCATTTTTAAGTTCCCGTCCTCAAAAATGTTTTCTAGAATGAATGACCACAGCTTTTGCGAAGAATAACAACATGAAGATATTACTATAACTACGAATGAGTTCTTAACACGGAACTGCTGTATATGTATACTGTCCAAGGCAACATGAAACTCTTCTCTCCATATCTCAATTATATCGATTATAAAGATCAACTTCTTTTGGTCACGTGTGTGTTTGTAATACTTGACGTCGATTGTATGTTTTCCCGCCATTTTTAAAAAGTGAAAAAAAACAACAACAATATTTTACACTTGTTTAGATGCTTCTACCGAATATCTAGAATTGTCGAGATCAATGAATGTATCGAGAATTCGTTCACGTACAACCTCGTATACGAGTGGAACAACCTTGTATACAAGTGGAAAGACATTCTCCGAGACAGACGAACAAATGGTAAATATCAGTTTGTAATTAAAACGAAACCATTGTGCATCAATAAAGCTATGTTTACATTGTGCATCAATAAAGCTATGTTTATTTTCAGAAAGTGAAAGAAGAGATAAATTTCTGTTATGAAACTTCTCATGCACGAAAAAGCTTACGATCGTTGTCCGAAACAAATGTTCGGAAGGAGGCGAAAAACGATACCGAATGCCGAATGCACGATTGTATAGATATGAAAAACGACATTGAATACGATGATACAATTCTGTAGATACGAAATTGAATTCAGTTTATGAATTATCTCCCATAAGAACGAGTGGAAACCACACCAGCGAAAATTTCAAATTTCAAATTCCTTCAGACAGCAAAAATACTCGACAGCATTATCTCCATGTTCGTATACTTAGAATGCAATAGATATGAGTGTATTATCTCTATAAGAATATGAATATTAGTTTGCATGTATAAAAAAATAAAAGATACAGTTTGGAAGTATCAATATTTTAAGTACGAAAATATATTTTTCATCATCCCGGTATGCTCATTGATTCAGATAGGAGCTGGATATCTCAGATCAATAACATTACTGCCAAGATCAAGAGGGCAAGAGGCAAACGAAGCTTTAGCTTCTTCTTTTCTTCCTTTTCTCTTATCTTCTTTTCTTTTCTTGATTTCCACCAAGCGTTTTTTTTTTTTTGCAAATCCCGATATAAACTTATCTCATTTTACAAATATATAGGTTGAATATATGGAAATACCTTTTGAATATATGGAAAAACAATTATTTATTTATTTATTATTTAGCTAAACTCCGCCATCTCGTTCCTACACACATGTCTTCACTCTCCTGCACATGTCTTGAAACTTGTTTTCCATGACCGACTTGTGGCCTCGTGGTAGAGTGCTCGCCTCCAGTGCGGGATGTCAAATCCTGGCCGAGTCATACCAGCGACTATAACAGTGCGAATCAATCTACTCAGCTTAGCATTCATCTTGAGAGCGGGATTGATGTCCAAGGCGGTTGTCTGGTTGATACGGCTTCCGTAGTCCAAATGGTGGCTTTAAATGCTCTAGGACCTCCTACGCAGGACCCATCAACGTGAGAAGTTATATTTTGAAGTCGTACTAAAAGCGTAGCATGGTGGCCAGCAAAATTTTGAAAACAAATTCCAGGACTTTTCACTTGGAACCTGCTTTTTTCCAGGTGAAATTTCAGTGAGAATTTGTGTCAATTAGAAAGATGGATTTCATAACAAGGCACGGCTATATTAGGTAATTGAAACCATGGAAACACAATGTGTATATACTGTGCAATTACAATTACAAGGGCCACCAACATATACTTTTAAAAAATGACAAAATTAGACCATGCCAAATCTATTGTTAGGAAATTTGGATGAACCATAACAGAAAAATAAATAACAAGATAAACAAATAAACGTTAACGTTCACGAACGCTCTTTAAGAATGGTTTACAAATGACCATAAATTCTCATTTGAAGAACTCCTTATGAATGGTAATAGTGTCATTCATGTAGAGAATTTAAGATTATTGATGATCGAAATGTTTAGAATTAAAAATTAAAAAAATAAATTAAAAATGACATATTTGAAACAAAACACCCATAAACTATTATCTAAGGGAAGAAAGTTTCTTTAAACCCAGGAAAATCAACTCATTATGGTTCATCTCTAGCATATTTAGGACCAAAAATCTTGAAACAATATTTATTGTCAATGTTTGTGCATTTTTTATATTTTTATGTATTATGTCAATGATAAATAAATAAATAATAATAATAGTGATATCTTTCACGACACCGTCCTCGTCGCCGTCACAGTTGCGTAAACTCCCTCCACCAGACTGTCGCATTATTATTTTGCGATAGGTGTATTCTACAAGAAAAAGGGGAGTGAAACCACACACTGTATGACTCATCAACTATATTTCAATATTGATGTAAACAAAGAAACAAAAAACAAACAAAAATAAACAAACAAACAAACAAAAACAAGAAAAAACAATGAGAACTAAAACTGATGCTGTTTTCGTCATCCGTAAATTTCGGATAGTAGCTGATCTTAGCATAATAGTTTTAACTTTTGAATTCGTCCGTGAGAAACGACGCGAATTGATCTCAGAAGAAAAATGCTTAAGCATGTTTAGCATAAAGTTCAATAAACTCACTTCACAAGGAGATTTCACGTAACACGAATCACAAAACCGACAAATACTTACACTAAGAATTAAAAAGACAACTTCTCATTAGTGTGGACACCAATATTCATCAAATCTTTCGTAAGGATTCAAACGTCACGTGATCGATTACAGTTAAAGGATTGAAAATACAGAAATACTCGTTTAGCGCCTGAGAGGGGCGGTAACTATAGAGGTGCTTAAAAATCTGAAGCTTAAAAACAAGAGAAAAGTTATATTAACAACTTATTTAAAAAGGGGGCTCTTAATCGAGGGGACGCGTCCACTACTGAGAAGTTTTGAACAGTGTTCATAGTATGGTCACACAACACTAAACATTTAAATATAATACAGAAGAAAATAAAATCTAACAACAGCGCATCCGTATGAACAGTCTAACTGTCAATCAACAGAGAAAGTCGTAGATTGGTATGCACATAATAAATATCCTATAATTTGAACAAAAACAAAAATCTTGAAAACAACTCCGTAAATAAAGTAAAGTAATATAGAAACACAAAAAACAAAGGTGTGGAACACAACTCTCTTCCTTGACGACAGGATTTTGATAGACTGGATCTTTAAAATAAAGAAGAATTCCAACCAACTCTCCTTCATGTATCTTTTTTTAGGAAGTTCAAAATCGCAATCGTGATGACCGTTGAATTCAAATTCTTTAAATATTATATTTAATGGCCTCGTATCCACGAGAAGCCCCGTTATCAATTTCATAACCGAAAGTATGACTTTCAAACGCATAGTTTTAGCTAATTATTACGGACGATCTGATTGGCTACTTTTCTCGTGTGCCATCTGATTGGCCACTTTTTGCATGTGCGATCTTACTGGCTACTTTCTATTATAAAAAACAAAACAAAAACGATGACCGGCTATGTAAAAGCTACAGAAATCCAACAATTTAAATCAATAAGAAAATACAAAAGAAAGAAAACGAGGCGAAAAATAGATGGCTATGTATGACTGGTAATATGTTATGCTAGGAGCAGTTTTGTGATTTCTGTGAGTCTTCAGTTCTTTTTGTGGGATTGTTACACATACTCTCGAGATATTCTTGTTGTGACTGAGCAAGAACTGCAGCTAATAACGGATCGTTATCCCAGTCTAAACATAAAATACAAGATATATTAAGACTCAAATACTTTTTGGAAGAAAATTGCATAAAATAAAAATTTAGTGAAAAATAACAGAACATCATCAAAACATACTCGTTAATTTACTCATTACATTTAACTGAATCTTAAAAATATCAGAGGATAACTAGGAGAAAGCAAGTACTCCAGTCATAACCTACCCGAATCATAACCCATGCCCACCGACCAATCGTTTAACGACGCGCAAGCACCATCCGAGCGAACAAGTCGATTGTTTTCAGCACTAGACTGTGAACTATCGCCTTTAGACTGTTTAGCCCCACTGTGGTTACTGCTTCCGTATGTGTCGCGTGGAGGAGATCTTTTTACATCACGAGGTGGGGATTTTCGAGTTCCTTCGTGGGGACTTTTATGTGACGTGGCTTGATCATGAGAGGGCGATCTTCGTGAATGAGCATGTTCACGGAGTGGGGATTTATTGAAATGACTACTTTCATGTAATGGTGATCTTCTGCTCTGTGTGGATGTACTAGTAGAACTTGAAGCACCACCAGCCTAAAACACAATTATTAATAACATGGTATCAATTTTATCGAGCAGTACTGATAAACCCCTACTTAACGTGACATGTACGATACGGTATCATATCAACTTCATACTTTACGTGACAAGTACGGTATCCATTCTTAATGTGGAGTGTATAAAGAGAAACAAATGTCAAGAGATGGTTCATATCAACTTCATACAATTGAAATTCTGATCGTACATTCTTATCAAACTGCTTCGAAATGAATGAGTTTCTAATATCAGAAGTTATTTATTTTATTGCTGATTGTAAATAGCAAATGAAATTCCCACATAAAAAACATTTACTAACACTGGACGCCTTTTGAGAATCTTTCAACCACTGCAGATAAGATTCACGAGCAGCAAGTTCTGCTAAATGCTCATCAGTGGCCTCCCAATCTGTGGCTTTTAGTTTATCTTTCAACATCTCCTAAATCAACAATATCAAGAAAGTAAACAAAAATATTGGGAAAAAAATGAGGACAGGAATAGAAGAAGTTAGTTCAATCTGTTTTTCTTTTAGCCTTAAATTTCATTTCGATATCATCTTATCCTGTTTACTTTACAAAACAACATTGAAAGTTGAAATGCATACTTGTTAGGGTTAGGGTTACTTTACAAAACAACATTGAAAGTTGAAATGCATACTTGTTCTAAAAGTGTAGCTTCCGATTCATTCATTGTTTTTCGTAAAATTTCTTTATTGTCAAACTGGTGAAGAAAAGAAACATAAGTACAATTATTATTTGGACAGAACAGTGTGACCATTACAGAGTAGGACACATTAAATAAATATACTAATACACATACCCCAGGTTTATATCCTGCTAAACCTAGACCAACCCCGACTGTCGGGTTGTAAGGGTCCGTAACTGAATTATAATGTACATTTCCATGATAACTTAATCTGATTGGTGCATTATCTTCATTACTGTAAGATCGACTGTGAAAGGTATTGATCGGCTCTAGAGAAGATGTTATAATTCCTCACATTACACAACCTTATGTCACTTTTAACATGTATGTGACAAACGTGTTATATTTTGGTCATTTCAGTTCTTCTTAGAGAATCTGTTCAATTTCCACCCAGCAACAAGGACAAGAAAATCGGGAACTATTTGTCAACATACCGTAAGAATATTGATAAACTTCAATAGGACGATTATACATCTCACTTAGTGCTTGCATTTCTGTATGATTTCCATGAGCATGTTCATTTCGTTTGCGTCGAATGTATGATGAGAAATCTTCAGTTATATATTGTGAAAAGAAGTCCCGGTTTTTTACCTTCATAGAAAAATAAATCATGGTCAGATTGCTGAAGATTTCTGCTGGAAATCTCAAAGAACTTTTTTAATGGTAAATATTCAAAACTGAAATTATAATTAAGACAAACAATCATTTCATTCAATTACAAGTTGTTTAGAAGCAAGTCTTATTATTCATACTGTTTGCCGAGGTTGCAAAGTGACATCACACAAATTTAAACTCATCAACTTATCAGAAATTCTTATTTGTATTTCTTTTTCATCAAAGATATACATTATTCTCTTTTATTACCTGGAGGGTAAAAGGAGTTATTACGGAAAACGGGCAAATTTGATTGGCCAGTTATTACTGATCAATACTGCTCGCTAAAAATGGTAACTTCAAATATAAGCAAAAACAAATAAACTTTCCGAGAACTTTAATGTTCAAACATTGTTATAATTTTTTTCCTCAAATGATTGAAGATCATTATTCAATAATGGTATTTTTGAAGGATTCAATAATTTAATGAATCCAATTTCAAATTTCTCACAACCCGATCTCTACTTATCAAGGGATGTGGTGATCAGAATTTATAATGCATTTAGAATTCATTATTATTATTCAGTTAACATATTCAGTTAACATAACTCTTACAACTTTTACAAGTAAACAGAAGAAGAATTAAATAGAAAATCAGTTCTTTTCAATAGTCGTGAGAAAACTGATGAAAATAGTGACTTGACTTTATTCAAAAGATGGAAGCGATCATCTTTATCAGTTTTTCTAACATTTTTCAATATAGTTCTTGAACTTATTATTTTCTGTAACATGACATGTTTTATCGTTTTTTCTTAGAAGTTGTCAAAACAGCAACAGAAACTGTTGCTAAGCGAGCCTCTTGTTGTCTTGGTCATTTGTTGTCAAGAGATTTCTAAAAAAAACCTGAACATGGAAAAATAGTAACCTCTCAGTTCTTATTTTTTGTCATGACTGATTGTGTATTGTAGAGTAATACAGAAATAATTTGCTAATTCAGAAAGTTAAAGTTTCTGTTTGCATAATTTTGTTTTCAACATCTTATATTAGCCAAGAAATTATAAGAAAAGTTTGAAAATAGATTTTACCATGTAGTCCATACAATGTCGACGAACAACACTGTGCATTTCCTGATCTCCGTACACTTGATCAGCTGAAAAGAATCGCATTGCAAGATAAGAAGATGGATGGCTAACTAAGTGGAGAGAAGTTGCCACATCACATATCAAAAGATCACACATTACGACTCACAAGATATAAATAATAACATACTTTTATAAAATCACACCTTTCACTAGACATTAACCCATACTATTCTTAGGTTCTCTAACACCCCTCGAATGAATTCCAAATTTTTAGGGTTAGTTGAACATTTATACTAACTTGTTACTTTGGTGGAGTATATCTCGAAAAATACTGAATTACCAAAACTTGTTACAAATGTAAAGATAGAATTCTCAATACCCCAACAAGTTAACATAGACCAATATAACATTAGATAAAGTCAATGAAAAGACATTGTTTTTCAATACTCAGTTTCATGGTTTGAGCAATCTGCAGTTTTGTGAGAAACGCACACAATTCCCCTTTGAAATAGTACATCTTAATGACAAGATAGAAAAGGTGTTAAGACCGGTAAAGTTAAAAAATTTCCAAAATTCAAGCTTTTGCCTTATTTCCCTTTTCAAAGTTAGGTTCCCTAGCAACCCAGGATAAGGTGGCTGGATAAGGATAAGGTTTTGGTTCAATTTAAGTGATAAACACATTTTTATTTTTTATTTTTATTGGGACTGAGTTTGAACGTAAGGTGGGGTATATACTAAAAATTTAAGCAGTAAAAAGAGAAATTTCCCATTTGAAATCAAAAAAGGATTGAAATCCCTGCAGGAAATATATTATATATTATCAGAAAACGTCACATGGATTTCAAAAAATGATCTTTTATCATAATCAGCTGTCATCCAAATCATCATTATCTGCGGTGCGGAGTGGAGCGGCAGTGGATATTGGTTTACCCTGAAGATGACGATGCAGAAGATGACACTTGCAAAAAATGACGTGGCGCACTCGTTACATGACATATAACAGTCTGAGATACACATTTCACAGATACCGTAGTGTGTTTCCACCTTTAAAGAAACGTGGCTAGTAGAAATGCTTTCTTTCTTTCAACCTCTTATGTTTTCGTTGTGTGTGGTATTGCATTATTTTATTAATTAAATTACAGCTGCTACTTAAAAGTGCTAAGATATTTGTGACCTTTTCCTTTTTGTTAGAAAAATCTGATAAATTATATTACAATAAAAATTGATTCTGCGCAAACTCAATAAAAAAACTTTGTAAATTAGTTTTACCATAAAACAGGGAGAAATGTATAATATTTCTCTTCACTGAAACTCATGCTATAGACGTTTGTAGGAGAAAGAGGAAACAGAAAAAGTTGTTCTTGTTAATTTTGGCTTTGACTTTTTGATTTATTTTGACAGTTTCAGAATTACAGGTAAGCTTTTCCTCCTCCATGATGAAATGAAGAAACAGAAAATATCTATCAATTATTACCTATGCCACACCTATGGAGGAGAGCAATTGTATGAAATAATGATGTAACTAATATTTAACAGTTAATCTACTGAGAGAAGTTTCCAAAACACCAGTTAATCTACTGAGAGAAGTTTCCAAAGCACAAAACGTCATAAGGTGAAAAAAATAGCAATAGAACTGTGGAGGAGAGCAGAAATCTGCTAGATTTTTGCTGATATAGATAATAAATAAGAAAAGTAAGGTCATGTACTGAAACATTAGTTCTACTCATCAATGTTGATGTTACTGGAAGACATTATGTATAAATATCACATTATTCTAGGACCTGAAGTAAGCTACTTTGCTACTCACAATTAAACCGTGATTGCACTCATGTCCATGTGATTATTAAATATAACTGAAACAAATAAAGGAATCTTGACTCACTTGGGAAATTCTCAATTGGAAAAGTGACGTTATACATACCCTGACAGCTTCTTGGAATAAAAGATATATAAAAGTTCAACTAACACTAAAAATTGGCCTAAAAAGTTAAATGTGCATTCTCCTGAAAATCTTGAAATTCATTCTAAGGGTGTAAGAGAGTAGCGGACTAATGTCTCGTACAATGTCTAGTACAAGGTGGGGTTTTGACCTTTTTGACCTGGACAAACAAGAACATGTATAACCCTTGATCATGGCCAGGGCTTTCATGTTTTCATGGTATCGTGTATATATATATGTATCAACATTGATCTTATTTTGCATTTTGAATTTCGACTCACCAACAGCACGAAACAAACAAGCTCCATCTGTAGCCATTTGTTTGATGACAAAACCTTTCTTTTCAGCTAATTGTCGTTCGAACTCAGCTTCTCTCTAGAAGACAATTTTTTAAAAACATGTCATTTAACTTTATTGTGGACAAAATGCCATGATTAACTGTAAACTTTATTTTGATATAAATCATAAACACGAATCACAAAGCAGCAATTGTGAGAAGATTGCAAAATCATTGCAAAATTAATCATACCTCATTTAACATTTCCAAGGTATAACCCTAAAACAAAATGAAATTGTTTTTATTTATTTCAAATGTTTATTTATTTCAAATGTTTAATTCCTAATATTTGCAAAGCCTCGTTAACGCAGTGGCATATTTTTCCTTTTTCAACAACCTAAAGCCATTTTGCAATACTACTGAAGGTGAATTGTGAGGGCAGGTTGATTGAGAGTTTCTGTAGGCGGTCTTGAATGACAGTGGCATAACACTTGCCCCACTGCCTAATGCAATCAATCTCAGTGTCAAGGAAAAAAATTTCTGAAAATGAAGTACCCACTTCAACAACAATGTTTTTAAGAATGGAAACAACAACAAATTCAAGAACATTTGAATGAAATTTTAAAGCAATTTCATTCTAGTCCTCTCTTGCTTTGTTGAATGCAGTACTGCCCAAAAGAAACTTTACATTTCCACATAAGATAACAAGCTTTCGCAAAGCCATCTTTAAATGTTACCGTTTTTTTGTATATAATGCAAGATTTCAAAAAAATTGTGTTGAAAACATAATGAGTTCATGTAACAGATAAAACTTTACACACAAATCTTTTGTGTTTTTATGTAAAAATTCATTCCTTTGTGGACGCATAAATGTTTTTCGGACTGTACTGTACCTTATTAAGAACAACAAAATTAAGCTGCAAATTGTTTAAACCTGCATCCTCTTAATTGGTGTATTTGCACAATACGCACCTTTGCAAAAAACAAAAAATAAAAATGAAATTGATGACCAGTGATTTAAATCTTGAAAGAGTCAAACATTTGTGGAATTAAACAGATTATAGAATAACTTAAACTTTAGGAATCAGGTTTTGTGGTTTCGCAAGAAACATGGCTTTCAATTCATGAAGGAATTGACTTGACAACATCTAAAGAAGCACACAAGTCCTACAATTCTCCATTCTATGTTAGCTGGAGCATAAAATACTAGCATAAATCTAAAAACAGAACTAGAAAAGCAAATAAATATGAACTGTCAGTATTCCAAAAGGGAATGCTTGGAAATCTCTGGCATTCCTAAATCTGTTGCATGACCAACTAGAAGAAAAATGTAACAAATTATTTAATGTGCTTGGTGTGAGAACTTCTCCTAACATCTTCAGGCATGTCATCATTTTGGGAAAAACAACACCACAATTGTCAAATTTGTTAGCCATAAGAAATACAATGAAGATCTCAACAAGAAGTTTGATCTCAAAGATATAAATCATGAGTCCAATTTTGATGAAGAAGGTTCAGAGTTATACATCAACAAGAGTCTTTGCAGACCGTATATAGAGATTAACTACAGTTGAGAAACCAGAATGATGGCGGTGAGAACGGTCATGCTCTATATTATTTTGACTTTATTGGTTTTATGTGGAAATGTTGAAAATGTAGATATGAAGAGAAAGGATACCCTAAAAGAATTACTACGAACAAAAGGATTGAGTATACTACACCAGAACATTCGTGGACTGCTGACAAACTTATGTGGTGTACAGGAACTGTTATCTTCGAATCCAAATACTGATATACTGACATTATCAGAGACTCATATAACACAGTCCGAAAACATTGATAATCTATATGATATTTCTGGTTTTAACTTTGAGAAAAGAAATCGTGTTGTTGGAACTGGAGGGGGAGTAGCTATCTATATCAAAGACAACATAAATTACATTAGACGAACAGATCTCGAAAACGACAAAGTCGAAAACATTGTTATCGAAATTATTATCAATAACACGAAAAATGTTCTCATAGCAGTTCATTACAGACCGCCTGACACATTGAAGTATTTGCCAGTCGATCACAATAAAAATTTTATGGACACATTAAGTCGTTATTGTGAACAAAAAAAAGAAGTTATACTTCTGGGGGATTTAAATGCTAATTATTTAAAACAAAACGACAATAAAGAAATTAAATCAGTTTTATATCAAAATGGTTTCACACAAATCATAAAAGAGCCAACAAGTATAACAAAGAATACACGAACACTCATCGACATTATTGCAACAAATAACCCTGCAAACATTGTAAACTGTAATGTCATTGCAACAAGTTTAAGCGACCATCACATGGTTGGTTGCGTTAGGAAATTAAATAATAAACAGTTTCCAGTAAGAACAATACGATGTAGAAACTACCGTGCATACAATCCTGATGAGATGAACCGTGACTTTGAAAAAGTTAATTGGTTGCCCGTAGTAACAGCACCGAACGTCGACATTGCACTAAACATATTTAACGTGATTGTTAAAAAGATATTTGACAAACACGCACCTTTTGTTAATAAAAAGACAAAGGGCAGACCGTGTGAATGGATAACGGAAGTGCTGAAAAGAGAAATGGATTATCGAGATCAATTACTACGCAAAGCCAAAAGAACAAATGATGTGGCCGATTGGGACAAGTATAAATCCCAACGAAACAGATGTAACGTAAAACAAAGGAATGCAAAAGCTGAATACCATAAAAGTTGAAATGTGCAGCATTCAAGATAAGAGACTGTGTTTGGAAACCATCAAAGAAAATACCTAAAAGAACGGAAAACGTATTCAACTTCCAGTACGTTTCCAGAATTTTCATCATCAATTTTCTGAAAAAGCTGAAACGGAAAAAAGCAACTGGACTTGACGAACTACCAGCCGGAATGTTGAAGGACTGTGCAGAACATATAAGCACACCACTACATCACATAATTAACCAATCTCTGAAGTCAAGCACTGTTCCATCTGCCTGGAAACAAGCAAGAATCACACCAATCCATAAATCTAGAAATAAAGACGTTGAGAACTTTCGACCGATATCAGCGCTACCTATTCTGTCTAAAGTTCTAGAGAAGGCTGTTCACTCCCAACTTAGTGACTATCTTGAACGCCACAACCTACTAAGCGAAAACCAGTTCGGGTATCGTCACAACAGATCGACAAAAACAGCGACAATGTTACTTGTAGATGACATCAGAAACGCGGGTGACAAAGGAATGTTGACAGGGGCGTTGTTTCTCGATCTCAGTAAAGCATTTGATACTATTAACCACGGTGTTATTTCGATGAAACTTGGCAGTTACGGTGTGAAAGGTGCAGAGTTAAACTGGTTCACCAACTACCTGTTTTGTAGACCTCAAGTGGTCCAAGTCAAAAAAGAAATATCGTCACCATATTACGTTTTGAATGGTGCGCCGCAAGGATCCATCTTGGGACCTTTGCTTTTCCTGGTATTCTTTAATGACTTTTCTGAACATCTTACCCATTCTAAATGCATCCAATATGCCGATGATACTGTGATATATTTTGCCGACCCAAGTGCAACGAAAATTGAAAATGTTTTAAGCAACGACATTGATAAACTACAAAATTATCTGATCAATAACGAGTTGGTTCTTAACCTAAAACCAGGAAAGACGGAGTCGATGTTATTTGGTACAGCAAAATGGTTAGCCAACAACAGCAACATTCACTTGGAACTAAATGGTCAGCCAATAAACAACACAACCTCATACTGTTACCTAGGAAACCAAATAGACTCTACTCTTACTCTAAACGACAACTTTGATAAAGCGTACAAGAAAGCCTGTGGACGATTACATCTCCTCGAAAGAATGAGAGAATTTCTTAATGTCGATGCTGCCTATAAAATCTTTGAAATGGTTATCATGCCGTTACTTCTGTATAGTACATTCATTAATCTCCAAACAACAGCTACACAGCAACGTAAGTTACCCTCGATAGAGCAACGAGCAAAACGAACAATTGGTGGTGATAAGAACATCATTTCGGTAAGAAAACGAATGAAGCAGAGCGCGTGTACAATGGTTAGATTTCTAGACAACAAATTGTGTTCAAACCTAAGAACTATTTTGAAATAAATGAACACACTAAAAACACCAGAAACAAAAACAAACTTATCAAACTGCCCAAAGTTAAATTAGAATTTGGAAGAAAGTCTTTTCGTTACCAAGGAGCAAAATGTTTCAACGAGCTCCCAATATTAGCCAGAGCGTCTGAAGCATCTATAAAACAATACTTTAAAGAACAATACAAGGCATATTGTTCTTTAACATTGTCTTACGGATGCTTCACTTACATTTTTACTTTGCTCTTTAATTTTAATTTTAATTTAAGTTTTTCAATTCAGTTTTCTTCGAGGCTTTACTCTTATTTAAGATGTTCTCTATTTTCCAACCAGCACCTCTGTAGTTTAAGTTTTCTTTTCTCAACAATTTATTTCATAAGTACCCAATAACTTTAAATAACTTAACTAATTTAACTAATTTTACAAATATATAAATTCTTTTACTGTTTTATTTATTGTATATATTATTTACCTATGTTAACAGGGCACATGTTGATAGTAGCAATTAGGTTTGTTGAAATGTTTATACCTGTATAAATATTACTGAATAATAATAATAATAATAATAATAATAATAATAATAATAATAATAATAATAATAATAATAATAATAATAATAATAATAATAATAATAATAATAATAATAATAATAATAATAATAATAATAATAATAATAATAATAATAATAATATCATCATCTTGGCTCTGTGTAGATAACTTAAAAACTATACTTAACTACTTATAAATGTGAAGGTTCAGTAATAGTGATTTTATATAAACAATATAATATATATATATATATATATATAATTAGTAGGTTAGTGAAATTTTCTAAAATAAGTTTTTGTCAGTTTCTGGGCTATTTAGGATATTATCTCCCTTTCGTTAAAACTTCTTAGTTTTTTTTAATTCATCATAGCAGCTAGGTAGCTGTAAGCTACTGAATACATATTTTTAACTGTTCTTATTTTATATGTATTTATATGTTTGTTTCTGAGGAGTGGTGATAAAAAATGTATATCAGGTATAACCCAGTTTCTTATTTTTAATCAGGACGATATTGAAATTTCTTATCTCTCAATGAACACTTTTAAAAGAGACTGGTCTAACTTTGGTCCAGATATATTTCTAAATAAGATAAAACAATAGACTGGTATAACTGCCTCCGGATTTATCTTGGTAATCCTTCTTTTTCTATTGAAATTTTTTTAACAGTATCAAGGGGTCTGCTGGACCAACTTGCCCCCACTGAAGAAAACTTCCCCTAAAAATGATATCAACTTTTCATCCTCACTTTGAATGACAAGAGGAATCCACAGCTCCACTAAAGTCTGTGATAACCCACATAAATCTCTCCTCAAAATGCAAAGATCCTGTCCAAAAATCTCACATTACAGAGAGATATATAATGTACAGTAACAGAATAGTGTCTCGTTGTTGTGACAGCAAGAAAAGTTTCTACTAAATCTATTTCAGAAAGAACCTTAACAATACTGACAAGGTATGGAAGGGCATTAAAAGCATAATTACAGTCCAAGGATGTAAAAAGAGAACATTTTGTCTTTGAACAATATCTTACTATTTCATGTTCTTATAAGGTTTAAATAATGGACTAACATGGCCCTTTGTTGAGCAAAATTCATAAGGCGCAAGGCTGTATTTTGGAGAATCCAGATACCATTAAGATAGTTGTTAGTATTTCGGAGACGTGTATTTCACTTTAAATCACTCTGTATGTGCATCACTTGCTAAAGGGATGGCGATTAAACGATGGCTTTTGAAAGAAGAAATTACGGTAAACCTTTAAAAACTAATATCTGAATTAAAATCTGTTTGAATTTAAAATTTTAAAAATTTACTATAACATTATAGGGAAAAGATCTGCCAATTACTGGTTTTCATTTGACAAACAATGCCATATTCAAAGAAAGACAGCCTTAACCTTCAGAAATTTCCCAAAAACTATTTTCGTTAACCCATATGCAAATAACAGATTGTTTTTGGTGGGGTGGGTGGGAGAAATTTTGCAATGGCTTATAAAATGAAGCTCTGACAATACTGATTTACCACCAAATGTAGACAATAACAACAAAACCAATACTTATAAAGAGGTCTCATAGCATCTAAATGTCCATGTCATCTCATGCAATTCGCCGGTTAGCTTTGTTGCTGCCAGTTGTTGTTTTGAACATCAAATAACGTGAAACATATAAGTTTGCTCTTAAACCTCTCTTTTCACCCAGTAAAAAATGCTAAAATATCTATTGTATTTGGTCATTAAAAAAATAGATTATTGGGAACTTTTAATCCATGTTTTCATTAAAATTATTACCTTTGGTCCAAAGTTCCTAGGGCCATGTTCATCTGAACTATTATATCCATCTTCGTTCTCATCATCATTGCATGGGGAATTACCATCTCTACTACTTCCTCCGCCCCTTGTGTGACCTCTGGAACGTTTATGGGGTAAACCTACACTTTCGTGAGAGTCCCTCGTATCCAGATCATTGTAAATTGGGGAAGATAAAGTTCCACTGGAAGTCTCTGAAACAGATTCATCAACAGAATTTTGTTGTGTTCTGCTTCTTGTATCTCTAGAAGATCTGTTCCTTGTTCGATTTCGAGTATCGTTATTTTCTTGGTCTTGATCGCTTTTCCTCAACTCTTGGTGCTTCTTCTTAGGTAAAATTGTCATGTCAAAAAGGTTTTTTTTTTCTCAACATATATGTACTTTTCAGATCTCAGTTTATTAAAATATTTATTATGCACCGAACGAAAACTGAGTTTCTACTTTTACCAATGTTTTTATTGTCACGATTTTTAGTACCTTCCCATAGTAGTTTCACATCTGCCATTCTTAGAGAACAGTCTGAACTAGATTTATTTGTTCTCCCTAAATGATCTAACAGAACTTTATAACATTCTCACAAATAGTGCTTATACCCTCAAATTCTGAAGTATTAATGTTTTGTAATATAAAACTTAGTGCCCAGAGAAGAAATCCAATCCTCGTCTCATAATCCACAACTAAAATTAAGGCATACTTCCAGCAAGTCACAGATAGATCTACAGCGCATGCGTTCCCAAATTCTTAGAATGATCTTCATTCAAGATGTCAAAATAAATGGTTGCGAGCTGTGCTGAAATGAAATTCGGTCATATTATCTTAAAGGATAACGTCGTGTTCTTGAAGACAGCATTATCATTTGCTTTTGTGAATATAAAGCCTATTGTACCTGGACGTATCTTTTCTGCAATGGCTATTAGGGGATGCAGATGTCTTTATTTTTTTTCAAAATCATATTATTCCCTATATTTTATTTATTTATTATTTAATTGTTTTTTTTTTTTTTTTTTTTTTTTTTTTTTTTTTTTTGGGGGGGGGGGGGGGGGAGGGGTGTGTGGATGGGTGTTGTGGGGTGTAGTTAGGTCCTTGTCTGGCCAATAGGCTAGAGGGCTGAGTAAGTAAATAACATGAAAACGAGAAAGCCTTGTGGCCATTTTTTTGAAACATTAGAGTCGATGCTTGAAACAGAGTCAGAAACAGAATGGTGAGGTAGAATTTAAAAGGAGGGAAAAACTAAGAAAACCGAAACTAAAACAATTAGACTTAGACTCGGATGATTTAAATTCCAGCTGTGCAAAGAAATACGTAGTAAAAGATAATGAACTGTTATAAACATCAGCACAATGCAACCCTCAGTTCTACTTATAACAGTTCATTATCTTTAATATCATATACTGGCAGGAAAATGAAAAAACAATTTAGTATGTTTTTTTTTTGTAACTAATGAATAAAAACATTTGTTTCATATTTATTTAAAAAAGTACAAAAAATTTAAGTTTAATTCATCAAACATCTTCAAACAAAAAAATCTTGAACTGCGTCGTTGACACCATGAAAGCACTCTATTCTCCAACACTGTTTATTTTTATACTTACAAAACACTTATTATCAGGCCTGAAGTAAGTCAATTCCAATTTGTGTCTTTGTTTTTCAAATCTTTGTAATATTTTCCTACCTTTAAATGAAAAGGAAAAAAATAATTTTCCAGACCTCCATTTCCCTTTCCCTTTAAACGGAACTTGGTTTACTGAAAATTCCAGTTCTGACAAATGAATGATACAATGAAGAATTGTACAAAAAAATTGTTCAGTCATCTATTTTTGATGTTTTCTTATTATCTCATGGGATAGGGGAATCTCAAACATTCATTTATGAACATACAAATTATTGATGGATAAGTTTTTGATGGACAAAATTTGAAATTGCTGATTTTGTAGAGTGAAACCTTTTGAGCTGTTCTTAGTAACACTTTTTCTTTACTTAATTTTCTTTGACTTTTTATCAGATGTCTTAGTTGCTCCCAACAGATGCATTGAGCGATACTCCAACCTGCAAGAAGATGAAGTCAAGGACTTATTTGTAACTGTGCAAAAAGTATCCACAGTGATTCAGAAGCATTTTGCTGCAGACTCGATGACTGTTGCTATTCAGGTTCAACAAAACTAAAATGTATTCTGAATAATTAAGAGTATTTGTTTGAAAGATAATGTCAGACTGATAAAACAGATGGTGTTATAAAATTGCAGATTCTTCATTGTGTTATTGAATTGTATTTTCCACTTTCACTTTCATTGTTTGTACACCTTCCATTTTATGCAAGGTTTTTTGTCCCCCTAGGATGGTCCTGAAGCTGGGCAAACAGTACAGGTACGATTTCTGTTTTCTGCTAATTTTCTTCAATTTTTTTACTCTTCCATATCCTTTTGATTTGTTAACCATGTTTTATATATTATTCTTTTCAGCATGTTCATGTTCATGTCGTTCCAAGAAAAGCTGGTGATTTCCAAAATAATGACCAGATCTATGCAAATGTTTGTATGCAATATATAAAACAACTTTCATTTTCTTCGCTTTTGATCTTTATTTTCCACAATATATTCTTTTTCTTATTTTGTAGCTTGAAAAACATGATAAAGAAATCTCTCACAACATAACAGATGATCCTGTGCCACGACAGTTACGATCAGACGAGGAAATGGCAGCAGAAGCGACTCTATTAAGATCATACTTCTTGAAATACGATGATTTTTAGTGATACTTAGCTTAGTCTCAATGAAGCAATTGTTGTGTGGTTATTGTCTTGTGTGGAAAACATATTTTGTTCCGGCTCTCTTTTCTCAAATATTTTCTAACATAAACAATTGAACGGTTTGGCATAGTAATGAAAATTGAATTTATGCTGCCAATGGTTGGCCTATTAAACTGGCACAGATTTCCCAAAGATGCAAGTATACATTAGTTTTATTGATAACTGGGAAAAATGCTGCCTGTCATTTTGTTGATCCAAAATAAGCAATGATGAATTAATGATCACCTGGAAATGTTTTACTTGTGTAGAGAAATTCTTAAGGACATTTTCCATTGGCAGAATCTCTTGTCTAAAACTACGATTTTGAGTTATGGATCATGCGCAAAGTCCGCCAATATCAAGTCTGCGGATGATTCTGCCTAATGGAAAACTACCTATAAAGGAAGAAGTCAAATTATCGATGTGCTTTATTATTAATCACAACAAATTAATTTTTCATATTGCGATGTTTCATTTTAGTACATAAATACAAAATGACCAAAAAACTAGGTTCAGATTTCCCTGATAATATGACAGCATTGCCATTACTTGATGATAGTGAGGCAGAATTGCTCTTTTGTCAGCAAGAAAGACTCGACCAACAATCACCAGAACTATGGCCCGAATCCATTCCAGGTGTAACTGAATTCACAGCTTCATCATTATTTCAAAGTCACATCAATCCAGTTTTAGACACTGTAAGTATATTCATCTCCAAAGCAGCAGTTGTTATTTTTAAGCATTTATTTCAAAATAAGTTTCACCATAAATGTTTATGCAAGCATGGACATGTAAGGGTGTTTATTTACAAAATCAAATTTTTTGTTCAATTATGAACAATTCATGTACTTCCAAAGAACAACTAGAAGCCCATAGTTTTTAACAATTTCCACATGAAGATCATTTGATTCACCAAAACAACTCTGAAATTTGTTTGTTGCATATTTATCTGCAATTGTCATACATCTAAGACGGAAAATCACTGAGGTCAGTTTCGTTCAATAACCAAATGGTCATTCTTGTCTTACGAAAAAAATACCCAGAAACTAGAAAAACTGAAGTTGGAAAATAAATGTTCCAACAAATTACGTTCTATAAAAGTAATAGATATCGATATAATTCAATATATATCCCTACTTCAAAACACATCTGTTTTAATTTTAAGAACATGGAACGATGATGATAATTGTGATCCACATAAATGTTCTTGTGGTTTTGATTTCAAAATGACTAATATTTCTTTGAAGACAAAATGATCTTATGATTTCATTATAAGATTAAAAGACTACATATCAACAGTAGATACATCCTGGAAGATATTAAAATTCTTCTTCCAAATTCTTCTACTAAGTTCTAAAGGCAAACAAGGAAATCGGTGCGCAGAAATGGCGTATGTCTTTATTTTGCTGATTTAATTTTTAAAGATTTTAAAAGAACAAAATGCAGTTAAAAACAGTAAAATGTTACATGAATGACAAAAACTAAAAGTGTTATATTTTTTTAACATATTTGCACTGATTTTTGGGTCCACTGTTTATGATTACGTGTAAACAAATCATCTGAACCCTGAAATATAGTATGTGATGATATCCGAAAACGGCAAAAAATTGTTACAGAGAGGGAGATGTGTTAACCAAAACATTTCCACCAAGGTGTGGAATTTGAAAAATATTGTACTACCATTTTAACATGGAAAATAGAATAATATAACACCATTTTAAAACCGAATGACACTATAAGTCAATAAGTCGGCAAAATATTTCGCTGGCAAAAAAATTCTTGGATAAAAAAATTCGTCATGTGCTAAATAATTCGTCACTTTTTACCGACGATTTTTTTTTGTCTCGTCTCCAGTGTTATACGTTATACTTTATTTCATTTCTAAAATCTTACATCTTAAAATTCATACAGGATAGTCGTTCATACAGGATAGTCGTTCATGCAGGATAGTCGCTCATACAGGATTATACCTAGAACTCGAGTATAAAAGTTATTATACTCGAGTTCTAGGATGAATCAATATCAGTTTTATCTTTATTTGATGATGTATGCTAGATGAAGTAATCATGATGATCGATCCTGTCAAAAAATCACACCTTTCTTTTTAATGTGTGATTAACTCGTCATTTTGTGTTTTTAGACCGTTGAAACCATCCAGCAAGAAGAACTAAGTAAAGAAGATTACGAAATGCTACAAGAGTTAGGAAGTTTAACGGTTGCTCAAATCATTGACAAATTTCAACATTTGAAACAGCAAGCTTATGCACTTGGTGTTGAAGAAGCTCGAGAAATGACTAGAGGAAAATTTTTAAATGTTTTATTGAAACCAAAAGAAAAGAAGAAGAAGAATGTGTGAAGATTTTTTCTGAAAATAATATTGGTCGGGTGTGGTTTAGTTCGAAGTGATGCAAATAGGATTGACAACGAATGTTAGCAGCATCTATTTAAAGAACATGGAAATGTATAAAGAATATTTCCATGATCCTGAAAAATTGCACGATTGTTGTTATGAAGATGGTAAAACACAAAATAGACAGAGACTGTTGTATCTGACTTTATAAAATTATCAAAATCAAAATAACAATACTGTGTGTGCGCTGAAACAGTGGTCATTCGCAGTAAACATGGCGTCAAAACATGAGTTTTTATTTTACTTGTGATGAAATAAAAATTTTCCATCCAAATGTTGGTTATAAGTTTTAATGGTTGACTTGGTCTCTAATCCCTTCTCTCTTACTCCTTTCAATATTACCATGGAAACGGTTGATATTACCATGGAAAGAATAGGGTTGCCGCTGGTCCTGGAAAATTCTTTAATTTATTCTTTTATGAATTCTTGCAATCTTGTCTCACGAATTCTTCTTTTTTTGTTTTTTGTTGAAATTAACTAACAACAACTCTTTAATTCATCAATTTATTCCTCTCAAAATTAGATAAAGCTTATGCTACAGAACAGGTATATTATTATTGTAATAAGGTCCTGGAAAGTCTTTAAAAGTCCTGGATTTCCAGTTAGATTTTCCTGAAACACGTAGGACTTTTGCTTCAACATTTGTAATTTTCAAACATTTTGAACTACTCAATTTTTCATAAGCAACTTAGGTAGAGTCAAGTTTAGTTTTTAAGACAAATTTGGAAATAGTTGCTTAACTGGTTTCTTATTTTTTTCTGTAATGTTTTTGGCAAAGGAATTAAAAGGTAACAAGGAATCTTAAGAATCTAAAAAAATAGAAAAATAGAAAAAAACCCAGCTGGAATGGATTAAAGAATTACAAAAATATTTTTTATAAATTTCCAACCTTCCATGTATCTTACTGACATTCTGTTTCCACATTTTAGTGATGATAGAATGAAAAATATGACAGGCAGTAATCCAATTTATAACTCTGATGAGAATACAGATGACGATGAGAAAAATCTAATCTTAAAAGTCAATGTTGCATCTTCGACTCCTTATGAACAAAAGATAACATGGTAAAAGATAACGTTGATATAGTCATATCTCATGTTTAGTGCAATGTGACATAATGTGGAATATTTCAATTTAAATTATACTAGTTAGACCTCTCGTCTATAGCTTTATTGATCTTTTTGCATCATTTTCTTACAAGTATTATGTTTAAAGTTGACATGTTATCAAACTTCCGAATAATTCTTTCCTTTCAGCTATGTTTATTGTCTTGCATTCTTTGCTGCTATTGGTGGTCTTCTTTTTGGTTACGACACCGGGGTTATCTCAGGTGCAATGATACCCATCAAAAGAAAATTCAATTTATCGGAAGAACTTCAAGAGCTTGTTGTGAGCATTACCGTTGGTGGAGCCATATTTGGCGCTGTAACGTCTGGTTTTCTCAATGAGCGGTTTGGCCGACGAATTGTGCTATTAATTGCTTCCCTTGTATTTACTGGTGGTGCCATATTAATGAGTTCTAGTTTTTCTGTTGCACAACTGCTGATCGGAAGATTAGTGGTGGGGATTGGGATAGGTAACTTGTTGATGCTATTATGACTAATGTGATAGTGTCAAAGTCATAAAAGTCGTTTGTTACTCCTCATCCCAACATTTTATCTACCTTTGGAGTCATAACATGTTGTATCCATTCTCTATTTTCCTTGTATAACATGTTGTATCCATTCTCTATTTTCCTTGTATTTGAGTTTCTGTCTTTAATTAGGTTATGCCAGTTCCACAGTACCTGTGTACATAGCAGAAGCAGCACCAGCCCAAATAAGAGGGCAGTTAGTGACTGTCAATCAATTGTTTATCACGTTTGGACAGTTTCTGGCTTCTGTATTGAACGGAGCTTTCAGTTACATTGAGAACGATGGCTGGAGGTGAGTTCACCATGGTTACATTGTCATCACTCCTGAAGATGGAGAATTTCTTCTCATGTATTACTTTTAGATATATGCTTGGTATTGCTGTTGTTCCTTCTCTCATTTTGTTTATCGGATTTTTGTTTATGCCCGAAAGTCCCAGATGGCTTATCGGAAAAGGTATGTTTGTTGGGGTTTTTGTTCCCGTGTATTAAGATTGTGTGTATCTACAGTAAGGATTCGTATTAAGGTTTATAATATTAATGTTATAGAAAGAATTGATGATGCAAGAAAAGTGCTGCAAAAATTAAGAGGTGAAATAAATGTTGAGGCAGAATTGAACCATATACAAGAAGCTGTGAATGAATCCACTAAACAAGGCTAGTATTTCTAACACTATGCTCATCTGCAAGACGCCCTGTATTTAAACCCTGTAAAAGTGACGCTCCTCCACATTGTCTTGGATATTCTTTGATTCCCTTTAGATCTGCAGTAAAATAATGTTCCATTTCTGTATTGTTTTAGATTCTAGCAGTTCATGGTCACGTATTATACGAACCCGTTCAACAAGAAGGGCGTTAATTGTTGGATGTGGATTGCAAGCATTTCAACAACTAGCCGGCATTAACACTGTCATGTATGTTTTAACACTTCACGAAAACAACCATATCTTGATGTTCACCGCGTTCACATTGTTTTAATATTTCTTATTTAGGTATTACAGTGGGACAATCATTGAAATGACCGGCATTGAAAATCAAACAACGATAATTTGGCTGACTGCTGCGGTTGCTAGTGGTAACTTCATTTTTACACTGATCAGTATGGGCGTTATTGATAGGATTGGGCGTCGAAAACTTACATTGGGCAGCATATTTGGCGTAGTGATGGCGTTATTGTTACTTGCTGGAACATTTATTCTGTTAAAGAAAACTTCACCAAAAGTAACATATACAGCTCCTCACAACTACACTGAACATTGTGCCACTTATAGCACTTGTTACACATGTGTTCAAGACTCATCCTGTGGATTTTGTTTTATTAAAAATAGTGGAAATATACTTAACGGATCGTGTTTAGCCTCGGTTAAAGATGACAGATCGTTATTTTGCAACGCTTCCGTCTATATACCAAAAGCAGATTTAACTTGGTCAAATAATGCCTGTCCTACTTCGTATGCTTGGCTAGCTGTTGTTTCCATGGTTTTTTACTTGGCTATGTTTGCGCCCGGATTAGGTCCAATGCCTTGGACAATTAATGCAGAGATATATCCTTTGTGGGCACGGAATGTTGGAATCTCAGCTTCCACTGCTACAAACTGGACATTCAATTTACTTGTGTCACTAACTTTTCTGGACTTGCTAAATTTATTGACTAGACCCGGAGCATTTAGTTTGTATGCTGCAATATCCTTGGTTGGTTTTGTGTTTCTTTATGTTTTTCTACCAGAAACAAAAGGTAAAAAGTTAGAGGATGTGGAAAAGTTATTTGAAGGTCGCGCGACCTTGTATTCCATGTAGCTGGAAATCTGATAAACCTTATAAACGCCATAATATTATGACTCCTACAATGCCCTAAAATCTCAGTAATTTCTCACATTTTCCTAATTAGAATCTCCCAGGTGATATTTTCATTTTACGCGATAAGTGATTTGTAGTTCAAAGTATTATTATTGATATCATCCATTTTTATCGATATGAAAATAAGTTTTAAGATTTGTACATTTCGTCAGTTGATGGATACAGCAACTAGCATTGACTTGTAATCGTATGTTCTCCACAGGTTCCAACATATATATATATATATATGTACATTTTCTTCTGAAACCAAAAAATTATCATACGTCATGAGGACAGATCGGAGATAAACTTATTAAATGGTATAGTTGGTCCATAAAAATTAGGCGTTTATCTCCATAAGATGTTTATCTCCATAAGATGTTGATCTCCATAAATTGTTTTCAGTAATATTAGTATTGCTATTTACTTTTTGAAGTAAATCTAAAATTATCTACATAATGTTTTATCATCATCACCATACTCGCTTAAGCATCCCTTTTTATTGTTTCTTGGCCATGTCAACGGCTGTGTCTATTGTTTTCATTTTTTTATATGTATGTCAGATGAATTTTTTTTCCACTTTTTTCAAGAATTATAACATGCACGAAAACAGCTTGGCATGGGTTTTCCTAATTTCAAATCAACCTGAATATTAGAGGCCTTCTACACGAGACCCGAAGTGAACTCAAACCGGTTTGAAATGAAAAATTTCACTTCGATGCATGATGCAATTCTTATTACTGTTTACATGACTTCGGGCGAAGTGAAACTCACTTCGGGTGTAGTTTCACTTCGGTCAAATTGACCAAAGTGAAATCTCAAACCGGTTTGAAATTTAAACACCGCTCCCCAAAGTGAAAGTCTGTTTATCGATACAGCGGTCTGGTTTTTCTATATGGCACATGCGCAATTGTTTTCATGCACATGCGCAACTCTTGTTTACGTCATTGTGATTTTGGCTGTTTGTGAGATGTCCGACTCTGAGTGGATTTTCCGACATTATGTTGAAACTTTATTAGAAATAATCCACTGATTCAGCAAAAAAGGGTTACCCGAATGCAGTTTGAGTTCACTCTTTGGGTCTTATTATTATTATTATTATTATTCAGTAATATTTATACAGGTATAAACATTTCAACAAACAAAATTGCTGCTATCAACATGTGCCTCTCATGTAACCGACCTCTTAGTTGTCTGGCATCTGAAGTTGTCCGGCGTAAAAACAGTATATATTTGTCCGACAAAAGAACCTAATCAACAGACATATTTGTCTGGCGAGAAATATCAAGTGTGGTGCAACGTAAATAACATGCCAAAGGCAAACAGTATCCTTATGTTTGTGGTTCACAGGTTAAATCGTCCCCCACTTTATTGTTCGTATTTTTCTTTGTATATATACGGGAAAACACTGTGAAGATGTTAATGTCTGGACCGGGTTTACAGTTCTACGGTGGACATCTTGTTTGACATGGAAAAATTAATCTTCAGGCCTGAATAACAAAGTTAAATCCAAACAAAAATTAATTCACATATAGTTTAAGTACTAGTGTAGCGTGTAAAAACATTTTACAGTTTTTCTCCATAAATTGTTTTTACACGCAATATTGCAATGATAAGTCTGTGTATCTACAAAAATTGTTGTGTTTCTCCATGTTGGAATTATATCATATTTAACACAAAATTGTTGTATAAATATTTTGGATCGATCATTCAAAGAATGCTATTATCCCTATTTTTCAGTGCTATCTGGCCTATTTAGATATTTCTAAAGTTGTACAGTTAAACAAAAACCTAAAATTCCAATGTTCAGAGATTTAGAAAAGAGACAATACAACGTATACTTCTACCTAACCGCGATTAAACTTCTGAAATATATGAAAATACCTCACATTTCCCTATTAACTAAAGCTAACAAAAACAATACCTTCTCAAACTATTTTATCTTTCAAATCTTTATTCTGCTATGTTTTTATCTTTCAAATCTTTATTCTGCTATGAATTGTGGAAATGTTAAAACCCAAAACTCCACTCGTGCATCATGATACAAAAACCATGTATCTCTTCTTGTATTACATTCATCTATACTACTCAATTTTCTAATCTAAAACAAAAAGATATCAATCAAATACTGTCAAAACAATATAATAATGATCTTGCTACCTTCGTTTCCCTAAAGGCGAGCCTTAATAATAACAATCCACACACTACAATGAAATACCAAATAAACTGCTAGCTACACATTTCGGAATAGTAGTCAAAACTAACTGATACGAAAAAGCTACGTTCAAACACATTTAAAAAATAGACGAACACATAACAGGTTTACATCGTTTATCTCGTCGGATAGATTAGTTACTGATACCGATCAATATTGTTATTCTTTACTACTGAACTTAAAACGTAAAAATATTAAATAAAAAATTAAAACAACAACAAAAAATTTAACACGCAGTGTCTTCATTTATCTTTAAAGAAATGAACGTTGAAAACATTTGATGAACTTTCGAATGCAAAAAACATTGCATTGCCTTCTCTTCCGGGCTGCTTTATGATGTCTTCCTTAAGGAACAACACTCCACGAAGTAATAAAAACCCGTAAGATGGAGCTAGAGATTCTCCTAATGGGAGATTCTCCCTATACTAATACGGAAAAACATACATCCATTGACGAACTTCCCGAGAAATTTTACCTAACATTCTTTCTTTGAAAGTTACGTAAGAAAAAAGCAAGATTGCGTATTAGTATAAGAAGATAAAGTATGCAAATTCGTAAGATTAAGAGTTTTGATGCATGAATCAATTATACATAGTATAATAGTAGTGGATAAATTTGAATTTGAATGAATTTGAAAGGTAGGTAATGGTAAAATAGGTAAAGGCTCTATAAAGCGGACAGCTTATGCATCAATGCTGTTTATAGAGGTTCGACTATATTAAAAATAGATGTTCCCTGAGTGTCACCTTTTGTAAGTCATGGTTATGGTTATTATCCATTTATGAAAGCTACAGAACGGTTTATAGCACAGGCTGTGTTCTGTGACTGATCTCGTCAAAATTTCGAGAATTGTTCACATACAATTCATTTGAACATCGAAGGAAGTTATTCCACTGTTTGTGTTTGTTTATCAGGAGGAGAGTTTGATGGGAAATTGCAGCTCTCAAGTAGCTTAGCTAGCTCGGTGAGGTGCGAGTAAAGTGCGAGTTGTAGTTTCAAAATTGCGCCGAAGGATTTTTCAATGGTCAACTGAAAATGATAAATGTAACATAGTGCTAAACAGAAATCAATTTCAAGTTGTGCTGTAATTTGACTCATGACTGTGAACAATTAGAATAGAAAAATACCTCCTAACTTAGCGCTGTTTACATCCAAGTTAAGCCATATTTTTCTCCTAATTAAGATGTACATCCAAATTAAGCTATTACAGCCTAATTTGCATGTTTTCCTTGACTGTTAGCATAGCAACTGAAAGGCTCACCTGAAAGTGTGTATTAATACCTGATTCTCTGTCTGTCTGTTTGTTGCGGGTTGTGAGAGAGCGGTGGTGTGCAAAGTAAGTCCACACAAAGTTCTCGATTCCTTATGTGACGTCTAACCTCGATAACCAATGGGAAATATGGGAAATAACTGACATCTTTTGGACGCTACTTTGACGGCAAGTATATATATAATATAAATTTGAAAACTTGTGTGATACACAATCTAATTTCATTTTAACCAGATTTATCACTAGATTCCAATTATAAATATATTGTGAATTCAATCTTAATCAAATGCAACAGTTTAAAAATTGAACATGTTAAACTTTTTTGATTTATCGAACCAATAAGATCGATTAAAAACTAATATTAACCAATAAGATCGATTTAAATAAGTTCAACGAAAAGGCTTAGTTGCAGGTCACTCCTGAAACTAAACCGAAAAATGTTTTCAGAAGCGTATGATTATTATACGAAATATAACCCTTAAAAATAACGATAGAGGTATTTATAAAAATATGTGAAATGCTTCATTTAATGATTTTATTACTCATTCAAGTGGTATAAGGGGAGAAGCTCTCTGTTATATTTTAAGTGTTGATATTTTTTTATATAAACAAAACATTAATAGAATTGCCAAAAAAAAATTTAACTATTCGAATTCAAATGATTGAAGCCTATAATGGCTTTTTTTTATAACCATAGTTTTGTTTTTTCTACTTTTTAGGGCCAATTGAAGCTCCAGTCATACTAATAAGATTTCGTAATTGGTAATTGGTAATTTAAGTAACCAAGTGATATAAAGTAACGAATTAGAGCTGTGACAAGAAGAAGTTGTAAACATTTGTTTATGTGATTATTATTTATTTACTATTTAGTGTTGTTGACTTTTTTTCTTTTCCTCTGAAAAATATTCACATTTGATGATGAGTGCCCTTGTTCGCAAAGTAATCCAGGGCTCTTTCCATCAAGGAGATCCAAGATTTGGAGATGCTGCTGGCACACAGTGAACTTGCAACAGTTTATTTGGAATATTTTATTCCGCTCTAAAAAATCCACGATATTGGAAAACGTCTGATCTAGATCGCATTTTAGAATTTGTATTCGACTCTAGGATATTCCAATGAATTATTTAGCGTCGATGATTTGCCTAACACAGTGATGGTTGAAGTCTATCAATTACCAGTTTTGAAATTAGACCTTGATTTTGGCGCAATCGCTGGCGAACGCGAGGAAATATTTTTGGTGAGGAGCTATCAGGAGCTAGGACGAGATGTTATAGTATTAGGATTCAGTTTCGCACTAATTTGGGGTAACACTTGCTAAGGAATTTCCTCGAAAATAAGTTGCGGCTTATTCTCTTTTATGAAATGAAAATTATTTTCGAAGTGTTTTCTGAAAAGAGAAAAAACAATTTGAACAACAAGATCTTTTTTAAATCGTTACAAAAATTATCAATTTTTTAGAACAATACCAATGTCTTCTTCAGAAATTTCTAACAAGTCTTCAATGACAATTTCGTTGCGGTTTTCTTCCCACATGTCAGCTTCGTTTTCCACGTGGACGCAGCCAATGGGCCTTTCTTTTCTCTTTAATTGTTCATAGTGTATTTCATCAGGACTTAACTTCCTCAACTCGCGAAGTGATGATTTACTATCGTGCAAAGCGGTACCTTCTTTCAAGCAAGATATTTCGTCAATATCGACTTCTTTTACTTGGCCACACACACGAAACGATTTTCTGATCAGATCAATGCTCATAGATTTCCATGCTTTTACCACCCAGTCAGACAGCAATGTTTTACTGGCAGCACGAATGTTACCTTTTGGAGTATATGATTTTTCCCCATTTGCGACCCAATCATCAAAAGATTCAACAATAGAGGCCTTAAAGGGTTTGTTGTTCCAGCTTACTTCTGGGGCCTGGATCTTAGAAGTGGTACCTACTGGAACTGTTACTAAATCAACGGATAGTTTCTTAGCGGCTTGCTTTACTTCTTCAGCAATGTGGCACTTGTAAGCATCCCAAACAAGGACAGTGTTTGGAGTATTCGCAGCGAAAAACCTCTGAAATTTTTTATGCAGCCAATGCAGGGTCAAATCAGTGTTGAACCAACCATTATCACTGTAGTTTACTTCAATATCTTTACCTGTCTTTAGTTGCTTGTCTTCTGCAGTGTTACCTTTTCCTCTAAAAATAAGGCAACTTTTTCTCTCCTGCGCTCGAAGCACAAAGTCCTACTGTGATATTCTGCTTGTCATGACCAGTGGTGAACATTTCAACTTCCTTTGATCCTGTTTTCTCGATAGTAGTATGCCCATATATTCTCGTCAAGGTAACTTTTCTCAGTCATCAATTTTCGGAAGTAAAGAATAAATCTATGAATCTTCGGAACAAGGTCAACTGGAAGTCACTGAGACTGAGTTGTTTTTCTTCTCAGCGATAACGAATAACGTGACATGAACGTTTCCAACCAACCACTGCTTGCTTGGAAATCTTGCTCTCCCTTGATAGTAGAGTTGTACAGCTCAACTGCTTTTTGTTGGATTCCTTTCCTTCTGATGTGCTGTTTCTGCAGCCTTTTTGATACTATCCACTGATAAACAAGCTCCTCCAAGTCCTCTGACAGTGGTCGTCTGCCAGAACCAGGTAGTTGTTTGGCTTTGGAAAACCCATTTTTAATTACCGCATGAAGAGAGTTTTCCATCTTCTAATGTTTTTTTCATCGATTTCAGAGTGTCTTGCAGCTGCATTGTTGGAACAACCTTTATCTGCAATATACTTTAAAACTTTTGTTTTAAACTTAGCAGAGAACGACTTTCTCATAGGATCCATTTTTACAAAATGTTTATTTTCAAACATTTGTAAAAATGGTAAGTAGATTCGTAGATTCGAACAAATAGATTCGAATGATTTGATTCGAAAGTTCGTTTGACTGGCTAAAGAAATGGCTTCACTGTGTCTCGTCTTATTTTCGAGGTCGGCTAATTTTTCTGTTATTTTCTAATATTTTTCGGCTTATTTTCGAATCGGATATTCGGCAAAAACATTGTGGCATTGATAAAATAGGTATTTAATATTGACCAACAACGAGCATTTATTTTTTATTTTTTGACAATATATTTCGACTAGTGTAGCGTGTAAAAACATTTTACAGTTTTTCTTCATAAATTGTTTTTACACGCAATACTGTCATGATAAGTCTGTGTATCTACAAAAATTGTTGTGTTTCTCCATGTTGGAATTATATCATATTTAACACAAAATTGTCGTATAAATATTTTGGATCGATCATTCAAAGAATGCTATTATCCCTATTTTTCAGTGCTATCTGGCCTATTTAGAGATTTCTAAAGTTGTACCGTTAAACTAAAAGCTAAAATTCCAATGTTCAAGGATTTTAAAAAGAGACAATAGAACGTATACTCCTACCTAACCACGATTAAACTTCTGAAATATAAGAAAATACCTTCACATTTTCCTATTAACTAAAGCTAACAAAAACAATACCTTCTGAGATGTTTTTATCTTTCAAATCTTTATTCTGCTATCAATTGTGGAAATGTCAAAACCCAAATCTCCACTTGTGCATCATGATACAAAAACCATGTATATTTGTATATCACCATGATTTTCACATTCTCTTCTTGTATTACATTCATCTATACTATTCAATTTTCTAATCTAATTAACTGATACGAAAAAGCTACATTCAAACACATTTAAAAATAGGCATCGGTAGAAAATGATGAACTGATAACACGAACACATAACAGGTCTACATCGACTATTTTGATATTCGGCAAAAACATTGTGGCATTGATAAAATAGGTATTTAATATTGACCAACAACGAGCATTTATTTTTTATTTTTTGACAATATATTTCGATCTTTCGATCATCATCAGGTCTAAAATTCAGGCAAACCTCTAGAGACAGACAACAATATAAAAGAAACTAAAACTTAACTACTAGCGTACGACTTTTGAATTCATCTTTAGTATTTAATTGAGGTCTTAATTGATTGATGAATAGTGCCTAGATGAATAGGGTCGTTAAATGGTTCGCTGAACGAGAACTGCCTTTCAATATGATTATATCATCCATTGTCAGTGAATGTTGACACGGTGTCATGTGGATTGTAACTGGCGCGTTTTTTCTTCCGTGTTCTCTGATTCTTGTGATGAGATGTCGCCGTGTCTGGCCGACATAGCACGAATTGCATCGCGGACAAGTAATTTTATAAACTACACCACTTTTCAGAGACTTTTCAACAGGTGACTTTAATGATGGAAGAACAGTTTTTAATTTTTTCAAAGTAAAGATTACACGACAAGGGACTTTCAACTTTCCAAGAGAATGTTTGGACTGATCTGATATCTTCCCCCTGTACTCGACAAAAAGCAATTTCATGTCAACCTCATTTTCTTCTTCTTTCGACACAACAAGTTCTTCTTTTTTCTCAATTTTCGAATCGGCTTTCGAATCGGCTTACTTTCGAAGGTCGGCCAATTTTCGAGGAAATACGGTAGTTAAAACATTGAAACAACAAATTTTATAAAAACGAGGCTGCATGTACTGACTAGGTCAAAACACAGAGTGTAAATAAGATTTGTTGTTTGTTTCGAAACTAATTTCGTATCAGTTGGCACCATTATTTCATTTTCGTAGACTCTAATACTGAAAACATGACGAAGAAGTGATTAAACCATGAAAGAGCTGCGCAATTGGATATTCAGTTTTCACTGAAATATAACACACAAATAACACAATGCAAACCTATAAACAATCGTCAAAATAATAACTTTAAAATGTTCCCTGAAAAACTCTGAATCAGACCCAACTTATAAGAATTTATTTCGCCTTAAATACACATTTCCCGAGATTTTATTGCGTAGTATGAAAACGAGGCTGGGCTTGATAAAAATGTAAACAAACGTGATGCAAAAGCACCTTTGCAGTTAATACTGCTCTCTTTTCAGTTTTATTTTGTCCCCAAAGCGAGCAATAACCAGTGTTACCTTCATGCACAACTGGAGTAAAATTTTTGATAGAAAAATAAATTTCACACACGTTGTAAGAGAGAGGTTGCGATTAAATAAGAAAGAAAAAAACATGGATGAAGAAAGAGCGTATAGTTGTTCCTCAAAGACAAGACCCGGTAAAATAGAAAAAGGTGGCAAAGGAACTTATTGTTGCATTCCAAATTGCGGAAGTGCTTTTTATAATAGTCAAAATGAAAAGACTGGCATAGGTTTATTTAAGTTTCCAACTGACCCAAAAGCAAGAGCACGTTGGACACGTGTAGTAAGTCAATGTAGAAGAAAAGGTGGCGGTGATAATTTCAGAATCACATCGTACACACGAATATGTGAATTTCACTTCAAACAAGAAGATATCAAAGTGTCATTGGGGATAGGCAGAAAAACATTAAAACCAGATGCCATTCCAAGTTTTAAATTGAACACACACAGTGCTCCTTTGAGAAGATCACCACGAAAACGTTTGCCCTTAGTTGCTGAACCAACACTAGATATTATGGACATCTCTGAAGAAAGTGAAAACGAGGAAGACAAATTGATAACACAGTTAAAAACGCAAATAGATCTTTTAACACAAGAAAACACGTTACTCAAACAGGAAAATAAAGATTTAAAAAAAATGTTACATGAACATACGTACACATTTGAAAATATATCCAAAAATGAAGTATTATTTAGGTCAGAAACTGGTTTGGACACTGAAAGTTTCAATATTTTGTATGAGTTTGTAAATCCTGGAGAACATTGTGAAAACATAAAAATGTATGATTCCAAGTTGAAAGAATCAGAAGTAAGTGAAAAACTTCTATCTTCTGAAAAGAAACAAGGTCCTAAAACAAAAGTCCACTCTAAAGATCAACTGTTTTTGTTTTTGACTTGGCTTAAAGGTGGTTATACTTTTCAGCATACTTCTTGGCTGTTTAAAATACCAGTGTCTACAGTTTCACGATACATAATAACCTGGGCAAATTTCTTATTTTTTTCACTGGGATCAATTCCAATATGGGCATCACGCAAAATGATAGACGAGACTATGCCAGAGAGTTTCAAGCAAACATATCCAACAACACGATGTATTATAGATTGTACAGAACTTTTTTGTCAACGTCCTTCATCACTAGCTAGTCAAAGTCATATGTATTAACAATATAAAAGTCACGTTACATATAAAGGTCTCTTGGGAATTTCTCCTTCTGGTGCAATTACTTTCATTAGTCAACTATACGAAGGTTCAATATCAGATAAAGAAATTGTTAAACGATCAGGATTGTTAAACAAAGAACTCTGGACTAAAAATGATAGCATAATGGCAGATCGTGGTTTCACTATATCTGATATGTTAGAGCCACTGAATGTTAAATTGAATATTCCTTGTTTTCTTGGTGGCAGAGATCAATTATCAGAGGATGAAATAAAAGAAAATCAAACAATAGCATCAGTCAGAATCCATGTTGAACGCGCAATCCAAAGAGTTAAAAAGTTCAGACAATTGAGAAATGAAATTCCTTTAACGATACATGGTTCAGTAAATCAAATTTGGACCGTAGCTTGTCTTTTATGCAATTTTATGCCACCACTTATACAAGAGTCAACATAGTTATATACATATATATAAAAATTAATATATATGACATATTGTTATGTAAATATTGTTATGTGGATATACCAATGCTACACAAAACTCATTTACATGAAGATATATATAGTTTTGCTTATGCTAATTGCATGAAATCTAGAGAGCTTTCAAACTTTAATACATTTCTATATATAGTTCAATTTCAATTTCATGTCTGCATTTTATGTCTCATCTTGTCAGATCAGGTATATCTACATGACACTCAATAAATTTATTAGTTATATATATTTTTATCATAAATAGAAATTTGGCTCTTATATATCATATATCATTTAGCTATCCTATCAGGACCTTAAGCAAATAATGTCTATAAAAATCATTAAGATTTTTGACCATCTTGTTAAAGTAAGTTTCATCAAATTTAACCTTTACAACCAACAATCCTTTATATGTATATACGACAAAATAGCAGTATGAAAGTTGACTAAGACCCATGGCAAGCTGAATTTGGGTATAGTAACCAAAGTGATGATCTCTCTTTAAAAACAGTTCACCATTCTCAGAACCAACATAAAATTTTTCATCCTCTAATAATTCTTTTGGAGTGTGATTTCTCTTGATGTATGGACATTTTATTTCGATAAGCCCTGGATGTTCACAACTGTTGTCTAAAATCAGTCCATCAGGACTAGCTCCTAACCAAAACAGGTACGGCTGTACAACCAAACCAGTGTTTCGTATAAAAATAGTCCATTTGAGTTTATATTTCATAAAGTCAGAAAATTTCTCCAGTGCTACCTTTTCGTATTTTGTTCCATGATTTATCGCATCCTGGGCAAACTTAGGTAACTTTTTATTTTTGTCTTGAAGTGATATAGCTAGAGTATCAAAATTTTTTTTTCTTACCATTATTTTATGAGCATCACTTGATGTAATTCGACCAAATCGCTCTTTCTTCCATTTTGCATTTTCAGCTTGCCCAATGGTATCCTGCTCTAATATTTGAGATGTTTCCAGTGTTTCTGGAAAAAGATTTTGCATATAGCTAAGTTCAGCATAAGTCATTATTCCCCAATTCTGTGGAACACAATGATCTTCAATAGAGATTAATTTTGTTGGTAAATATATGTATGTGTTATCGTGGTTATGTGTATTATTTATATTGGATAAATTTGAAAGTATTGAAAAATCTTCTTCGAAAACAGCTAGCTGGTAAGACAGTGGTGACCCTACTTGGAATTCACCAAATTTTGTTGATGTTGTTGGCAAATTTTTGTCAATAACATGACCAAACCCAATTCTCATATCTTTATCCTTTACTGATTTATGAAAGTTTTCCATTCGTTCTTTTAAATTAGAGGAATTTCTTTCGAGTCGTGGATCATACAGAGTTGAACTTACTCCTCTTTTGTTAATATAACGTTTAATGTTGGTTGACATTACTGGCTTAGGGTACTTGGTTTTATCGCTTTGTTTTATCGCTTAGGGTGTCTGGTGTTGACTTTGTAAAGATACTGTCTGATGAAATGTACCTTTCTTCCATAAACTTTCTCCCTCTATCTCTTGATTTTATTATTGACTTGCTACCTTTACCACTTTTTACACGATGTTCTTCTATCTCCTTTACTGTAAATAACGGCATACTTTCTAACGATTTACTCCACTCTTCTTCTTTATTTTTTTCCACAACAATGTTAACATTTTCAGTGATATTATTTGTTAAAAGATCAAAGATTTTATCGCTAATCAACTGCTTGTTTTCTATCCTCTGACATTTTGAAATATAATTTTATCAAGCTCTGCCTCGTTTTCATGCTTCAAGAAATAATCTCGGGAAATGTGTATTTATGGTTTTGTAAAGTCACGTACGTGATCACAATAGTGACGTCACAGCCTCCCAACTTGCTCGCACGCGTATATGAGATCTCTATAATAATATGGAAAATAAAAAAACATGGGTTTTCCAGACGCTGAATTTTCAACACTGTTTATCATAATAAATTTAGCGAAGAATAAACTCGCATTGCCTGGTGTACGAAGTTTCATTATAGGTGTTAATTGACTACTTTCGGATAAATGTTCTTCGCGCAACGTAACAACTTTTCGACAACCTAATGGAAACAAATATCTGTAGCACCTCGCAGAAAAAGATTTTGAAATTTATACTTTATAATATGTTAGATCGGGCATACACTTTAATGATAAAGAAATATAATCGGATAACCATGTATAATCGGATAACCATGTATAAGCTTCTGGTTATCCTCTATATCATACTTCATAATATAACAAAGGCCTTGTCTAATACAGAAAAATATATTTCTTTTTTTAAAAGAAGAGTAAAAAAACATCGTCTGGAATACATTGTAAACAGGAGAACAAAAGTTGCCAATTTCCAATCATATCAAATATACACCTTACCTCATTTTACCTCATTAAGTTATTGAATGATGGTAAAAAACCTATTACAATGTTGTGTCAAACTGATAGCTTCAGTCGTTCCGAAAGTAAGTTGGGCAGCTGTGACGTCACAAATTCATAATTACTGAATACTTTAAACTTGAATAACTTTTGACTATTTTTTTAAAATGAATCAATATCAGCAAAAAGATTAGGTAGTCAATTTTGACGCTAATTTTCCTTTAAGCATATCCCTTTAAAGCATGTCCTTTTACTCATGAAATAGTCGTAAGAATGACTCCCTTTACTCATGAAAACCTTTAATTATTCAATTGAGATATTTTTTTTTCAATTGAGTGACTCTTTTCTCATTGCATGAGGAAGACAATCGAAGGATTTAAAAGACCACACAATTCTTATCTAATTTGTTTAATTAAGCGTAACACATCCTGCTGTAACACTTCTTAGAAGCAGAAAGAAAAATTGAGATATCTACCTCCATATAATCGTATATTTGGCTTTTCATTACGTTTTCGTGGAATTTTGAAGAGTCATTCTGCACACCAACAGGCCTGTACTTTCCTATTTTGTTTTTACCCGAACCACTTATCTAATAAAGTTACAAGAACTGTCATTGTGGAAGGAAAGGAACATGACTTTAAGGAGCTATCTTAACTTAAAAGCTTCGGGCAACTTGAAAGAATATTGCCTTCTTCTAAGCATGTCTTCACATCAAGATCTCTGGAAAGCACTTGGCCGTTCCCCTTAATCAGTTATCTCTTCAATGCATAATACGACTACCGTGATTCAATGCAAAAAAAGTTTGATGAACAAAATTGATATTCTCAATGCCATTTAGGGACATGCTTAAACAAACCCTAAAGAGAGGAATTAGAGCATTGCATTGTGGTAGTTGCATGATTGTGATCACGTGACTGTTCCACTTATGAAAATTAAATCTCTCTAAAAAATTGCTGTTTATTTCTCTTTTTTTTCGTGGAAGAATCTCTGCTTTGACAAAAAGCTATATTTGGGGTGTGCTCATAATGCGTGCTAACGACCTCCGGAAGTCCCATCACTTATCATGGAAATTGTCGGAAACACAATCATAATTATCGGTTTCGAAACTAAATTTCGTTTCAGCTGGCACCATCTTTTCATTTTCATAAACTCCGATAACTCCGATAACTCCGATAACTCCAATAACTCCGATAAACTCCGACAACTCCGATAAGTAAAGTCCAATTCTAACTCTCACAGACTCTCACTTTAGGCGTCAAAAAGGATCAATAATGTATAATGATTGTCAGTGACGTAATTGACGACAAAAATGGATTGAAAAAAGATGTGGAAAAAAAAAGAATAGCTTGTTGAAAAGATAGAACATAAATCTGTGTGATTTAGTTCAGATGAATCTGTGTGAGATTGACAGTGTCACGATATGCATTAGAAATGTTTTTCGCGAAGTAATAAAACATCTAGTGAGAGATTTTCCATGGAGTCGGTTGCTTTTGGTACGCTAATAAGTAACAAGGAATTTTGAGTCCTTGTTGAGCTTCCATCCGTAATGGCTGGAACTTCCGCCCGCTGACCTGCAACTGGAATTGATCGAAAAATAGTAAATAGAAACTTCAAAATATTTCATTTCCAAATCTGGCTCAGCATTATCTCCAAAAAAATTTTCATCACTTCCCACACAAGGAAGCTGTTATCGGGTTTTTGAAGCTATTCTATATCTGGAATGACAGAGGGATTCTCTCTGATGCGATAGATATTTTATTTGATCAACATGTTTTAATCTTATAGATGAAAGACTTGCAGAAGATAATGCTGAGCCAGATTTCGAGCAGATATTGAAAGATGTATTAGCTAAAGAACTGGAAAATTCCTAAGATGAAACTTTCGGATGAGGAAATTTCGAATGAGGAAACTTCGGAAAAAACGAGGATGATGATGATGATGAAGAGAACGATTTATCAGAAGAACCGGATAAGGATGAGAACCAGGAAGTGGATGTAAAAGACCCTCTCTGGTTCTGAAGAATCCGACTTCCAAAATTCCGAAGATTCCGTATCCGATTTCCAAGAATCCGACTTCCAAGAATCCGAGTACCCTGGTTCTGCTGCACCAAGTTATGTACGAAGTACAACTGGTGCCGTATCAAATCATTTACATTTGGTAAATGTTACAAACCACGCGGATGCAACTGTTCCAGATTTATATGGGAACACGGTAAAAAATAATCAAGCCATGTAGAAATAATTATAGATTGTGTAATCTGTAACCATTTAAATGTATACATGATGGATTTTCATTGAAATATGAAAGCTCCTTTATTTTTCCCTTCTTCATCATTTATCACTACCATTTGTAAACATCATCCCCAGCCTCCTTTTCAGGGAATTGTGTCATGACTTGATGTTATGTTATCAGGAAAAATATTATTCACTTTTCCACGATTGTTTTTTTTAAAGTTTTCTTAAAAAGTTATGAATGAAAACAACAGTTTGTCTTTGTTACCCATGAATAACAGTTTGTTTTTGTTACCTATGAATAACTAATTATTTTGTGCAGTGCTGACCTCATCATGAATCAGCACATTATCTTTTGGAATTTGGAATTTATTATTATGTTATTATAAAAAATTTTTTGAACCTACTTCGTCTCCAAATTGAAACCATAGCAACCATCCCTCTGAAGGCTAGTTTATATGTGGAAAATAAGAAAAGTCGATTTTAGAGTGCGTATCGAAAGCTTTACTTTGTGTCCAAATTCTTGCCAAAACTGGATACAGGTATACATGTTTACAATTGAAACCGTTGCAGTGAACAAGTTTGAAAGTGAGGCTGAAGCAAGATTACGAGGTTCAGTGGATCATTATTTATTTATTAATTTTTTTCTACACACATAAATTTCAAATACATGAATATCTTTAATTAGAATGTTAAAAGAAGTTTTCAAATTTGACACTTCATTATTGATTAATTGTACTTGTGACAAATGTCTACTTTGATCTACTTGTTATAAAATCTATTTTGGTTCATATGCAGAGGAACTGAAGGACTATATGTTTAAAAGGAATTAATCCTGGTTTCATCTTTCCATGAAAACGTTTTCATGCAAGGCTTCTTGTGACCATTCGGCTATTCCGTAAAGAGGGTTGGGTGATGGATTTGATGTTCCGTCAATGTTGTACGGCGTTTTATCTGACAAAACATAAAGAGGATTGGGTGTTGGATCGTGCTGTGTTCTGTCTGACATTACATATAGATGATTGGATGTAGTTTTCGGATTTTCCCTTTCTCCCGATTGGGATATTTTTAGAGGTGCAACCTGCCCATGTTTTGAGATCAGGTGTCCGTCAGCAGGGGTCAGCAGTCCATCTGGTTGGCCATACAACGGATTTGTCAACAAAATATTTGCTGCGTATGCATATTCATATGTATCTTGACATGTTACAGGGTCTTTTACTAAATGTGGATTGGTAGATTTCACTATCGCGTCTGTTTCATTATTGTCCGCATATAATGGATTCAACAATTTGTCGGCATATTCGTAATTGTTTGACGTCACTTTTGAATCAGTTGTAACTATTGCTGAATAAGCATAACAATATTGCGAATCTTCTAATTGGCTATTGTCTCCTTTATGTGTGTTTGAAAGAAGGGTGGGGCTGCATTCACCTTGATATATATCATTGACTGTAACACTTTTACTCGCCAGGGCAGTGGCGCTATAGTAACCATTTAAGCGTTCTTTCTATTATAAAATAAAGAAAGGGGACCGATAATAAGAGAATATTAAAAATATATTGTATATGAATATAAATATATAGTATTATATAAAAACAACGAAGTATCCACATATTTTGTTGTATCTTGAAAATGGATGTTGACACCCGAAACGCGTTGACACTTCGTTGTTTTTAATTGACTCCACCTATGCTGTCATCAACTACTTATTTTTAAGAATTTTATAGTATAATTATGAACAACGAGAAAACAAAAACAAAACAAACATTATCGGTTGCCATGGTTTCTTTGAAACTTTTTACTTTGTTTCTTTGCGCATGCCCGTATGCATACTCGTAGGATTGTTGCTGATCAGGCATGTAGAAAGTTGACGTTCTCAAACCTAAACAAAATATTAACCAATTAAACAAGTTAATACATTTATGTCAATATTATGGAGATCAAATAGAAGCAATGATGAAATGTTAACAGTAGGTATTTGCATGGAAATTTGCACTCTCAATCGTGTTTTTTGAGTATACCCTCCACCTTTCATATGTTTGACATCTACTAGAGGAAGAGAGAAAATGATTTTACCATCCTTGGTTGCACCTTCTACATTTATTTCTACTTTCCTATAAGAAAGATATGATACCTGTTCAAAACAGGAGGAAACATAAATGTTGTGACCAGGAGGCCATCATGTTTAGAAAACTGACAAATTTGTATGAAATGGTGGATCTATAGAAAATTATTGACAGATTTGTGTACCTATGTGATAATATTTTATTGAATACAAGACCAATCCCACATAACAGGAAAATGGCACCAGCTGTTGCAATTAATGGAATAGAAGATGCAATCGCCTGAAAAATTATAAAATAATGAAAATTATGAAATGGGAGAAACAAATTTCTGAACCAATAAAATTATTTAAAGACGATTCTCAGCATGCATCGAGAAATTTTATTGACCTGTTGTTGCCTTGATTTCGTGTAAGTGGTACCGAATGTTGTCATTATATACGATGTTGTCATGCCATTTGTTACCATAGCATTTGTTGTTTCATGGTTTTTCGTTGAACGTTGGATTGTTGGTGAAAGTGAAGTTCTGATGTTTCCTATAAATAAATGAATACATAAATAAATAAATGCTTCCAATAAACTGTCTTTTTATTTTCTGGTTTGAACCACCTCAAAAATAAAGACCTGAATGGAAAAACACGGTTAAAAGCGTGAGGCCCTGATGGTCTGCTTTATAATAATCTTCAAAACTAGATTGATAAATAAACATTAAGTACCATCAATGACTTCTTTGCCATGTATTTTCAAGGCGAAAATTGCAGTTACAGCTGTAGAAGCCTTGAAGCATTTGATACTAAAAACCAATAGAGCACCATGCCATTGGCGCAAGTCACAAAATCCATCTTGGCACTAAAAAATGGGTTTCGAAGAAATTTTATGAAATATTTTCATTGATAGAAATTATTTTACCAAAAACAAAGCATCTACCTTTAAGCAAGGTGAAACAATGTCCATTTTAAATGCATCACTAAACAGAAAGTCCACTTTGCTCGTTACTGGGTTGACTTTTCTCATTGATTTGATTATACATAGGTTGAAAGTAGATGGTAGAATATTGTGGCATGTCTCTAATGTTGTATCATTCATTGTTATGGGAATGTATTGGTACTGTGACACGTACGAAGTATCATTCACTAAGATAGAAACAAAAGCAATCACGATCTTAATAAGAAAGAAGAAAGTCGTTCATTATATGAATCACATAATTTGGATCACTTCCGAATAATAATTACATTATTTTCCGATTACCTTCACTTCCTATATATGCATCCGCTACCGTTTCGGAAATAATAAGGTCTGATAAGAAGGCCAAGCCTCAAGTAATGTTATAAAAACATATCTTACCCTGCAGCCAATCATAGATTTGCTTTCTACTTCCACAACCTTTTAAATAGGAGAAGAAAGTTGCATTGAAGCTGCAAAGACATAAACTGCAGTCCATATTGTTGCATCCTGCGTTTCTGTCATTACAAAACTTGTTTTTTTTGGACGGGTTGGAAAAAAGGTCTCTTGATGCATAGAGGTTCTTCTGTCGATCTGTCGGAAGTCGTTGAACTACGAGTGATGATGCAATTTGTTTGTTTAGAAGTAAATAAACCAGGCAATGGATGGTTATTGTGGCGATGAGCATCGTCAAATGTTGACTTTTACTAAACATACAAAAATTTGCATTGTGGTATTTGCATTGCATTGTGGTATTTGTGTGCTTAATTCACATTAGTTTATATTGACTGAGAAAAAAGTAACAGAAACTGTCAAAATTTTCCCAAAATAATTTGTCAACGATATAAAAAAAATTCAGAAAATTCTGCTCGTTTCCTAAATATTTAATATATAATCTAGTAATAAATATCTTGAAAAAAATGTATCCTCAACCAAGACTGGCGTTAAATGCCCTTCATGTAACACCGCTCGTCAAACATGACAGCGCAGCCGTGAAAACAAAATATATTCATCTTCTACTGACATTTCCTTTTGAAGAGCTTCTTTTCAAAATATCAAAATAAAGGCATATTCGAACCGTAAGAAAATAAACTACTTGTTTCAAGCTGACTCAGCATGGAATATAACTTTGACAAGTCGAAAAAAATCATTTCATTGATTAAACCATGTCTTAAATATTTTTCATATCTTCATAATTTCATAATTTCATATTCTATATTACAAATTCAGAAACAGATCTAAAGCCATTGACTATCACCACTAAAAAAACTTTCAAAATGAGATGCCTGCGTACATTCCACAAATATCTGCAAGGGAGGAGAGCATGATATCTGACAGAGGATCAAACAAATGGACTTTTGCAATGCTTTAATGCTGTGAGAAAAAACTCTGAAAATAGATACTTTAAATTGAATCTACTCAAATATTACCATATTTATCTCTGACGATCAGCCGCCATGTTAGTTTAAAAACCCTCCTTTATCAACTTATACCGTTTTGGGAAAAAAAGGAAATGGTAACCAAATTAAAATAAAGTTGCACAGATGCAGATATTATAACTTCTGTTGGGTTGCGTTTCCGCGCTCACCTTAAAACTCTTTCACGAGCTGTATAGTTTTGTGTTACCATGACGACTATGGCTCATCATATGTTGGCCCTTTTTCTATTATATATTAATGATCTTAGTTTATGCTATTAAATATGCAAATGTCCATCATTTGCCGATGATACTAACTTGATTAATATCAATGACTCTTTACAACAACTCTCAAAACGAATGAACTACCAGAGGCGTAGCTAGAGCACAGTACAACTTTGTGGAGGAGAGTTTAGTCATGTAAATTAGAAAAGGAAAAGTTACCTAATCGACACTTAAGACTGAAAACAAATATCAATGTTGGACTCCTCCACTTTTTTTGACTGCCCCTGAATACGCCTATGACTACTCTGACTTAAAGCTCCTTTCTCATTGGCTTACAACATCTCTTTAAATGCTAGTAAAACAGATAATCTTTAAGCACGCTCTAAACACGTGGCTGTAAAGTCTCTTAACAATGATTTTAGGTTTTTATCAATGGAAAATGTCTTCACAACTAATTAATACCTTTGGTGTTCTCCTAGAAATGCTCTTCTCTTAGCTGTAAGTCCCAAATTAACAGTTTTGCAACTAAAATCCATCGTGCCAATAGAGCTATTGCAGACATTCGTTATCTTGTACCTCCATTACCGTTAAAATAACTGACCTCCATTAGTGTTAAGTAACTGACCTCCATTAGTGTTAAGTAACTGACAGTATTGCTGGCAAATATGGGGCCAACTAATTATGTGCTCGTCAAACGAATCCCTGTCTTCTAAAATTTCGCAATGAAGGAAATACAATCTTCTATACTAATACGCAATCTTTTTAGGTTCAGTGAGAAAGAATAACAACATTGATAGACATCAGTAACTATTCTATCCGAGTCGATGTAGATCTATTATGTGTTCATGTTATCAGTTTAACATTTTCTACCGAACGTAGCTTTTTTGTATCAGTTAGTTTTGACTACTATGCCGAAATGTGAAGTTAGCAGCTTATTTGGTATTTCATTGTAGTATGTGGATTGTTATTATTAAGGTTCGCCTTTAGGGAAATGAAGGTAGCAAGATCACTATTATAATGTTTTGAAAGCGTTTTAATGATATCTTTTTGTTTTAGATTATTAGATGAATATAATGCAGGAAGAAAGTGAAAATGATATATATCCATGGTTTTTATATCAGGATGCACAAATGGAGTTTTGAGTTTTGAACATTTCCACAATTCATAGCAGAATAAAAAATCAGTTTGAAAGATAGAAATGGCAAAAGGTATGTTTGTTTGTGTTTAATTTAGTTAAATAGGGAAATTTAATATTTTCTTATACTTTAGAAGTTTAATTGTGGTTAGGTAGAAGAATACATTGCCTGCGATCTCTTTTCTTAATCTCTTTTCTAAATTTCTTTTAGTAGTCAGGTGGTAAGAAATGTTCTGCCTAGCTTTTTGTTTAACTGTACAACTTCTGAAATCTCTAAATAGGCAAAATAGCACTGACAAATTGGAGAAATGGTATTCTTTGCATGATAAGACCGACTGGTGGCCTACGAGGTAGAGTGCTCGCCTCCAGTGCGGGAGGTCAGAGTTCAAATCCTGGCCGAGTCATGCCAGCGACTGTAACAGTGTGAATCGATCCACTCAGCTTAGCACTCAGCTTGAGAGTGCGGTTGACGTCTAAGGTTCATGCAGGCATGCGGCTTCCGTAGCCTAAATGGGGGCTTTAAATGCTCTAGGACCTCATTCGCAGGACCCTCATTGATAACAAATTCTATCAGAGCTGAAGAGGCTATCCTGGATAAACATTAATAAATAGATAAATAAATAAATAAATAAATATCGATCAAACAAAACAGTTTTGTATATAAACATACTTATCATGGCGTGTAAAATCATTTTATGGAGCAATACTGTAAAATGTTTTTACACGGTACACTAGTGGCATTTAAATTTAAATCCTGACATTATCTATTCCACATTTAAATGCCTGATGCAATTCAAACTACTTTCGCCTGTAACCCCTCACGTTGCAAAACTACTCGTGCATATGAATCTTTTCGAACTTTCTCCTCTCTGCTGCTCATTAAACATATTGATTTGTACAACATTAAATACAACCTCAAGCTTCTTACTCTTAATCCATTCCGGACATCCATTCCGGACATCCATTGGGTCCTGGATAATAGGTTGTTTTGTGCTTTGTGCCGTGTCTTCTTTGTCCTATCTTCATTATCCTATATAATGTCTATCTGACATATGATCTTTTAATTGCCAGCATAGAGTTGATATTGACAGTCTCAGGCTCGACTATTTGTCAAAGCAGTTTCAAAGAGTTAAAGTTGGTACTAGTTTTAGCAAGTGGTTAGAGCTAGTTTTTAGGGTGCCCCAAGGTTCGATGTTAGACCCACTTCTGTTTAAAATATTGATAACCATATAATAATATTAATAATAATTGTCCACTTGTATTTCTCCCAAATAAGGGGTGCCACTTGTATTTGAGGGGTGGCCACTATTTTTTCCAATTTTTTTTTATAAAAATTTGAACAGATTTCAGATTTGTTTTGCTGAGCTATTTAGAAAATAGATATATCCATCGATCGATTGATTTTAATTTTTATGCACGCCATTTCTTATATATAATCATCTTATATATAATCGCGATCTGTTCATCTCACTTTTATTTTTTAGTGCGGTAAAAAGGACTGGGAATGAAATGTTTGTTTGTATTAATAGATGGTGGCATTTTAGATCATGCGTAACTGAGTTGTGATTTTAATAGCGATTAGTATTATAAAAGTAATAGCGTCATTTTAAATTCAGAGTAGGTGAACATATAGACGTTTCCTGTCTCGCCGGGTCCTAAAACAGGTGTCAGGGAACACATGTTAACATGTATCGGTGTCGTGTCTCTTGATAAATTAATTATTTTCGCACATGGTGGTAGCTCGTTTATTTTGAGTTGAAAGAGTTTTTATTACATTGAGAAATAATCTGGCTCTATATAAGACTTCCACTCCGCACCGCTTCAGTTGTTTAATTAGTGACTATTGTTCTTTCATGCACTTTTAACATGAGTAACACCTTTTAACATGAGTAACACCTTTTATGATTTTTTTTTGCTGAATTGACAAAGTGTAAAGTATTTAAACTCGAACACATGTGTAATTTATTGACTTGATAATGGGTGTTAGAGACGCTCGAAACGTCGTCAAACAAACTTGGATGTGTCGATAACTTGTGTCGATAACTTGTGTGATTTTTCTTTTTTTTTTAATATGTAACAATGATGAACCTGATGGTTTTTTTTATGACACATTAGTTAAAAAAATTCGAGAAATAATTGATAAACATGCCCTGAGGCAAAAGACAGTAAGGGGTAATTATGCACCCTTTATGAACAATAATTAAAGAAAGGCTATATATACCAGGAGTCGTCTGAAAAGCAGATATAATAAAGATCGTTCCATTGAAAATGAAAAACAATATAAGAAACAAAGAAACCTTTGTGTCAAATTAAGAAACAAAGCAATCAAGCAGCATGTAAACAGAATTAGTAATAAGGGTATAAGGGACAATAAAACGTGCCTATTGGCATGTCCATACCTTATCAAACCACATTCACTAAGGCAATAAACTTAAGCATTAAATTAAATGTTTTCCCCGATAAATTAAATGTTTCCCCCGATAAATTAAATGTTTCCCCCGATAGTGCAAAAATAGCAACAATCACACCTTTGGATAAAAAAGGGGAATAAAAAGGGGAATAGAAAAGGGAAAAGATAAGTGAGGTATAGGAACTTACAGGCCAAGTGTTTTCGAAATTTAATGAAAGAGTAATGAAAAAGCAGATTATGTCATACTTTGCTAACAGATTATCACAATTTTTATCTGCCTACAGAAAGCATTATAGCACCCAGCATGTTTTAATGCGTCTAATTGAAGAAAGAAAAAGTATGCTTGATAAAGGTTTGGAGCAATTCTGTTAGACCTAACAAAAGCATTCGACTGTGTCCCACATGAACTACTTTTAGCAAAATTAGAAGCTTATGGGGTGAGTATGGATGCATTATAATATATACATTCATTCTATCCCAACGGAAGCAATCCAATCAATATTAAAGTCCAGGACAAACTGAGTCTAATTGAAATTATCCTTTCTGGCGTCCCACAAGGTTCCATCTTAGGCCCCATTTTATTTAATTTATTTATTAATGATATATTTTATTTTATAGAGGTAGCTAATCTTCACAACTATGCTGGTGATACTACTCTATCAAGCTTTTCAAACTCCATTTCACATCTTGTTGAAACATTACAAAATCAAACAAAACTAACACTGGATTGGTTGAGAAACAATAAAATGATCACTAATCTTGAGAAATATCAGTCAATCATCTTAACAAATGACAAATCTGAACTAGATGGGGCATTTTCTATAAATATAGTTATAATAACTTACAGACCAGATTTGACAATTTACAGACCAGATTTTTTATATTATATTTCAACTACTTTGGGAAGGTGTTTTTGTTGTTCTATTCAATTGCATTATCTGATACTTATTTTTGTGAGAGAGAGACCTTTTTTATCTTATTTTAATCAGTTGAAGTAACATGTAGCCAGATGTCCGAAGCTATATTTCTCAAAAAAGTTTCAAAATTTTTTAATTTTTGATGAATCTCCAAATTCTCCTTACATTAAAACAATTCTTACAAAATTTGGGCGTATTGTTGTATTTAGTTACTTAAAGTCTGTGCTAAGTATAAGGTCATAGGCATCAACGGTTTAATTTAAAAATTGATGCTATCCAAAAAAGAAATTTAAGGTTCTTGGAGACTATATAAACTCATACGATTCACTTTTAGACAAAACAAACAAACACTCTATGTATGTGTACAGATTGAGAATTCTTTGCACTGAGATATTTATAAACCATAAATGACATTAACCATGTCTGTATGAAAGATATATTTAACTTTGCAATTGGAATGTGCGTATCCGATTAACTATCTCAACTGTTTAGTTTAGTTTTGTTTTGTTGTTTTCTTCTGAATAACATCTATTTATAACAATTGTAAAAAAAGAGTACCTTAGCGGCCCTTATTTGGCCGGCCCTAAATGGCCAAAATTTTCGTCGCTGGCCAAATAAAGGCCGGCCAATTTAGGGCCGGCCAAATAAGGGCCGGCCAATTAAGGACCGCAGCAAAATGACCCTACGAGTGAAAATTGGCCACTTTTTAAAATGAAGCAGAAAGTATACCAAGAAAATAACCCTGCATCAAAGGCTGAGGACCCGTACGCTTGTAGAGTAACAATAAAAAGAATGGATAGAATTGGACCAGTTACAGTAGGGCATATTCCCCGAGAGATATCTCGCTATGTGTACTATTTCCTACACGAAGGAGGTGTTGTCAAAGGCTTTGTAGTTAGTACCCAACCGTTGATTTCGCCGATCCCAGCTGGGGGATTGGAAGTTCCCCTAAAATTAACATTCCAGCATAAAAACGGTAAAATTATTGAAAAAATGAAAACATTTGTACTAAAACAGTTGTCTCGCCTGCAAGACACTTTTACAATAGATAATATCACTGATGATGGAGAAAGCGAGAGTGAAGATGAAGAAATCATACTCGAAGATGATGAAAGAGCGACTGACTTTGAAGTAGAGAAAACTGCGTACCATAGCGAAGTTAGTACAAAAACTGAACCAGAAGAAAAAGCTGTTACGAACACTATTATTATTAATTAAAGCTGAGAATAACAAACGATTAAAGCGTGTAAATTTTACTATTTTTATGCAACGAGAAAAACTTATGTTTGCTTGAATTTGAAACGCATTGTTGCTTCCAGTCTAAAACGATTCTTGAATATAAAATTAAATTTTATCAAAAGTGGCCAATTTCTTATCCTTGTGGCCAAATTTCGGCCCTAATTGGCCAAATCCAAAATTTGGTCGTGGCCAATTAAGGGCCGGCCAATTAAGGGCCGGCCAATAATTAGGGCCGGCCAAATAAGGGCCGCTAAGGTATATAAATGTTTATATATAGGAACTAGATATTAGATGTAACCGACTTTAAATAAATTTAAAAAAAAGAAAAACGGTTTTCGTCGTCAACATTTGATCTCATACATTTTTTGATCGGCGTTTCGAGCTCTACACCACAACATGGTTCTACAGTGGAACCTCTTATAGTAGCGACTTCTGGGGACCAAACTTCATTGCCGGCGGTGTGGAGGTGGCCGCTGAATTGAGGAAAATTCATTTTAACCTAAAAACATTTTTTACATTGTCTCGAAAACTGAGGTTGGTTTGAAGAGTAGATTAGGGCATTAGTGAAAAGCAGAAGAACTGACTAGACAACGGATGAAATGAGACATTTTTAATATGTAAAATTTTTTTTTCTTTTTTAAGAGAATGAAATTATGTAAAAAGTCATATTTTTCATTCTTCATTATGCAAAACACACCATATGTGGCTATTAATATACGAGGTTGAATTGTCCATATCAGGCCCATCTCGACTCGCAAAGAAGGGTGGTGAAAAATAAAATCACTGAATTGCAAAGGACGGATAAATATAGTAGGAACCTTTAATAACGTTCACCTCTGTTCAACCGTCACCTCCACTAACGGCAAGTAAAAAATGGTCCCTGCCGCCGTTTTCCTAGTCAAATTCTCAGACGAAACCAACTCCAAATGACGGTCTAAAGACCGCTTTGTGTGTTGGCCCACAAATGAGCCTGTAAAAAATTTTTACACCTACGCACGCTATACTAGTAAAAACTTAAAGTTTAACGTAATGATTAACACCGTGGCGCGGCCTTCTCAAAAATAACGCCAATAAAAAGCCCGGCGTAAAAATGGTCGGACTTATATTTGAGCCGGTGTAAAAAGAGCAGACAAGTTCATTCTCCAAAAATTAAAAAAAAATTTCGTCCAGTATATTGAAAAGCCCTAGGCGGTACTGACTAAACAACGGAACCACATGAGACGATCTGAACCGAGCTGAGACGATCTAAGACGATCTGAGACGAACTGAAACTACCAAGAGACGATCTGAGACGAACTGTAACCACCAAGGAATGATTTGTCAATTAGGAAGGAGGAGCGGGGGAAAAACAACACTTTTCTTCACAAGTGCTTGCATACACAACTGTTTGTCATGTATTAAACCAAAATAATGTGTTTTTGATATGTGTAGCTATAAAATTAGCTGTTTTTGTTGATAGCTGGAGAGATAGGATTGGAGCGTTCTGGGACATCTCTTTTTCCCGATATAAGTCGCTGCGCAGATAGTTAAAATATCGATGAAATAGTCGCTTAATTGAGTACTTGCGCAGATAGTTAAAATATCGATGAAATATAGGGTATAATGGATATGTTAATTTTTGATGACGTCATCAAAAAAAATCCGATTTAAAAAAAATTCCGATTTTTAAAAAATCGAAATAATTTTTATTGTCATGGAAACCATTCGGGAATTTCCCTTTTTTTAAAATCGAAATAATTTTTGTTACTATGGAAACCATTCGGGAATTTTCCTTTTAAGTTCTGTCCACAAGAAAAAAATTTCGAAAAGTTGAAAAAGTATAATAAAGATGAACAATCCTATGATGAATCAAACTTATAAGGACTTGGTGATGATCGCTAAGGCGGAGAATGTTCCATATAGGAGAGCTAATAAAGCTACCTTAGTTAATCGTATACAACACTATCGAGAAACGGTAGGTACATTGTATAGGGAGAACAAGACTTCTTTGAAGAAAATGGCAAAGTCTGAGGGAATCAGAGGGTATGGAAGTTTGAAAAGACGTGATCTAATCGACACTATTCTCTTCCATCGAAGGGTTATTAAGCCTCAGATGGAAGATCTTAAACAGTTGAAGAGAGACGATCTCAGAAAACTAGCACGTGACTTAGGCCTACAGGTTATAGGAGGGAAGAAGGAGCGTATTGCTCAAAATATTGTGAGACATCGCACATTGAGGTTGAAAGATATCGTTGAGGATATTGCAGGTGAGGAATATAAGCCTAGAGAGGAAGAGGATGCATTTAGAGGGAACTTTAGACGGTTTAAAAGCAAAGGTGTTGATGAGGGGAAAATCTTGACGATTGAAGAATATCTGAAGAAGACTCGAAGACATGTGATTAAGGTCATGGGAGACTTGATCAAGGATGGTGTAAGGTTGGAAGTTTCAGCTAAACTTAGCCCCAGAGTTTGTGAATATCAAAGACGAAAACGATAAAATAACCTAGCCTACATGGGGTGTTAATCACACGATTATGATGGGTAGTGATCTTGAAGAGATGGTTGATGATATGATTAGAGAGATTTTGAGGCAATATGAGATTTTGATACGAAAGCTAGATGCTAGCTCGTTTGTGTTTAATCGCGTCAAAGAGATGACATATCACTGTCACAAAGTGGATTTCATACGTGGAAGCTCTTGGTTGGAGCTGCCTTAATGGGTGTTTAACAAGAATTGTTGCCTCAATCCAAGGAAAGAGGATGAAGAGTGCTTCAAGTGGGCTGTGATAGCAGCTTTGCATCATGGGGAAATTGGTGTGGTGAACATATATCGTATATGTAAGCTGTATGTGAGCGTATATCGAAGCTGAAACACTTTGTAGATCGCTACAACTGGAATGGTATCAAGTTTCCAACACCCTCTAACCAGTGGTCTAAGTTTGAGAAGCAGAATCCTTCAATCGCGTTGAATGTTCTCTATGTAGATGATAAGGTTGTCAAGCAAGCGTATATTTCCAAGTATGACTCGGTGCGTAGCAAAATTGTAGACCTCCTTATCATTCAAGAGGGAGGAAAGAAACACTATGTAACCATCAAGAAGCTTTCAGCTCTGCTTCATTGTGTAACATCGGCGCATAATGGTGACTTTTACTGTTGCAATTGTCTCAACTCTTTTCCAACAAAGTCGGAAAAAGACAAGCATGTTGAAGTGTGTAAAGATCACAATTTTTGTTATGTAAAGATGCCTGAAAAGGGAAGAACCTCTTGAAATATAAAAATGGAGAAAAGGCGATACGGGTATCCTTTACGATATATGGAGATATGGAGTGTGTTTTGGAACCAATATCAGGAATTGAAGGAATTGAAGGAAATCCGGAGCAACCATTTGAACAGGATGTAAACAGACATATACCTTGCGGTGTAGGTTTGTATACTAAATTTGCTCATGGGGAGATCGATAAAGCTATGACACAGCATCGGGGTGAGGATTGCGTAGAGGTCTTTTGCAAGACATTAAAGAAGCAGGTCTACAAGGCCATCCGATACAAGAAGAGAGCCATGGATCCACTCACGGAAGAAGAGAAGAAGGCTCACAGGGAAGCGAAGAAATGCCATCTCTGCGAGAAGGTGTTTAAGAAGCAAGCAGAATCTGTCGGAGATTCTAAAGTACGGGATCATTGTCATTACAGTGGTAGTATCGAGGTGCAGCGCACAGCAACTGTAATTTAGCATATCAAGTACCAAAGCATATCCCTGTACCAAAGTACCAAAGTATATTCTGGTGGTGATGAACAGTTTCGGCTTATGCTTCGTAAAGGTGTATATCCGTATGAGTATATGGATAGCTTCGAGAGATTTGAAGAGGTACAGGTGCCACTTCAGGAGAGGTTCTATAGCAGCTTAAACTTGTGTGGGATATCGAGAAATGACTATGTTCATGCTCAGAAAGTCTGGAAGGTGTTTGAGTGTAGAAATCTTGGAGATTATCATGACTTGTATCTGAACGGAGATGTGTTATTGTTGGCTGATGTGTTTGAGAGATTTCGAGATGTATGTCAAGAGATTTATGATCTAGATCCTGCGCACTTTTATACAGCTCCAGGACTATTTTGGCAAGCAGCCTTGAAGAAGACTAAAGTTCAGCTAGAGCTACTAACGGATACTGATATGCTGCTTATGTTTGAAAAGAGTATTCAAGGAGGGATTTGTCAGGTTATTCAGCATCATGTCAAAGCAAATAACAAGTATATGGGTGAGCACTATAAGAAGAACGCATTGTCGACGTATATTATGTATCTTGACCTCAATAATGAATATGGTTGGTCGATGGTAAATAAGCTGCCAACACACGGTTTAAAATGGGGAAACAGCGAGGACTTTACAACAGAGAAAATCTTAAGCTATGATAATGGAGATACCGGTTATTATCTGGAAGTTGATGTCGAGTATCCTAAGGAGCTTCACTTGAAACACAACGAGCTACCATTTCTACCGGAGAAGATGCGGTTAACCAACAATATAGAGAAACTAACATGCAGCCTCTATAACAAAAAGCGATATCCAGTACACATTCGTCTTTTGAAGCAGGCTTTGGAGCATAAATTGATTTTGAAAAAGGTGCACAGAGTCGTCGAGTTTCAATAGAGTGCGTGGTTGAAACCGTATATCGAGATGAACACAGACTTGCGTGCAAACGCGAAGAACTCGTTCGATAAAGACTTTTTCAAGCTGGCAAATAACTCAGTGTTTGGTAAGACTATGGAAAACGTTCGTAAACACAAAAACATCAAGCTTATATGTACTGAAGGTAAGCGTAAGAGACTAGCTTTCAAACCAAACTATGGGAAAACGATACGTTTCTCAGAACATCTCATCGCGATGGATATGCGTCGCGTAGAGGTGGTGATGAATAAGCCAGTGTATCTTGGGCAAGCTATCTTAGACCTTAGCAAGATAATAATGTACGAGTACCACTATGACTATATGATACCGAAATATGAAAGCAAAGTCAAGCTTTGCTATATGAATACAGACTCGTTCATCTATCACATCAAGACGGAAGACTTTTATAGAGACATTGTAGGAGATGTGAAGAGAGAAGATGCATTCAAAGGCACTTTCTACCGAGATCTCACAGAAAAAGCTAGATTCGATACAAGTGGTTATAGTGAGGAAGATGGTAAACCACTTCCGATTGGAAAGAATAAGAAGATTATCGGTATGATGAAGGATGAACTTGGTGGAAAAATCATGACCGAGTTTGTTGCCTTGAGACCGAAAATGTATGCTTATAAGCAGCTAGATGGAAAGGTTGACAAAAAATGCAAGGGAATCAAGAAATGTGTGGTAAAAAAGCATATCTCATTCGACGACTATCTCCAGTGTTGTGAAGATGGAAAGATCCAGTATAGAAGTCAACTGACATTCAGGAGTAGAAAACATGTTATGTATGATAAGATGATGATGATGATAAGAGAATTCAAGATGCTGATGGTGTACAATCATGGGCTCATGGTACATCTGCTGGACTCGTGTGTAAATCTGAACTCTTAGAGGTAGCTTGGAATCCCAAACGAGTGATGAAATGGTGCTTTTAAAACTTTTCGTAGAGAGTGGAATTGTTAAGTTTTGTTGTCTTTCATATGGTGATGAGATATATGAAAGAAATGTATGAAACACTAACTGTCTGTCTTTTCAGACTATAATTTTACTCATAGTATTTTGGAGATTCCGTCATATAATAAAGCTAGCCATGAACATTGAGGAATTTCTACAGCCAGATTTAGACGTAGTCGATACATCAGCAGAAGCTCAGAAAAGAGCGGAACTAGCACGTGCTATACAAGGTGGTGAACATCTTGGTGGGAAGACGCTTTGGACAGTGGAATGATTGAGTAAAGCGAGTGATAAGACTATAGAACGACTCTACAAAAAACGTTCTGAGATGGTAGGAAACCGTGGAGTGGATCGCCTGCAGCTCGGTTATGAGCAAGGCGAAGCCATTAAGATGGAGAACGCTCACCCCATTGTTCGCCAGCCTGATTTCAGCACTAAACTGTCTAGTTTGACAGGTGTGAGAGATCTATCTAAGATGTTAGGAGAGATCAACAAAAACCCTCTTATCTCTAACTCCATCACAAGTTATATGGTCTCTTCCATCCCCAACGTTTCACCTATGGATACTATATGTTCTAGCATATACTATAATTGTCGTAATTTCCTCGGACCAGTCGCTTTAGCTGCGATCATCTTTACCAACCTCGATTGGGAAAGATTCGCAAAACTTGCGGAAGAACAACAGCGGGTTAAAATAAATGAACAACGAACAGAAGAAACTTACAAAAACGAAGAACCCGGGTCGAGTAGCGTCGGGAAAGAAGTTGGCGGAGTGGAATCGTAAGAAGAAGGCTGAACTACAAGTATCAGACCAAATACCTAAACAAGTTCCTGATCAAGTACCTAAACAAGTTCCTGACAAGTCTTTCAGCTCGTATCAACTCTTAGGTGGAGGGGTTTTAGTAATCTTTGTGGTAGTTGGTTTTATATATTTCGAGAGTCGGAAGAAAAAAACGAGGGATTCACCGCTCAAAAACGTGAAAACGTTTGGTCGATTCGGAGGTGTGATTGATTGATTGATGTTTGAAATATCTCCTAAAAACGTATAATAAATGATAGAAAGGAAAGCTATTGATAGTAAGGAAGATAGTAAGGAAGCTATTGATAGAAAGGAAGCTATTGATAGTATTTGGACAACAGCCAGACTCGGCGCTTACACGTTGTTGTATGCTTATGCAGGAAAAAAGATCTTTGGTATCAGCTCACCAAGTGCGAAGAGGATTTATCCGATGCTGGAAAATTCCTGAGTTATCTTGAGTTAGCGGTTGTTACCGATGACTACGCACTCAAGAAAGGATGGTACAAAGACAAGATCTCTATATAGAATAAAAGATGGCAACGTTACTAGCTATAGCTGTCGGAGCGGCTTTAAACGCGGGTGCTTTCATTGGTGGGAACTACCTCGTGAATCATGATTCGGGAGAAGAAGCTGAGGAAGAACGACGTAAAAGAGCAAAAGCTGTATTGGAATTTCAACAAGCACAGGCGAGGGCAAGTCAAGCGGAACGCGAGAAAGTAGAATGGATAAACGAGAAACTGAGAGAGAGAAACGCAGCGGTTATATACATAAGAGACCTTGATGAAGGTATGCGTGAATACTATCGAATAACAAAACATCCTCGATCCTCTACCCCCTAAACCAGAATTCAGCGATTTTTATCAACCTTCTGAAGATCAAAAGACAGGTGAGTTGATCTTTATTGGAGGAGGTCTCTGTATTTTAGGGTTTTTAGTGTATCGCTATATATAATAAATGACTGAGAAAAACCTGAGTGAGATCTATTACCGACCTGAAAACCTTTGGGTAGGTCACAAGGCTGTTAAAGAGCTTCAGAAGGGGTCAGGTTTGAAAAAGAAGGAAGTCTTGCACTGGCTCGTGAGACAAGCGTTATGGCAGATCCATATACCTCGTCCTAAGCATATTGATTATGCACATTTTTACGTAACCAGGGTAAACAAGATACATCAGGCGGATCTCATGTTTTTACCTCATGACAAGGTCTACCAGAATACGTACAAGTACGTTTTGAATGTTGAAGACATCGCTTCAGGGTATAAAGCGAGCAGACCTCTGAGAACGAAGAAAGATGTTGCCGAGATGTTTGCTGACATCTATAAAAAGGGACCTCTGAAATATCCGGATGAACTCCATGTTGACAATGGTTCCGAGTTCAAGTCGGCAACAAGCAAACTCTTTGATAAGCATGACGTCATAGTGAAGAGAATTACGACAAAGTATCACCATAAGTTTACAGCCTTTGTGAAAAATTTTAACAAAATTCTGGCTCTGAAACTCTTCAAGATACAAGATGCGCAAGAGATGGAGGATCCAGAGAAAAAGAGTACCACATGGATCCGACACTACCAGAAAAGTGTGAGACAACTCAACAACACCGTGCTTTCGAGGACGGGTATGAAACCATCCAAAGCGATAAAGCTCGAGGAAGTTCCGTTAAAAGTCGAGTTCTATCCGAAGGAAGACGCTTTGGCTGAATCAGGGTTGTATCGCTACCTCTTACAACCAGGTGAGGAACATGGTGACACAAGACGTCGTGCGACGGACAACAACTGGAGTCGGAAAACGTATCGCTTGCGTGAGATCCTACAGTCTCCAGGACAACGTATCTTGTACTACATCCAAGATGGACCCGAGAGAGCTTTCGTTCGGGAAGAACTTATGCTGATTCCTGAGGATACGGAAGTACCTCCGGACTATGTGAAAAAGTGGTAGTTTTGGATATATAAGTTGTGCAACTATCGTGAGGGATAAATCTACCCGTATAGCTATGCTAGTTGGAAGTTGTCTTACAATAAAAAGATGTTACGATTTGGACAACTTAAGGTTTCACGAATGGACTTTAACTCTAGTGTAGAACTTAACAACATCTACACGATCGACATATCAAAGATCGTTGTAGCAGAGGGTATCTTAGCGAACAAAACCGATATCAGGTACTACATAGATTATGAGAAGGAACCGGGTAAAATCATTCCTCTCTTAATCAAGACACCGAAGAATTGTCACTCCTCAGGTGTATCGAGATATAACGAAGGCTCTGCCTGGAAGATGGGATTCAACGTGTCGGATGACACAGTCTGGTGTGATGCTTATATGGCGATCATCAATCGCATCGAAGAGCTTCTTTTTACTACCTTTACAGGTAATCCGATCAGCGCTATGGGTTGGATTAACCCTAAGCTCATCGTGTGGAGCAACTATATTAAAACAAAATTTAACGGTGAGGTACCGTTCCATCAAAGCTGCAAGGTAACTGGTGTGCTGAAAATCGGAAGCATATACACGCAGAAAAACCATAATCACTATCTACAAGTGTATCTGAAGGAGGTCAAGTACCAGCGAGTAGACGTGTATGAGAGTCTTCTTAGCGAATCTGAAGATGACGAGACAGTGTTTCACGATGGTGTCAGAATTTAGTTGAAGGGTCCGTTATTGTAGGGGGAGGTCTCTACAATAAACATGTCTACCCTGAAGCAGTTAAGAGAGAAGGCGAAAGAACAAGGTCTCCGAGGATACTCTATATTAAACCGAGACGGGGTTGTAGCACTCTTGAGTGGTGAAAAGATCGTGAGATATAAAAGGAACCAGCGTAGTGCTGGCTTCCAAACAGAGTGGAAAGAGTGTCAGGATTGCGCACTGAATATAATTGCTTGTGAACTCTCGAGGAAACCACCACCTACCAAGAAAAATTCATACGACAGCAGAAGGTGCAGAGATTGATGTTCAAATGGGTGAGATCGTAGGGGTCGAAGTAGATTATAACAGTTTTCAAAGTAGGTTATAACAGGTGTGAAAGATAATCCCTTAGAAGATCGAAAAAAATTTGGAGATCGGAAGATTGACATTTCTCAATAAAAGAAGGATCTGGAGGGTGCCGGTTGAACCGGCACCCTCGGGAGATCGAAAAATCCGCATGATGTCTTTGGACGCAGAGCGGCACAGGGTGCCGGTTTCTACCCATACCCACGCAAGTTGGCAGTTGTGTTCTATAAGAAAGTATGGCCTTATCTTTATTCCATACCATTCCCGCTAGCGCGATAGAACTGTTTTTTGATGCTGAAAACCAGCCTTGGTTTAAGCGTGTAGACCTTGGAAGGTTTCTAGGGATTGTTGATATACGAACCTCAATGAGAGCGATAACTATAGCGAAAAAACACGTTATGATTTACTTGGTGAGGGTTGGTATGATATGCCGCCCCTTGGAGGATCGAAAAATCTGCATGATGTCTTCATCTCTTTAGAAGGCGCTCTTGAGATCCCAGTGTGTTCCAAGAAACCCAAAGCTGTATAACTTACAATGTTTCTGGTACAGAAAGGAGTCCAAAGGATCGTGCAAGAGAAGAACGAATCACAGGATCATCTTGTGGAAGCCCGCACTGCACTGGCTCTGATGAACGACGACCTTACTGAGGCGCATAATCGTGTCCCTGAACTTGAAGAACGCTATGTACCACATCGGAGACCGATCGACAACATTCTCTATGCTATCAAGAAGAATGCTATCGACAGGCATCCGTACTACATGATACGATGTCAGCGGAGACAACTTAGTAATAGATTGAATGTACTAGGAACGAGGTATCCTGAGATGGAATAGCTCGGCGAATGCGAAGACGCCAACGCCGTACATGCATGGTACCGGTTCCGAGAAGATTTCCTGGGTAGAGACAATTTCCGGAGAAACCATTTTACTCTACCAGACAAAGATACGCGAGAGTTGTTCGAAGATATGTTCGATATCGACATGTAAAGTTTTGTGACTTTATCAAGCTACAAAACATAGGGAGGAGGTGACTCATAGACTATGTAACACCTACACCTGGGGTATCGGAACCAGTTACGAGCTTTTTTGCGATCTCTTCACGACCTTGTTTTCTCCCAAGCTCTAAGAGCTCCTCACTCTGGTGATCGTAGAGCTGCTTGATTGCTTTACTCGACCTGAACCGCAGTTCTTGCTTCTTACTCAAATAACGTTGCTTCTCTGCTATAATGCGACTGAATTCATGATGGTCGATACTCCCATCTTCTATGCTCTTCGAGATAAGCATGATCAGTCCGTCTAAGATTGTCTGAGCAGCCGTAGAGATATCACAATTTTTCAGTCTTTTCACATCGAAAACAGAGACACTTTTCTGGATCACAATCAGCACCATGTTTAAGAGAAGAGTCGTCACACACATCGCGATACTCATCGATGCATCTATGCCAGAGATTAGACACGCGATTTCTCCACCTGAAAGCACAACGCTCGCCGCGTTTAGAAAGTAAGAGATATACGTAGCAACTATAGTGTAGCGTGAAAATGTACGTTCCAGAGACGTTCTGTTTGCTATCTCCTTAGATAGGAACGCTTCCGTCTCCTTGATGGTTTGAAGTCTATAGTTTTGCGTTTGTAATCTCGGACCTTCTACACCATCCTCTGGAGCACTAGGTAAAACAGGATATAGCTTCTCAGTGTTTAAGTCATACATTGCCATATGTTTATTTTACCAAGTTTTACCAGTTTCATTCTAACATCAACCTCGAGATCTTTATCATTCTCGTCACTAAAAAGGTGTCTGTCGGATATTTCAGCTTGGCGATGTATATAGGATTTGAAGTATACTCGTATACCATATGATCGCCGTACTCATACTCTCCTTTAGCAAGCTCAAAATGGTGTAGAGTGTTCGTGAGGGCTGTATTTTCCATCATGGTGTACAATTCGATTTCTTTGCAGTGTAAACGGAGCGCTTTAAATGTGCAGAAATTTGGAGTTGTTCTATAATATCCAGCTGTGAAATGTTTGTGTACAGGCATCGTTAATCCAAGAAGGTTTAATAATCCAGGCTCGAATGCAGCTCGATACCCCAGATAACAGATAAGGTTAGAGTCCCATCTGCATTTTTATCTACGTATACTGTTTTGTTGCCTCTCGCGTTTATATTTCTGAGGATTGTTGACGATGTGTAAAGACCTTTTGAAAAATCGATAATTGTGGGATTCGGATCGGTAGCTATCTGATCTTTCGATGTGATTACACGAGAATCCTTATCTAAATTAAACCATCGCACTGTGATCAAAGCATTATACAAGTACAACTCAGTTCCCGCTTTCAAGGTGAGAGGTAGTTGTGTTTTACCAAGGCTGTTCACATACATATATGCTTGCATTTATTATATGAAGAAATGAGTAATCTTCTAAGCTTTAACTCAAAAGTAAGATATATACCCGAGTATGGGAAACCTAGCATCTTAATACCATCAGAGGAATTATGGAAACAACGAATTGTTGTTGATCAAGATAGATCCTCGTTCACTGCAAACTTTCGTAATATCTTCCTACCATTCCAACCTGAAGGCGCGATAGATCGTTTCGGAGAGCCGTTAGACTTTTACCTCGGTTAACTCTCCTTCGGTTTCTTGGTGAGCACCGCGGGATGTGGGATATCCACCTTTCATCTTAATCACAAGGTTCCGATGATCCGATCTATTTTCCGCTTTCACGTCTACCTACAAACGCGTCTTATTCTAGAGGAAATGGAGCTACCTCTACCAGGAGATCTTACCTTTAATCCAAGAAAAAATCCATACAAGGAGACTGCTTTCCGAAGTATTTCTAGAGAATTCGGTATCATACCAGAACCTACGTATTGGCGATATCTCTCTCGGGTTCATCTTGGTAAGGATAAACTCAAAATGTGGCTCGAAACTCATGTTGACGGATTAACTCGCGCGGGAGTGCAGAGGTTATCACAATCTATACGATACTACACCTATATGATCTTAGAATCACAAGCGAGTGCTAGATCGAACATTATAGGTGATACAGCACGTGCTTTGGATGCTCAAAAGATCTTTACGTCTTCTCTAGAAAAGATCATTCTGAAGAAAAATACTACACAACAAGAGATCACAGAGTTCCAAAATGTTCTGAAGTACGCTAGAGCAAAACCAGATTTTGGTGTTGCTTTAGGAACTTAACTAGTACCCAGCGACTTGAAGTTGAAAAATATCGATGATGTAACAGATTTCAGTATAAAACTAGTTAGTGCGAAGCATATTGGAGCGCTGTCGATTCCTACTCAAGATGTGGAAACACCACATCTTCCAAAACATGACGCCTTCAAAGGTAAGAGAACTACTGGTTTTCATTCAACTCGTGATGTTGTGGAAACACCTACTAAACTTGGAGTAAAAGTATCTAGATTCACCAAAGCAGCACAACAGCATGAAGAGGAAAAGCAAGCTTTAACTATCGCTGGACTATCACTTATTGCGCTTGGAGTTTACTTTTCCAACTAACCAGTTTCCTACCAAACCTAGTAGGAAAACGATGAGTAGCCAGACGTTTTTACCTAATATCATAACTCCCTTCTTCAGAAAGCCTAGTAACCAGCTTACGACGCTTCCAATGATACCAGGCAACGCAGCTCCAAGCTTTGCACCAAGCTTTCCGAGTAGTCGTCCAAGAGCTTGGAGCTGCTTTTTCATCCACTGCTGAATTCCACCTTTTCCCGGTGGTTTTCCACCTCCCCCAACTGCCGTCGTCGTACCTCCGGTTAACGAAGTTACGATTGTAGATATAACGAGTCAGAGCGCTGTTATGATTGCCGTAATCGTAAGACCTTGCTCCCGAAAAAGAGTTCGGGGTTTCTCACCTAACGACGTGTCACTATCCGCTATCTTGGTGATGGTCTCTTTTATCCGTGAGATCTGTGATGATTTTTGTTTCTCGGTTCTTTCTTGCTCTTCACGCAGTTGTTCAAGTTTTTCTTTCTCCTCTACATCTTCAGGATCTAAATCGAGAGCTCGCTGTGTTTCTGATATCTCCTGATCTATCTCCTTGAGTAGCTCATCAAATATCTTGATCTTCTTACCAAGATCCTGCATCTGAATTCCATCCTCAGGTTGTAGAGGAGTGCCTAGTTCAAGCACATCTTTAATCAAGGTCTTTCCAATAACTTTGATGGTCGTCTTCTTACCCAACCACTTTCCAGTACGTAAATCGGTAAGATTGCGCCAACTCCCGTTCTTTTTGTAGTCGAACCGATTTACGCCTTTGTATTTCGAAACTTTAAATTTTCGCAGATCTACAAGATTCGAGGAGCCTTGCACATCAAGACAGTCATACAGACTCTCCAAGTTCGTGCGAAGTAAATCCCTCTGTGTCTCTTGAGTTGAGGTGGATACTTGCGCTTGAGTAACATCCGCTCCACTCGGTTGTATTCTATCGTACGTTTTATTCATAAAGGGTCCCTCCTCGTCTTCACCATCGTCACCCCCTTCATATGTGGGATTATCGAAAATTTCAGTCATTTCTTATATAATAAATGACTTCATATGGAAAGAGTTTAAACCCGAGGAAAAACTATATGACTCGTTTTGGTCTAAAGGCCTCGAGACAGCATGTCAGAATATCACATACACCAAGCACCATCGTTCAGAACCAGGTCTTACATGTAAGACTACCAAACTTGGGTGCGAATGCTGTCAAGGAACCTGAAAGTCTGAAGCTTACTTTCGATTTTGAAGTGAAGAGTACAGATACAGGTAGATATATCGTGAACAATCTCGGAAAGAGTTTGGTTAGCGAGCTTATAATCGAATACGAGGGGGATATCATACAGTCGATCACTGACTTCAATATCTTCCAGCTTCATGCAGATAAGTGAGCTTCGGAGAAACGGAAACTTCTCAAGATCGAACAAGGGGTAGATGCGGAAGGGGATGTGCTTAAACTTCGAGTTAAAACCTCTGGAGCAAGTGGTAGCGCGAGTGAAACAGCGTTGGCTAATGCTCATGGAAACAGATTCGCGATACCCTTGTGGGAATATTTCGAAGTCTTGAAAAACCTACCGTTTATACAGCTTGACGATCAGCTCAGTTTTCAACTGAAACTTGCACCTTTTGGAAATGTGATCAGAGATGCTGGAACAGGAAGCGGAGCTTCAAAGAAGGATCCTGATGGCACCTATACCATATCTTCCATCGCCTTGGAATTCGATAAAGTAGAAGATGGAGAATTAAATGAAACAGTCAAGACTGTTTCCATGAATAGATCTTTTCCCTATGTCAGAGTCTTGAGACATCGCAAGATACCTCTCAAAAAGGAAGACACCATGTGGAACATACAAGTTAACGTACCAAGTGAGAGGTTAAAGGCTATTTTGATGCTCTTCATCGAACCCGGTAGTCAAAAGTCCTACGCGTTCGATAACGAAAAATTCCACAACCCGAAAATATCTAAAGTAGAAATCACGGTAGAAGGTGAACCGAATCAGCTATACACACATGGTTTGCTGCCTAAAGATATGTACGAGAATGCGTGGCGTTATTTTAGCGGAGACGAGCATACGAGTATAACACCAGCAGAATTTTACAACACGAGTTTCTCCCTGTTCATTGATTTTAGAACCACACCTGACAATAATCTACATGGAACAGGGAGACAACTCAAGAACACGAGTGATGGTGTAACTTTAGTGATCACGAAAAAGGCAGAAGCTGCAGGATCTATCAACTGTTACCTCTATGTTTTGCAAGATGGACAAGTCAACTTTAAAGATGGGCGCTTCAATAGCGTTGGATACTAAAATAAATGAGCTATGTAAAGGAACCTTGTACAGCAATTTTCTCTGGGCGGACTGGATGTGGGAAGACAAAGTTGGTTCTCGAGCTCCTACAAAACCAGTTCAAGCAGCACTTTGACTATATCATCATCATCTGTCCTACTCTCAAGTGGAATGATACCTATCAATCATGTAAAGCCTTGTGGGAAGAGGATGATATTTTTCTAATTGAACCTACACCAGAACAAGGATTGACTTATTGGGTCGAGAAATTCTCGACTCTCTTCCAAAACCAAGAGACACTCTTCATCGTTGATGATTGTATAGATGAAGAGAAACTTGACAAACGAAGAAAAAACCCACTTTTCAAACTAGCTTTCTCAGGACGTCATAAAAAACACAGTCTCTGGTTACTCAGCCAAGTTTATACAGCTGTCCCGAAGAACATCCGAAGACAAGCAAACATGTTCTTTATTTGGCACCCGAGGGGAAGGAGTGATTTGAAGATCCTTGATGAAGAAATTGGTTTTATAGATAATTGGATACCCATTAAGAAACGTTGGAAGAGTGGTAAACATGTTTGCTTATATATACGGCTTGAAAACCCTGACGCGTACCACATTCTTCAGTAACCATTATCATTCAAGTTACTGAAGATACTCCGTTAGAAATTTCTTCTCGTCTTGGTTAAAGCACCAATCCCATACTCTGTCCGGATGCCAAGATATAGGCGCTACTTCAGCGTCTATTTTTCTGTAGAACTTACGCTTATGATGATATTTTAGTAAGTCTTCATGAAGAGCGTTATAAACTAACCAACCTCTGCATAGTTTGACGATCTCAATGTGACCTTCTTTAGCTGCATATATCATAATCCTATTATAATCCGTCGCACCCCACTCTTTACACAGTTTGACGATCTCAATGTGACCGCCTTTAGCTGCATACAGCATAACATTCTCCGCCTTAGCGATCATCACCAAGTCCTTATAAGTTTGATTCATCATAGGATTGTTCATCTTTATTATACTTTTTCAACTTTTTGAAATTTTTTTCTAGTGGACAGAACTTAAAAGGGAAATTCCCGAATGGTTTCCATAGTAACAAAAATTATTTCGATTTTTAAAAAAAGGGAAATTCCCGAATGGTTTCCATGACAATAAAAATTATTTCGATTTTTTAAAAATCGGATTTTTTTTTAAATCGGATTTTTTTTGATGACGTCATCAAAAATTAACATATCCATTATACCCTATATTTCATCGATATTTTAACTATCTACGCAAGTACTCAATTAAGCGACTATTTCATCGATATTTTAACTATCTGCGCAGCGACTCTTATATCGGGAAAAAGAGATGTCCCAGAACGCTCCATATCCTATCTCTGCTGGACAATCACCTAACAGCACTTTTCACATGTATGTGGTGTTACTACGTAGGAATGATCTAATCCAATTGAAGAGTGTGATGATGCAGGTGAAAACATGAACGTGTTTGTTGTTGTCATATTTGTTAGTTCAATATCAGCAGTGTCAACATCTATTTCTTGTTGCTCAGCACAAACAGCAGCTTCTTGCTTTGATAATGATGGCGCACGAAACAAAGTTCTTCTTGTCTTTTTCACAGGCTTATCATAACCTAACTTCAAAGTAGGATCAGGGTTAGCTGTGGTAGAGACACCATCAACAAAATGCTCAGAGCAAACACGATCACTTGAACAAGGTTTCCAAGCTGATTTATCCTTGTTTATTCGCTTTAATGCTTGTATCCATCTCCTTCTAGCTTCACCATTCCTCAAAACACTGGGGAAACAATAAAGTTTATATTGTGGTTCTAACCAACAACCACATTCCTTTCTAGGCTAACGTAAAGCTAGCCGTACTTAACAGCCGTACCTTAGCCGTACTTAAGAAAATTTTTAATTTGAGAGTCTGTCTGATATAAACCTGCTTCTAACAGTTTGAAAAGAGTAGTGTAGTGATAGAGTAATTAAGTGATAGAGTACAATTAACTCTTCTTTCGTCTTTTAGGTAGAACTTCGATGGTACTAAAAGCTGTACTCCATCGTCGAAGTGTTTGAAGGGAATCCCCCTTTAAATTTAACCAGCTAAGTTCGTGATGTAAACCTTGTTAAATTTATCTGGGTTAGTGGGCGTAAAATTTAGGTATGCCTTGTTTATTCAGACGAGCCTTTTACTACGAAAGTTTAGGTAACCAAATTAAGCTACGGCTTGGGTTTATTAAGTACGGCTGACTCCAAAATTAGGTACGGCTGGCGAAAATAAGGTACGGCTAGCCGAATTAAGCTACGGCTTGTGTTTTTACAGTGAAATCTGTCTAAAGCGGACACGGTATAAAGCGGACATCTGTTTAAAGCGGACGCAATCTCGTGGAACGGAATGATTTACGGTCAAATTCTCATAAAAAATCTCTATAAAGCGGACAGTTATAAAGCGGACAGTACTAAAGCGGACACTTTTTTTTTGCACCAAATGAAGGATTCCCCTAAAAAATCTCGGCATAAAGCGGACACAAAGTAACACAATATATCTTTCATCAATTTGTACATTTTTCAACTTTTTTGTTTACAATTATACAATAGGATTATTGTAAAAGACTTTTCATGTTAGATATTTGTTCTCTTAGCTGCATTTAAAGTGCCTGTTTTTTGTTCCGTTGTTGTTGTTGTTTTATAGCCTGAGAACAAAGTGAACCATACACGAGATAAAAATACAGCTTTTGGTAAATTTGGACCATAAAAATCAGTTTTAGGAAAACTCTCTATAAAGCGGACATCTATCTAAAGCGAACCCTTTCTTTCGCACCAATAGTGTCCGCTTTAGACAGATTCCACTGTATTATGTATGACTGACTCGAAAATTAGGTACGGCTGAAGAAAGTTAGGTACAGCTAACCAAATTAAGGTGTGGCTTGTGTTTATTATGTAAGACTGACTCGAAAATTAGGTACGGCTGGCGAAAATTAGGTACGGCTAACTGAATTAAACTACAGCTTGTGTTTATTATGTACGGCTGGCTCGAAAATTAGGTATGGCTGGCAAAAATTAGGTACGGCTAACCAAATTAAGCTACGATGTGTTTATTATGTATGGCTGACTCGAAAATTAGGTACGGCTGAAGAAAGTTAGGTGCGACTGGCGAAAATTAGGTACGGCTGGCGAAAATTAGGTAGTTAGCTGAACATAATTTTTCGATTTAACTTAGTACATACTGCCCAGCCGTCATTTATTTTACTTAGCCGTACCTTATCCTAGCTAGCCGTACTTAGTTTTTCGATTTAACTTAATGAATATTGTCCATATGCTGTTGGTTTTGAGTTAGCTTTATTTTCATATGTAGAGTATTGACAAACCAAAACCGTTGTCCGTTTTTTTAACTGAAATATCTTATTTTTTATTTCTTAATATGTTGTCTTGTTCTTCTTGATGATCAACGTACCTATTACATCATTGAGTCATCACTACCAGCTTCAGTCGTACTTAAGCCCCTCAGACAGGCTGTATTTATATCCATGGTTAGTCATACTTAATTCCATTAAGCCAGTAGGGGATTCCCTAGCCGGCTCTTCCTGTTGTTGTTACCTGAAGTTAATTGTACTTATTGAACTTTTTGTATTTATCAGCGGCGTTGCTGGTTAACAAACTAAAAAAAACGAGTGTCAGAACATCTTCATTATCTGGAATTATTTACTTGTTTTACAACAAATACACTCATCTATTGTAAAATACGCATATCTAGTAAGGTACGGCTAAGGTACGGCTGTTAGGTACAGCTAGCTTTACGTAAGCCCTTTCTAGTTTTCCCTTCATGGATGGGACAAGATTCAGCTCTCCATTTGTAAATTCTGGATGTGCTGTTACAACAACCATTTACTGCACAATTTGATCCTCCCATAATACTCTATTGATAGTAATTAATACCAAACAGGCAATTATATTTCTACTTTATAAAGCGTCTTGACAGCAACTGAAGTTTTTCTAACCAACATTCTTAGTTTCCAGGTCTCTGACTGCGCAGAAATTAAAAAATGGTAGAATGCCGTGTCGAATTGGTGTATTCTAGCGTGTTTTCAATTTTGACGATTCAGCAATTTTGCCACTGAAAAACAAATATGGCGGTAGCATGACTGACTAACGAGACCCACTTCTGAGGCCCACGTGCTTGAAACAAGAAAGTATATACGAACCAGCATCATACACTAATATACTTTTTTATCATAATTTATTTAACTTATTGTTTAAACTTCATATCTTTTGTGTTTTTGTAGAAAGATTGTTCCCATGTAATCAAAAATGCTCACTCCAGTATTCGAACTTAATCAAGATGAAGAATTTATACTCCTTCAGATAGAAGCACCTTATGTTAAGGTAAAATTTAAATTTTTAGTTTATTGACAATGACTGAAATTATTGTGCGTAAGTGGTTTATTTTAGCACGAATAAAAGAATGAAAAGAATAAAAGAATGATTTTTTGCAGTCAATTCGTCATTTTAAAAATATACTTCGGTTAGCTATTCCATTTTTTAAATGAAAGGACAATTTTCTCCGATTCACTATATCTGACGAAATTCATTAGAAACTCCATTGCAGTGTCATCATTTTTATGGGTGAAACTTTATGAGAGAGTATCTAGAAGTGGCATATTACCATATTCGAGACGAGTTCTCCATTTTATTTCTCAAAATACACTTCAAAAAGTAGTGAATCAAAGTTCTGTAGGTTATAATTAAAACTTTCTGTTGGTGAGAGTTTTATGTATTTCATTTCTTTATTTCTTAATTAATAATAAATACAACAACCTCTTGTTTACATATCTTTTTCCTCTCAAATCAGGGTGTTTGTTTCATAACGTCTGTGTAATTCTAGCACTAGCTGGTTTTCCTTGATTCTGGTCTTACAGTTTGTTCTATAAACCTGCAAATTGTTTGTTTGGTGTCCAAAAAAACAATAGATTTGACATTAAATTTGTGTCACCCCTTACCAGTCGCAGAAGAAAGATAAAAAGACCCCAAATTATTTTCATTTTTAGTATTTACATGAATTTTGATCTTTATCACAATAAGATAATCGAAAGCTGTAAAGCATAGAAGCTTTGTTTTATGTATTGTGTGCATTGTGAACCACAATTAACTAACAAGAGGCTGACAAAACTAATAGTGTGTAAAAGGGGAATTCCGAAGTCATCGCAACAGGATATTTGGAACCATCATAGCAGCCAATGTAGCAAGATTTAAGTGCTTCAAAATAATTAGTGACGTCGGAACACAGAATTGATTCATGATCTTGCTTATTCTTAACTTATTATTAACAGTTTAATAAATACAAGTTAAAAACAATACTAGTTAAATATATACTACGAAATAAAAAATAAAATAAGTTTGAAAGACCTTTATTCAACTCGACGCTCAAGATATCCATAACTTTCGGACAAACTTACGTGCACGGCGTTGTTTATAAGACGATATGGCGATAATTTCTTGCGTTTGATCCTGTGTGGTGGTAGTACAAAGCATAGCTAGGCTACAATAGGTTATGATAGGGAGGACCATGGCGTTATAAATAGCAGCAGCTGCATTAGGTGTAAGAAAGTTGCAAGTTTTGCCAGAAGGTTCAAACAAGAGGATGCTTTCTTGTTAGAAAGATAGAAATGGTCGTTGAATGTAAGGGTGGGATCTATCTCAACCCCTAGTTATTTATAAAATGTTGTACCGCTTATCTGATCATTAAGAAAATAAACAGAAGCATCTTGATTTTATTTAAATATATATTCTATTATTAAGACGTTTCGATGCTCTCCGAGCATCATCCTCAGTAAAATGAAATTCATATAAAAAATTTTTTTTGTTAAAAGTTAGAGTTTGATCAATAAAAGGTTATTAAAATAAGTACAACAGGTGATAAAACGATAAAAGAAATAATTGAGTTTAATTAAAAAGTAACAAAGGAACTGATTTCTCTTGAACATTGAGCTTGGGTCCTTTTTGTTTGATGAACAGAGCTTCAGAGAGTTTTCTTTTAAAATAGTTTCTGTAGTTTGAACCAATTATCTTCATGTTTTCCATGCTTATGCGTGTATGACCTGTCTTTTTGGAGTGACGCAATAGGTGTGAATTTATGTCTTTCCCCGCGTGCTCATCTGTCCTAATTTCGAGTCTTCTGCCCGTTTCACCTATATAAGTGGCCTCACAATCTGGACACTTGCCTTCGTACACAATATTGTGTTTATGTGTATCTTGAATTTTATCTTTTATGGGAAATTTTGAATTAAGTCGTGAACCTTTAAACGTGATGCGAAAAAATGCGCAGTATGATGAAATTCTGGTACCGTTATGTTGATGATACCATTTGCCTTGTGAAGGAAGGTAAACTTGAGGACATTATGAAAAAACTGAACAATTTCCACAAAAACATTGAATTGACTTATGAAGAAGAACGAAACTTCATGCTATCTTTCCTTGATGTCTTACTCATTCGCACCTCTAATGGGTTTGACACTGCTGTCTTTAGGAAGGAAACAAACACAGATGTTTACTTACATTGGGATTTTTTCGCCCCTATAACATGGAAGAAAGGTACACTAAAAGGACTCGTAAGCCGTGCTTTTACCATATCGAGCAAAGATTATCTCCTGGAAATGGAGCTTGACCATTTACGTAAAGTTTTTGTCGACATCAATGGCTACCCCAAATGGTTCGTACACCAAATAATCGAAGAAGAAAGAAAGAAAAAACAGGACCCAGTTATTGATCAGCCAAACGAACCAATTGAAGAAATTTCAACAAAGAAAGTGCAAATTTGTTTACCTTACCAAGGAGGAAAAGGCGAACTGTTGACAAAAAAGATGAAAAATTATCTCAAAAACTGTCTACCAAATACTGAAACTCGCATCACGTTTAAAGGTTCACAACTTAATTCAAAATTTCCCATAAAAGATAAAATTCAAGATACACATAAACACAATATTGTGTACGAAGGCAAGTGTCCAGATTGTGAGGCCACTTATATAGGTGAAACGGGCAGAAGACTCGAAATTAGGACAGATGAGCACGCGGGGAAAGACATAAATTCACACCTATTGCGTCACTCCAAAAAGACAGGTCATACACGCATAAGCATGGAAAACATGAAGATAATTGGTTCAAACTACAGAAACTATTTTAAAAGAAAACTCTCTGAAGCTCTGTTCATCAAACAAAAAGGACCCAAGCTCAATGTTCAAGAGAAATCAGTTCCTTTGTTACTTTTTAATTAAACTCAATTATTTCTTTTATCGTTTTATCACCTGTTGTACTTATTTTAATAACCTTTTATTGATCAAACTCTAACTTTTAACAAAAAATTTTTTTATATGAATTTCATTTTACTGAGGATGATGCTCGGAGAGCATCGAAACGTCTTAATAATAGAATATATATTTAAATAAAATCAAGATGCTTCTGTTTATTTTCTTAATAAAACTCCTTGCCCGATTAAATTTGTTTTATTTATCTGATCATCCTTGTAAGTAAGCTGTAAAGATCTTGGTACAGTAGATAAACGCTGTGAGGTGTCTTGTGCTGGTCCAAGTCGGGCCTATACAGAATCAGTATCATGGAAAGAGTGTCTGCTTGAGTGCATTTGATAATAAATACATGAAATCTCCGTCCAAAATCATTATTTCTTTTATTGTTGCAGGCAAATGAGGTAGAAATTTACATTGAAGGTAGTGAATTCAAATTTTATGTGAAACCATATTTTTTGAGGTATATATTGTTTATTTCTTTCTGTTTCTTTGTCATTGTACATATGATAATATCCTTATGATACAAACGTTTTAATTCTAATTTCTTTTCATACCAACTTTCAGGGGGAAATACTGGAATTTAATTTGAAGGGTAGTATTTTTGCAGCTCAGATCCAAGGTCGAAATTCCCTAAATTAAATGGTTAAGTGTTCACTTTTAGTAAATAATTGATTTTCCTTAAATTTCAGAGTGGTGTGGGATAATCTCAGTGCCCAATAGAGATTATCTGGACTGTACCCCATGACATTTTGATATTATGTACAACCCATGACATTTTGATATTATGTACAACCCGTGATATTTTGATGTTATGTCCTGTTATTCTAATAAGCACAATTTGTTTTTAGGTTGCATTTTCCATCTGATCTTATTGAAGATGGTCGGGAATATGCACAGTATGATATAAGTACTGGTACGTATCGTTGGAAGCTTTATATTTGCATTTCTCAATTATGTTCTTTCTAGGCTTGTTTGTCAAATGAACTCAGTTTCGCAATAGTACATAAAGCAAAGCATTTAACATCAAATACAAATGCTTCTCATGCAATCATGAAAGCTTTTTTCACAGCTTCTTGTAGTGAAGTGTAGAAATAATAAAGTCAAGAGATAAGGAAGCGAGTAGGATATAGCAAAAGATATGGTAGCCTAGAAGTCAGTCATAAGAACTCACAAGCAAGGAACATGAGCGTTAAATTTAGTGAGTAGAATGATGACCAAGATACTGTTGTGTAGATGTTGTCTAAGTGTTAATTTTATACAAATTCTCTCAAAATTTTTATTTCTGGTCTTTGTAAATATAACAACAGATAGATTTCGTTATTCTGTTTTATCCACCCTCATCCATATGTTGTAACACATGCTGGTTTCATAAATTGAAAATATAACTTATGTTTTCATTTCTGCATGTTATTTATTTATTTCTGTAGGGATTTTCAACATAAAGTTACCAAAGAAAAACAAAGGAGAGTTGTTTCCCAACCTGGACATGTTAACCACTTTGCTAGCTTCTAAGAAATCCAGTGTAAACAAACCTTTAATTGAAATTGTGACTGAGCATAAAGATGAAGGTATAAACACAGTTGATGGGTCAGACATGTTCTGTTTTCTATTGCACTTCAGGAAGGTTCCCTCGTACATTAGTTCTTTGTTTGTTTACATGTAATTTTATTTTTGTTTATTTACATGTAATTTTAATTTTGAGCAAGGCATTTTAAGTCAAACATTAAGAAATTAGTGAAATTTTTCCAGTTAATTTTCCCCATTTTTACACAGGAGCAGGTGGTCTGCTTCAAACTGAAAGTTGCGAAGAGGAAGATTCTGATGAAGAGTGTTGGCAATTTGAACAAGAATTATATAACCCAGAGGTAATCCTGAGATCAAAAGACTCAAGCAAAAACTTTACATGTGTATTTTTCATAAGATACATACAGACCAATGATGATGCAAACAGTTTTTATTTTCCAAATTATTTTTTTTTTTTGCACTTTTCTGATAGATCAGTTTATCTGGTTATAAATATGGTTTTGGTAACCAGTCTAGTGGCATCTTTACAAGACTGCAGGTATATTTGGTGATTCATACATTCCTCACTTTGTTTTCAGATATTGAACATTTTGAACTTGTTGGTTCTTTGTAGGAGGAGGAGATTGTAGAAATCATAGATTTACCTGATCCTGAAAATACATCACCACAAGATAGAAGAACTAGCAGGCTAAAATTAGAAGATGAAAAATTTGATAAGGAACATTATATGCAAGTTATTTATCTCAATTTTTTTCAAACTTCTTGAAAATAGTCATCATTTCTGACTGGACACACTGTCCAAGCAAACATTGCTTGATAATCCATACTGCTTGTTTTTCGGTCCTGTTTTTGTTATTTACAATTTTCTAACTGGTCAGTGTTATTATTTTTTTACAGAGCTGATTATTTAGATGACAGCGTCATCAAAGACTTAATGAACTACAAGGCACCCTGGGATAAGGAATATGAAGCCATACTTCTAAACCATCAAGTATGCATTGATTATCACTTTCACCCATGGAAATATTGTTACATGCAATGGATTTAACTTGTTGACACCAAATAAAAGAGAATTGAGCACCAATATGTTAGAACTCATATCCATCCACTTGCATGATGCTTTAATAAGTTTGCCAGTGGTCATCCATCATAACGATTGTTCATGTTTCCTTGTTGTGACATCAATCCATCTATTTTTTCTTTCTTTCTTTTAGAAACTTTATCCTGAAACCAGCAATCTCATAACACCTAAGTATGTCTCATAACACCTAAGTATGTCTGATGTTATTAATAATCAATACTATATAGAGTTCATGATTTTGTTTTCTAGAGGGAACACCAAACATTTTCAAGAAAGTGTTGTAGGTAGGTAAGCCAGGTTCATGTGTTTGACGGTTTCATACAGACGTCATCATGTGTTTCATACAGACGTCATTTAATGTTGAAAGTGAACACGTGTCTTTTTTAGTGTCGTTTACTGAAGAAGAAAAGAAAAGATTATTACAGTTACCAAATAAGGAATATATCTTTTTAATAAAGTTTATTCGATGTTCAATCTAATGTTTCATGTTTGTTTTTTAAGTTTTGTATTTCAATGAGAATACGCGTTCCAGCAAAAAATGTTAGCTATCGAGAGGTTTCACTGTTCGTTGATAGGAACTATTGATTTCCGCACGCTGAAGGGCTTTTCTTTATTCTTTTGCAGTTTGTTTATAAATAAGTTCATAAATCCTTTTCCTCTGAAAGGGAAGTCCTTACACCCTTATTGAAAGGGAGGTCTTTACACCCATATTGAAAGGGAGGTCTTTACACCCTTATTGAAAGGGAAGTCTTTGCACCCTTATTGAAAGGGAGGTCCTTACACCCTTATTGAAAGGAAAGTCCTTACACCCTTATTGAAAGGAAAGTCCTTACACCCTTATTGAAAGGGAAGTCCTTACACCCTTATTGAAAGGGAGGTCCTTACACCCTTATTGAAAGGGAGGTCTTTACACCCTTATTGAAAGGAGTCTTTGCACCCTTATTGAAAGGAGGTCCTTACACCCTTATTGAAAGGAAAGTCCTTACACCCTTATTGAAAGGAAAGTCCTTACACCCTTATTGAAAGGGAAGTCCTTACACCCTTATTGAAAGGGAGGTCCTTACACCCTTATTGAAAGGGAGGTCTTTACACCCATATTGAAAGGGAGGTCTTTACACCCTTATTGAAAGGGAAGTCTTTGCACCCTTATTGAAAGGGAAGTCCTTACACCCTTATTGAAAGGAAAATACCTTACACCCTTATTGAAAGGAAAGTCTTTGCACCCTTATTGAAAGGGAAGTCTTTGCACCCTTATTGAAAGGGAGGTCCTTACACCCTTATTGAAAGGAAAGTCCTTACACCCTTATTGAAGGGAAAGTCCTTACACCCTTATTGAAAGGAAAGTCTTTACACCCTTATTGGCGAATTAAGCTAAATTAAAAATTTTCAGTGATAATTAACCCTAACAAGGAGATTTCGAAAGTGCTTCAATTTTCATGAAACTCAGCTCAGCGGAAATCTTCAAGCCGAAGACATTTCGATTTGATTTCTTTGTTATGAAAAACCTTCCTTAACAAGTTTCTTTACATCTGCTTTCAAAAGCTGAACAGCATGCAGTGTTTCTTGGATTGGTAGATATCATGTTTGCTTATTCATATAACCACCGTACAACTGAAGGAGAAAATACGGTGAGTCAATTCTACATACGAAATAGACTTCTGGTAATGATTACACGTCTGATGTAGTATGAGATGTTTAGTTGGTGTATTTGCGTTGTTGAATAGCAAATCTTGGCCAGACCGCCAAATGAGCACTCTACCGGTGTACATGGTCAACACAGCTCCCGTTTTCTGCTACCATCATAAAGAACAGGTGGTCGTAGTAATGAATCAACTTGATTGTTCTCAATTTTTTCGAAAAAAGGTTTTTGTTTCTTTTCAGAGTGAATCTGCATGGACCATAACAAAATTGAGTTCAACAATAAGTTGGTTTGATGTAAGTGAGACAATTTTAGTTTCAAATTATCACAAAGTGTTTTGGAGGAATCAATTAATGTTTTAAGGCAAAAATCTAAAATTTGGCCAGGCAACTTGGTTATATGCGATTTTAAAGATGGCACACTTCTAAGCATAACAAACGTCTGTCATCTATTTAAGTAATTATTTCAATAATTCACCAGCCTTATCTGTTAAATTAAATTTGTATCCTTTTTTCCATTTTTCTCAGCAGTTTCATGTATATAGGTTTTTCATGCTTGCTATGTGCACTGCTCTCTGTGGAATATATTACATTACAAGAACTTCTCTTACTAGACGATGAAAAGCACACACGATGCTGTACATAGCTGCATGAGAAGATGTTTGTGTTATCCATTATATCGACATTGGCACCTCATTAATCTAGTCCTGCGAGATGTTCAAACAATTTTCTCGCTGGGTATGTTGATCATTTTGTAATTTCGTCATTTCACATAAACCAATTGTTAAAATTATTTTCCATGCTTCAAACATTTCGGATGATCGGATGATATTCGGATTATAAACATTTTTAACTGTTTGTATTTCTTGTGGTTGGTACAATTAACTCAGTGCAGTCATTCACAGTCCAACACTGTTCGAGTTTGTGAAAACATTTATTTGTTCAATCTGATATTTGCATGGTTTTAGGTAAGCGCTGGATTTTACGATGTTTATTGGAAATATATGAAGTGCTGGAAAAGGACGAAAACAAACATATTCTGAATAAATTATACATTATGGATTACTGTGTTTGGATTCAAAAAGTCAAGTCGAAAAAATTGTTATCTCTTGCCAATCAGCTGAAATGTGTGGAGATTACAAAGAATGATACCAAGTTTGAGTTGGTATCAATCGAGCAAGAAGCGATGTCTGTTGTGAACTCACTAGACTGGAACGTAGACTCAAGTGTTGAAAGTGAAAGTAGTGAGGATGACAGTCTAGATTCCTCAGATAGCAGTACAGATTCAGATGATGCAGTTGGAAGCAGTGTACGGACAAATGTGGGGTCTGTCAATGAGAAAAGGCTTCCTTACGAGCATGACATAGAGGTACTGAGCACTGGGCTTGAAGAACTCTTGAGTATCAATAAATTAGTACAAAGTGCGAACGGTGAAGAAAGTCAGGATTGAGATGTATACGCAGTATTTTTAACAATTTTCTCTGTTATCAACGTCCCGTTGGTAAATGGCTTCACTCCTGTCCTGGAAGAAACTTTTTTCAAGATTACTAATAAGAGAAATTACACGCCCTCAGTTCTGAAGGCCCCTCCGGACGAGTTGTAATAATGAGGATTTTATTTTGGGTGCCTGAGTAAATCTTGAGAATTATTGAACATTGTTGATGTGGTAATTTTTAATAATGTATAAAGCGAAAGAAAAAATGCTTTAGTTTTGATGTCTACCTTAACCTTGTCAGAGTAAACTTACGTAAAAAGTGTTTTTGAAAATCGACAAAATGAATCAGGGAATTTCCCTAAAGGCGAGGATACACTACTGTATTTTTCTTTATCAAGGTTTTAAAGATTTCTTGTTTAAAGAAATTAAATTTTAACTAACCTTAACAACTTTCATTTGGTAAACAAAATGGTGAACAGTCGTTGTCAAGTAGCGGTGTTATATATCCTCCTAAAAACGCTTATCTGTTATGAGAAATTGTAAGAGATCTTGTTGGGTTAGGGAGCAGTTTCAAATAAAAAGTACAGCGAACAACAACATATTGATATATAGGGACTCCATCTTGAAACAGTTGTTTCAAATATGCGTGCCAGTTATTTGTTACACGTTAGTTTTGTCCATTTTGAATGAAATGTATTTCGAACGTTTGAAATACTCCAAAAATAGTCTTAATGACGGCAATTTAGACAGGGACATTCACTACATACACACACCCCGATATCAAGACTGCGCATACACGCAGCATATCGAGGTTTGGGAAGATACTCGGTATATCGGCGATTTATGCTACACTTCGCTGAAAAGCATTCGCTGAATGAACACTTAAAAAACGAAGAATTCTCTCTAATTAGTGCCCAGGCAAATGGGGTTTATTCATTCTGTATTAGTTCTATCAATATATGCGATCAATACCAGTATACACCTTTCCCGAATTCCCGAATGTCTGTTTAAAAAGACGTATTACCAAGTTTTGCCTCGTTTCTATGCATTTTATTGTTTTATCGATTTTATTAGTGTAATACTTAGTAACTGTCTCGATTATTCCAATTCCCTGGTTGAGTAGGTAAATGTGATTATGATAATGCAAACGGGGCGAAACTTATTGATTAGCTCATAAGGTTTATTCATGTCATTTTATTGAGCAAGTGGTTTCAGTTTTAGATCGTCGGCCATTTTGCGAACGCTATTCAGGAAATTTAGTCACATTTTTCCAATAAATGAAAAAAAGTTAAAGTTGCTATGGTTTCTAATATATTTATTAAGAATGCATATTATTTCTTATCCAAGAGGAGAAGTGATTTACTCTTGCGAATACTGTGTAACTATTCCTCGAGTTGCAGTCCTTGGAACCATGACTAACAGCTCCATGAAGTTCCCATTTTCCACCGACATTGCAAACGAATGGTCCACCACTGTCTCCATGGCAACCCGATTGTCGAGTTGCACCACCATTCCCTGCACAAATCATTGCGTTTGTTATAGATATGGGAATGGTCCTTCGATTAAGACTTTCACATTTGCCATTCGACACAACAGGTAAATCTGTCTGTTGAAGGACTGATGTCATGGAACCTGGATGTCTTGTTTTCCCCCATCCTGAATGAAATATTAGACGGTGTAAAGATATTTAAATGACATAGTAAGGTTGATCAAACCTTCAGACCTGCAACTACAGCGATTTTGAATATGGAATTGAGTGGTGACGATAACTTAATGTATCGTTAGCTATATCTACAGATTCATTATATGATTCAAGTCATTATTAATATTCGGAAGAGTAAAACGAATTTACCAGTTATGTAACATTTTGTTCCTTCCGAAACATCCCCATTCGGCAAACAAACCGGTTTGACGTGTTTATTAAACTGGATAGGAGTGGCCACTTTCATCATAGCAATGTCGTTATTCATAACTCTTGCATTCCATTGCGGGTGTGTGACAATTCTTGTAACTGTGATATCTTTTTCTGTTCCCTCTTGACTATTCCTGTTATACTCACCAACTCTATTGAAATAAAATTTTTGAATTGATATTTGGAAGAATGAAGCCTTCTATTAACAAGTACAACTCTATTCTTTAATATCATACACACCTTATCCGGAAACTTTTAGCCCGTCCTTCTTTACCACTCACACAATGAGCAGCAGTCACAATCCAATTCGGAGACACAATAGAACCGCCACACATCGCACGACCGTTAAACGTCATCAGAATTTGCCATGGCCAAGCACCACGTGTAGCTGTTGTCCCACCGACAACTCTACTCTGAGAAAATTCTGGGCTTCCACAATCTACGAATAAGATAAACAAATGCTTCTTTCAGATTGTGTCATTAACGTTTTCATATCAAATCATAAAGACAGTATAAAAACATTCCACGTCAAAACAGAATTAAGCTGAAGTGGCCATGTTCTAAGAAAAAGAATTTTGTCTTATATTTCATAAATTTTAAAGAGATTGTTCAACGCATTGTTTATCACAGAATCATTTTCTTAATTATAACCAACGCCAGTTTAACCAATCAAGCAAACCTAACAATGTTTTTCAACGGGCCAATTATGGTAGTTGCTATTAGTTTCTTATAAGAAGTGACATACTTGTTGATGGAGGATTAGTGGAAACAGGTGGAAAACCAGTTGGTTTACCAGTCGGTGGGTTGGTAGGAATTGGTGCTAAAAATAACATTAGAGTGTAAAGATCATTATCTTATTTTTCTACAGATTTCATTTGATTTAAAGAAATTCAACAGACCGTTGAATATTCATGAATGATATTTTGAATTTACTACAAACAATTGAACTTTAAAAAAAAAATAACTTGTCATGCATGAAAGAGCAATCAAGGGAGACACATCCCTGGAGCAATAGCCGTTATTCGGTTAAGAAAGATATCACTTGTTCTACTTACGTCCACCACAAAATCCACATGTTACCGGACACCATTTTTTAAGAAATTTGGTGTGAACAGAACACATCATTTTCATATTAGAACAGTCGCCTCTATTATCCACGCAATCTAAATACGAAGGATATTATTTCAGTGCGACGTTTAATTTCTACAAGACTTGTGTATTTTATAAGCACGATAATAATGAATAACATGTTTTAATTAGGGGAACAAAAAACATTATTTATGGAGAATTCACTTACTGGTTTTAATTTCAGCCACAGCAGCAACAAGAAGAACAAATAAAAGTTTCGCCATATTGATATCAGATTGATAGTCTTACCATAAAGGAGCGTTTATAGTTGTTGAGTGTAGGAACTTTCATATATACTCCCTCGATGTTTGTACAGGTTCGTATAAATATGTTAACAGTTGTAGAAAACACGTGAGTAGCTGTTTCAATAAATGAATGTGTGGCAGATATGATACAAATCTTAGAATATCATCAAACATTTCAGAGTAATAGGTATTCAAGCCTTTCCGCACCCCCATCAAGAGAACAATGTTTCCTTGGTATTTCGTTGTATCGACGTTTTGAATCATTAATGTCGAAACTTCATTTATTTATTTATTTATTTATTTATTTATTTATTTATTTATTTATTTATTTATTTATTTAACATGTATTTCGTATAATATAAATATTAAACAAAACACAACAAAGTTGAGTAAAGATTTCGCAATAATATTTTTTTAAGACGCCCAGTTTTGCTTGAAAAACGCCTTTTTGCGAACGCCTCCATATAAGTTTCGTTATAAGGCTTGTATCGAATGGGTGTATATACATACTCGAAGGCATAATTCTATTAGTTTTTTATTTTATAATTTTTCATTTATTTACTCTTCTTAGATGGTGTTTGTACTGTTAAAATCATTGAATTTGAATTCGAATGTCTTTCACTCAAATTCGTTGTAAATAATGGTTTTTCTGAAGTTTTTGAAATGATACAAAGTGGTTTCGTAACATATACGCATGCACGTTTCAGTTTCGCGTGTTTTTTTTGTCACTTTTCGGATTCACATTGTAGTTTGTTAACTTCAGCACTCAACCTTATTTACTTTTTAGTGACAATATCTTCCCGAGAATTCAATCGAAACACAATCTGCAGGCGAATTCTGAAGACGTATCGATTATCTCAAAAAATCTTACTACAGTTAACTCCCGGTAACTCGAACACCGTATAACTCGAACTTTCGTTATCTCGAACTATTTTTTCTGGTCCCTTGGAATTTCCTTAATACTTTCTCATAAAAAAATCCGGTTAACTCGAACCTCGGATAAGTCGAACATTCGTTATCTCGAACCCTTTTTTTTTGTCCCCCTGAGGCAAATTTCTTCGGATAACTCGAACTTTCAGAAAAAGAGTAACAGAAAAGACTCGATTTATAAAAATTTATTTAGATTTCTTTCATTTTTATCAGTTCTCTCTTCAAAATTTCTACAAATTGTGTCTGTCCAAATATTGTCAATTTGCATGGCACTTGCATGCCTTCCCCATGCCTTCCCCAACCTTTCCCAGTGACTTCGACAGTTGATATTGAATATGGATCACTCCGCAGGAAGAAAAATATGGTTTTTTCAAATGCCCAATAACTTTTCCATTGACTTTAACACATATAGTCAGGGCGCTGGTGGTCAAAAAAATTGGAAATGTTTGCAAATGATGTGGACATTCTAAAGACAACGGGAAACACTTCTATAAAGCTTAAAAAATATAAAAAATCTTGCTAGCTATCCTGAATTTCCTTTACAGCTTTGTCCCAGTCAAAAAAATAATATACCTCGAACGCCAGAATCGGGCACAGATCAGTCCGCCATGATTATGTCTACTCGAAAAGAAAATCGAATGTTTTTATATTTTAACAGGGGGTAATTATGAATTTGTGGTCTTTTTTATGGTAAATTCAATAGCAATTCAATAAAAGTAGATTTTCTTATGATCAAATCCACATAAAATAATAATGAAGCAAAATTGTAAACTGTTTTAAGAAAAAATCGAACACAATTATAGAATGTCTTAAGAAAATTAACCTCCCCGTCTGTTAAGTGCGGATTTTGAAGCTCCTTTTCCATGTAACCAAATCTAATCTAATCCAAGCGCGGGAACAAGTTTGCTGGTCTTGTTGACCTCGTTGAGCAATGAGCAAAAATAGTAAGGGTCAAGTTTTACGATTAAGTTTATCTCTCAAAAGAAAGCAAACTCTCTGCATTATTCACGATTGGAGGTATTCAGTCAATGAAGAACCTTTGCGAAAAGTCACCGAATATTCTCTTGCAAGACTCAAGGCAGCCAGGCATGTATCCCGTATTATTTTCCTTAATTTTATTGCTCTTCATTACAAGCCACCTCAAACTTAGGCCCTTTCTCAAGTAAAATAAGAGAAACGGTTTGAGTCTGCATTCCAAGTTGTCCGAGGCCTTAAACAGAGGTAAGAGACTTCGATAGTTTATCGACAGACACATGATTGGGAAAGTGGATGACAAACGTTATTGTTTTTAATGGAATAAGAAGAGACAAAACAATCACAGACACCCTGGAAAAAGAACATATCTCTAACTTAACATTTCATCCGAAGTGCTACAACAACTACACTCACAAAAAGAGTCTTCAAAAATTTACTGCTCCAGCAGAAAACACACCCGAAAATGAACATGAGGAAAGTGAAAACGCAGAAGAACTTACGACTCAAAGATCGTCAACCCGTAAACCAGACCGCAGAGGTACGAGAGAGACTACGATATATATAGTGGTCTCTTTCTGTCTCGAACACCCTCTATCTCGAATTTCTCCCTATCTCGAACAATTTTTCCATTGGACATCTTTGTAGCCCTCAAGCTGATCTCTATCTTGAAATCTCTCTATCTCGAACAAATTCCTTGGTCCCTTACGAGTTCGAGATAGAGAGAGTCCACTGTATCGTCAATAATTAGCTTGGATTCCTGACTCTTCTCCCGGCTTGATAGATTTCACTTATGCTTTTCAAACTCAATCCAGGACTCAGGATTTCAGCTAGTTGATATTTCAATATCTTGCAGTAGTCGTTTTGGGAAAGTTTATCCCGTGAAAGCATATAGTTTTTTTCAGTTGCAAAAAATTATCATCGAGAACCGAAAAAGTATAGAAATTTCTTGCACTGTTAAGTATTTTAAACACTTGTAGGTAAAATCATCGCTGACGAAGAATGCTGTATCTGCTACAAGAACAAAACTAAGTCTTCTGGAAACGGATACGAAAATCTTGAAAAGTGCATTACTAAGATGGCGGCTCTGACAATTCAGGAATATGCAATAAAAAAGAATGACCTACCACGCCTTGTGGCAGCAGTTTCTGGTGTAGAATGGGAACGCATCGTCGCTTTGGAACTCTGTTACCATAGAAGCTGTTATCGTTCTTACACAAGACCAGGAAGAACAATTGCTGATAGAACAAAGTTCTAGGCTGAGGCGTTGGAAAAATGTTTGCTGTCATCACAGAACGTGTTGTTGGAAACCGTAAAGTATTGCAGCTGAAAGAAATGATTTCAGAGTACTACAAACATTGTGATAACCAAGAAATGGTAGACCCACGAACGTTCCAAAATATAATTAAAGACGAATTCGGGAAGAACATTGGAATCTGGTCACAGAAATATGGTGGAACTTTCCTGTTTGATGAAAGCATATCGAAAGGGGAGATAATTTCAATTTTTGCCCGTAAATTGGAAGTTGAAATAAACCAAAATAACGTTCATGTTAGACAGGAAGACAAGGTGAAAGACGTGGCGAAAATTATCCGTGAAGAAATAATATCAGCACCATTAACCTATGGCAGCTGGCCCTCCATTGCAGATGATTTGATTCTGGAAACAACCACCATTCCGCTTTTTCTCAACCTTTTCTTGACAAGTCTGTTGTCATCTAGAAAATCTAGGCAGGTGAGGCAGAAAAAGTACATTGATTCTATTGGCTCCGATTTGATTTATAACGTGACAAATGCGAAACACAGAACGTCAAAACACGTTTTGCTTTCTTTGTGTACTAAGAGAAAAACGGAATCAAAAGCCTTGATTCGCTGGTTAAACAGGTTTGGCCATTGTATCTCTTACGACGAAGTGTTGTACGTTGAAACATTTTTAGCGAACGAGGAGGCAAAAAACCAAACTTTAAAATCCTATTGTCCAACATCTGTTCAAGCATTTGTGACATTCGTTTGGGACAATAACGACATAAACCCGGAAAGCCTAACTGGCATTAGCATGCACTGCACCAACGGTAACATCATTCAACTGAAAACTGAAAGAGAGATTAATGTCTGTGCCAGCGAGACTGCGGAGCGGCCCAGCACGCGGGAAAGGTCGTTTGTCGCTGAACCGTTGCCAATGTTGTCATATATTTCAAAAAAAAGGGAAAACCCAACTCATTTACAAGAATCGCAATTTAACCACAAAAAAGAAGATGGAGAGCTTTCGAACTTTGTCGATTTTCTTTGGATTTTTCTGAGAAAGCAATCCATAATATTTGAAAATCAGCAGTTAATTCCGAACTGGTCAGGGTTTAATTACCTAATCGAACCTGACCCAAGCAATCGTGTGCATACAGTGACATATTTACCCGCAATAAACGAGTCGCCGACGAAAATGGATACAGTATTAGAAATTTTGATTCAATCCAAATGCAAGGCGAAAGAGATTGGACTCTCGGAAACAGACGTAGTGATGGACCAGGCAATATATGCAAAAGCTGTCGAAATACTACTGAATCCAAGTTACATAAACTTAAAGCGTTTTATTGTGTTAAGAATGGGTGCGTTCCACACTGCATGTGTATTTTTGGCTGTCATTGGGAAGAGATTTGCTGATGGAGGATTGAGAGATTGGATTATCGAATCTGGATTGTTAGGTAAAGCGGTTATTCGAGATATATAAATTAACTTGTGTTTGGTATACAAAGTGCTCAATGTGAACCATCTAATTTAGGACAAGACTCCTTTGAACGTGTTCTCAATGGTAAACATTACAATAAAGCTGTACGAGTGCTTAAAACCTTGTATGACGCGATCACTCGACTTCGAATTGACAACATTGAAAGCTGGCTGGCAGAAATGGATGTCGATTTGAATATGATGATACACGATATGGATTTTCAAGACTGTATACGCCAGGTAGCTTTTTTTTCTCCATTTCAACGTTTTTAGAAATTAGTAGCCGCTCTTTTTCATTATTTTGAACCACAGTTTGTGATTCCTTTATTTTCTAGTTCAATCTTGAAGTGTTTATGGGTCTGTTCGACCATGAAGACATCCTTCGTTATACTCACGATCACGCGTTGGTTTTGGAAGATGTTAAGATATCTGGCCTAACAGCTGTATTTTGGTTCTCGTTTATCAAGATGATGAACGTCTTCTTTGCATTTATCAGAGCAACAAAGATGGGGAATTGGGAACTACATTTAGAATCTGTGCGAGAAATGTTGCGGTGGATATTTGCGTATGACAGACCAAATTATTCCCGTTATTTAACTTTGTATTGGGCGGAGATGAATGATTTGCAGCAAACACACCCTGCTATCCATGAACAATTTATGTGAGTTTACATGTTTTCAGGTATCTGTAACTGCAAGTAGTGACATTTTCTTTTGTCATCCATACTTTCACTGCTAATTTATTCTACATGGGAAAGTTCAATATGGTCCCATCCGACCAATGTATCGAACAAATCGTGAATCGGGAGCAGAAAGGGCATGGTGGTATTAAAGGTTATAACACCTCGACTGGAACTGTGCAGCGTTGGGTTTTGACTAGCCATACAATTTCGAGCTGCATCTCAAAACTTGAAAAGATTATTTCAATTTCCAACAGGATATATCCACCAAAAGATTTGGGGAAATCCAGGAATTCGATGAAAATGCGACTCGACGTTCTTATGATATCATGGCTTCATGGGGTAATCCATTCTGTTACAGAGAAACATTGGTCAACTTGTGTTCTGGTGTTGAAGCAACAGAAGCTATTGAAAACGACATATTAGCCGCTGAGGGTATTGGTGAAAGATCTGTGGAACAGTTCCTGAAAGATCGAATTTCTTCCAACGCTATACCGTTTTATGACCCGATCAAAAAATGTAAATTGAAAACTTTCAAGGATCTTAAGGTAAAAAAGGTTTGTGCGTCAAAGGAAAAAACTGTTATGATTGCTGCTGAATGTTCAATGTTTGGAAGGTTACTGGTTATTGGCAAGCAGAGAGAAGACATGTCGCTGCGAGACGTTCTTTCGTATTCCCTAAGTCCCGTGCCTTGGGCACTTGCTCAACCCGATGGAGGTTTGGTTAAGACAGATAAGTCAAAATTACTTGCAGCTGTCGAATATGAACAGAATCAACAGTGGAAAAACCTTCTGACTGTGCTTCAGTGTTTGATGGTATGGTTGTGCTGCAACAGTTGGATGGTGTTAAGCTTGACACATTTGGCGATGTTGCCCATTTTGTTTTATTCAGAATTCTCAGCAACACTAGTGAACGGATTTACTTCGTCACCGACCAATACAATGACCAGTCCATCAAAGGTTATGAGCGGAAGAGAAGAGGAAATGATGGGTACCTCAATGTCAAAATTCAGCAGAGAGACCAGAAGAGACCAAAGCAATGGCATAAATACATGAGAAGTGGAGAAAATAAAACGGATCTAGTCCGCTTCCTGTTACAAGATTGGTCTGACAAAACAAGATACCTCGATAGTTTGGCGAATCGTATGTTATACATTAATGTGGAAGATTTGTTTTACAAATTAGTTGTCGAAAATGGTCAAGTTCGTTGTACCATTGTGCGTGAGTTGGAAACACACCAAGAAGAGGGTGACACCAAAGTCTTTCTTTGTTGCAAGCATGCCAGTGATGATGCCGTACAGTCATCTTGCATCTACACAGTGGACAGTGATATTGCATTGTATGCTTTGTATTTCAACTTTTTACTGGATACTCGCTTGTACGTGATAATGGGTGCAGCCGAACGGAAAAGATTAATTGACGTGCAGTCATTAGCTGCGAGTATTGGCAAAGGCATTTGTCTGGCAATTTCGGCATTTCACGCATTCTCCGGAAATTACTACACCAGTGCCTTTCATGGCATTGGAAAAGTCAAGGCATTCAATCTAATGAAAGCATCAACAGAGTTTAAAAAAATGTTTCAGAAGCTTGGTAACAGTTTTACATTTGATGCGACCTTGTTTACGGTGCTAGAAAAATTTGTGTGTCGCATGTATAGCATTGATGCAGAAAACACCAACGAAGCTCGTTATTTGAAATTTTGCGCAAAGAAGAAATCACCGGAACCACAGCAGTTTCCACCCACCAGAGATGCCTTGTTAAATCATTGCAAGAGGGTATCTTACGTTACTGCTATCATTAAAAGATCGCTTGAACAAAATCCTGTTGTTCCAAATCCTGATGGGTATGGTTGGAAATTGGTAAATGGCGAGTTGGAGGTAGTGTGGCTTTTGAATGACCCAGCACCAAGCGAAATTTTGGAGCTTATATCCTGCAACTGTAAAAAGACGAAATGTCAAAAAGGAAATTGTCTGTGTAGAACCCATGGCTTGCGATGCACAGATTTATGTTTTTGCTTACTTTGCGAAAATGGAAGTAGCAGTGAAGACGACGACAATGACGAAACAAATAGCAGCAGCGGCGATGAAATTTATGAATCGGCGGAGACGGTCGATGAAGATGATGTGTCATTAGACGATTATATTTCTGATATTGAAGATTTATAAATTATAGTTTGTATATTATAGCATTTTTTCATTCGAGTTGTGCGCGGTACTCATCTAGCATTTAGCCTCATTCTCAGTCTCTTTTCCCCTCACTTTCTTTGTTCAGAAATTAAAACTAACACTCCTTAGAAACTAGAAATAAAATAGCCAATCACCGAATTGAATCATAAATACAGCGATGGATTTTTTTACATTTGCACGTTGCCATTGTTAAGGCTATTGGCATTACGCCCTCTTGCAAGGTTGAAGGTCTTAAAAACGGTTTGAAAAGATTTTGTTTGAAACAAACACACCAGGAGCGTTTATTGGAGGAAATGCGGAAATGTACAAATTTTAAATCCGCATTTAGAAACAATATTGAACTTTTCTCTGTCTACAAAAACATACTCATTAGAAACTTCCCTGGTCTGGAAACCTTGTATAAAAAGTTGTTGTCCATTTCTTCTTTGATCTTTTCAATAGACTATTTTTATCAGGTACTTACTTTGATCACATGAAAAATGAACAAAGTGTGAGTACACAACAAACTACAGTTATAGCCACAATATAGCAACTCTTGCCTCCTTCTAAATCAAAATAATAATAAAATATTTATTGCACCGTAATTCCTTGACCGCCATAAGATGTTATGATCCCTATTACATGAAAAAGAAGAGGAGTAGACGGCCGGAACCTGGGCTAGTCGTTTGTTTAATTGTTCATAAATTTATGCGGTTAATATACATGATAGTTTTACAAAGGTATAAACTAATCTAGACCGACTAACTGGTAAGTAAAGTAACCGAGCAGAAATCTGGAAGCCGAATATCTCATAGCTAATGTCGAACAAAAGATTTTTAAATACACATCTTAATCCCCCTCCTCTCATGGTAAATAAAGGGTTAGGTTATTGTACAGTCGTTCCTAATGAAACATTAGGGGGATGAAACATTAGGGGGATGCCGAAAACATGTTGTGGAGAGTTTTGCTAATATATTGTCGGTACCTGTAATTTTATACAGCTGCCATTCACAAACTGATTAAAAGTTTTTTAAGCAAATAAAAAATCTAATAAAACTAACAACTAATAAAAAATTAACAACAAATTTCATTCTTTGATGTCTAGTTGACATGTTCCGCCCTTTACCGCCCTTACCAACCTTTAGGAAGGACAGGAACTCCAAAAGAGCAATCTTTTTCAATCCCTAAATTATATTTATCGCCCTCTCCTTGTTTATATAAACTGGTTGGTAATTTAAACCAGCCTTGTTCGCCCCAAGGCTGTCCCCATGAGTTACGCCCAATCCAGTATTCCACACCATTCTCGTCGATGCCCCAACCCGCCACTGATATGGTGTGGTTGATGTCGGATTCCTCGTGATACTCTGTAAATATGCCGCCACGATAACTTTCGAATTTTGCTGTAGCCATCACACCACAAGCGACTGGTCCTCTCTTGAAGATTTCTGCCATCATTTTTTCCCGACCAGACACTCGACCTGAAATTTGGTATAAAATTCCGAGAAATGGTGAGTTATGTTGGCGATAGTATTTAATCCGGTATTATTTATACTGTATATAGGCTAGCTCTCAAAATATTTGTTTCACAACACTGTTTACTTCAGAATGTGTCCTTGTGAGATTAAGATTGCTTTCCCTAACTCATGTTTATATGTTGCATTCTGACCCAATTGTCTATTACTCCAGTCGCTGAACTAAAAATAATGGTCAAACCCGGAAAAAAATAATACCAAGCTGAAACTTTCCCAGATGGCTCTGTTGGCCTTGTGGTGTCACCCAAAAAAAGCACCGTGATTCCCACTTGGAAATAGCGAGTTTTCGCCATTTTTGTATAATGGCGGCAGTTGCCCATAATAGGCCAAAAATTTAAAATCGCCAAAAATTGATGTTTCATACCTCATTTGAAAGATATTTTAATGCTGAGCTGAGTAACTTTCAGATAAGAAATATGGTCCAAAAATTCACGCATTTGAAGTTATGAACCAGTCAGTGCCAATCGCAAAAGTTTATTCTTGCAAATAATTGCATGAAAGTTAATTCCCTACATTTACCGTTCCCCTTATTAAGTTATCTCATTAATAAATACTACCACAATGCAATGCTCTAATTGCTCTCTTTGGTGGTTGTTTAAATGGCAGTGAGAATAGCGCAAGTCACACTGAGATTAGTTGTGATTAGTTAAAGCTTCAGATAAGTCACACTGAGATTAGTTGTGATTGGTTAAAGCTTCAGATAAGTCACACTGAGATTAGTTGTGATTAGTTAAAGCTTCAGATTAGTTATTTACTGACGTCACAATTTAACGAAACAGTGGAACTTCGCTAGATTAGTTTAATTTAAATTCAATGTAGCTAATCTGTACGGATAATCTGTATAATAATCTGTATTAACTTAAAGTTGAGTCACTTTTAGTTAAATATAGTTAATTCTTCTTCTTTAAAATACGTGTGCCTTTGGAGATGAGTCACATTAATTAGTCATTAGGTCTGCTCAACTAAAAGTAAAACATTTTTCTATAAAAACGCATGTCGTCTCAAAGCAAAGAAAGAAAACTAATCTATCACGCACTTAACTAATTGAATGTAGAAGTGACAGTGACGTAATTAAAACACTGTGATTTTGCATTGCATCATGGTAGTATAACTGAATAAGGGGAATGTCCAATTTCGCGATTTTGCGAATTTCTTGCCATTATAGAAAAATGACCAAAACTCACTGTTCCCAAGTGGGAATGATAGGGCTTTTTTGAGGCAACTTTCCATAACCAAGGGAACCATCTGACAAAGTTTTAACTTGGTATTATTTTTTTCCGGGTTAAACCATTCAGCGACTGGACTATATACAGACTTTCGTCCAGTATGTCAAAAAGGCAAAAAGACCTGAGGATGCTCTCCGCTGCTACCTCTGAAGCTGCCATTTTGAAATCACACATTATGAAACATAACAAGTATAAATCCTACCATATTCAGAGACATGAAACCGCGTGTAATTTTTTATGGAATGACATTCCCCGAACGTTGTACATGTTCCACACTGATTGAATGTGTTACATTTCTGATTCTTTGCTTGGTAGTTATTGCAAGTTTCGTCCGGAATTCCTTTCTCGTGTGCGTATTTGAAAACTGGTATATTTTCCCCACCATCACAAGAACCAGCGTTTCCTGCATAAAGATAATTTTCTATAATTTTGTTTCATGATATTTCTGATGTGATTGAGAAAAACTAAAGGCGTTTCAAATAAGGGGCGCTAATTACAGCTGGGCGTTTCACTAGATGACACAAATAAACCACCTATTTCTCACGTTTCAATCCAGTTCTTATGTGAATTAAAATCTAGAGGTTTATAGTTTTACTGACAATTTCTCCTCACCTAAGTTTATGGTGAAAACCTTATACGATTTATCTGGGAAAGCGAGACTAGAGTCAATTGATGTCTCGTTTATTGTTACATTTTTATAAGACTTTTCACCGTAAATTCATGGTGCTAAGTGAGGAGAAATTCTCAGATGGACATACTCATAAACTACTGCATATCCCACTGCTGCAGGATCCGCAAGGATAACAGCAGTTTTACTGTTGACGCGACCATCCTGCAGCGTAACAAATATAAATATTCGAGAATAAATACATAAATAAATAAATGAATAAATATCGCTCAGTATCAGAAAAGAATTGGAAATCTTGTGAGACACGCAAAAAACAGGGGTCCTGGTAAACAATAAGTGGATTTTGGAAAACTTTGTCAATAGGGGTCTTAATCGGGAAATCAGTCTGATGGATGTTAATTGTTGATCTGGCATTTTAAATGCAAATAAAAAGCTCGCATAGTGTAAATCCAGTCTTAAGGAATGTTTTTAAGGAGATCCTTACCACAATCGATGACATTTTGCACAGAAAGATACGCTGATGGGAAGGCGCCTTTTCTTAGAATATTTATTCGATCAGCCAATGAACTTGTTGTTCCATGCGCCCAGCATGAACCGCAGTATTGTGGGATATGTTGATTTCTGGTTGTACTTGCATAATTCACGCCATCGAGATTTCTCCAATCCAAACTTTTGGGTAACGAAGACAAATCCATGTATTCGTGAGGTCTTGGCGTAACGCTAAAAGTGAAATAAACACAGGATGTGTATCATTATAATCCAAAGGCCTTTTAAAATTTCATAAAAAGAAGATATGTTTATTAAAGTGTGGGTTAACCAAGGTATAGTAAATTGGCTGATCTTGTTATTAATTCAACTACAGTAGAATCCCGTTAACTCGGACCCTCAGGGGGGACAGGAAATTCGTCCGACTTAACGAATGTCCGAGATATCCGAAGTCTCAATAACTGGGACTTTCTTGAAACGTACGACTTTCACGTACGACGATCAGGATTTTATTAAAGATTTTTGGTGAAAACTAAAAAGAGTCGTCGTTTTTTCCATCGATCAAGCCATCCATCTGATGCCTGAAATTCTTCTAAACCAAGTTCTTTTCCAAAGTATAAGGCCTTGTGTTTAAGTATAGTACCATTCACAGGCAGATTATTGTGTCGGACACTAATGAGCCACTGGTAACATGCCTTGTCGTTGTCATATGATTTTGCACCCCTCATCCTTTGTTTTTTCATGGACGTTGTGTTTTTCTCCACTGCATCATAGATCTTTGATTTTTCTTTCATCCATCCCGAAAGCGTTTGTTTAGGAATGCTGTGTTTACGAGAAACTGCAGCACAGCTTTCGCCTTTCTCGATTTCTTTTAAAATTTCATACTTTTCAACAATCGTACGCGATTGTATTTTACGTTTCTCTCCGCTGCGTGACGCCATGTTGAAATTGAGGAATGAACGCTCTCAGGAAATCGTGTGATTTTAATGAAATTTGCAAGAATTCGATTTCCAATTCGAATCATTTGACATACGGTTTTCAGAAAGTCCGAGTTACATTAGGTTTTTTCGCTAAAGGGACCGAGAAAAATGGTACGACTTAGCGAATGTTCGAGTTATCCGGGGTACGACTTAAGCGGAGTATTTTGGCTTGATTAGGGTCGTCAAATCCAAGGGGGGCAGGAAATCCGTACGACTAAGCGAATGTCCGATTACCCAGGGTACCACTAAACGGGATTCTACTGTATATGGAAGAACTCAAAACGGTAATGTATATTATAACAACAGTCAAAGGCTATAACTTTTCATGTTGTTAAAAGAAACAAAAAACTTACATATGTTCGCCATCTAAACGATCTTTTTCGGGTCGATAACATCTTTCACGTGACTCCATATATAGTCTGTGTTGATGAGTAGAACATACACACACAGTCAACAGTAAAAACAGCGGCAACTCAAAAAATACCATTTTCGATGGTTTCTGAAAGACACAGTTTTAGAAAATGTTGAAGCAATTTGCTTGCTCGATAACTATATAGTTGTTGTCACATGATGACTTCATAATAATCTATTATGATACGAGACAATATTTTTACAGATTATAATAATGGTATCCACAATAATGGAGCATTTCAATACTGTTCTCCCCCGCAGATGACTTATTAGTGAACATAAACATTTTTCTTTATTAACCCCCTTAAAAAATGGCAAAAGAATGAGATGTGAGCTTATACGTTTAAAGAAAGAAAGTTTTCCAGATAATTTTTATGTCTTGCTAGCCCTCTGTGTTCGCCACAAGCGTTCCAAAAGCAAATAAGCATAAATATAAGCAGAGATGGTGTTGGGGAGCTTTTGTGTGCAATACGGTTACGGTTTTTTTCGTTTCAGAAGTCGGGCTTGAAAACCCGAAAAGCTCTCGAAATTTATTTCATTTTTTTAACGCAAATTTCTCAGAAATTGTATTTCTGAATCCTTGGCAACGATATCAAGAAATATTGATGGAATTTTGCAGAAATTTTGTTAGGCTCAATTATCCAGCCGCACGATGGGCCGTCAAATCTGCCCAAAATTGATCAATTTCGACAAATTCTAAATTGAATGGTCCTAATTTTCTTAAAACTGATTTTTGGGCAAATTTTCGTCGCTCATTGCACGCTCCGGCTCTTATACTTCATCTAAGTGCGACACAACACCCTTCAAATAACACCCAGAAAATGCCCAGCGCGAGAGCAACTTTTTGGTAAGAAGGCATAGTTTGGAGCCCATTACATATTCATGAGATGCCGAAAACAATTTTTTTATCAAGTGTGGTCACAATTTGTTACATCGTACACCACCAATAAAATGAAAACAACAACAAAACATTTGTGGCCATTTTAAAGTTTTTAGGGGGTTACGACCTAATGTTCTTCATGCCATCACGTGACCAAAAGAACATTTGTAGGTTTTCGATGTCATCAGGGGGTGTAACCAATAGAGTATTTGGTGTAGCGACGAAAAAGATCGATTACTTTACTAAAGGTTGGTTTCCACTGATGAAATTCTCGTGAGAATTTTAAAATTCTCACTGATGGAAACAAAAAACAATTTCTCACTGATGATAGTTTTCAGTGAGAATTTGCAATTGACATGGTGGTAGAAACCAAGCTTACACGGTGAAAGTACCCGGGGAGGAGAAATTTTATTTTCGTTCAAGACATCAAGAATGAACACATGGAATGGTTGTTGCGTTTTGTCAGGCGGTATTTTTTTGGAATTTTTCAGGTATTCTCATTCTCATGGACATGCCAGTCTCTCGGTCCGCCTTTGCAAAATTTCGTTTCCCCTCGCGATGTCTTGTTTTCTAATTATTTCTTCAATTCCCAACCATATAGACTAAAAGCTAGTTAGCCTCAGATTCCTTGCGACACATTCTGCTATCACAGATTCCAGTGTCACATGCAGACTTCGCCAGCGACACATTCGCAATCTTTGGTGCCAAAATGCAACGTAAGCAAAAAAGATAAGTCCCATAATTTATTATACTAGTCAGATTTCTGCTTCATGACCGTGTCATATCAAGCTAAACACTGTCGTTTGAAATTCTACTTTTATAATAAGTAATAAGGAGATAAGACTTTTATTTTCCTTGCATTTTTACGGGTTTTTTTAGTTCAGATTTCAGTGATAGGGTCATACCAAGTCTCAAAAGGAAGCTTTTTTTTATAGCTATTATATAATGTAAAAATCCTTTTTGCAGTATGTGCATCCAGATCTTTTTATTTCAGTTTTGTTTTTCTTTTCATCAACTGCCTTGAAGGTTGGACTTATTTTCAATATTTCACACATCTCTTGCCACTGTCTTTAGTCATACCATAATTTCTTGAATAAGTGTGCTTATTTAAAAATGGGACTTCCGGAGGGGCGCTTATTTGAAATCATTATGATATACTAAAACAGAGAGAACCATCAGTAATTTACGGAACCAGCATTTTGTGAATTTCTATCTAAAATTTCATTTTTGACCGACTTAAATACAGCTATAGCTTAATTCAACATTTTTTCCAAAGATCGATACTTATTTTTCAAGTAAATTAGCCATCGAACAATCCTGTCTAAAAAGGTTCAAGTGGATAGTTTCTACGTAGAGTGCAACTGACAATATAGTCAGGTTATGCCTCGTTCTTTCAAACATTTTGAAACATCAAGACTTCATCGCAAATTTAAAGTGAGGAGAAATTGTCAGTAAAATATATAATTGTAATATATAATATAACATATAACATATGATTGTAATATTCTTTTGTTGAAAACAAAACATTTCCAACTTTGGGGGTCATGGGTGGTTGTATTAAAAACAAAGATTCATAGACTGTTCTCTGGTGGTTCTGCATTATACTGCAGGTTCACGAGTGGTTCCATGAAATACTGGTGGTTCACTGTTTTAGTATGTATATACGTTATGATACTCTGAAATTGAGAAATGTAATATAAGAAAAACAAATTTCTAACCATTTTTTCCCTGAGGTGGAGGACGATTATTTAAAATGGGACTCTCAAGAGGGGCACTTATTTAAGGAAATACAGTCATTATATGGTTAGTCTTCTTGTGTTATGTTGTTTCGTGTTTGTTGTGGTCTTGGTTGCTTTTGATCCCATTTGTGTTGATATAGTGGCCTTGACTTAAATACCGCTGCTATTACTGGTGTTCATAGGTGGATTCAGGGTTAGTAAAAAAAAGTGGAGGAGTCCAACTTTATGATATTTCTTTTCAGTGTCAATTAGGTTACTTGCACATTTTCCTTTTCTACTTTAAGTGACTAAACTCTCCTCCACAAATTTTGACTGAGCTCTAGCTACAGCCTCTGGTGTTTCCAGGACACACAAGGGCTTTATTTCTGATTCTTGTATTTTTTCTACTGGTTTGAAATATTGTAAGTTTAAAAATTCAATTCAATTTAATGGGGCATTATTGATGGTCATATTCATTCCTAACCTGCACCTTAACTTACAATTTTTAGCTTCTAAAGAAAGTAATAATGGACACAAAAACTGAAGGAATTGTTGAATTTGCAAGTTCTAAGTTAGGTACGCAGAAGTAGTAAGTGATCAATGACTATTGTTTTTTTTATTCACTTTTTGATGAAATTAGTATTCAATGATTTTTATCTTTTAGTTGGAATGAGTTCTACACAAAAGAACTTGAAAATTTCCATGACAACAAAGATGAGGGTGAAATATGGTAACTAACTTAAAAATATTAAAAATCATAACTTGAAGAAACAAACTATTCCTTAATCTGGAATAATCGAGGCAGCCTACAGCCCAGCCTTTCCAATTTCAAAACTAAAGTAAATATCCCACCTTATTATCCACAGGCAGCCGTGTATAATGATAATCTCTTGACTGGCTGTGTTCAGAAGTGTAACAAAGTTGAAAGTAGAAATTACAATTACAAGATGATGATCCTAAGAAACAAGGAGTGTGGGAGGGAGGGTGTGTGTGAACAATCAATCCTAATGCTTCCTGTCATAGGTTTGGATACAACCGAATGATGAAAGTTGTGAAGTGGATTGTAAACAATAACAATATCACAACTGATGCCACCATATTAGATATTGGTTGTGGAAATGGTGTTTTTCTTATTGAATTGGTATGAAGTTTTGATTATATCTTGTGTATGAGAATCCGATACTTCAAAACAGTTGTGTTTATAATTTGATTTTGATTAAAGATGACATGAATTGACCTGGTGGAAAAGTTCACAACCCCGACAAAGAAATTTCATTGAATTTTGAATTTTAATTGTTCACGGGCTGATGTCATGTGATCCCATGAAATTACTATAATACTATAATACTTTCTATTCTATAATTCTATAATTGAGTTCTTTTTCTGGAAACTGAATTTTTATTGAAATTGTCCTCTGTAATGGTAGATGTGACCACGTTCTGTGTTTTCTCTTTGTTAGGCCAGTGAAGGCTATCAGAATTTATACGGTCTCGATTATTCAGAAACTGGCATCAACTTAGCAAGAAATATTGCTTCTGAGCATCATCAACAAATTAAATATTTGGTAAATAAAATTAATGAGATATAATGGTTTCAAAACATCTGTGACGAAATAAAAGTTGTCAATCATCTTTTATAATTTTTCAGCAAGCGGACTTTCTTAAAGAATCCGAATTATTTTTCGATGGTGTGTCAAAACAATTCGATGTTTGTCACGATAAAGGTACATTTGATGCAATCAGTCTGCAGCCAAATGATGCGAAGATTTCTCGAATAAAATATTTGGAAACTCTTATGAAGATTTTGTATGAACGTGGTTTCTTTATCATCACATCCTGTAACTGGACATTAGAAGAATTGAAGATTCAGTTTGGAGAAAGTAAGTCATGCGTTGAAAAGCTAAAAGCTTATGTCAAACATGTGACAGATATGTAGAGCCGTGTAATGATGTGAAAGATAATGAAGGAAAAAAGTCTGTATAAAGGGCCTAATCATGTGGTCAGTTTTCTTGGGGAAATATTCAAAGTTCCATTCTGATCCTTTCCTCGTTCAACATTTTATACTGAATGTTTTCAATGAACAGAATACCTCTGATATTTGATTTAGATTTTGATTTCGTTTTGCACATACCTGCTCCAACCTTTCAATATGGTGGACAGATTGGTGCAACAGTGTCGACGGCAGTTTTTCAAAAGAAATGAAGAGGAAATTCCGACCTGACGTGATAATTCCGCTGTGACGTGAAGCAAGGAAGTGGCATGCAACAACGATTTCATTTTAAAGTTATTTCCGAATCGGAAATGACGGGATACATACTAAACGTTTGGAAAGTAACGGGAAGATATAATAAGAAAGGTTTCCAAAATCACAGAATGAAATAAAACGACGAAAATCACAAAATGAAATAAAACGACGAAAGGAACTCCACATGAAGTGATGACTCCACTGATGAATAATTCCCTGTACACATGTGAACGTACTTAGAATGGTCGAAATCGATTAAATACGGAAGATACATTCTAACAAACGTGTAAAGTCATGCGTTTTTACAAACACCTTTCTCATTGCTGGAGTCATGATGAGAGCTGGGTTTTTTTTATATTTTCATAAAGTTTTTTAGAAATGTTTATGTTTCACCATTTCCATTCAAAATTCCAAGGAATGCATTTCTCGTGTCTTCAATAATAAATTCCTCCATATTATTTACGGTCTGAACATATAATATATAATATAACCTATAATATGAAATTTGACGATGATCATGTTATCACTACTACAGGGCCGGAAGAAGGTGCCCACCCGCAATAACATTTTCATCTATTGGCGCAAATGTTCGACATAGTAAATGTTCGACATAGCGAATGTTCGCATAGCGGAAAATCCAAAACTTTGTATTTTACCTACTCGAAGAAAGACTAAACCTAATATTTAGTTCTCTGAGAAGCAAACCTGAGAGAAAAGGTAACTGAGACTAAACGTGTTTAAGAGTTGAATGGTATTGTTATTTTCGTTTAACTTAAGTCACGAACATGGAAAAGAACTTCATTCCCATTCCAGCCTCAAAGTTTTCGAACTATTTCACAATTGCAACGTTAGCGGTGGTTGTGGTTCACCATACAGTAACATTACCGTTCGAAATATTGTTTCTGTTTACATGTCGTGCACGTTTGCCGACAGGTGATACAAAGTTTTTCAAATTCCTGAACCTTTGGCGTTTTTAATCCTTGTTTTGAGAAAAAATTAGAAGAGTAGATTTGTGTTTATTACCTGGCTTGAAAATTTCCCTGCATACACCATTATGCTTTTTAAATATACAATCATTTTCACTTCTTCATTTTGAGTAGAAGCCACCCCAGCTTCGTCAGACCAATAGCAAGACCAGCTTTTCTAAGGGCCCTTTGTAAGTTTATAAAAGAAAAAAAACAACAATAGAAGACTTTCCAAGTGGCATAATAATATTTACAAAATGTCCATCCTTTACATCAATATTATATATGTTATAATTGTTTTCCCTCAAACATGCTTTTGATTCATATTTGGCGAAGTGCAGGTCGCTAAGAAAAGGTCATAATGTGGGCTTTCAGGGCAAATCAGTAATTTGTAATAAATATTAGCGATGAAATAGATAGAACAACAACAGATTTTATCATTAATTTTGTTCGAATAATTACTACCGATCAATCTTTGATAATATTAGTGAAAAATTATTAATTAATTAATCATCTCTTCTTATCGATATTTGCAACTCTGTATTTGTTATAAATTTGGCGATAAATAAAGTTTAATGATAAATTTGTGACAAATATAAATAAAGAAAAAAGTATTTAACTTCCCATTAACTTTTAGCACTATATTTTGTTATATTAATAATATTGATTTGATTACTGCCTGTACTGATTTTCTCTAAAACCTCCTCGCGTATAATATTGTGTTGCGAACCTGAACTTTTGCGAATCAACCCGAAAGTATATTTTTGCGTTACAGTAATTTGCTTCCACGAATCAAACATTCGTCAAAGTTAGCAAAACTTTGTGTCTCTGAAAGTTTCTGATGATCCTAAAGAAGCAAAAAAATCCCTAGAAAATGTAACATTCATTTAATATTATGCAATCTTTTGCTGGATACACAAAATCACAATCTGAAGTGAAAAGAACAACCTCAAAATTCAAGGACGGATGAGGTTATAACCCGATTGTTTTTGGCATTTTTGCATAAAGGCCCTTTTAATTATTAATTCCACATTGGTGTATTCTGCAATACTTTATTCAGTAATTTTAGTAGTAACTTATAATTTTAGTATGAACTTATAAGCTTCCCAATCCCAATGATGAAGCTGCGTTTCACATGTGTGGCGGTCTCCACACAAAACGTCCGTTGCTACGCTCCAAAAGGTCAGCCTCATCCAAATTTCAAATTCGAGAAAAAGAATTCAGCTTCATGTCTGGGTTGGCCGTTGTGGCAATGGAAAGTTAATTGGTCCATATTTTTTCAACCGTAATGTGAATGGAAGGAGCATGTGGCTTTTCCAGGTGCTGTGTATGCGTTTGGGCAATATGTTGGCAATGTTTTCCCAGATATTTGGTGGTTTCAAGATGGAGTTCCGGCTCATGGAACGCTTGAAGTGCGTCGATTGCTCAGAAGAAGATTTCAAAATCGTGTTGTTGCACTTCATCATGCAATAGAATGGCCACCTCGATCACCTGATTTAACCCCGTTGGACTTTTTCTTTTGGGGTTACCTAAAGCAGAAAGTTTTTGCTACCCCACCGGCAAATTTACATGAATTGAGAACAGTGGACGAAGTAAATTTACTGAGACAAAATTAACCCTAACATGATAAGACGCTCTTTTACTGAAATGACAAATAGATTATTATTATTAAAATTATTATTAAAAATGTTTATACAGGATAAAAACTTCAGTTAAAAACTGCTATAAATGTTTGTCCTGTGTTAGTGTATGTGCATGGAGTGTTAGTAAAATATTAGAATAAATAATAAAAGATTGATAAAATCGTGTCAGAAACATAGGACCGCGACAAAATTTGAAAATCTAGAATTTCAAGAATTTCAAGAGTATATTAATTACAGATTGCAAAGTCTCAAACTCTGAGTTTCAAGAGAATTAGGATCTATAATACCACCAGTATCACGTATAGAGCAAATCTCGGAACGGTTCATACGTTGAATGTAATTGAAGTTTTAGTTTTTATTGATAATAATAATAATAATAATAATAATGGTTTATTTCAGGGCTTATCCATTTACACGGCTCTTCATCCCATATTTACATTAGTTGTGTTTACACCGCATGAAAAGCCAGACATCCCTCAACGTATCCGCAGAAACACGCGCCCTACCCACCGGTTTACGCACGCAAACCAGCGGATAGTGCACGCAATCACGCAAACACGCAAAAGAATGTGCGACTTCCCATGCAGTGTTATCTGTAGAAATCCCTAAAAAGCTTATAAACTCGGTAGTCGGAATTGGCGCATTTTTAGGGATGTCAACAGGTTAAATTAAAAAAAGATTAAAAATTTTTATTTACATTTGTTTTGATTAAAAAATCTCATGGCGCACACAGACACACCACCGCGAACTATCAGCTACTGCAACAAGGTAGTTCATGATGGGGAGTCCGTACGCGACCTGAGAAACGAAAAGGGCAGAAAAAAAGAAAGAAAAACTTCGGAAAGACAGCAACGACTAGCACTGCGCAAAAATTATACTATCCAATAGGACAACCCGCAGAAATCCGCCGGAACACTCCAGATAACCGATAACCTCAGGTTATCTGGCATATTCCGGCGGACAACCACAGGCTATCCAACCGGACAACATAAAAAAAAACGCCAAACTGCGAAACCGCCAACCTCACTAAAAAAAAACAGTTGTTCTCAATTTTAGTTACTTGCAAGTTTGCTTGCAAGAGCAGTCAATTAAAAACCTTTTGAGAAAGTTCTTGAAAGTATTATGACTTTCTTCTCCTCTTATATTTGCAGGAAGCTCATTAAATTCCGAGCTAGCATAACCAGCGAATGTTTTACGTTCTCCAGTTGAAGTAATTTTATTCTTTTCGTAATCTATTGAGTGGTTAATTTTTTATTTTTCGTATCTTTGTCAAAAGTTTCTGGAGTCGAACATTTATTTTTAAAGTCTGTAAAAAAGCCAGTGTTTTCAGTTTAATGTAAATACGGCTTCACAACAATTGTTAGGTTTTTATGACTTTTGATATTATTCGAGTCAATAACTTCCATTCAAGTAAGCGTTAATTGATCATTAACAATTTAAAAGCATAGTTTTATGTTAAACCTGTTTTACCTCTCCAAAAAAATTTTCTTTGAATAAAAAAGTCATATATATGGAAAGAGCAAAAAATTATCTTTCTTTTGGTGTAAAATCCGCAAATAGTAAGCAAATAGAAAAAGAGTTATGTTTCCTCAAAGTTAGGGGCCCGCTTTTTTGTGGACACACTGTATATCTTGCTCATTAGCAAATTGCAGAGGGACAATTTTCGTTAAATTTCAACACAGAAACGATGTCTGTATGTACAACTAAGTTTAGATGTGACATATAAACATGAATTCAGGAAAGGTGTATTAGCAAAATTCGTATATTCATTCGCGTATTAATGTAGATATTACCCATACAATGATAGATTTAAACATAAAAGTCCTTGAAAATGGACTTAGTTGATCAACACAAGTGAAAAGAAGTCATTCTTTTTTACATTCAAAAATACTCTCCGACACACGCTGAATGATTTGAAGTGTTTTCCAAAGTGTTTTTCGCTGTAGTAGTAGTAAAGATAACTTATCCATGCATTGCAACATCAAATTTGCTGAAAACGGGAGTTATTTCAATTAAAGAACTGTATATATCCTGTGCATAACCCGGAGTCATATGCTTGGTTGCCGCAACCTCGTACCAGGGCTGTTTGTCTCAAATAGAGCCTGGATACGAGGTTCGGGTTGTCACTCCAGGGAAATGTTAGGATTTCCAGGCACTCTGAAAGTGCTCTCTCAGGACCTTTGAACTCTCATCAACACACTCCCTTGAAACTCTCATGTGATCAGCCCCTTAGTGAACCATCTGAACTATGTGAAATGAATTACATGATATGCACTATCGAGATATTATAAGAGTAGACTTGTATTTAGGACGTCAGCTGTGAGCTCTTACACTGGCCGTTTTTGGGGATTCGTCACTCCATCCACCATCTTTACCACCATATCTACTAAAACGAATACAACTTTGTTGTGTGTTGTTTGCCGCAAATAAACATACGTTGTAAAGTTTGTCCCATTCCCTTCGCCACACCATTAAAAAATCTCACAACTAAAAACGAGAAACTATAGAATTGTCAATCCTTTTTTAGAATTCTTGATCTTCGAAAATGTTGCAACTTTTTTGTAGCAAAGTGTATGAAATGAAATGCAACAGTAAAAAGTTTTACATCTCATGAATGAGTCTCAAGAGAAAAAGGTAAAAATATTTGTTAAAAGTCGGATGAAAACTATTAAGATTAGTTTTTAACAAAAAATCATGCGGAAAACACAAAGTTGCATTCATTTTGACCGTAATTTGGTGGCCTGGGTACAACTTCTGTTCTAGAAATAGTAACATTCGAAAAACATTCTAGGAAGATTATGATAAAAAAAAAAAACATTCCTTGATCCGAAATGTGCGACAAGAAGAGCATGGCGAAAAATATGACGATAAAAGAAGCACCGAAATGTACTCGTTGTCGTAATCACGGCTTTGCTGTCACTCTGAAAGGACACAAAAAAACATGCCCATGGCGATTTTGCATCTGCAACAAGTGCGATCTCATTTTACAACGACGACGCATTATGGCTGCGCAATTGGCCTTACGAAGGAGTCAACATTCCGAAAGAAAAGATAAAAACACAGGTACACTCAGACATCTATGTTTGCGTTTAACTCAAAGGGAAGCAAGAAGGTTTGATTTTTAAAGCGAGATTTTTATTGAATTTTCTGGAAAATGTTTTTAAAAAACAGTGCCACAAACTTGTTAGTTAGGTATACCTGAGGTAGATTGATACAAGAAAAGTCTTGTCACTATAATAAATACGATTTTTTATCCTTTAATTTTGATCAGAATTCTCAAAAATTGAAGAAAAACTAAACGTTCTATTTTTAGAATGTTGTGAAATATATATTCGAACGTTTGATTATTTTATTCATTAAGACCTTGTTTTCACTATTCCATTATGAGAAAGTAATGCGACAATAAGTTTCATGACGAGATGAAAAATAAGTTTACCCTCTTTCCACATCTGACCCGCGAATATGACTCGTGAATGATTTTAATTCGTCAATGAAAAAAATAATCTCCCCGAAAAATTGTCCTTGTAGCTTTTCGAGGAAATGAGAAAAACTTCGAGTAGACATTGATTAACCAATCAGAATTAAGTTTCTCCGAGGATTGAGTCCCGAATTAAGCGGGCGTTGGGCGTGGTAGTTTGGGGCATACTATTCACAATTGTTCTAAAATGAAGATGTTCCTTTTTTCTCTTCTTATCTTCAGTAATGTCGAGTGGACACACTTCCCCAACAACAACCAAATTTATGTTATTTGATGATGATGAATCGATGACAAATCAACCTTCCAGAAACATGCCCACTAACTTAGTTCATTACAAAGACATTTATCCTATAATGTGTTCGGAATACCCCCCTGCACTTATTCGAGCAGATTATCCTGCTGAACCTGCAATGAGTTTTGTGGGGAATGGGAAAGGTAATTCGTGTTCTGTCGAATATGCCAGATTCAACATGGCGGATTCGAGTAGCGATACTAATAGTAGCATGGAACATGGGGTTCAAGTGTTGCTGCAAATTTTCAGTCAGTTTCAGGAAAGTTTTATACGTTCCGTGTTGGCCTACTGTAGTTTCAAATTTATTAATGCTGCAGAAATTTTGTTAGAGTTTGAAAGAACGCACGAAATGGACCATTTTGAAAGTGACAAACCAACTTTCCTACAACGTAGAAGATGTGTAGCGCCATCACGAAAATTGAGCACTCATCCATGTCAGGAGAATAATTTATCAAAATGGTGGCAAGATGGAAACGTCATGTTACATAATGATAGAAGAAGCTGTGCTAATATGGTAACTATGGTTACTGATGTTCAGGCTCCATATCAATTCAACGATATGAAAGACATACCAAGTTTGCAGCATTACTCGGTAGTAAATCCGACCCATGTCACCTGTTATACTACGCCTCACAGCTTTTGATTTTTCATAAAAAACAACCTTTTTCATTCTTTAATATTTTGTTAATTTTTTTCAAAGATTCATTTTTTTCACAAGATGGCTTCTCCTGATGGTATTTGAAATACTCGCAGAAATTTCATGTTTTAAGCGACATCAGTATCGAAGATAATCCAGGCTAAAATGTCCATTATCCAGGCCAAAGCTTGCAATTTTAGAAATCATAAGATTCGAAATCATAAGATTCGAAAAACAAATTCATGTTTTTTTCTTCTTTCATATTGATTTGTTGAAATTTTGTATGTCTCTTTTCCATTTTTATTGATGAAAAACATTTCTCCATTTTCTTCCTGTTTTAGTTGTTGTTTTCTACCCAGTCATGACGTCACGTGATGATGCTACAGTTTAAATCCAACTGCAAAAAGAAAATTACTAACAATATACCTTTTCGCACGCAACGGGCGCAACTGATGAACTTATCAAAAAAAATTGACGAAAAGTTTTTCAAGTTGAAGCCCGGAAAACCCGAGTTAAAAATTCGAGTTATAAAATCGAGTTATGCATTATGACGTCAAAATTCGAGTTATTAACTTGAAATTTTTAATTTTCGATATCACTTCGAGTTACTAACTCGAAAATATATTTCTTCCTTCTACAGTGTGAGTTACTAACTCGAAATAACTTTTTCAAATAAATCAAGTCGATTTTTCTCGAGTTATCGTGTCTGCTTAATTGTTCAATTCTAATGAAAATTTGGACGTGGAACAATTTGATAGTGCTAATTTTGATTTACATTTGTCAATGTAAAAATGGGATCAAAATTAACCAGTTAAGGATGTAGATAGGTAATATGGCAGTTCTAATGATAAGCAATCCTTATATTATGTATCGTTCAAACATTTTTAACAACAGCTGTACCATGACACTTTCTACGCTGACATATTTTTCTTTGAATCTCGGAACAATTTGGGATTAAAAATGGAAAAGTAAGGGGGTTTCGGGCAGGGGATTGGTGGTGGAGATGATTTGAATTCGACGATGACTTGACATGATTATTTTGAAACTAATGCTTATAATATGAAAAATTATTGTTTTTGCTATCCAAAATATTTTGAAAATTAAGCAGGCACGATAGCTCGAGAAAAATAATTTAAAACTTTATTTCTAAGTTAGTAACTCGAATCTTTTAAAGCAATTTAATATTCTCGAGTCAGCAACTCGAAGTGATATCGAAAATAAAAAATTTTGGCGTCATAATCCATAACTCGATTTTATAACTCGATTTTGTAACTCGGGTTTTCCGGGCCTCTTTCAAGTTGAACCTAATTTTGTTTTCTCTCTTAAATGCTTATAATAACAGGTTCTATTTTCAATTGAGGTCAATATATTCAATAAAGGTCAACCTTTGAAAGATTCCAAATTTTCAGTTAGCTAGCATTTTAAGCTAATGAAATGAAATGGATTTTCTTCATCATAAAAAGAGATGTCTGTTAAGCTGAAGTTTGGATTTCAAAGAGAGAAGACATCCTAGCTATATCTCCAGTTTTAAAATATGGTGCGGTATGAAGTTTCGGAAAAAGACAACATTTTTCATCGCACAAGTGTCAAAAATTTCTTCAGTTTGTTCAAGAAAGGTTTTCCCGATAAGCACAAAAGCAACCGGTCATATTTTCAGCATTTGTTTTACGACAGCCCGGTATCCGATATGCCAAAAAATATTCTAGATGTGTTCGGAAAAGTGCACGAAGATGAGCCACAAAATTATCCTATTGACTTTCTAAACAGTATCAATAGTATCACGCCATCAAGCTGAAGCCCTAACTGCGCCAGATGAAGATGGGCCAGATGAAGATGGGCCAGATGTTGGAAATACAGGTATGCCTTTTACTTTAAAACGCAGACAACTGCCAATACGTTTGGCTTACTCTTTCACTGTAAATAAGAGTCAAGGGCAAACATTTGAAAAAATTGGTTTGTTTTTGCAGAGACCGTGTTTTTCACATGGCCAGCTATATGTTGCTTGTTCTAGAGCAAAACTGGTAAGCAAGTTTATGTCAATGGAAAGTTGTATACTCAATGTTGTTTTTCCACAAGTGTTACAGTAAAATGTGTGCACTGTTGTGTGTTTGTTAATTTTTTAATGCAAACTCTGTGGAAATCCGCATCTTAGGGTAACATTATGCTTAGCATTATGCTTAATTTTTCTTGATTTTTACCCTAATTATGCTAATTATGCTTATAGCTGTTATGCTTATAAAATAAAATTAGTGTAGGGCTAAAAAGCGCTTTTTTTTTTCGTACACTTTTTTCCAGCCACGGGAATTTAAAATTTATTTTGTTTGATTAATTCACTATGAAACAAAGTATTCTTTAATGAAACGCCTGTAACTTATAATACTAAACAATTCAGGGAAAACACAAACGTTCACGGAAAGAGTATTTTGATTAAATTATGATGACTCTATAATAATGAACTTGGAGAGCCTTTACTATTTACCATTAACTCAGCTTTTGATAGCTAAGTTCAATCTTTTTGCCGCTGAGTTAACGGGCGTTAAGGCTGTTTTATTCAGCTTCAAATATTCGAATTCCCAAACAGTAGGTTGCTCGATCGAGTGTTTTTTTAGATGAGTGGTTCATGTTGAATTTTGGATTTACTAAACCACTTCTACTTTCTATAAAAATGATTTTGTTTGTTATGATTTATTCCAGCCTAAATTCATTCAGGGTTATTCATGTTTTTTGTGTTAAGTTCTTGTTGTTTAAACCACTCATGAAATAAAAATGGGTTGAGAGATTATGAAAAAAGAAGTTTGATTAAAATAGATAGAGAAGTTTATTCAAAATAAAGAAATCTTGAAATTTGTTTGAAGTAACAAAAAGAAGGGAATGGAAGATAATTTGATGTCAAACATTTGTTATTTTATTTAATGGGAAATCGGGGACGGACTCCCCCGATTAATTAGGGGTTGTATATTTTCTGAGAGTCAACATGAAAACTTAATTCAGTCTTGCATTAGTGCTTGTATCCAAATTAAACATCAAACAATACAATCATATACAACAACATTAATCCACACCGGAAATATTGAAACCGAAAAAGCGTGACGCTATCAACACAATTGAAAGGGTTCGTGTCTTTGATCAAATTTTCCTGTAAAAGATTTCTCAACATTCGATCATTTGAACATTTGACATAATATCTCAAATATCTTCTTCTCTTCCACAGTACATACTTAAATCGAAAATAATTTGCTCCACTTCGAAATTAAAAATTAAGTGAAATTTTCGGCGGACTGCTTCGGAATTAGAAGAGATACATCACGACGACTTCGATTCCCCTGGTAGATGTTAAATGTTCTTATAATGGTGGCCATTATGTAATTTCCTTCATTTTTTTATGAATTTGGATAATCTTTCCGCAATAGTCACGTTGACGTTTTGCAGAGGTGAAAATTTGGCGTTACGACGTTACGTCATGATGAATAGTGTAAAGCATCTTTCTACACCAAAGTGTTGAAGCTAACGCCATGATGATAACCATCACTATAGCAACAAGTTTTTTTTGAAATTTTGCACTTTTCCATGCAATTTCATTCTTCAGAGATTGATCAGTGATAGCAAAACCATCTTCCCCGCAGATGTTTTTTCGTTGTGTTATCAATATTAACATGAAGACAAATAAATAAGGAGTGTTTTTCACATAGTTCTGATGAAATTTAGAAATTGAAAGGTATGATGAATGAAAAAGACAAAAAAAACCCAAATTTTTGAGAATATCGAAATGTTGGAGAGTAACTTAGTTTAAAAATATCTTCAAAATATGCCATATTTATATATTTGTGGGTAAGCGAAAATTTTCTTAATTTTGTTTGTTTGAAGTTGATGCATGAATTATTATCCAAAAATCCTTTATGTAACCCACCATATACAACATGTATCATTGAGGTTTTCTTGTAATCACTGTAGAATGGCTATAGAAATGGCTGGGTTATCGAGTTGGCATGATGAACCAACGGACTGTGAAGACGATAACGAACGACTGTTCTCAGCGGAGGGACGGGAAGTAAGCCACCACAAAAATAGATTACAAAGAATCTTCGATCTTGTGAAGAAAGATGGCTTAAAACTTTTTTTCTTGGTATTATGTAATGGCTTATATCTTTATCTTGGTGGAATTGTCTTTTATCTACTTGAACGGCAGCCGAAAAAGAAGTTGGATGTCAAGAAATATACAAAAATGATTTTCAATGCATTCGCGGTATGTCGCTCCACTCATTAACTGGACCTCCGAAGCGTACCTCCATATCTGATACGGTTCATTTTTTCTTGAAATCAATTTCAAAATGTTTCCTTCCTTATTTCTACTTCTTCTATTTTTCAAGAATAGTTCTATTACCATGACAACGTTTAAAACAACAGAATCACATAGCTTGATTGAAAACCTGGATATAATCAAGTTGAAGCATATTTTCAAGATGGTCCAAGTAGATTTGAACAACGAAGAAGCCACACCATGGACACTTACGAATTCAGTTTTCTTTGCTTCCACTGTTGTTACAACTATTGGTAAGAAACATTTCAACTCATGAAGCAGACAAATCTACTTTGGTTTATTTGTTGTCAATAAGTCATGAACTAAATATACAAACTTCATTATTCATTTTAACCACCAATACTTTTTTTTTCTTTTTTCTTTTGGTAGGTTACGGAAATCTTGCACCAGTTACTTTGAGTGGCCGTTTGTTTTGCGTACTATATGCCATGCTCGGAATCCCCCTAACATTAATGCTATTGGCCATGGTTGGAAAGATATTATCAAAATATATCAACAACATATGCGGATACTTCATAAATTATTTAAGAAAATATTTGTACCCAGACTACGAATATGACAGGTACTACTGTTTCCATGTAAACTGAAACACGATTGTGATGCATAATCTGCTGACCATTACGTCATTTCGTTTAGTACGAATGGTTCAACGGATCTCAATGCACCTGTGTGGTTAGCTGTAGCATTTATAACGATATTCATTTCACTGGATGCACTTGTAATCATGTCTTTGGAAAGCTGGAGTTTTCTTATTTCGCTGTATTTCATATTTATAACCTTAACAACGATTGGTTTCGGTGACATTGTACCTCACAACACAGCTGTAAGTTCAGATTTCTATTTTAATGTGTAATGACGTCTTATTGACGTTTTAATGTGTAATGACGTCTTACTGACGTTTATTAAGACCGAAATTGTTAGAAAGAAGAACAAAAGTTCCCTGGACACTAATCAAGCCATATCTGATGTTGCTCTCACTTTCGCACCTTTTCCAAAGGTCATTGAATTGCATGATGCGATGTGTTTTTGTTATTGGTTCATTTTAGGTTGTCTGGTTTAACGTGACGCTAATGTACATCGGATTGGCTGCCGTATCCATCACCATAAATTTGCTGATTGCAAACATCAACATTCAATATCGTAAACACAAAGAAAAAAATAAATTCATCAAAAGGTTATCCAAAAAATTCGATTCTGACGAAGACCAGGCTGATGAGAAAACTCCTTTAACGAAATGAAGCATTATGACAGCTAACGCTCTGTTTAACCTTTGTTTGTGTGAACGTTTGGATTGGTGTGTGGCAAAATGTGAAATTCATGAAAACTTTTTTGGTTTTCTTTTTGTGATTTGTTGCAACCAATACATTAAACAATTTCCCTTGATTTTTGAAAATTTTACTCTGAGAACAAAACCAACTCGTGTCCTTGTGTGGTAGAATGCTCCCTTCTAGTTGGTACCAGAGGCCAGAGGATTCAAATCCTGGCCGAGTCATCTACAGGGTTGTCTAGTGGAGCGGTTGAAGCATACTTGCGGCTTCCGTAGCCCAAATGGGGGATTTAAATGCTCTAGGAGGACCTCTCCTACACAAGACCCTCATGGATAACAGTTTTATCAGAACTGAAGAGGCTGGGTAAGCAATCATAAATAAATAAAGCTTTTTTACCAAGATTTTTTTTTATTGGCCTTAACTTTCCAGCCTATGGTGGCACATATTACCGCTATTTTTTCCGAAATGATTGCATTTACGGCAAAATGGCCGAAACGTAATGGATTACAGTTCACAAACAAATATGACATGAACAGTGAAATTCCAAATTATTTCAATGAATTTTCATGCATTTACCCATCTAACCTAAGAACTTAACTAAATGTTATGAGTCAATGATCGAACATTCCATTCAAGCCCAACATTATGTTGGAAGAGTAATTTGCAGAATGAAATACCAATGTCAAATGAACTATATACTATATTCTAGGGTAATTATATTTTCAATTAACAAAAATGATTTTTTGATAAAATTTGATTGAAAACAAAAACTTTATATAGAAGACGAATAAAAAAACAAAATTTGCAAGTGTAATGATTGCATATATAAACACGAGAATGATAACTCGTCGGATGGATAACTTCCTGTCTTGTCTCGTATAGGTATAAAAAATAGATCCACATTACATCGAAAAATAAGTACGGAGAAAGGTCCAAATAATAACCAATCAAAATGAAGTACGCATTCAACTCATAAAGAGATGCGGAAATGGGTCAATTTTCTTCGACTTAACCTTAATTTGCGTAAATCAATAAAATGTGCAATATCTTAATGAATTTTTTAGAAAAGATGAACTTTTTGAAATAATGATAATTTTCAGTTTATATAAGTCTCAGGGTTAATATAGACTCGTGGTTTGTGTCAGATGAATGTTGCAGCAGATGACGTCACTAAAACATGAAACAAGGCAATCATAACTAAAGTAATAATCGAAAAAAAAAATGGAACTTTCGGACAGATTCTAGAAATTTCCGACGATAAACCTTGTGGAAACTTGTTTCCAAAAGATCCGCTTGTAATGCTTTGAGTTAAGGCTTTGGGAAGTGATAAAGAAACACACTGAAGTAAAAAAATACATCCAATCGTTTAAATATGATAGAGGAAGTGCAAATAGTTCTTGTGTTTTTCTTTTCATATTGAAGCAGAAGTACTAATTGAAAAAGGTTTAGCGTGACAAACATTCGGAGTCATCGGAATTTCGGACGAAATGTTTCGAACTGATTCTTATCCGAAATTTTGTGAGGCAGAAGTTTTTTGTTTTTGTTTACCGGTTTAAGAGTTTTCTTTCGACACCTTTCCTTCACTACCATCATTTTGCGCTTGGTCCACATCTGCGTAAGAAAGGCCAATAGTTAAAACAACAAATCATTTGTAAACGAAAGTTTGGAGAATGTTGAAATATTAAATAATGTTGAAATAGTTACTTTTTTGTTTCTCTTCATTTTCATCAACTGATGTTTCGTCCGCTCGAAAGAAAATTCTTGCACTTGACATCGAGTAAGATAATAACTCGAACTCCTAAAAATAATAACTCGCGCCTGTGTAATTGTCATGAGTAATACAGGCTGTGAGGTCATGGAACAAGAGAACATACTCTTTGATACGTGGTCAGTCTTTTTAAGGTCAGATTTGTAGTTTGCATGAGTTTTTCATCTTTGGCACCAGTTGCATTTTTAACTGTATCATTCTAAGAAAGAAGAGAGGATAAATGGAATCTGTGTTTATCATTTACATATGAGATTTGATTGGTTGAAATTATTTGACCTTTTCCTTGCTGTACTTTTCTTGAACCGATTGAAACCAATGTAACATGTCGAAATCACTGTATTGATTCAATAGTTTCAATATATAAGCGACACCCATCACAAAACCATCATCTGTAAAACTTGCGCCAAGTTTGTTTTTCTTGTTGACTTTTTCTTTACAACTCATCGAATATTCAATAAAATTCACCGTCTGAAACAATAACCCCTTCAAAATGTCTATTCATACGGTAGCCGACAGAATTGACCACTTGATTATTTAACTTACCAATGGTGGTAGGATCATAAAAAAATTCTTCAGATGCATGTTTTTCTGATCACGAAACTCTGGAGCAAACACATCCACTAACATCTAAACAAAATTTCAACAAACATGAGTTGAAGTACATATGACGTTACCATTAAAAACAAGTGGTTACCAGTACCTTAAAATATTCCGTGCCTTGCGCAAAGTTTTTCGTCAAATCGGAAATTGCAGAATCCAAATTTCTACAAAAGAAAACAAAATATGTTCTGGAATATAATGCAGAGAAAAAGTTACCCTAACCTCGTGTAACCTAGTACATCAAGTTCACATAAGAAACGCTTATCAGATTCGCAAAAAGGTTTCCGGTTACCGTAAACATGTCCTTACTTTGCGGCTTGCTTGGATACCTCCGATAAATCCGCTTCTTTCGTGAGTTCTTCAAAACACACAATGTCATCCAAGTCAGGGATGAATCTACAGAGAGTGAAGTAAGTTGTACGTAACCTCAATACGGAAGCTTCCTTGATGGCAGAAGAGGAAGGACATACCTTATGGCATTGCTAATGCAATGTATTCCACCAGATCTAATTAAACGAATATAACCCATAGCATTTCCGATTTGTGTGATCAACATCCGAAACTGATCCAAATAACTTTGCCCATCTGGTGTTAGACCAAGCTTTCGAATTCCTTTGTTGAATTTTTCGGCTCGCTCATATGGGTACTATAAACATCGAGCAATGGTAAAACATTCAAATAAAACGACCATGATACATAGGATGAACATGACTTACTTTTTGGTCAAGTTCTTCCTTCGCATCCTTGAAGAATCGAATATCCTGTATTAAAATGGAAACATTATTTCTAACAATTCGTACATATATGGAACAAGTTAAGCGAGATTTAATCTTACTCCACACATAACCATCAAAGTTGGTTAATGAAGTGAGACAGTTGGTTAGTGAAGTGAGACAGTTGGTTGATGAAGAGTAAAGTAGGAAGAAATGCTAACTCAAAAAACTTTGACCAAACTTCAGCTGTTCTTTTGTACTAAGAAAGAAAGATTTCACCAAACACTCAGTCAAACAGGTGAACATCAGTAGAATGGCAGAAAATTACCTTGATTAACCGTGCCTTGATATGTTCATCATAAAGAAACTGAGAAAAAATGAAAAATTTCTTGCGAAGAAATTGATAAGTGAAATTCACTGTTGTGTTCATGATACCAGCTCCATGTGTACGGATAGAATTTGCAATATGGCGGATATTGATGGTGTTTAGGTGTTTGTTATTTGATGCTCGTTCCACAAAAATCTGTCATCAATAGAAAATAATATGGAGGGAGAATCATTAACTCAACAATAAATCTGTCATCAATAGAAAATAATATTGAGTGAGAATCATTAACTCAACAATAAATTAATAACTTGCTTGTAAACTAACCTGGTTATTCAAGTTGTAAGCATACTTGCCAACAAAAACATGAATGTTACGCATAATTTCCAATACATCCAGTCCCTGTCAGATAAAAACACTTTCGAAAATTAAAAATAGAACCCTCCAACCTGCACATATGACAGTTTTCAAGTGAAAATAGATATTTGACGTGAATACGTAGCCTGATACCTGTTCTAGCGTTTGACTTGGTAAGTAGCTCTCGGTCATATTTAAGTTATACTTCTGTGAGGCAAGATTTCTCATCTCTGTGTAGGTTTTCCAGTCATGCATTGCGACTGTGTTGTTGTTGTAGAATGTACGATCCAAATAATGTGTCACAAACACTAAAAAAACAAACAAACAAATCCAGAATTTATTCCAGGTCCCAAATAATTAAAAAACTTTAAAATGACTGACTTACTTTTGATGTCAATCAACTCGTCAAAAAATCTTATTGCTCGAATTCTGAGAAAATGAGACATATCTTTCAATCCAACCTAAAAGCAGGGAGACATCAAAATTAAAGCAGGAGGTAACGAACATCACGACTAAAGCAGGAGGTAACGAACATCAAAACTAAAGCAGGGGGTAACGAACTTCAAAATTAAAGCAGGGGGTAACGAACTTCAAAACTAAAGCAGGGGGTAACGAACATCAAAACTAAAGCAGGGGGTAACGAACATCAAAACTAAAGCAGGGGGTAACGAACATCAAAACTAAAGGAGGTAACGAACATCAAAACTAAAGCAGGGGGTAACGAACATCAAAACTAAAGCAGGGGGTAACGAACATCAAAACTAAAGCAGGGGGTAACGAACATCAAAACTAAAGGAGGAGGTAACGAACATCAAAACTAAAGCAGGGGGTAAGAAACATCAAGTAAATAGCCAAAAAATCCCGCCCCCCAAAAAAAACAAAACAAAAAAAAAACATGCAAAAATGAACATACTTTGAAAGGATTTCGATCATCAAGTTGTAAGTGACGATGAATACTTAATCGTAAATCTGTTTCCACATCTTTACATAATGGTGTCAGCAAATTCTAAAGTATCCACAAAATGAAAGTAAATTCAATGAATCTATCTGTGGAAGATTTCACGAATACAACAAATATTTAAGTCTTGTGATCTTTGTAGGCTTTTTAACCATCAAACCAATCAATCCTTTGATGGAAATTTATTATGAAATTTTAAAATTACTTGACCACTTGGAACTGGTAGTGGCCTACTGATAGACTGAGATGAAGATAGTTGACCGAAATGAAATGTGGATAGTTATCAAATCTATCAAATAATGTGATGACGTCATCAAGAGTTGTACCTCTTTCATTATAACCAGGATTTCATCTTTAAAATTGTGACACATGACGTCAGTGGACTCTTCATGTTTAGCAAACTGCAACTGAGGAGCGCAGTCTCGTAACGCACTGAACATGTACTAAACAGAAGAAAAACATTGAAAAGAAAAAGTGTGATATGTATCACATATGGAAGGTCTACTGTTGAAAACGTCAGAATGAAATAGTGATGTTTCAAGTACACATTTGATATTCTATGAACAGGAAGAAACTTACATGCAGGCGATGAGTGTCAATGCAATTCTCATAAATATCCCTCAAGTAGACTGGAAGTATAACCTATAGCAATATAATAGAACCATTCAAAATATTCCTTTTCACTCCACCACTAACTGTTAAAAGAATGTTACCTTGTGCCAATACAAAAATGAACAATCAGAAGCTTCACGTAAATTCCCTTTCAAGTCTGCAACAATTTCAAAGTTTTTGAGAAGGGATATCAAGTTATTATACTCTTCAGGTTGCAACGATTTCTAAACAAAAACTCAAGCATGAAGGTGAAGGTGAAGTGGTTTGGAAATTTATTAAAGATCAAAAAATAATCATCTACTAACTCGTTGAGAAGCAATATGGAGTGACAGATTTATAATTAATCTCCTTTCACATGTTCCTAAAACACAAGTAAGTAAACAGATGAACAGATAAAATAATGATTGACAGATCCAACTAACAGTCCAGACAGCATTTTATAATATAACTGATTTAGGTACCTGAACCATTCAAAGCATATTGTAGCAAACTCATCGCGGCTAATGCATCCTACGAAGCAATGTAAGGATATTATGAGCACAACTGTCGTGTGTATCAAACTCTACTTATGGTTATTAGAACATAATATATCATCTTATGAAACAACAACCTATGTAGCTTAGTTTAGACTACAAATGATGTTTTCATGAATTTTAATTAGTGAGGTTTCAATAAAGAATTTTCTTTTTTGATAGAATATGTGACTGAACCTGTGCTTGGTGAAATTCCAAAAGGAAGCATTAACTTACTAATCCTTGTTCGGTAAACTTTTTGTCTTGAGATATTCGCCTCTGAATAAAAAACAGCAAAATGAAATCATGAAATCAACACACCTACACAACTTAGTATGATATCAGTGGACTTTCAAAACAAAACATACCCTGGCAGTATCAACGATTGCCATTATTTTAAAGGAAAGGTGCTGAATAATGTGATTGATATTTTCTGCGATATATAAACTTCTGCGATGAAAGGTACAATCAATTGCCTATGGTAATACAAAAAACTTGAAAAGGGTGGAGATATAAAACATCATTTATTCCCTCATTCAAAAACAACATCAAGGATAAAGTAATGAGAAAAGCTCCTTTCACCCAAATCTTATTTAACAATGAACACCATCTATTCCATTTCATATTTCTCTTCGTAAGTCTCTTCAATAAACAGAACATGCAATCTTTAATAATTTACAGAGCAGAACTAATTCACCTTCAACAGCTCAATTAGCCGACAAAAAGCAAGTACAGCTGACTTTGTCATTGGTTTTTCTAACGCAACATGCAAATTCATTATGGTGCGGATCATGTGACTGATATTATATGCAAACTTCACACCCTAAAAAAATGAGTGGACCATTATGAAATAAATCATCATAATGAAGAATTTTATGAAATGAACAAGACTAGCAAATTGAATTCTTACCCGGATAAACAACACAGCTATGTTATTCAGACTATCACCGAGTGTAGGTGCTTTTGCTGGAGTTGATTCCATTTCAATTAACCAAGCACTGATTTGCAAATAAAATGACTGAGCTTCCCTACAATGCAAGTTGTTTGTTTGTCTCTTGTAAAAGATTTCTTATGATGAAGCCTCTATATTATAGTAGACACTTTTCAGACCAAAAAAAGACAGAGGTCCATTAAAGAGGTTTGACTCTGTTACTACAAAAATGTCTGCTATGAGTGAGTATTCCTTATAAAGGATGTCTCCCTCATCCCATTATGAAGTTTCAAAGAAATGCACAGCTAAAAAAATTCTTTACTTTCACAACCCTTATAATGTGTGGCAAACAGATCACCTTGACAACAATATATTCACTTTCTTTGTTTCTTGTATAAGTGAGACAAATAATTTTACTTTGTTAACTGCTGGTTGTTGACAGTTAAATATTGTGTTCTTGCTTGATCAACCACATCTACTTGTCTTTTATCCAGAAACTTATCACAAATAGGAACTTGCTTTAACAAAAATTTATCAGGAAACAACAGGACATTTCCAGCAAGATGGATTGCAGGAACCTAAATTAACACAGGCTTATTCATGGTCTCAAATTTTAGATTCAATTTTCAGAGAAAAAATTGTTAATGCGACAATTATCCACAAATCCAGTTTGTGTTGTTTACCTTTTTATACACATCCCATAACTGTTTAAAAAACTTTTTATCTAATGTTCCATAGATGTTGAAATGTAACGTAAACAAACCAAGTAGGCCAACAAACTGTTTTCTCTGATTGATCTCATTTGATTCACCTTTAAAAGAAAAATTATAATGTGAATTATTATGGGATCATTATGTAATTAACCTTAATTGATGAAATGGAACTAGCAGAACTTCCCCTTCCACAAACTAAGTAAGGCAGCTATTAGTTAATAGTGTGTTCATCCTCAAGAAAAACAAGTTAAAGTGAAATAAAACACATGCAGCTCTGTAACATGCTTGAGGATGAATGAATGAGGATGAATGAACTATTAACTAACAGTAGCCTAAGCATCACTTTAGTACATGGATTAAAGCAGTGTTTACATTATTCAATTTTTTAAAGCGATTTTCATTTCTAGACAGATCAACTATTGTAAACAAAGAAAATCGATTGGATTCTCTGTTTACACTATTCCTTTTTCTTGAAAATCAAAATTTGTTTGAATTAATCCAATAGTGTAAAAATAAGAATGCTGTACTTACCTAGTCGTGATTCAATCTTTTGAAAAATCAACTTCATGCATGTGGAGAACTCTTCACAAAGAACTGAATTTCTTGTAACGTTTACAAACTTTGCATCATAATGTAACTGCATACAATTCTGAAAGTGATAAGTTGAATTAAATTGCATCTGTGTGTGAAGAATCTATGTTGAGAAAGAAATTCTGAAGTAATTTCCAATCAAAGGTTACCTCAAAAATTCTTCCATGCATAACTTGCCCCTCCAGACCCAGAAGGAATTTTTCAAATGGTCGCAATTTTGTTTCATCAACATCAAATCGATTAGAATTATGATGAACTGTTTTCAGCATTCTACAAGTAAACAAATTGTCAGAAAAAAAGATTTGTGCATGCGGATGTTTAAATAAAATCAGTTTAAATAAAATATTTCAACTAGTCATGATGCATATTTTATTGGACACAGCTTATTGACATGAGTATTATTTCAGCAAAATGATTATACAACATCAAAATCTGGAAATTCTTTAGTTTTTTTAGTTACGAGAATACATTATATCAGAAGATGAATTATTAAATTAAACATAATGTAAATTATATAAATTTTCAGCAAGATAGATATATACAAAAGACCGTCCTGTTATCGCTAAATTTTGCTTAAACAAACTTATTTCAATCTTGAAGTTTACCTCTTATATTTTTTCCAATGTTCTTGCAGAACAAATGAGTTATTGATAATTTCATCAAGTGTTATAAGGACCGAAAGCAAATCACCCAGATGCTCAAACAATGTCTAGAATAAGAAATAAAAAACTGATGTTACATCAACAGCAAGTTATGTTTTTACAATTCATGCTAATGCAATCAATTTCATTTTTAGTTAACTTGTTATTATACAAGTTCTTATGGATTCGTATCAACCAGGTTTTGTTTTAATAACACTAACCATAACATGAACATCGGACAATTCAATAACTCTATGATCATCTCTAGAACAAATAATTCAAGTAAAATAAATTGGAGATATTTTATCATGTTACCTTGACAACAAAAAATTCAGGTGTATAGAATTATCTCATCTTTTACTGAATAACAAAATCTGTTTTCTCAAAAATTATTAAAAAAAGCATGATAGAACCTGAAGGAGGAGATTATTGTGGAAAACATACTTTGTGTACATTGAAGCCAGCTGATGAACAACATGAACAACGACTTCATAAGAACGCTGCACAAAACTCGCAATTTCCTAACAATAATGGAATTTTTCCCATCAATAATCAGGGTTATTTTAGGTTTCATAAACGACAAAAAAAGTTTGAACAAATAGTTGGTGCCAACATAACTTAAAGCTTGATTTCGCTTTAACATACCTGGAGAACAGACAGCATTCGGCCAAGATGTAGTTGCGCCTCACCTTCATCCAAAGTTTTTTCAGACACTTAAATGAAATTGATACATTACACCCATAAAATATAGAAATGTTTGGAAGCAAAAATTATAGTTCTCAAAGATGAGATAGAAATGAAATAGAAATGTCTTGAAAATTAAATAGAGCAATTAGATGTGATTGAAAAATTATCTTATCTCATCTCATCCTAATTTTTATCTCATATTTTCATTTGTGAGAACTAAACTTTATATCACTTATTGCTGACACAACAGTATCGATGAAATTATGAAAACGGAAACATACATCCTTCATCGTAAAGCAGTAATGGTGGAAAGAACTTAGTTGTCGCCTAAAAGAATAATAATGTTGATTTAAACAGTGATGTAAAAATTTACAAAAAAACAACAAAAAAACAACAAAAAAACTAGAAGACCAACCTGATGAGTTAGTTGTTTACATTCGCAACATAATGCAGCAAGAACTGTGATCACTTTATTTAGAACCTTACGAACAAAAGAATTAACACATCATAAGAACAAATTGTAACGGTGGAAAACATTTTGAAAAGCCAGCATTACTCAATCAAATTTGCATGACCAATTATATTGAACTCATTTTTCAACATATTAAAGCTTTTGAGCTATTACAAGCGTTCAATATTGAAATTTTCGTCAGTGGAAATGTCTTTTCATAAAATATCCTCGAACAAAGAGGAGGCTCCTAATGGTAGCAGCAAGTATGATATAGAAAGCAACTGAATCGTTCCCTAAATGTTCTTTTTTTTTCAGTGAAGTGAAATGTTTAATTTCTACTTTTTGTGAATTTTTCGCTATATTTACAACTTTAACCGAAACCTCTTTCTGTTCCAAATGTTCACATTTCGAACAGCAATTTTTCATCGTACAAGTTAAGATTTTAAAGATTTTAGATTTTAGATTGTCAATTTTGAGTAGTTGAAAAACTTATGCTTATGCCACAGCTATCAAACTTTTCATTGAATTCATCAGATTTGATCATATAAATTTTATAATGTAATGTAATACACCAACTTTCCTATTTTCTAGAGAACAGAAAAATGAAAACAAGAAAAATGAAAAAGATTTTGTGTTCAAGTTAGTTTTGGAAAGTAACAAGGAAGATACATATAACACATTCTGACAGGGTTTGCATTTCTATGTAATCACTGATTATCGAAAGTATATATTTTAAGTTTCCATTTATAAAAGTAAGAATTGGAAATCAGAAAGACATATGAACTGCTCACTTTTTCGTTAAAATGTAAATATACCTTATTATCAGTTTTTATTAGTTCTTTCACCCTTGATTGCTCATAAGGCAGAATCTATTGAAAAAATCAGAGGATCCAATGATAAATAAATTACTTTAGTTCACTAAATTTTTGAGCAACTTTAAATTTCCTGCATCACAAAAAGGAAATGATAATGACCTGCAAAGCAATTGGGTCCAGAGTAAAATCCCACATGTCTCCAGCTGATTCATCTAATGCATCCTCAATTGCTTTTAACTGACTGGCATAATCATTTAGAAATTTTCCATATTTTTTCAGCTGGATTTCACCAGCCATTCCTTTAAAATAACATCAAAAGTAATCCACATCAATGTCATTGAATTCAACTGCATAGGCTGTGAATGTAAATTTTTTTAAATAAAATCATTTCAAGACTTAAAAGAGAATACTTACGTGTGGTTCCATCATCAAATTTATCCAAACCCCAACTATCATCAACAGCAATCGCCATTTTTCGTGTACAAAATAACTATTCCAGTCACTACTGCTGCTCCATTATTCTATTTGTATATATAAAATAAAAAATGTTCCTTGAACCTTATAAATACATGGCTAAAACAAGAATTTTCCAGCAAATGTTCTTCGAAAAAATAATGCATAGCTAGGTCTTTGATCTGAAACTATGTCTTTGTAAATAAAATTCCACTTGCAGCAATTTTTTTCCTTCTGTTTTCAATTTAATTTTCTCTTCTGTTGTGCCTTGTAAGAAAAATTCAATCAGAAAATTTTTGTTGTAAATAATAATCTTTCTAAAGATTAATCAGAATATTAATCTCTTATATGAAAGATTGATGTTCTAAAGTTTCTTTAAATATATACCCCACCCGTTCATGACGTAAAGGGGCGAGACAGGAAATATTCTATAAAGAGCTTTTCATATTCGGATTAGCAATATTTGAACATAATTTTCATATCGGATAATTAAGACTACACAGTGACTCTGAAAGTGATATAATTTGTACCGGATAAGTTTCTTGACGCTGACTTTATAAGTGGAAACAGTCAAAGGAGAAAAAAGACTGTTGCATTAAAAAAATTATTCTACTACAAAACTTTTTTTTCTGTTTCCATTATGCCAAGTTAAATCGCTAAAGATAAGTATAATAATGTATTTTCTGAAATATCTGATGCCCGAAATTGTAGAAACGATTGCTCTAAAAATGTTAAAGGCCAACTTAAGAAAACTGTAACTACAGATCCAGCAATACTAAACAAAAAATATTGGCTCGCCCGATGATGACAGTAGTAACTGTCGAAACGTCGCAAACAAAAACAACCGGTCTATGACATGATAAACTCTAATTATATTAAAAAAATATTGGGTTACCAAATGAACCTTTAAAATTGCGAGACTAACGGCACGTGATAAAGAGCAAAGCTGCAGTGTGACGGTATTAGTCTAATGGAAACATAGACCCAGCATTCAAACAATAAAGTGATCCTATCCTTGTCACGTTTTCGTTCAAAAAAATCAGACACCTGGGAATTGACTTGGAACATTAAAAACTGTAGCAACAGAAAGAAAAAAAATTAAAATAACAACAATAAAAAGTGAAAAAATAGGAAAAAATATGAAGTAACTTTTTATTCATCATAAGGATTTGAGAAAAACGCTCTGTTATAAAATGTGTGCACACTTTTTCACGCTTGTTAATTGAAAAAATATTTTTTGCGAGAGTGTCAGTGTGCACTGGCGCTTTTGTACTCGTTTAACTTAATGAGAGATGAAATGGCTAACCCAAAGAAGCAAAAAAGAAACAGTGCAAAACAAACCTACCAGGTAGCCAGTAAATAAAATACGTGTGCAGTTGATTGAAGTAGCGAGTCAAATGATTTTGTGTATTTACTTGAGTCAAACATCAAAAAGTGTTCCTCTTACATACTGAGGAGAGTAGTTGAAATGAAAATCCCTAGAGGTGACAAAAAATAATTAAAGTAATTAAAATCAAATAAATTAAAAACCTCTAAAAAAACTATGAAAAAAAAGAAATTGTGAAAAAATGAGGAGCTATAAATAAATGCCTAGGACAAAATTAAACTTAGAATTTTTTTGGTTTTTATTTATATATATTTAAACAAATAGGTACTTGCACTATTAACAGGACAGAATTTATCATATAGCGTTTTGAATGGACCATTGACTTAACATCTTTGTTCTATCTGCTACCACCTATTATTTTCCATTCTAGGACAAACACATCAGTACCCTTATTAATAACACATTCTCAAATGCCACAGTATGAACCAGTATGCAACAACAAGAGTTCTGTCTAAGCAACAGAGAAAACATGGTTCTAATCCTTGGATTACTCAAGGAATTATCAAATCTATTAGTTAGATAGGAGCGGACAAGGTTAAGTGGATTTCTCGGATACCATATGGAGCAGCAGGGCAGCTGTATTAGTTGGTGGGTCATTTTTTTGGTCAGAGCATCATTTGATATTTGCAGGCAGGATTCATGCTGCATATTTGCAGGATGCTGGTCACCAATAATAAGATTGAGGGAATGCTTAATTCAAGATCTAGGGGAGAGGGGGTAGTCGAAATTTCGAGGAGAATGTTAGCTTTTTAAGTATAATAAGTCGTGCAACGTAAAATAAGTAAATAAGTCCACTGGTGATACAGACTGAAAACAGAGATTATGTTAATGTGCTCCTCCACAAATTGCGACTACCCTCTAGATCCGCCGCTGCTCCATGAGAAGTTTCATTCTCTTTTCTCTGGCTATAAAAAAATATCAGGTGACCAGCATTCACACCTTTCGCTACCATATTTAAAAGATATGCAGAGTAAGCAATTTTCCACACGCGGGAATTGAAGATTTTTCAAACAGAGATGAACTGGGTTGGAGGTGCAAGGTTATGTTTATTTTTGTTTTCTTGAAAAGTGTCGTCAAACAAATTTTTCACATCGTCTTTGTGATTCTTAATCAGCATGAATATTTGTATCAGAATCATCAATAATATTAAGGGGGACAAAGTGTAGTACCGTCAATCATTCTAATTCTGAACGACCCTTCCTAATTCACAAAAACAAGACATTCCAACCTGTCTGTATAGTAAAATACAAACCACATCAATAAGACTGCATTCCGCACTGCCAATCTCTGTTGGTTTGCCTTAGGTCTCAAACTAAATCCAAAACTTAACAAACACAAAACTTCTGCCTTCAAATGATTTGACTGTCTCCTTGAGATGTGGTGATGTGATTGAGAACTCAGTTCCTTCAAAGATCTTTTCTTCTATACACAATTTTGCAGTAAATTGGTTGTTTGAAGACATAAAACAGATCATCGAACTTGAATCGGGCTGCATCAATCAAAGACAAATCATTATTTTGTACACCAGTTTTAAGCTGGACTGGCAAAACATTCAGAATGAGTTCAGGTATTATATAATTAGAGTTTATCATGTCATAGACCGGTTTATTTTGTTTGCGACGTTTCGACAGTTACTACTGTCATCATCGGGCATTTGTAAATGAATGATGTAAAGTTTATATATGTTTTCAGTAGGATCGAAATTAGGATCGAAATTATTTCGGACCTGGAAGGAAGCAATGTCAATAATTTGTTTTGCGTAGAGCTGGAAACCATATCGCAGGAACATTATAAGATGTACTATTAATACTGGAATTGTTTTTGACACTGTATATAGTCTCTTTGACTTTTCGAGCAGTCCATCCTTTTTCCTTGTCAAGGATCTTTCTATTCTCCCAATCAAACTTGTGGTCATTAGTCCAACAGTGGTCAGCAATTTCGTTTTTGGTTACATCGCCATTCCGTACGGCTCGCATATGTTCTTTGATGCGTTGCTCAAATGTTCTTTTTGTTTCTCCTATATAAACTGATTCACAATCACTACATGGAATTTGGTATATCACGTTATTTGTGCCGTTCATTGAGATCTTGTCTTTCGGATGAGATAATATGTTACGAAGAGTTTCCGTTGATCGAAATCTGCATTTGATGTTGTGTGTACGGAATATTCTTTGTAAAGCATTACTGATACCAGATACATAAGGAATACTAATAGTGGTCACCGGTTCTTGTTCTGTTGATTCTTCGGTGTTTGAAGTTCGAGTATTGTTTATTCTATTTTCAACTCTTCTAACAATCGTCCTGTCATATCCATTTGCTTGGAGAACCGATTTGACATGTTTCATTTCTTCAACATGATCATCGTCATTACTAACAATATCTTTCGCCCGACTTATTAACGATGCAACAACACTTTCTTTGCAACTTTGTTGATGGTTTGAGTTACAGTTTAGATATTGGTCTGTATGTGTTATATCTGTAACTTTACATCATTCATTTACAAACGCCCGATGATGACAGTAGTAACTGTCGAAACGTCGCAAACAAAAACAACCGGTCTATGACATGATAAACTCTAATTATATATTATGAATACTAGACTGACAAACAATATAAATATATTCAATTTGATTGAGTTCAGGTACCTTATTGATGGTAGGATTTTGGTGATCAAAAGTCCACTGAGAGAAATCGAGCACAAGAGATTGACTTTTGTTTTCTTTCAAGTATAATACACTCAACTCCTTTTTTGTACCAAAAAGCAGAACTGGAAAGCCTGATATGAATTGTACGTATCATCCAGGACATTCTATGAGATGCGTGCTTATATATCCAAGTCTATTAAAAACTTGATGTCTTTATATAAAGATTCTAAGTCCTTAATTTATTCCCAATACGATTTCAAATACTGATTTGTGGTATGTGAAAGAGTCTGAAACAATACTATTTTGCGTTCACAAACCTTTTCGTTCGACATTCTTTTTTTTATTTGAAAGACATTTTATGGATGGCAAACTTTGTTAACCCAGTCACAGATATAACAAAGATTTCCTCGTCACCAGTGATGAATGCTTAAGTGGAAAAGCTTACTTTAATTACTTCATTTCATATGCTATATAAGGCAAATGAAAATCATTTGTTAACAGTCATTTCCAAAATATAATGGTATGCCTTAAAGGGATCCTACCATCTAAAATGAAAATTTGTTATTTGTTTATAAACCAGGAAAAAACAAGATTGCCATCTGACTTTTTTGACAGAAGTGAATCACTGCTATGCAACACTGCAAAAACGTTCGCAAAATACAGCCGCCATTACAGCCTTTAGCTTTGCTTCAAAATTCAGTTATAGCGTCCAGTCCCCACGCACCGTGTGACGTATGAGTGGACTAACGAATATAGAAAGACTGTACTCACCCAGTGAACATCCACTTGTTCTGACCTTTTTAAGGCTCGTTAAACACATTTATCTATACCATGATCAACCACAAGTATAAGAGAGGTAAAATAACAAAAAAGTGTAATGAAATTCAAATCCATTTCCACAAACAAAACAACATTTTACTCGAATTTCCCAAGAATCGACTTTTCGGTCATTTCCCAGAAGCAAAATCAAAATCAACTTTCGTCTTTACCAGTCAAATGAAAAAGTCCAAACCATATTAGCAATTAAGACTTGAATTGAAGAACGCACCACGTTTGTTTCTTTGTTATTCTCACCAAACTGAACTCTCTGGTATGATAGATCAACTTGGCGTTTATCATTAGGGACTGGGGGCTACTCCGAAGTTTGTCTTGATGAGGAAGAAGCGAATTCTCGGAAAGACGGTATAATATTAAAAAATAACTTGGCTGATTATCGACTCTTGCGGTTTTTTATACCTTTTAAGATATGGGGATGTTTTATTTATGGTCTGAGGAAGTGTTTTACAGAATATTGTTTTAAATGGTAGGATCCCTTTAAATTTTCATTATTTGCTTATGTTTTTTTTATTTCATTTTCACAAGTATTCCTTTAAACCAATACATTTCATTAAAAATATAGGGTGTACCAAAAGGAAATGGCAGTCACTATATAGAGTCATTTCTCCTTCCATTGGCAGTAAAATAATCCTGTTAAGCTACCCAATAAATATGTATTTTTTTAACCAATAGGAGTCGATTGCGAAAGAAAAGTGAAAAAAAGACTCAACAAGAATTTTTTGAACAGAAAAGACGTGAAAAAAAACATGGCATTAAACATTTAAGTCCAAAGAAAGGACCTTTTGATATTGGACAGGATATGCTTTCATTGCATACGATACTCAGAACACATGACACCAATAATCTCATAAAAGATAAAGGTAAGTCATGGTTTTCATTTTCTTACACTTTAATTCTCATTAAGGTAGATTTGATACTCTATATTTGATTGTTTTTTATGTGTTTTGTACTTGGCGACTGTAAACCCTTTTTTTTTTCTTTTAAATTAAAAAAATATTCGTTGGTCAACTTATATAATAAGATCCGATCTTTCTAATTTACTGTTCCCAATTTTGGAACAAAAGTTAGTTTTTCCCCAAAAAAAATTTCCCCTATTTGATCTTTAATTACTATGCTGCATATTTAGGAGGATAGAAGGATCTCTTTCTATCCTCCTAGCGGATATAAACAGCTCATTTTCTGTACTTGGAATATGTCGCCACCCAAGCAAACATATATGTAGACAATTATAATATAAAACAAAATGTAAACATCTGTTTTTCATCATATTGGCACATTTTTCTTGATCTTTTAAAAACTTTAATATGATTTTTTAGCTTACTCACCTATACGTTTGAAGTCCCATTTCCAAAACCAAAAGACTTTAGGAATTGAGTGTGACATAATACTAATACCATTTTTTTTTTTTAGCTTTAAAGTTGACAGTACTCATTTTCGGGCAAATTTATAAAAAATAAGGAAGAAAAATTAGAAATATGGGAAATGCGAATGACCTTCATAAGTAAGTTAGGAAAAGATAAAAATAAAAAAAAAATGGTTTTAGATGTCCCGTAGTACAAAAATCATATGGCAAAGTTCGATTTTAAATTTAATTACTTTAATGGGATTAAATTTCGCGGGGATTAAATTTCGCGGATTTCGCGGATTTGGGTGTCATCCGCGAAATTAAGTCCCAATGGAAATTTGAAAGGGCCTCATCCGCGAAATTAAATACCCGCGAAAAATTTGAAATTTTTCTTCGATCCGCGAAAATTTTAAATTTTTATCGTCTTTTTTTTTGTCCAACAAGGCATACAGGACACGAAAACTATCACTTTTTTTCTGTGAAGACCTTCAAATTCTTATCCTTATGTCTGTCGAACGATATAGGCGTTTCGAAACAGGAAAGGTAGACCAGTATTTTCGTTCGAAAGTGCAAAAAAAGGGTGACGAATTGAAGGGAAGGATTCGTTGCAAATATTATTTTCATCAAAGGAACGTCCGAAATTTTTCTCAGGGGGATCTTATTAGTTTCATAAGTTAAGGAAGGAGTGTTTAAATAACAAGAAAATTCCTTTAAAATCGACACAAATAGAAGGAAAGAACTAGGCAAGAGTTTTAGGGATGAAAAAGAGTGAAAATAACGAAGCAATAATTTCAAGTCATATTTTATGTCAAGTTTTTGCTTTTCTTTTGAAACAAGTTTAAAATCTTTTTCTAATCCAACAAAATTGGTACGTTTTCATAAGTCTTTGAACACGACGGTTTATTCGGACGATTTGCTTTAGAAGCAGCATTTGCAAACAATGTCCTGATGTCACCATCTCGTCGAGTTTTCTTTGGTGGACCAGTAGCTAAAGCTTTATTCTTGTTTTTCCTTTTTGGAAGGGCTGGTAGGGAAATTTCAACAGTGCATCCTTTAACCAAATAGGACCCGATGATTATCTCTTGTTTGGGTTCAGCATACAGGTCTGATACAAGCTCTGCGTATCTATCCAGTAACAAATGGTTTCTCACAGTTCCAGACATTACTGTTACTGTTACCTTGCACGCGATCTCAAGCCCACCTTGGACTAAAGGAGAACGTCTATAGTTTGTTGTTGTAAGGGTAGCTTTAATTGATGCACCACGGTCAAGTAAAAATTTGCTGACTCTGGAAATTTCTCGTGGTAAATGTCCGACGATCTCATCGTTGTTGCTCACTGTTTTAATGGCAAACACATCAAAAATATTTCCAATTTCATGTAGGCACTGCAAGACTTCTTCTTCTTGAGGATTCCATGTTTGTTTGTAGAAATGGTACCCTCGTACAGCGGAAGTGAATTCTAATACCTTTTCAGCATTGGTCATCATAGCTGTATTTTGTACAAGAAGCAATAAACCAAAATAAAGTTGATGTCAAACTTTGTTTTTGTCTGTCTGTAGGTTGTACATTTCATTTTTATTTCGTTCGAACGTTCGATTACGATGACGGGGGTCAAGTTGGAATTTTAATGATTTAGAACACGTGTGAAAGATAGAGATGTGAAAAGTTTAAAATCTATTCAAATTAAATTCAATGTGACTTCCACCTAAAGAATCTAAAGGTTTGATTTGGAAGAAATAAGTTTTTATTTACTCTTTTAAAGGAAAGAATATACAGAAATTGAAAAGACATAACACCCGTCTGAATATAGAGGTGTGTAGAAACACCCTCCTTCTCAAATCGAATGAATGAATGGGTGTGTAAGGGAAAGGTAACTGTGTAGGAGGGATCAAATTACGCAACACAGGGAGAAAGTAGATTTTCTACTCTCTGTTGAAAAAAGTCTTGTGTTTTGAGAAATGTTCAAACATTGAAGATGGCCAAGCAAGTGGAAATCGGTGAAGTTGACATTGAAAGGATCGAGAGAGGAATACAAGAGAGACAATCGAAAAGAAACACTACCTACACTAAATACACTCCTGAAGAACGTTATGATATCGGAAAGTATGCAAGTGAAAATGGACCCATTGCTGCAGTGAGAAAATTTACCTCAAAGTTTCCTAATCTGAAAGAGAGTACGGCTCGTACTTTTAGAGGAAAATATGAAGAAAAGATCGCAGACGAAAAGAAAAAAGGAACAAAGTCAACTGAGAAATCCATAGCTTTGGAACCACAAGGGAGGCCGCGTCTCCTTGGTCCAATAGATGATATGGTCCAGAAATATCTCATATCTGCAAGTAACCGAGGAGCTGTCATATCTCGAAGTGTTGCAAAGTCATGTGCTAAAGCTTTAATGGTTCGATACCCGGACTATGTTGGACAGATTGATATCGAATCGTCCTCGTGGGCTCAAGCTTTGTTTAGAAGAATGAAATTCGTTCGCCGTAGAGCAACAACGTCGAAGCTGGAAATTCCGGATGGAGCTTTAAAGGAAGCAAAATTACTTTATCTCAATGAGATCGTGTCGAAAGTCAACCGCTTCAAAATTCCCGATTCATTAATCATCAACATTGACCAAACCCCTACAAAATACGTACCCGTTGGTAAATCAACGCTCGCAGCAAAAAATTCCAAATCAGTTGCTGTAGCCGGAAGTTCGGATAAAAGAACAATCACTGCGACATTTGCCATTGCTTACGATAACACCTTTTTGCCAATGCAATTAATTTACGCTGGCACCACAAAGAAATGTCTCCCAAGATTCGAATTTCCTGATACGTTTTGTTTGAGTTTTAATAAGACTCATTACAGTAATTCGGAGGAAGCTTGCAAAATGATTAAAGAGGTTCTTAAACCTTACATTAATAAGGTAATAAAGGAACAAAATTTACCACTTGGTCAGAAGGCTCTTGTTATAATGGATGTGTTTACAGGTCAGATGACGAAAGAAGTGCTAGATTTGTATGAGCAAGAAGATATTGAAATTGTTTGTGTCCCGGCAAACATGACACACTTGCTTCAGCCCCTTGATCTCACTGTCAACGGTTATGCAAAAAAGCATACGCGTAGAATTTTCAATGATTGGTACACAAATCAGATTAACCTACAACTTGATGAAGGAAAGTCGTTGCAAGATATCACCGTTCCATTGCAACTAACGCGAATCAAACCGCTACATGCTCAATGGATGGTAGATTTGTACAATGATATGACAAAGGAGAGTGGAAAGAGTGTTATTGCCAACGCCTGGAAAGCCGCCGGTATCACTGAAGCACTTGAAAAAGGCGTAGAAGGTCTCGAATCGCTCGACCCTTTTCAAGATATCGACCCATTGGTTGATAACCTGAGTAACCAGCTTTATCAGTTAAATTTAAATTCGCTTGCAAGCGTCTCACCTGAGCAATTGAAAGTTGCTTACACTCCAAGAAGCGATACAGTGGAAGAATCCGATGAAGAATCAGAATACGAACCAATGTCTGATGATGAAGAAAATATTGACTTTGCCCGTAGTGCTTTTGACGCATTCGAGTGACTTATATCTATTTACGCTTTATCGTTTAATTGTTTTAAAGTCTACCATTTTTATATTTGAACAGTTTCAAATTAAAAAAAACAAAATCATTCTACTTTCAATTTATTTTCCTTTTTTGTTTCAAGACCCATTTTATTACTGTCCAATCAAATTTCTTACATACTATTATGAGTTTTGTTTCGCTCTTTTCGCTATAGATTCATTATTATCGCCCGCCCCTCAAATCCCGTTCTGAGTAAAATCTCTTCGTTATTTTCCGAATTTCGCACACTATCGAAACAAAATTTTGAGAGAAGTTCTGTTTGCAAAATTTGGAATCATTTCAGAAAAATTAGATTTAATCCTGATCCGCGAAATTAAATCCCGCGAAAAATTAGGAAACCCCTCATCCGCGAAATTAAATCCCCGCGAAATTTTATCCCATGGGCCCAACCGCGAAATTTAATCCCCGCGAAATTTAATCCCATTAAAGTATCTTAAATTTTTTATATCGGCCGATAGAGAATCTTAAAGGGAAACGGAGGTCAAATAAAACTTATTACTTTTTTGTTATTATCTTAAAAAATTATTGAAAATAGAAAAAATGAGGTATTATTTGTATTATTTGTCAATCATTGATTTATATGAAACAGAGTCAGAGAATGGCGAGGAAGAATTTAAAAGGTGAAAGAAAACCGAAACTAAAGGACTTAGACTTAAGCCGCTTTTACACGATCATATTTTATATGACATATGATATATGATCATATGAAACACCTGTCATAGTTCATCATACGCACTGTTGTTACACGGTCATATGTTTTGCTTTTTTTCATCAAATAATTTTGTTTCAACAAACATGAGCGACGAGGAACTTGCTGCTGCGGCTGTAGTAATTGCAGTTCTCCAAAGAAGAAAAAGAAAAAAAAGAAAGTGTTGGTCGAAGCCATGGCTTGCCCGGAGAACTGCACTGGGTATTTACGAAACGTTGCTGTCAGAGTTGCGGCTGGAAGAAGAAAGCAATTACCAAAATTATTTAAGAATGTCGACCGAAACGTTCGATGAGCTCCTTGGATTAGTGGAGAAAAATATCACCAAACAAAATACAATAATGAGAGATGCTATACCCGCCAAAGTGAAACTCGCAATTACCATTCGTTTCCTCTCTACAGGAGAATCTTACAAAAGCTTGCAGTATCAATTCAGAGTACATCATTCTACGCTTAGCAAGTTTATTCCAGAAGTATGCGAGGCTATTTATGGAAATCTAAAAGACACATATCTGAAGGTAAGAAGAAAATATGATTTCATCTTTTTTTCTAAAATAAATAAAAATACACACAGTGGAAGTTTAATTACTATGGAACTCATATGAGCGAGAAATGAATTCGGGAGAACCCAAAGGGGAATGATCTGGCGACTGGAAAACGTTCATTGCCATTCCTCGGCCCTGAGCAACATTTCTTTGCGACATATCTGTAACGAATTGAGCTTGAAAAAGTACTTCTTGAACCTTTAATTTGGCCCATTGTTGAGCATATGTGGTTTTCAAAGATCGTATTTCGTTACCAACATGACGACCAAATATATCAAACGCATCATCGACTTTTCTTTTTTTAGCATTTTCCATAACCTCTAGTGCAGATTCAAGAACGTCATCGGCTTTGTTCTTTGACACCTTAGTTCGAGTGGTTAGCGGCTTTTTTGTTGAACGTTGTTGCGCGCAAGAAGGCTCTTCATCTACTAAAACTTCACTCGAATCCAACACTGCGTCACTCATGCAGTTGAAATCTTGTGATTCAACGTCTTGTTGGTCGTCATCGATGTTCTAAAAGTAGATTTTATTTTTCAGGTGCCTAACACAGAAGAGGAGTGGATTAGAGTTTCCCGAGAATTTGAAGATCGCTGGAATTTTCCATGTTGCCTTGGAGCAATGGATGGGAAACACATTGTCCTTAAACGCCCAATTAACTCTGGTTCCCTCTATTTCAATTATAAAAGTAATTTCAGTATTGTTCTTTTGGCACTTGTTGACGCAGACTACAAGTTCATATATGTTGATGTTGGTTGTAACGATAGAATTAGCGATGGGGGAGTTTTTCGTAATTCTTCTCTGTCAATGGCGCTTGATAAGGAAACTCTCAATATACCAAAAAATGACGAATCGCGGGAACACGAAGGCTTGCCGTATGTTATTGTTTCAGATGATGCTTTCCCCTTGAAGCCTTACATAATGAAGCCGTATCCACAACGACATTTAACGAAGGAGAAACGCATTTTTAACTATCGTCTCAGTCGAGCCAGGAGAGTAGTCGAGAATGCTTTCGGAATATTGGCTAGTCGCTTTCGAGTTTTTTTAGCACCCATGTCAATTGCGCCAGATACAGCTGAAAAAGTAGTTTTAGCTTTCTGTGTTTTGCACAACTTCCTAAGGGAGAAGTGTACCATCAGGTATACACCGCATGGGACATTGGATGTTGAATTATTGGATGAAGGTGAAATGCGACCGGGTGAATGGAGATGCCATACCGACTGTTTACATTCAATCTCACCTCAAAGTGGAAACAAAAACTGTTCAATATCGCGGGATTTCCGGGAAAGGTTCAATGTGTATTTTAACACAGTTGGTAAAGTACCTTGGCAAGATAACTTTGTAGGCTTATTTTGTTTATAAAGTTGAGCTAGCTAGATTTTACTTGACATATGCATACTTACCAAATTCGAAACTGTTTTACGTGGGGCAATTGTATCACGTAGGAAAGATAAGCGTTCAAAGTATGGCCATTTGGATTCAAAAACCTCATCTTTACCAGCACCACTCTTTTTACTGTTACTTTCCTTTTTAAGCTCTTGTGAGTAGTATGTTCTGAGACTGTTGATTTTTGATTTGATCTCATTCCCTATGTACGAAAATAAACGTTATAGTAATAAAACTTTTTTTTGTTAAAAATTGTATTTTCTTTGTAAACATGCAAAGAGAAATACTTACCACCGACCTCAAAAGCGCTGACAATTTTCTGGATTGCTGCCTGTCGGAGATTTCTATCTTTATATTCGTTTAAAAGAACGTTCCATAAACACTCTTCCTTCTCCCAAGCATCGATGAACTTTCCAGTATCAATTTTGACGTGTTTAACTGCCATCACGAAAGTTCTAAAATTTTTCTTTCTCTCTTTGCAAAGTTTTGTTTACGTTTTTCTACATCACTTTTGCACATTTTAAATGCGTTCTGATTGGTCAAGCGCTTTATTTAAATAGAATACAATAGATTCATATGATCATATATATGAAGAAAATAGAACACGTCCTATTTTTTAAAAATTTGATCATATGCATATGATCATATAATTTTAACTCATATGAGGTATGTTACACGATCAAATTCATATGATCATAGGGTATATGTCATATAAAATATGATCGTGTAAAAGCGGCTTTAGACTCGGATGGTTTCAATTCCAGCTGTATGAAGAAATACGTAGTTAATATCATATACTGGCATGAAAATGTAATATAAATTTAGTATTTTTTGTAACAAATGAATGAAAACATCTATTTCATATTTATATTAAAAAGTACAAAAAATTTAAGTTTAATTTATCAAACATCTTCAAACAAAAAAAACTTGAACTGCGTCATTGACGTCATGAAAACACTCCATTCTCCAACACAGTGTTTATTTTTATACTTACAAAGGACATATCAGGCCAGAAGATTAAGATCTTCAAGTGGAGATAATTTGGCCAAAATTTAGGAAAAGACTTTACCATAGCCTTAAGACAGATAAAATCCACATAATTGTCAGTGATATTTCTTCTGACTCGATTTGTACATTAACAACGAAGAATGAGGCAACAAACACACAGTCTCAAATCTGACAGACATTTATATGCTAACCTTTACATTACTTGCCAATCAAGAGATTCAGATATAGCTTTTTCTTGCATGAAAACCACTTATACCCATTTCTTTGTCAGCATATGGGAATCTATTGAAATGCATAGCAAAATCAGATTTTTTGCAGTGTCTGAACATGATAGACCAGATGGTGCAACATTTGTCAATGCAAACCCTCCAAGAACATCAACCACATCACATATGGTGCTTATTGTCAGGACGAGATTGACAACAAAATTAAATGTATGGCTAGGTATGACACGGTAAGATTTGGTTTTTGATGTGTACAAAACAAACAGCTTAAAATCCCAAGAAAATAAAAAATCGAAATTAAAATGTTATGGTGAAAGTAAAAAACTTGTTAACGTAAAGAAACATAGAGAATCTTATGATTTCCAGACTAATGTCTTAACCAAACATCCAACAAACGTTTGTAAATGAAAGAATGGATCAACGTCAGACTTTTTAACAAAGAATGAAACAGGTCTAGAAAATCAAGAAAACAGACACAATGGTGTAACAGTTGCCATTCATCAAAACACAACATTTATAAAAAAATTCAACAATTTAAATGACAAGAATGAAACAGTGTAATCACGAAGAGGCTGACCCACGGCTTTTGTTGCGTGTCTACGATGCAGCTAGGCAAGGTATTAAGAACTTGCGTATGGTTACCGTGGAAACTGATGTTGTAGTACTAGCAATTTATTATTTTCTTCTTCAAATGTTGACAGAGATATCTTCCTAAGCACATGTATGCTGCCAAACCACAAGATGATGTGTGTTGTGGTTTAACATTTTGGCATTCAATTACTGGTTGGCAGTATCAATGTTTGGTTGGTGTGGAAAATAGCAGCCAGGAAAAACCTGGAATTCACATTCAGAATCTGTATAGACCTTGACCATGTATCAACACTTTGCACCATCGTATCAACACTTTGCACCATCGTATCAACACTTTGCACCATCGTATCAACACTTTGCACCATTGTATCAACACTTTGCACCATCGTATCAACACTTTGCACCATCGTATCAACACTTTGCACCATCGTACAGCTGTGTAGTTACACTATTATTAATCTTAGCAAACCATTCATTGTGTCACAGTGACACAGTGAATGAACTTTAAGTGATAGACGATTTGTTTTTCTTTTGTTTGATTCAAAAAGCTCATTTACTGATACTAATGATTGTAGAAGGAGATTGTTCACCAAAAAAGTGAGTGTGGAGTAATGTTGCAGAGCAAGTAATCTGAACTGATTATTATTATGAAAGCATTAAAACATCAATAACTGTTTAATTTTCAATTGTCATATGCCATAATAAAATGTAACTATTTGGGTTTTTTTTGGGCAACTGAGATTAAGTAGCATAAATTATTTGGTTACAGAATATCTTTTGCTCAAGAACGTTCTAATACAATTAAAATCTCTAATCAATGCAGATGACGTCATCTTCGTCATCAATAACGAAATCTTCATCATCTGCATCTTCCATTGTATCCTCTAGGATGCTTCGAGGAATACCATCTTCTTCGATAGCTAGGGGTTCTTCAAAAGTATCTCCGTAATTTGCTTCTACAATTTCGATGATCTTTGTCGGGAATCGAAAATGTTACCTTTAACGAAATCTCCAAACCCCCTTTTGGAATTGGTGATGGTCCGTATTTTGATTCATAAACCTTTCCTACTGCTTTTCCATCCAGCTCAATAAAAAACCAAGTTGCTCTTGAAATCTTCCGTGGAACATGACCGACGGTTTCGGGTACGACTTTCCCCTTTGATTCCCTTTTTTGATTTTTTTTTTCCATGCCACCAAATACGGGTTATAAAATTTGTTTTTTTTTTCGTTCATTATGTAGTCACTTGTTGAAACATTTTGTACTGTCAAGCTATAACTCAAAAAGATTTTCGATGCAACGAAAAAAAAACGTTCGAATTTTGAATGACGTTAATCTGTGAAACATTCTTTTAAAGCTGTCAAAAAGATTTTAGACGCAACACCTGCCTGAATGACGTCAATCTGTGAAACTTTTTTTCCTTTTTTAATTTAGGGTTGCACAAGTAGAGTACTAAACTTGAAATATTTTCTTTAACGCAAGTTTTTGCATTTCCCTGTCGATAAAATGCTTAAAACTTGGACATTCTGAAATTAAGTTATATTGAAATCCTGCCGAAATTTTTTCCGCAGAAGTGACCAAAATCTCGCCGAAGTTTTTCCACCGAAAATAAAGTAGCCAAAATTTTTGGTTCTTAATGTAACTCGAATTGAGGACATTTTCCGCATATGTTCTTATATCTATTTAAAAGATCATGAAATTTCTTTTCTATCGCTGTAGATATAATTCAACTGATTTTCAGAACAAAAAAAAATGAATACAAATTTGCTTAAATCAGTTCTTCCGATGTCTCCCTTAACACATAAGAATCAGATTCTGAAGAAGTGTACCAGATTTGGTGAATTTGTCACAATTTGAAGTATTGCAGCATTTTTATGTTAACTGCTCTCATTAGAGGAACACAATGAAGTCTGTTAACAAGGCCTGGATAACTACTACAAACTTCACACATGAAGATAAAGCATTGTACTAAACCACTGTTAAACTCTTTAAATCTTTTGATCTTAAAATCTTAAGTCTTTTAAATCTTTTGTAATTGTAGTGGACACAACATATGAGCCAACAGAACAAAGCTAAAACCGATGCCCTGCTAATGTCAGACCAAGTAACAGTACCTCAGAGCTAGATCACATGGGTTTCTCTTTTAAACTTGAAAGGGACCCTTAGGGGTACTCAAAAAACTATTTTCCATGACTTTATATAGAGGGCTCTGTTTGATATAGCAAGGCAAACTTTGGTCCAAGTTAGTTTTTTTGTAAGTTTGTGCCTTACTAAAGTCCATACCCCTTTAGAACAATGATCCAAATGAATTACATTTGAAAGTATACATTTTAGAGAATACAATAGGGTCAAAACCAGCTTGAATAAAGTACCATAATGGCAGCACTGGGGTCGTAAAGTTGCTAACAAACTGAAAAAGTACCATTTTGGAACCCCTTTAACTCCGACCAACATTATGGAAAAAACTTGATTTTGGTATTTTTCTAAAGTATTTTGCCCATACCTACATTTTAATGCATAACAAGCATTTCTAAGCTTCTACAGAGTTCACAAAAGGACATTAAAGACCAAAAATGGAGTAAACAATCAAAAATCACCTAATTTGACCAAGACTTTGTCGGTCCCCATTTTATGATTTGACGAAAATTTTTTTTACAGAGTTCCATAACACCAAATAACTGAAAATTAAGGAAATTCCAGAACATCACTAACAGAACCCCCTATTTTCAGTCCACTCTTACAGACATGTAAGATCTGTGCATACTGGGTGAGCATACAATTTCTTGCATCATAATGGTGAATTTGTTGAATTAGCATATTAATTTTAGGAATATGCATTTCTTCAAAGAAGCCACGCCATGTTGATTTGGACAGCTATACACCATCAAGAGTGAGACATTTCAATTCTGTACTCTCTACTTCTCCTATTGAAAAACAATCAGTCATTGATTTCCAAAGTGCTCATGATAATAACAAAAACAGTCAAACCAACCAGCAATATGCTTGTGGTGTGAGCGAGAACAAATTGATCAAGACATCCAAACAAATATGTATGAAACCACTTGCTAATTCTACACCATTTCTAAAGTTCAAACACCAGCAAATTATAGGTCAACAGAATCCAACTGAAAAAAGCTCCTTTCAGATTCATATTCCAAGTAACTGTAATGTGAACACCAGAAAGAGATCTAGTTACTTCAACCTTTACAAAACATGTCATGAAAGAACTAATGGAACTCAAGGTTATAGTGATTCACCAAAGAAGTCTTTTATGCAGGAAAATAATAAATCATCTGAATGCAATCTTATCAGAACAGAGTCCGTATATGAATTGAATAATTACAGAGACATACAGTTTGATAGCTCATCTGACAGAATGGTAAGAACATGCTTCAGTACTATATTTTTATGTGTGTATGTGAAAATCCTTTATAACATTGTAAACAATATTTTGGTTACTGTGCTCCTTAGAAAACAGGTATCATCTAAAATCATATGTGAAAAGAGAGTGCAAGAATCCTTGTCAGGTTAAGAAATCTGTTCTTGATAGGTGTTCTAGGGCTTTGTCCTAGGGATGTGAAATTCCATCTTTCATATAAAAACAACCATTTTAGAATTTTCATAGAACAAATTCTAGCAAAATTTGCCAAAACGCATGAATCATGATTAAAAATAGGTGAAGGCCTGATATACAGTCTGTATTTAATCCTCTTTTTCTAGCAGCACTTCAACCCATATCTTCAAAAAGAACAGCATTCTAAGATGGAGGTTCGTAATAGATATGCAAACCAAACCACTATGATCCAGGAAGATGCACCAACCAAGGTATGTTTTATGTTTGTAAAGAAAAAATCTCTGCCAATATAGTTGTGCTTTATACTTGTATTATTCTTTTCTGTTTGTTAAATCTCTTTTCAGACAATTTTTGAGCCGATACCACCTCAACCAATCATTGAGCAGAAGCAATCTCAGCCAATCATCGAGCAGATGCCACCTCAATCAATCATTGAGCAGATGCCTTCTAAGTCAATCATTGGGGGAATGTCTGTACGACTAATCATCGGCAATATGTCTCCTCAAGCCAGAAGAAAAATTAATCAGGTAGAAGAGGTTTTGATTTCAATATCTTGATAATTTTTTTCATCTTTTGTTTCGTTGTAGAAAATTTAAAAAACAGTTTAAAAATTTCAACATGTATTTATCAAAATAACAAACATAAGGTAGATAACTTGTACGCTTCTTCATATTGTAAATAGCTCACATGGTCAGGCGATCGATTTGTAATGCATATGTGAAAGCTCTGGTTAGTAGTTCAAATCCTGGCTTTGGAATAAAAAATGTATGTAAACTTTGAGGTGATTATAAGAATTAGAAATTATAAGAAATATGTAATAGTGGATAATTGATAATAATGATGAAATGGAAAGAAAATATGCCTGAAATCTTAAATGAGATATTAAGAAATCTATAGATGAGATATTAAGACCTTAAATCTGGGCTATTCATTCCTGACGAAATGCTCTCTGAACAATCTAGTCAGGATAAAAACGGCCCACAGTGTCAAGTTAAGGGTGAAAAAAATTAATATGAATTTTCATGTTTAACTATTATACTTTCAGAAAAATGATGGTATTCAGTCTGAACAGGTGGCAGTATTTAGAACCCTGATACCACCTGATACCAAATGACTGTTATAAGGGTTTCATAGGGCAAATAACAAAATTTGACATACATTTGTATGTAACATTCTATAGATATAGCTGCATAAGTGATGTTTATGTCATCAAATCTGTTCTTGTATTTTATGTTCAGTTGCTGGATGATAGAAGCAGTGAAGAAAGTAGTGGCAGCAGTGACAATAGTTTGTCGGCATCCAAAGATAGTTTGTCGGCATCCAAAGATAGTTTGCTTTCATCATCGTCGGAAAGTAATTACACTTTTAACCCTTCATCAAATAGAACACATATAATTTTCATCAAATAGAACACATATAATTTTAGAACTCCAGAATTGAATTTAGTTGTTTTAATGTTCAGTATTTATCATACATACTTTCCATATCTCACTTTCACCTTTTTCAACTTTAATTGATACAATTTTAACTTCATTCTACAATTTCAATCTCTCATTGGATTTTTTATATTCACTTTACCCAAAAATTCCTTGAGGTGAACAAACGAATTTGTGAATGCTGATAGAGATTTCATGAAAAAAAATTCATAATTACGTAATGAAATGTTGATATTAACTCCAAATACATCTTCATAGGTGCAATCATAGACCAGGCAAATATCGAAACTGCTTAAAACTCCTTATGATAACATAATACTTTTAGCTATTTCTTTCAATTACTGAAAAATGCAGTTCATAAGATTGTCAAGACCTTTACCAAACAATTTTCCCTAAAAGTGTGGCACTATTTAAAAGTGTGGCACTATTTAAAAGTGTGGCACTATTTAAAAGTGTGGCACTATTTAAAAGTGTGGCACTATTTAAAAGTGTGGCACTATTTAAAAGTGTGGCACTATTTAAAAGTGTGGCACTATTTAAAAGTGTGGCACTATTTAAAAGTGTGGCACTATTTAAAAGTGTGGCACTATTTAAAAAGGTGGCACTATTTAGGTTTCCTGGTCTATCATTTTCACATTTATTTTTATGGTACCATTATTCCAATTCATTGATTTGTGATAATTCAAATTGTGTTTCTTTTGAGTCCAAGGTTTCCATGACGACCTCATCCATTTCACCATTTTTGTACTTGTTTTGTTTTTACTTATTTGTTCGATTGATTGATTGATTGATAGATTGATAGATAGATTCATTTGCAGCATCCACAACTGAGAAATGATTGTTTTTCATCAGAGAGTATACCAGTGTTTGACCTTCTAGATTTGAACAACTAGAGAGGAATTATTGGCGCATGTATTATATTGTATGTAAATATATTTTTTACAAGTCAACGCGAATGAAATTAACGCAGTACTAATAATCAGCGAATTCTTCAATCCGCGTTAATAAGTACCTTCGTTAATTTCAAAATGAACTCATTCTTGTTAACCCATTCCAAGTAAGACATTGATATAATTCTTGCCAAGGAAAATATACACGAATGAAAATAATAGCGATTTAAAGGGTGAACAGGAAACTCAGGGTTAGGGTTAGTGAACAGGAAACTCAAGAAATTTGCCTCAGGGGGACAAAAAAAGGGTTCGAGATAACGAATGTTCGACTTATCCGAGGTTCGAGTTAACCGGATTTTTTTATGAGAAAGTATTAAGGAAATTCCAAGGGACCAGAGAAAATAGTTCGAGATAACGAAAGTTCGAGTTATCCGATGTTCGAGTTACCGGGAGTTCACTGTATATATAAAATCCAAACGACACAACATCGTCCGTCTGTTCAACAGCATCGAATGACTTTTGAAATCCACTTAGTGATTCTTCATACTTCAGAAAATAAACCTCCACTAATTTATTCTTCACGTGTTTGTAATTTTATTCCAAGTGAGAACCAAGCCTTAGGTTTACATTATTGAAGGTGTGGATAAACATCTACATTTTTTGATTTTAATATCTTTTTTGCAGTGTCGGCTTCCGGTAAGATCGAACTAAGAAGTCGTGATGATATTCCAACATCGACTTTGGTTGGTGAATTTCATGTTTCAGAACATTCCCAAACCTCTTCTCAAGTACATATTCAATCAATGCATAGTGATGGTCCTGGGGGTGAGGTGGATACAAAGACAATAGATTTATATGATGACATCAGTTCGCTTCCTGGTCAACCGATCTTATTGAATGACAGAAATACAAATCCTGGTGAACACGACCAAGGTAGTGGTGATATGATGATTGGCAAATTGCTCACACCAACCATTTCAACACATTCTTCATTGAAAACGTTTCAACTTCCATCGGCTGAGTTTTCGTCCCGTGTAAACAACGTCTTAACCTTCCTGAATAAAACTCAAACAAAACTATATGAACAACACCTGTTGATCAAATCATATTTGATGACGTCAGCTGACTATGCTTCAGAAGAATGATCTCCCTTATTCAATCTTATGAATTGACTCGGCCAGTTCATGTTTACTTTTCATTTTATCGTTTATACAAAATATTTTGTTGATTTTTGTTATTATTGCTTAGAAACCAATGTTTATTTCTTTAAGAAATAAAGTATGATTCAAAACGAAGTAAATTTGTGTTGATATGCATTTTCACAGTTTCTGTGTGTGCTCTCTGTTAGAATATGGTTTAAATGTTTAAGCATGTTAGGCCACTGTAGTACCTTATCTACCATTTTGGAGAGAATTGGATTTCATGTATGATGTAGTAGGATATCATCTATCACAAGAAATAGTGATAATGACTTCAGCAATTTCTCACTGTTACATAACAGGCGTTTGTATTTCAGTGAATGAGATAAACTAAAAAATATAAAATATTTTTCTCCTTAGGCATCCCTGCACTTAGGCCAAGAATACTTCAAAATATAGGTGACGTAACACAAAAATATTAGAGGTGTCAGATAAAATGGGAATAAAATGTTTTTATCACGAAAGACGACTTTATTTTATACAGTTGTGTTTATATTGTCCATGAAAGAGATAGACCCTGGGTACTATTTATTTTAGTATTTGATTATTTCACTGAATAGACGTTAATCTGTAAACTGTAAATTCGATGCGAGGACGTCACAATGTCGCGTCGAAATTTAAACAAACTAGATTTATTTCTAATTGATCTATCCTTTGAAAACAGGAAATAAACATTTATAAAAAATAAACTTCATCACTATACTCTCTTCTAAAATAAGATGATGGTTTGGACACAAAATAGAAAAGGGTCTTAACACTAAGTTGAATGTTTAAATTTTAAAAATCCAAGTTAACTACGTCAGGAAATTGTTTTCTTTTTTTTAATGAATTTGTGCGAAAGTTAGAAGTTAGCGAAATTTGAATGAAAAAACGAGTTTTACAAGTGGTACATGAACGCTGATGTCGACATTTTTTGCAGATTTGAAATGAAGAGAACAAAAATGACGGAGTAGTAAGGCGAGTTAAGCTACCTGTCACGTGATTCATTTGATGGAAGCAATTTGTCGACATAAGCAAATGAATGGCTGTGTTGCTTGGAGCTTAGCAACTAGCAATCGCCAATACAAAGTGGAGGTTTGTTCCTTATGGCTCATCTGAGCCTTTTATTTATTTATCCTAACATAGCATCCTAACTGTCATCAAATTTTGCAGCTCATAGATGAATAAACGTTTTAAATCAGCTACAACACTGTCTTTCCATGTTTACTAAATAAATTTCTTTTAGAATCTGTTGTATCAGATTACATTATCTCGCTTACTCAGATATAAAACATTTTAGTGGAAAAAAGTTCAATTGCGAACGAAAAGAATTTCGTTCACATTCTTGAAATGATTTGGAAGTAGCTGGAAAATATTTCTTGCAGTAAATTCAATAAAATGGACATTCAAATCGTTGACATTCTGAATCTTTATGAGACAATGTTTATAAAACGTTATATTTATCATATAGTTCATCTGATAATTTCTCCTTGCCTAAGTTTTTGGTGAATACCTGATACATTTTGTCTGGAAAAGTAAGGCTAGAGTCAAGTTATGCCTCGTTGTTTCAAACGTTTTTATAAGACTTTTCACCGTAAATTCATGGCGAAATTGTCAGACGAACATACTCCTATTCGATGTTAGGGTAACTCTATTTTTTGTGACTGAGGAGGGATAACTAAAAGATAACACGAGATGGAGGATGGGGCGGGGGAGCTACTTCAAATCTAACGTACTGCAAGTGGAGGATGGGGCGGGGGAGGTGCTTCAAATCTAACATTCTGCAAGTTCTTGTATTTAATTTCTTTTCTATTACTTACTGAGCCTATTCATTTTAGGGTTGATTCGTGCTGTCTTTTCAAAACGCAAGGTTATGGGTCCAATTTAAAAAAAATCCTTATTAATAATATAGAGAAGGAGGATGCGGAGAAGTGCTTTAGAAACACTCTCCCCCACTTCAGCAAACACGATCTAAATTCACCAATACCTAAAATTTAAAAATGCTACAAAAAAACATCTATTTAATTTGGATTTGGATTTCGTACTTTGTATTTAATAAAGATAAATTATATGAGAAGTATAAATTTATAAGTCCATGATTTATTTGACTATTAAAACGCGCAATACGAATGGAACGCGCAATTCGATTGTTCATTTTTGATTTGGCGTCATTTTATCTTCCGAGCATGCGCAAAACATTTTATTCTGAGACTATCCTGTTATTATTATCTTTGATATATATATACAGGTTGGGCTTGCCAGATATAAGTTACAGAATATAAAATATAATCTGGTATCAAAGAAGAACCTGTGAAGAAACAATAGAAACACCACGTGGTTGTGCTACTAGTCACGTGTATATTGATGCTTGATGTTTTGATAATTTCAACCTCGTTTTGATGATCTAACGTTACACCATACATGAAGATGTTGTTCGTGATGTGATTTCTTTCTGATCGATATTATTTGTTTCTCAAGATGGTTTATAGCAGCCGGAATTAACAGACCTATTAGTTTTTGACACCTTCTTGAAAATCCACATGTGCAAATACGATAATAAGAAAAAAAGAAAAAAAGTGAACAATTAAATAATTAATCGCATGTAAATATTTAGTATCGTTTATGATAATGTTTATCTAAACATCATGGGTTGGCCCCTCCTCGAATAATCTCCGGTAAATATTTTCCTATGATTAGATGCAGATTTTTTCTTTTCTCCGTATTCACGTGAATAGTAGCACTACCACATGGTTGAAATGTTATTGTGTTTCTTTTGTTATAGATATGTTAAAATGAAATGTTACTTGCGATAAAATCTCAAAGGGGGAGGGAAGAGAAAGCAATGAAAATCATGTCAGTCAGATATGTTTTGAGAGAAAAAAACTTATTAGTGAAGTTTTAACTACAATATTACGATACGATACATAAATCATATTTTGAAAAGGCTTTGGTTATGTCGAAAATAAGATTATCTGTAAAAAAATTCCTAACACGACTGATTTTGTCTTCTCGTTCAAGGTAGAAATCCGAGTTTCCCAATCTCGTCCCCAGGGCTTCTTGCTTTTTCGATATACTTCGCCGCCGTCTTATATATCGAGGCGAGAAGCCCGGGGGACGAGGTTGTGAGTTCCCATGTAACAAAATCATACATGTTTTTTTTTCTCGATGAAGACTTGTGATACGTCTAAAGTTATTCCGATGATACATTAGGAACTTTTCGAAAAGTGTGTTTACATGCACAAATATGGCGTTTCAATAGATTAATGAATATTTAATGAAACCGCGCATGAATGAAATTTAAAATAAAAGCATAATAATGATAGTCTTCTTCAAAATGTACATTCGGCTTAACCTTCTGACACACAAGGATACAAGGATACAAAAGGTACCGTATAAAGATTTCCATAATCTCAAAATCACAAAACTTTTCGATGTGTTGTTTGTCTGTGCTTTCACTTCATCAGATGAACAAACAATCTGCTAGATTATTTTCATGTCAGAGATATTCTTGTTAATATTGGGAGTTTCAGTGAATTTAGTTTGCTTCCCTCTTTACCACCCCAAAAAATCGAGTTAAAAATAAATTTAAATATTGATTTCAAGTTAATACACCTTTCCCGAATAACTGTTTAAACGCCGTGCTTTGGTAGTACATCCAGCCTTTGAGTTTAAAGTATCAAAATTGCTTCTAATCATTCTACTGGGAGTTTTAGTAATGGAGGTAATTACTAAGTAATAAAGTTAAAATAATATAGAATAAATGTATTTCATAAAAATGAGGTTGGGTATACTGACTAGGTCAAAACACGGTGTTTAAACAGATTCGGAAGGTGTATTCATATGAGTTTTCACCACTATTCGCACCGCAGAGATTTCGCACGCGTGTTTAAGTGTTAGATGGTAAATTACCTCCCCTCTGCGACTTCTTGAAATGAAAAGACAGCGCTGTTTAACAATAAAGTTAGGATTGTAATAAAATATATTTAAAAAGAAGTATGGGAAAATTTTGAAAACAATGCGTCAGGTGGTAAAGAGAAAAAAGAAACAATTCATCTGAAAATAAGGTTTGTTTGTGGAGTGGTTATGAGAAGAGATCAATTTCAAGAAGTTCTGATGTTTTTATAGAAAATCAAAAAACTAAAGTTCATAAGAAATATAAAGAAGAATCTAAAAATTATTGGAATTGATTGATTGATTAAAGTGGATTGAAGATGCCGTTGATGTATTTCATGTTTGCGTTAATAGTACCCAGTCCCCACACAGGTAAGAGTTTTTGTAAGTTCGTTTTTAAAGTGGAGGAATAATTTTATAAAAAGAAAATGGGAAGGATATGCAACCATGTTACATGTTTCGAGTGATTTCATATATATATAAAAATATACGAAAATAACTAGTCTCGTCTAGTTCAGAATTCACTAAGAGGTTTGAGGTTATGGTACTACTTGGGCGGTTAAATATATTGAGTTACCCTCCCCTACACAACATGATTTAGACAGTTCTCGTTGTCTTTTTCTTTCCCCAATATAAAGTTTTAAATGTTTGTTCATGTAAATTACCGAAAGAGTCATAAACAAAAAATAGTAGCATAATAAAAAAGATACTGATGGTGGAGAGCTACTGATGGTGGAGAGCTACTGATGACGGAGGGATACTGATGACGGAGGGATACTTGTCAGACGCTTTCGCTTGAGAATAAGCTGATATAATAATACCTAACTCACACTTTTCTGTCTTGATCATTTTTATTTCAGGCTAGGCGATCACGTGACATCGTGAAACATCACGAAGTGTTCAACTCGCTCCTTTCTATTTCTAGTCTTGACGTAATGTAATGACGTCATTACAGTTTCACCAATCAAAATATTTAAAAATTCATCAGTTGATGAATAAGAAAGCAACAGGAGAGTTAACCAAATGACCAGCATTCAGATAATAATGTAAATTACCTGCTTTGATAAGAAAATAAAAACACGAATGAGTAATAGCATATGAGACATAAATAAACATCAAATGACACATAAATAAAAATTTGTCACAAAATCACCAGATATCTAATTTTTATTTGGCTAAAAATTAATAATACAAAAATACACATTCACTGCTTTCAAACTTTTTGTGTCCTATCATTTTCCCGATATATTTTTTTACCATTGTGTAATTCCACATTTTACCAGATAGATACAATACCGAACACCAAGACGACATAATAACTAGCTTGAATGTTTGTAGTTATTCGATTCTGACACGTGATCACACAGCGTCAATTTCATCCTTCTTTTTGTAGTGTTTACATATCAATGTGAACAGAATCTAGTTGCTAAGGAAGGAACTATAGCAACTCCAAACTTCCCTCGACGTTATCCACCTAGCCTCGATTGCGTGTGGACAATTACTGCAGCAGAAAACCACTATATTGAGTTGACGTTTCTGGAATTTGACGTGGAACCATATCATGATTGTAAAACTGATGCGCTCGAAGTTAAAGATGGCGGAGATAAGAATTCACCTTTGATTGGTAAGAATATAATCTACAATACAATAATCCGCAAAATATTGTTAAATAAATAAATAAAATGAAGAAACTGACAACCTTTGTGTCACTATGCTCGGAAATCGGAAATCTCTATGCGCGGAAATTTGTGGGTTCATTGCCAACTCGTATAATATTAAAGTGAGTAAAAAGTAAGTAGAGAGTTAAAATGATGTTTAGATAGGACCACCTAACAGGACCACCGTTCACCTCTCATTTACAACAGTGCTTTAACATAGAACTGAAGGGGGGAATCCTGGGTAAATTATTTATATATACTAATAAAAGAATAAATTAACACATAAAAATAACAAAAATCTGAAATGAAAAGTACTGGGACAACAAGTTAACTTTAATAAAATCCATCTCTCGTCCATACGTGTTACATTAGCCTTCTCCTTGTTGTAAATACTTGCCCACAATTCTTAAAGCTAAACTATTTTCAACCTTTAGGAATACTTGTAAATTATACAGATTCACCAAGGAGGAAAGGTAAAACTAAACGTCTTAATCTAAAACTAACAATAATAATGATAATTATAATAGTGAAAAAATAGCCCTATAGGTAAACATCTCAAAAGTTTACATCACAATCGACTGAGTAATGGTTAAGTATTACTAAATCTCTTTTTCACTAGGTGGTCAATATTGTAACCAACGACGACCACCAAAAGTCATAACTTCAACGCACAATGAATTACGTTTATGGTTTACTTCTGACAGTTCGATCCAATTGAAAGGGTTCAAAGCAACCTACAGAACACTGAGGGACGAAGGTACAATGATAAGATTCAGTGTTTTCATATTGTACTGTTAAGGAGCTAACGGAACTGATTTCTGTTTTACCAGGGTGTGGAGGAATTATTTCTGCTGCTCATGGAGAGATTGCAACACCTCGGTTCCCGTTACATTATCCACGAGATCGAAAATGTGAATGGAAAATTAAAGTTGCGAAAGGAAAATTTGTGGCTTTGAAGTTTTTGTTTTTTGAAATGGAAACGACTTGTTTAAGTGGTGGCACCTGTAAATGCTTAGATTCAGTCAGTCTAAAAGATGGTCATTCAAACGATGCCAAATCATTGGGAACGTAGGTTTATCTCGACGCTCTCATCTTCTTATGCATTAAACTTCTTCTCAACAAACTCAATCTGTGAAAAAGTAGCAAAGACTTCATTGAAGAGCAATATAAGATAGCTTCAAGATCTTCTCCCAAGCAAATCATGAATTGTTCTCCATCGTAGATATTGTTTCAGTGCTCCCCCACCTATTGTTACATCTGGTAACGAGTTGACGATAAAATTTGATTCTGATTTATATGGTCGATTACAAGGCTTCAAGGCTGTCTTCACACAATCTTCAACTGAACGTAAGTTTAACACATAAAATAAAACTACACTTTCCATAACAAATATTTATTGTTTTTGTCTTACTTACCTGTAGGTTGTGGAGGAGACTTTATTCTAAGCAACGGAACAATCGAGTCACCAATGTTTAATCCAGCTAGCGGCTCAACTTATCCTTCATATAGTGAATGCGTGTGGACGATCACAGGAGAACAGGACGAGTTTATCTCCGTGAGATTCATATATATGGATGTAGCGATGGCGCCTCGTGGAGATTGTTCTGAAGATTTTGTTGAGATCAGAGATGGCGCTTCATCAACGTCTCCATTAATAGGTGCAACATTTTTTTGTAGCGAGAAAAATGCTTATAGTGGAAACTCATCTCGATATGGAAATCTCTCTCTTGATCTTTAGGAGCGTTTTGTAACATGTTTATCCCTGATACCATGACAACAACTGGCAACATTATGTTTCTACGATTCCATAGCAACGGAGAGAAAAACGGAAAAGGGTTTCAGATAGCTTTCAGGAAACACCAAAAATGTAAATTTTATTGCCAGTGTGTATGTACCTTAATGAAAAAAATCGATATCATCAATAGATGACAAGATAAACTAACTTCTGATTTCAGCTTGTACAAATTCGCTTGGTATGGAAGATGGGAGAATTCCAAAATCCTCTCTGATTGCATCTTCAATATTTAAGATTGCTCACAAACCACATAAATTGGAACCAAATTTGGGAAGGTTGAATGGAAAATGGGCATGGTGTAGCACGGTGAGACCATTCATGAGAACTTTTAAAGTATTTTTCTCCTTTTATTTCTCGATGCATAGATTTTTTAATTCGTTCAAATTGTTTTCCACCTCAGGAGCGACAATCGAAATTTCAGGGTGAATATTTTCAAATTAATTTCAAGAAATTCACAAAAATCACCAAGATTGCAACTCAGGTATTTACGCATGAGCACGTTCTCTTTTTTTTAAAAATATTAGAAGAGCTTCACATATTCATGATATTTTACAGGGATACACCATGTACGGAAATGCCTATTACGTCACAAGATACAAAGTCTTGTACACCTTGGGTGGAAATTTCCAACACTATTCGGACAGAAGAGACACAGAACGAGGGATTTTGTATACTGTAAGTTATTATGTTCAAATCAAGATGTAAATATATCCAGGAAGAATAGTAGCAAAGAAACCTGCAACTAACAACTGAAGTAATAGTTTGAGATTATGGAAGATAGAAATTGCGGCTTTGAAGAATTAATGATTTCACGCCATAAAACATGTCACTGATTCTTCCTTGATTCTTTTCAGCTTTTCGACGGCAACAGACACTACAACATAACCAAGACGAACTCGTTTTCGCCCGCCATTGTCGTTAAACAAATTCAAATTGTCCCCCTCGATTATCATTCAGGGAAACGAAAACACGTGTGTATGAGGGTTGAAGTGTACGGATGTGAAATGGATACAGGAGGTAAGTAAAGAATTTTACATTTGAGAGAAATTTGCTAACATGTTTTCACTGCAAACAAGAAATTCAATGAAACATGTTATAGTTCCTTTTACATATCATGAGAGTTATTGGTAGTGAGTGCGTCCATTCTGTGTTTAGACGATGGAAAAGTGCTGACTAAGACGGTTGATGAGATCAATTTTTCCTCATACAAGAAAACAAGCAACACATGGCTGGTTTCACCGCAAGTGCACATCGGAAATACAGTGTACATATTCGAGGTTGTCGGATACCAGGCTGATTGCGGAACATCGAAACTAAGGCTATCAACAAACGGTGACGATTTCACCAAGAATGAAACTTACTGTGGTAATGATAAAAAAACTCATTTGATCATTTCCAAAACCGCACAACAAATTTGGGTTCAATTCGATATCTACTCACTGCCAGCAACTTTTCAAGGAGTACATTTCAAATACAAAGTTCTAGATTTAGGTAAGAAATCTTTCCATTGGATTTTATTAGACTGAAATATACCTGATAGGATGTTTGGTATTCGATCTGAACAACTGTCGTGTATTTGACTAGGGTTATGGTTAACTCGTCAAATTTGGTAAAATTGGTAAAATTCATTCTTGCCTGTCCATGCCAACTCAACTTTAGAAGAAGTAGCGATGTCAAAATTATTTCCTTCCAAGTAAAAACAAGAGAAGAGAAAAATACCCTTCGTTAATTCGAACAATTTATTTTTCTCTTTTTGCTTCATTTCTGATTGTATTAAAATGTTTGTGGATCTATATATCTCTTCGAACGGTTCTTCAGGCCTGCCTGCCCCGTGTCCAACGTAAACGAATTTCTGTCAGGAATCCGTAAAAAAAAAAACCGTCTATAAATCAGCCGTCAAAAAATGAATTATTTTTTTAAATTTCTTTGCAGGTTTCGGTCGTGTGATCACGTCAAGACATGGTGTTGTGAAAGTTTTCCATCAAGCAATGTTCAGCATCAACAGGACCAGCGTATGGCTTTTCAAGCTTGCCAAAGGAAATCGTATCAGTTTAGAATTTGAACGAATTCGATTACCAAAAGGAAAACATGGTGCAGTTCTGATAGTAAAAGCAGGTTTATTAGGTAACCAGAAGTTTTTCGATTCTGTTTTGATAATTTTAAGAAGAGAGATATCAGGGATCTGATAGTAAAAGCAGGTTTATTAGGTAACCAGAAGTTTTTCGATTCTGTTTTGATAATTTTAAGAAGAAAGATATCAGGGATCTGGGAACTTAAGTTTTATAAACGAGAGAAAGTATTAATAATGTTTTTGTTTAATAAGTTCGGTTAATCTTAACTTTTTAGAACAATCAACCGTGATCCGAAAACTTAGTGGTCATCAGTACCCGTCAGCTTTTGTTTATTCCAAAAATGAATTAAGACTCGAATATCACGTGGGCCGTCAAAAAGCACGACACAGTGGAGAAGGGTTCACTTTGAAATATACAGCTTGGCAGAAGCGTATTACAAGTAAGTCGAAATAAACAAATTAATTCAAGCATTAATTTACGGTGGTGGATCTATCATAGATTTCAATGGTGTAAGGCGATATGGAGGAGAACATTCTAAAAAGAATTGGCAATTACACTACAATTATCCTTTTGAAAATACACTTCTCCATAATTTTTAAACTAGTAAAATTTCTTCTCGATCTGCCGCTGGTTTACAAATATAATCCACTTGGAAGAACTCATTCAAATGCTCTTCCATGCACCTCACATAAATTTACATGCCGCATTGAGTTAAAAGTAAACCCAAGTACTTAGGAGGTCCAGTCTAAAATTAGGATATTTTTTTACATCCTGGATAAAATACACATTTAAAGCAATGGTTGAAGTCAATGTCTCTGCGGCATAATGCGATATCACTCGATTATCTTCAATTCAGATAATGCACTTATCTTGAAGTAAATACACTATTACTAATTTCACTAATTTTATTCGATTCGAGAGATAATGCGATGGTTGGTGCGATGCGATTGTGCGACGGCCGATCAAAGCATTACTTTAGAATTTTTGCACATTTTATTTTTCAGATACATAGAAATAAATTTCACAATAAAGAAATCACATAAGCACGTAGGTAAGCTCATCGACATGCACATTTCCTTTAATAAAATGTTGTAGCAGACACACGAATCATCTTCATCGTATATAGTTCTTTAATAGTTAGGAAATGAACTTTCGATTTGTGAACGACGCATAGAAGGGTAACTGTTCTTCTTTGTTACGTGTATAAGATACTCTGCAAACTTCCACCCCTCAAGAGTTCTCAGCAGACAACTTGCATAACCACTTCTGATAAAAGGTTGAAAACGTTTCAGGTGAAGATACAACGTTTGAAAAGACGAAAAGGTGAAAACAAGAAAAGCAAAGAATCGAATTCAACAGACTGCTATAGACCATCAGCAGAAGAATGTAGATTTCACGTTGAGCAAAAAACTTAAAAAAGATATTCAAAGGAACCCAACTAAACTTGATTCGGAAATCGCATGAAATAATTCAACAAAAAAATACGCTGCATTCTCACCTACATAATTAGCGTATGGATATCATAAACTTCAAGTGAAATCTCGTTTCCAGAACGAAAATTAACAACAAACGCGTATAAATTTGTTCTCGAAAAGTGAAACAAACTAACCCCGTCAATTAAGAGTATTTTCTCGAAACTGAACTGCGAAGAAATTGACATTTTATTTCTTTCCATCCTAGATACAAGCTCAAGTAACTAAGTATTAATACTAAGTGAAAAAACTTCAACAGATCCTGAACTAATTAATTCTGAAATCACTGCTTCCAGATTTCCTGTTCGCTATTCTGTTTCACGACTTTCGACTAATTAACGACGGCGATGTTTTTTCCTTCTTTATCATGATTTTTTTCCATGATTTTTTAGATAAGAAACATTATTTTATTGTATTTATTAACAGAAAAAAATATTGATACTGTAATTTTTACTTTTAGCTGTGCAGTTTTAGAAAAAACCCTGACAAATACTTCCATGTTCTCTATTTTGTTGCGTCAACATCAATTGCATGCAATAGACAATTTCAAAATAACTTGTAGTAACGAAAAGGTACGAAATTGCAGAAAAACCCACAGATGGACACCAAAGTTCGCCTGAACGGACAGTTACAAAGTTGCTTTAATTAAACGTTCAAGAAAAAGTATTAAAATTTTGTTCCTTCATATCCTTTTATTTATTTATTTATTTATTTATTTATTTATTTATTTATTTATTTATAAACATCATCTGCACGGTTTTTCTATATCACAAAATCTAATAAGATGTCCATGAAGTAAGTTTGTTATTTATGTATTTGTTTGATGAAATTCTGATCCTTCGAATTCGCTGGCTATCATATCATATCAGAGTTCTTTTCTGATTTCAAGAAGCTGCTGTCATGATGTCACATCACCAATGGAGGATCGATGCCCAGTAGTAAAAAACAGTCACTCATCACCTAAAATAAACAGAATACTCTTTTTAAACATACAGAATACCTCTTTTTAGGAAATTAACCAATCATTTAATAACAAATCAGAAAATTAAAAAAGTAAGCGAGACTGATGGGGATAAATAAATCGATAGAAAATAACCGAGATAAGGGAGATAAAACTCACCGATCTTACTGCAGTTATAAATACTATCCTCGTATGAATGATAAGGGAGATAAAACTCACCGATCTTACTGCAGTAATAAATACTATCCTCGTATGAATGAGAGTAAATAAGTGTGGGCGTGCTTCCTAGATAATTATAAAGAGATGAATTGAAAGACTTCATCAAGATATGATATGTGATGTTAGAAAGCTTAACTTACAAGTAGAATTTTAGTTTGCTGATAGTAAGAACTGAGATCAAATGAAAGTTTCTCCAGGAACTGATAGATCTAAAGAAGAAAACGTTAAATAAAACATTTTGTTCCTTCTATAATCCATACTTAAGACTCAGCACTCCTGACGTTAAATAAACGTTAAATAAAGCATTTTGTTATATGTATCTCTTTAAGAAATTATTATTAAAAGTTTACGTGCATTAATTAAGACTGCGTTCATGCAAGGTACTAAATGTGACACCGCTAAGAACACCGTCTCTTAGAAAAAGCTGGAGAGGGGTGTTTATTTTCAAAAAATTGAAATTTTGTTTGTGCATAAATATTTTCTCTCGAGGACAAAAAGTAAGTCGATATGTAGAATCTTATAAATACGCCTATCCCGCCCTCTGTTCAGTACAAACGCCTCTCTCATTTCAGTACAAACGAACAGAATATACAAAATACTCTCATTTAGCCCTTTAAATATTTTAAACTGTTTTAATGCATTCTTTGTCGTGGCGTTTAATAGAAAGAGGCGTCAATAATTTTTTTTAAATTTTAGAGGGGCGTTTATTGGAGAGGAGCGTTTAAAAGAACGTGGGCGTTTATTGGAGAAAATACGGTATATATATTCTTTATGATATTGATAATCATCGATTTATACGTAAGATGTCGGTAAATTGATTACCAGTAAATTTGTCGATAACATCGGTAGATAAAAAAAATCCAGTTACTTTTTTTCTCTTGGGCGGCACATATATATGAGACTATATATATATATAGTACTTGAAATAGGCGATTTTCTTCCACATGCAAAAATTACCCCATTATTAATGTTTGGCGAAAATCAAGCAGACAAACCTTGTTTGAAGGAGCAGTTTTGATATCAATATTGCAGACCAGATCTAACCATTTTTCCAGTAACACTGGATACATGCTTAAATGACGTAATAAAATGTTCCATTCAGACTGAAATGGTAGGAAAGATGTGATCAGGAATCGAGAAAGGGAAAAATTCTTGCTGGTGAGGGATGTAAATCAAATCTCACCTGCTCTTTAAGCAGAGTAAAATCATTGTCCACAATAGGAGGTAATGCTGGGTAAATTCCTGTAATAAAGTGAATGACAGCATCAAGTGAAGTGGGTTTCATAATACACGTTAAATATCCATAATGACTATTAACCGTTTAGCCGGTCAATACGGGAAAATATTGACCGAGGTTGTGACATCATGGACAGAGCACAGTGAGGTCCATACGAGCGACCGAGGTCACTATTTTTCCAAGTATTGACAGTCTAATAAGGTTAATAAGCCATTTAGTACCTGGCAACATAATTAAGAGATTTACAGCCCCGCTAAAACTTTTTTGTTCTAATTTAATAAAATACTTAAAAGAATAACATTCCTTCTTCTGTTTTCTTCTATTTTCCGTGGCTGCAATGTAGAGTCTTCCTCATTATTTTAATTCTTTGTCAATAGTAACCCTATACTAACTGGTTATGAGGGCATTACCGGAGAATATTGACTGACGTCATTATTCGAAGGTTATTACCCGTGTATGTGTTTGTTCAAAATTATACTTCGCTTCGTACACAAAAAAAATTGAAAATGACTTTTCTTTCTCATTTTTGTGTGACATTCGATTTGTTCTTAAAAATAGAAAAAAGGCAATGCAATGAGTTCCTGAACTCTTTCAGTTATTATCAGTTATTATTATTTGTCCCTACAATTTCTTTTCTATCTATCTAGCTAAATTACTTAGAACGAAAGAAAAACGTGAGAAGAAAAACGTGAGACTATTTTTGAAACTTCGAGGTTCAAGATTATGTAATGAAGGAATTTATTTGAATATGCTGCGTAGTAACTTTTAAGAAGTATGGGAAACAAAGAAACGTTTACTCGCTACATGTTTGAGTTGTTTTTGTCATTTCTTAACGATGGAAGCAGTGGAGCTGTTTCCCTGTGGAAATATTGTCCAAAAAATTCTGGAACGAAATAACGAAATAGAACTGACCCATGAGTAAAGAACAGTTGCATAAAACACTGACCTTGTTCTACTTGTTGTTGAAACGTTTTGATAATTTTGCAGATCCGTGCATAGTTGTACAAAATAAACATACTAGTTCTTGAAGAAAATCCATTTGTATTGTCTTCTGGTATTTTTATCTAAAAATTATGGATTATGGATTATCCGCCACATAGAAGCACATCTTCAATTTCAGACTTTCATTTTGGCGACGATTTTTAAAAGAACAAGTGCATTATTCTTTAGCTATATACATGAGCGTTTGACGTTATTACTACAAGACGTTATTACTGCAAGACGTTATTACTGCAAGACGTTATTACTGCAAGACGTTATTACTACAAGACGTTATTACTGCTAGACGTTATTACTGCAAGACGTTATTACTGCAAGACGTTATTACTATTAGACGTTATTACTACAAGACGTTATTACTGCAAGACGTTATTACTGTTAGACGTTATTACTGCAAGACGTTATTACTGCAAGACGTTATTACTACAAGACGTTATTACTGCAAGACGTTATTACTACAAAACGTTATTACTACAAGACGTTATTACTGCTAGACGTTATTACTGCAAGACGTTATTACTGCTAGACGTTATTACTGCAAGACGTTATTACTGCAAGACGTTATTACTATTAGACGTTATTACTACAAGACGTTATTACTGCAAGACGTTATTACTATTAGACGTTATTACTACAAGACGTTATTACTATTAGACGTTATTACTGCAAGACGTTATTACTATTAGACGTTATTACTGCAAGACGTTATTACTATTAGACGTTATTACTTTTAGGGTTGCAAAAAAAGAAAGAAAGTAATCATTGCAAAAAGTAAAAAAATTTCCAATTTCGAAATCTGCGCAGCGGACACGCAAACTTATGATGGCCGCTCTAGCTACGCGAGGGACATACAATACACGAAGAGGTAGAATCTTTTTGTTTTTTTACTGAGACAATTATAATATTCTAGAATGTTCTACAACAATATAGATATACGAAGTGAATTTATTTGGTCTGCCAAACAAATATATTCTTGTTGTATTCTCCTATACTTTTAAACGGTCTTGATCCTCCTGCAAAATGGTAAGGGATAGTTTTTCTGTCAAAATTAACTTTGTCACGCCCTAAACGAACTTCCAACGTTAAGGGAAGAGGGGGAAGAAGGACTTCACAAATCGTTATGTGATGACCACCCGCCTCAAATTGTCAGCAGAAGTCTTAAAATTATCCATTACCCAAACTGTTTTTTTGCATTAAAGACTGTTAGGGTTGACTGTTAGACTGTTGAAGATCTTCTAGTGTATTGATCTTTCAGTCCAAAAAAGTCATGTAAAAAAATCATGTAAAAAGATCATGTCTGTAGTTTTCAATTTGTCACTAATCAACTTCACCCCCAGGGCTTTTTCCTTTTCGATATACTCGCACCAAAAACGTTCTGTTTAATCTTTGATCTATCGTTTGGAAGTGCATGCATAGTTATGTTAGAACTTGTATTGTCGAGTATTATTCTGGAAAGAATTTAATGGAAATTAAAGGTGAATTTAATAACATTTTTCTTCACTCTTTGTTTCGATATCATTTTCCTTTCCTTTCTTCTAGTCATTACTAATTAGAGTCCAGCGTGTGTGTTCCAGCATTGCGTGAAAATGCAAAAGCTGGGCAAGTGGACCAGGTGTGTATTTGGGATGGGAATAATTTCTTTATTATTATTATTATTATTATTATTATTATTATTAATATTTACCCAGGATAACCTCTTCAGCTCTGATAGAACTGTTATCAATGGGAGTCCTGCGTAGGAAGTCCTAGAGCATTTAAAGCCCCCATTTGGGCTGCGGAAGCCGTGAGTACGCATCAACCGCTCAACGATTACTGATTGCTCTTGTGATTGGGTTGAAATTGCAGTTTACAGTTCCTGAAGAAAACTCTGACGAACAAAATGCCACTGCAAATTTACGTATGAGTCGACCAAAGAGGATTTTTGAATTGAAATTAATGAGGGATCCAGCATTTCTGCTGGACATACCAGCATACATACCAGCAATTCTGCTAGCATAGGATAGCATAGGACAGTGGTATACAATAACGTTACACTTTTTGCTAAAGTAACTTATAATGATATATAAGGAGACAGCTATAAAGATTAAGTTATTATGGATGTCTTTCTTCCCAAAATTCAATTTTTAAATTCAATTTCTTGCTGGGTATACCTCAACGAAACAACCCCCTTAGATATTAATCCCGCTCTCAAGCTGAGTGGATCGATTCCAAAGAATCCAAAGAAATTCACAATGGATCCATCATCAAGGTATCTATTTATCTTTCTAATATGTTTGAATACCGTCGATGGATTATATTTTTCAGATTTGGTTTGGCTCGATATTCTTATGACAAGAAACATTATGACTGGATTAGATGAAAATATCCAAACATAAGGTAAACAATAACATCAGTTATTGACTGTAGTCTTCTTTTATTGCAAGCTTCTTTTTGTTTTTCTTTCATGTCAACAAATGCATAGCGACTAACAGTTACGCACGTTTTCTCTTTAATGTAAAAATGAAAATATTTACAAGTATCGTTAAATTTATTTTAATTCTAAAATTGGAACCATGTCATGACAGACCTAAACAGTTCTAAATTTCTGTCTTCCTCCTAAATTCCCCTACGATCTCTTTAATAACACTTGAAATTTTAAATTTCTCCTAAAAAGTCCTAGATGTCTCATTCTTTTCCCAGTTATGTGGAAAGTAAAATTCTGTCTGAATCAAAACTGGTAAACCCAACTATTGTGTGGCAATATATGATATTGTATTATAAGCATGAGAATGACCAAAAGGAAAATGTATTTAAGTTGTGTAGTACAACAAGTTTTTCACTTATTTTTTGTTAAGATAACTTATACACAACAAGAATGTATTACTTAGTTTCTTGTGAATCTCCTTTCGTTCTTTTTCAAATCTCCTAAATTTTTAAAGACATTTAGGCCGAAATTACAAAATTTCCCCTATAAAAATCATGGAAAAAATTTTCATGTTTGATTTCGAGTGGCCACCACCATGCGTGTGATAGGGACAATTTTTTTTAGAAAAAATTCCTGAATTGATTGTTTTTTACTTTTGTTATATTAGGAAATGTGGAAACCATTGTTGAATATGGAATCAGTGCTGAATCATTATATTAAAACCTTGCATTGAACAGATTAAAACATATGTATATGACATATGACTGTATATAAATCATGAAGATTGGCAAGAATATTGAAAGAGGATCAAAATGACATTCAAAAAATTTCTAACGGAGCACGTCGACACACCTCGCATAATCGTAAAACAAACCCATATTAAAGCGTTTTACTCGAATTTCCAAAGATTCTAAAATTGCCGAAATGTTTCCTTTGTGATACACGTATTATTATTATAAGCATCAGTAAATTTTGACTAAGCCTCAGTGATACTTAACATTATACTAATTTAAACGATGTTTAAGCTATGCTTTCAATAAGCTATGCTTTCAATAAGCTATGCTTTCAATAGCTTCCGCTTCAGACGTTTGTCGGACTGGCCAGCTTGTTTAGTGTTTAAAAACTAGTGAGATCTCGCTTGGCGGGCTAGCCCGTTTCCCATATAAACAGCCCCTTAGAGTATAGAACCCTAACGCACTTGGGAAAAATCGCAAAAATAAGTTCTGCAATAATTAATGCCTCGAAATATTAATGGCCTCAAGGTTATGCTTTTACTGCACTTACTTTATTCCAAATTGGATATCGGAAAAGTTGTACTCATTGGAATAACAATAATTAGCAAGACCAACCAATATTTGTTCCACTTTGAAAAAACAACATTAAATGAAATAGAAGAAAAAGAGAATTTCTTCTGTTGTTTCTGCTGAAATAATAACTTGAGTATCTCAAGCATTATTTTGTAAAATTTATTTGTTATAGCCAAAATTCCTGTTATTACTTTATGAAGACAAATTGTTGCATTGACACAGATTATCTTTATATACCTATGTTTCTTTGGCCCTGTTTATTAAAGGCAACAATTTTTACGACTCCATATGGACATATTTGAATCTACAAATATCTACTGTAAAAGTTAAATTAGGTAAACAATAATTGCTAATTTTGCCGGAAGTGTCGCTAAGTTCGCAGCTTCAGGCTACATTTTTATACTTCTCTTGAAAACGCGAGACACGTCTTTATTTCAAAGGGAAAGAACGTTGAAACATTTTCAGTAAATTCGAGTGAAGAAACGCGAAATTTAGATATAGTTTCCACAGGAAAAACGCCAAAAATAGTGAATTCCATTGATGAAATACGTCGCGTTTCGCATTAGTTTCACGTTGAATTGCAAAATAAATAAATCGGAAACTATTGGGGAATGTTAAATATAGTCCCAGGTTCCTCAAAAATTAACGCCCGAGTTTCCCACGAGTTTCTTTTAAGGAAATGGAAACTTCCGTATCGAAATAGTTTCCCCATTAGGAAACTAACAGGGAAATTCTGAGTGTCAATTGCCGAAACTACAGCTAAACGTTCCGTTTCAAGTAAATTTCCCATTAAAAAAATTATGGGGAAATTTACGAATTTTTGCAGTGAATTCGTAAAAAAAGAAGACCTATTGAATAATTTTGACAACAAATATAATTCATTTCATCAATTTTTATATCAGTGATTTAAACTTTGTTAAACTATAAAACTACCTTGTTCACGAGGTTCTGAGAATGAATATCCAATATTAATGATGCCACACAAACTTGGTGGACAGTACTTTCGAAATCTAAAACAAATGCTATCCTATATTTTATCCCCTATACCTGTTCTTTTTTAATTGAGATTTATCACAAAATACATGCTATTTTCAAATTTCGTTGAAAAAACCACCAGGTATTGTCAGAATACTTTTTCAACAAAAAGTCGCATAAAGTGTTTTTAGAAAGATAGCGATGATGAAAAATGCAGCATGGGAGAAAAATGTAGAGTGAGAAGTAACAGTTGCCACGTCAAAACATCTATCGCCTCGTTTTTAACCTGAATATTAGTGACATTTGCATCGTTTACAAACAGAAACGGAATTTAAGGAAAAAATTGTTTAACGATGTTCTTTATTCTATTTAAGGACGTATTTATTGTAAGTAAGTATTTATTGAGAACGAGACGATGGATGATGTGACGAAATCCATTTCATCATGAGTTGAGTATTCCATGAAAACATACTAACCAGATATATGGCGTCCATATTTTAATTGGTACGTATCTCGAATTTCTTCTTTACGCTTCCTATAAAAAAACTGAAGTTTCTTTATATCAGTCAAGTTCCACGGAGATGAAGTTATCAACCCTTATTCACCAAAACGTTATAAAATAATGATTCCACTAGATATCTCACTGCTGGCTCGCTGAATGAGATAATAGGGAGCTTACGAAACTGGGATGGGAATGAGGACGGTGACGTGAGAATGATCACCAAATTACTAAAATATTAACGAATCTCAAAGCAATTGAAGTTTCAAGAACTTTTCCGTAATAACAAAACGTTTGGTCTAAAGAAAGAGAGAAATGCTAATGATGTAATTAACTGACAAAATTTTCCCAACAGTATAGTATGAAACATCCACAAGGAAAACAAAGGTTTTGTTTCATTCACGTTGCCGTTCTCGTTGTCGTGGTTATTTCGTAAACTCCCTAATGTTTTCTTTTCTCACCAGTCAGATAAAAAATTAGCAAAGAGTGAGCATTCATCTCACTGGTGTGAACCACGCTTAGGTGATATGTTATGTCGACAGCCTTCTGAATTTGGAAGGCCGACGAAATTTTACAGAGCTATATTAATTTTTAGGTCGCGTTGCCGTCCTGAATGAGAAGTTAGTTCTGTAACTAACCCTAACCCTAACCCTAACTGCAGCCAGAATATTAGGTGGGTATCCAAGCCTTGTCAAAGTCGCATAATATCAATTTCACAATTGCAAGAAATTTCCGAACAAGTAGTTTTGAGTTACCCTACAATAGCTTGTCTCCATGATAATTCCTGAAAAATGATAAGAGGATTAAATCAAACTAACATGCGAGCTACCAAGCAAGCGAGTAAATGCGCTTCACGTGATGTTTAAGTGCACGGAGGTGCGCGATGTATTTTTCAATTGTAAAACTGTTTTTAGATTTCACAATGAAAATAAGTTGCATGAAACTCGTACTGTTTACATAGACACAGCCATTTTATATTAACAGTGGCAATTGCTGACGTCGTTGCTGCGACGAGAACGAGAAATAAAACAGCAATTTTTTGTCTTTGTGCAATTTCTACTGAAATAAGGATTTAGTAGACATCAGTTTCTTAACTACAACATTTGAAGTTCGATTATGATTTATAAAGTAAATACACGGGTCAGCGGTACAAAACCATAAAATGAAAGAAGCATGTGTCTTTTTTTCCCTCATCTATTTCAGTGCACTCTTACAGCAAAATCTTATTTAGTTAAGGCATTGCCGTTTCTGTGAAATTGGCACCCTTAAGAAAATATTCTCTACCTTGATCCATAACGGCGCCCTTACTGCTCTACCTCTCTCTTGAACAGTAAAGTCGGACTAACGCCGCCTAGTTTCAACAGGACAGATGAAATGTTTTCAACGGAACTACATGTCATAAGTTTGTATAAGTTTGTATTCTGTGCGAATTAAACAAAACTTCTTGAGATTCAGTCTACGTTGTGCTTTACAACTAGATCAGGAGACGGTGAATAAGTTAGGATGAGCAGGTTGGCCATGAACAGAGATATTTTGGATATTAGGACATTTTGGGTGAAAACTGGTTAGCCAGTCACTGTCTGATTAATCTCAGAAATGGATAAGTATTTTCAAATAATCGTGATGTTGAAATTGTTCTTAAATCGAAAACTAAGAATCGCGTAGCTAAACAATTTGACGTACGTATGTGATCACGTCTCATTCCTGGGTAAGAGGCCATCAATTTCCATTTGCCGTAAATATACAGTAATGTACGTCAGCATTTTTTTTGCCGTTCTTTCTGAATCGTGGTCGGCAGTTAGGTTGGCATTGCCAAATGCCGACCTATATTAAGAAGGCTGTCTCAGATAGATTTTAAAAAATACTACTTCAGATCCAGGTTTAAGTACATACCTCATCCAGTCCCTCATTTTGAAGTTTTCCATTGGCACTTCAACATCCACATTGCACAAACAGAACTTCTAAAATGAAGATGTGTATTGGAAACCATGTTAATCAGGGTTTGTGCAGGTTCCCAGAATTTTTTTCTCCCTGACTTTGCGTTCTATATTTTTTTTCCTGACAGCAAGACTGACCATCAACAAGGACATCGCATATGTACTCTAACAAGTAGGCTAAGAAGTATCAAAATTCATAAACAAACGTTAAGAAGTATCAAAATTCATAAACAAACGTAAAGAAGTATCAAAATTCATAAACAAACGTAAAGAAGTATCAAAATTCATAAACAGACGTAAAGAAGTATCAAAATTCATAAACAAACGTAAAGGTTAAACATAAGGAACTACAAGATCCAAGATATTCCAGAGGATAAAAACAATTCCCTGATTTATCCTGGAAAACACATATTTCTCCAGACTACAGAAAAAGTTCCCTGATTTGACTTTCCTCAAAATTTCGCTCAAAAAAATGAAATGAGTTTAACCAATCATGTTATGTTATGTACAGGTTGATTGGTTGACATTAGTTAAATTGAAAAAATTGAACATGTTCAACATCTAAAATGTCAAATCCAATACATTGAACTGAGAATCTGCTGATAACAATTTTGTCGAATTCGCATCTACTGTTATATGGATACATGATCTTATGTGAGTGCGTTAGCGAAAACAAACAGGTCAAACAGGTTTAAACTTTAAACTTTAAATACGAAAGATGAGAATAAGAACAGAACTTTAGCAATTAAGTTATAATGACAACTTTAATATTTTTGTTGTTGATATGTGTTGCATCACCTGCTTAAAAATAATTTATACAATTACCTGTGAAAAGCCTTCTTCCAAAACCATATTTGAAAGCAATTTAGATTGTTGCACTTTGTACAAAAATTTGTGTGGAGCTAAATGGACCACCAGGTTAGCCTATAAGCAATAAGAAAATTAGAAATAAAGCTTTCACTGATTCATAAGAAGCTCTTAAAACATGGTCAAAATATTCTTTAATACCTTATTCTTCATCATTGCATCTATTTCAGAAGCATTTACTTGAATGGATGCTTCACCATCATATTTTATTGCTACAAGTGAAAAACATAGGCCCTATTTTACATGATGGAAATTAAAAGTTATCATTAATTTCATCTAACTGCATTGAGAAATGCATTTAACGAGTTTTCAATATAGATAGGATTAGTGATACATTGTGCTTTACATTTCATCTGCCTATTCACGCACTTTACCTTGAGCATGATCATTGATATGTTGGCCAGCATCAAGGTGAACATTGTGATCGTCTTCTTGTCTTCCTTTATGTTCTTCTAGTGAAATGCTGGCAACATCAGTAAATAACCAATCTTCAACTAGAAGTTCTTGCTTAATGACATTTATGGCTGATTTTGACAGTCTAAAAGTTTTTTCACAGTGGTCCCATAAATGAACGTAAACATCTGAATCATAACTAAAATAACAAATCGGTTGCTTTTAGAAATTGAGAAAAATAAAGGTAGATATAGAGATTACATTTCCTCTTTATGACATTATATCTGAAATTGAAACAGTTGTAAAAATGAAATAGGCACCAACCATGAGAAGAGTCTCGACAACGGTCTGACACCTTAAAAAAACTTGTAATGCAATTCTCCCAGATTGGCAGAGGCTATGTGTACACCTTTTATCACTTTTGTACACAGGACACAGACAATTAATGATCACAGTTCTTTTGATCTTGAAAGAAGTCAGTGAGAGTTTTTACTAAATTGAAACTTGATTGAAAAAGCTTTTGGAAGCTTTTCATTTACGAAGTAGTTTTATAGTGAATTATAATAGTACAGGTTAATGCTTGGTATTACATGATTTATGCAGCTTTCTGGATATGCATTAGCACAGCTTCAATTCTAGAGAGGCCTGAGCTTTTTTTGTTTTGTTATTCTTTATGTTTTTCAAATTGAATTTCATACAGTTTCAAAGGTTCATTTCATTGGTTCTTTATGCAAAATAAGATAAAAATAAATTAACAATAGCCAGTTTACACTATTCTGATTGATTGAAAATATTTTGATTTTTGAGAAAATGGGAATTAGTTTAAACAGAGAATTCAAATTTTCTAAGATTGTCCCGTGCCTCGGCCTGGTGATGATATTCATCGTGATGTTGAATTTTCAAACGGCCTCTTATACATATCAGGTTTTCCGTGAATGTTTGAAGGCAAACTTTTAAAACAAAATGTCAATAAAAATCGGCATAAGAAGAGCCAATAAGGTATAGAAAATGTTTTTTGAAAATTATCAGCAAATAGAGCAGATATGCTTGTGCCTGCAAGGGCATCTTGTTCATTTTTTTTTCCATCTGCTCCAAACCTACGCAAGTTTTTTTCTGAAAATTCATTGGTTATACAGATAATTTCTGATATCTGATAAATCTAGTTAGCTTACTTAACACAGGCGGTAAACGCAGACTGAAGTTCACTTTATTTTATCATTTATGAAAAAACGTTTTTAAAAATGGCGGACAGGTTACGCTTAAATTTTGTAATTCTTGGATAGTGTTTAAAAACGGCTTTTAGATAACGAATTATTCTTACAAGAACGTTAAATATGGAAGAATCTCTGCCCTGGAAACTTGTAAACTTGTAAACTAACTGTTTGATATGTTAAAAACGTTTGATGGAGAACGAGGAAAAGCTCCACTCTTGATTTTGAGAGAACTGTCAATGACTTCTTTCTGTTTACTAAATTGAAACTTGAAAGAAAAAGCTTTCGAAAAGGTAATTCTTTACATTTACTAAGTAGTTTTATAGTAAATTATAATAGTACAGGGTAATGGTTGGTATTACATGATTTATGGAGCTTTCTAGGTATGCATTAGCACAGCTTCCACTCTAGAGAGACCTGAGCTGGTTGTTTTTGTTTTTTGTTTATATTGCTTATATTTCTCAACTTGAATTTCGTCGAGTTTGAATTGGTTCTTTATTCTTTACTTTTGGTTAAATTTGTCTTGTATTTGTATTGTATAGGTAACAAATGAAATTATTAAAGCCTTAACATTTTTTGGATATGTTTCCAAGGTCTGTTATCTGCTCCTGTTGTCATAATCAATTACAGATTTGAAAACTCACCCTAATTTGAAGAACAATTCTTTCAAGAGAAATGCAACTAACAATAACCTTATACCACCCACAGTGTTCCAGCCATCATGCATATGTACGAGTGTTGTGGGATGTTTACATGAACTATTGTGCTCATCACTAAAGTTATCATCAAGAATTGATTTTAAAACTTTTCTGATGAATGTTGCCTTGTGTAAAGTAACATAGACAATTGTTTGGGAATCATTGAACTGCAAGTGTTTGATCAGTGTTGCATCTGTGGTCCCCTACATAAGATTAAGAAACTGACAGTGACAGATTTAATCTTAAGGTTTCAAAGACTTCAGAATGCTGGAATGTCTGCCAATTTTCAAAATGAAATGTGTGTGTGTGTGTGTGTGTGTGTGTGTGTGTGTGTGTGTGTGTGTGTGTGTGTGTGTGTGTGTGTGTGTGTGTGTGTGTGTGTGTGTGTGTGTGTGTGTGTGTGTGTGTGTGTGTGTGTGTGTGTGTGTGTGTGTGTGTGTGTGTGTGTGTGTGTGCGTGTGTGCGTGCGTGCGTGCGCGCGCGTGCGTGCGTGCGTGTGAGTAAGTGCTTCCCTCTCCAGGCGTGAAACCATACTATCAATTGCTATAATTATACTCCAGTCAAATGTGACTTTTTAAGGAGATGAACAAATCAACATACCAAAATACTGGTGATGTAACAGGAGCAACACACACTTTGCAGTTTTTGAATTGAAAATCCAACATCTCCAAATAAATATTTCTTCAAAACAAATCCACAAAAGCTCTTCTTCGTATTGTTGCAATTATAATCACGGCATTGTAAAGGATTCAGAACTTGATCCTTCATCAAAATAGTAGTTAATTCTTTCTGTACACTAGCTAATGATAACATAGTGATAATATAGGAGGGCTAATTACACAACATATCCATCAGGTTTCTTCTGTAACTATTGTGAGATAACTTGGTTCAGCTTTCTACTCTTCTTCTTTTAAATAAACTAGTCTATGAAAGGAAATTTTACATTTAATATTAAGATCAAAGTAATATTTCTCACGCAGGCTGGTTACTAAAAACATTTCAAATTTGGTCATGTGACAATATGAAAGGGTTGACGACACATAAGTGAAGTCCCACATTCAAGGTAATAAGGTAGTGGGAAAATGTTGCCAACCCATATGTTAGACTTTTGATCAAAATCAACCTAGCATTACTATTATTATTATAATTATTAATCATTTATTTGGGTTCCATTTATATATAATGGTTCTTCTCCCACAGTACAACATATAGGTATAAAAAAATTCGCTAACTAGATAGCAAGGATATTACTGTGAGCGGAATAAAGTAAGAGCGGAGCTACTTGTAACAACAAAGTGATTGGATAAAGATAGCTATGAAATCAAAATTGAAGAACACTGCCCTAAAACTGTTGGGTTGCCATTGGTATTAAAACAAGTAATTGGGCTAAGGATGAAACAAAGGAGAAAAGTTAATAAAAAACCCCAAAACCAACAAAAAAAAACCCAACAACAACAACAACAACAACTGATTAACAAACTGATAAACAAGTTTAAGCATCAGCAGATAATAAATCTGTAAAATATTTTTTAGCTTCGCTGCTAAATTTACTCAAACAATCAATTTGTTGAATTTGTTTCGGGAGTTTGTTGAAAAAACTACAATGTAAGGTAAATGTTTGCGGTTCTCCTTGTTTAATTTTATGTTCATTGTCATTTCGTGTACTCCTTCTGTTTACTTCCATACTGACTTTTAGATAATCTGGCCATTTGTTATTGTGTATGGCTTCGAATGCTAACTTTGATGTTAAAAAGGCTATATACTCTTTGATAGGTAGCCAACCAAGACGTAGGACATCATTTTCTTTAACTTTACGGCCAAATACATATGTAGCAGCAATGTTTTGTACTTTTTGTAGCCTACTCAATAGATATTCAGGTATATCGTGACCATAAACGACATTCCCATACTTCAGTATGGATAGTAGTAAACCTTGTGCAAGTAGTTTTCTTGATCTGAAAGGCGTGAATCGTTTAATGAGACGAAGCGATCGAAGGATACCATGCACTGCTTTGATCGTAGTTGTAACATGTACACTCTAGGTCCTGTTTTCGTCGAAGTGTAAACCCAAGATTTTCGTTGTTTCTGATTGTTTGATGGTTGATCCCCCACATGTCAGCTTCCTTCGTTGTTTTCAGATTGTGAATCTTACTGAGTTGAGATGTCAAGAAAACGAGTAGCTTGGTCTTTGTGTTGTTGAAAAGAAGGTTTTGGTCACGTGAGCATCTTTGTAAACGTTCAAGGCCTTATTGTAGTTTCTTCGAGTTAGCTTTGATGTCTTTTACTTTGGAGTTCGTATACAAAGTTGTATCGTCTGCATATTGAATGGAAGGTGACTTGATGCTGTTTTGCAGATCCCGCACATAAAGTTTAAAAAGGACAGGACCTAGTATACTTCCCTGTGGTACACCAAATACTATTGGCAGCAAATCTGATGTTTTATTGTCTACTCGCACGAATTGTTTTCTCTCGGTTAAGTAACTCAAGATCGTTCTTAGAGAGCTTTTGGAGAAGTTCATCTGACACAGCTTGTTTAACAGTATGTGATGATCAACTGTGTCGAACGCTTTTGAGTCTTATCATTAACGCAATGGTAACTTCACTTTTGTTCATTGCTTTCCTTATGTAATCACGTAGTTTCATCAGGAATGGCTTTTATGAAAGCCGGATTGTGTAGATTCATACAGCCCTTTAGATTCTATGAAGTTGCAAAGCTGTTTTAAGATGACCCTTTCGTAGATTTTAGAGAATATAGCTAACACAGAGATTGGTCTGTAGTCAACTGGAGCCTTTCGGACTGTCAATCTTTGGAATTGGGCAAATCCTGGCAGTTTTCCAAGTATCTGGAAAAACACATTTGTCGATACAGTTGTTAATGATATGCACCAGCGGTGATGAAATTAGGTCGCTTACAGGTTTAATGTACCTGACCGGAATGTTATCATTTCCGGTTGAACAGTCACTCTTTAGTCCGGATATGATCTTTTTGACTTTGTTATAAGTGGTATGTTCTAATTTAAAAGACTCATCTCCGTGGAAGATTATCAACAAATACTGAGTCGATCCTTTGTTCATTTGCTTTTTCAGTAAGTCTAGATGCCAAGGTACAGAAATGTTTGTTTAAGGCAGTGGGTTTATGTTTGATTTTCTGGCGAGTGTTTTGAAGAGATTACGAACAGTTTCCCAGACAACTTTTCGTTGGATGCTTGAGAGCGCTTTTCATATGAAGCTACCTTTCACTTCCTTGATGATTCTTTTCAGTTGACATTTAGCTACAATGTATTCATTACGTACTGACTGTTGATGGTTCTCCTTCAGCTGCAAATGGAGGGACTCTTTGACTTTTTGATGTGTGGATATTTTCGGATTGCTCATCCATGGACCAGGAGGTCTTGTTAATTTTACTCGGGGCATCTTCGTTGCGTATCCATTTGTACCTCGATTTGTAGCGTTTTTTCTTAACGTTCAGGATAACATAAGGTGTGTCATGGACACTTATTTCCCCTGTAGGAATAACACCTGAGTGGAAAATACCTTTCTGGTTCTTGGTACATATATGATCGATAAGGGTTATACCATTCCTTGTTGGCTGATCAATATGCTGTATCAGTGAGCAAGATTCAAGGATAGCTTTGTAACGATGTAAAGATTTGGTTTCACGCATCAAATCTATATTGAAATCCCCAGTAAGCAAGATTGTTCCGTACCATTTTATCATTATTTAATTTAGTAGGGATTCAAAGCTATCAAGCCATGAGAGTTTCTCAGTTTCAACAGAGCTCGGTTGGTAGACAGCACCGACTAAGTAGGGTAAACTCTTGTTTTTTCCTTTAACTTCGATCCAAAGGTTTTCGAAAGTACAGTCTATGTTATTAAGGTCTTTTTGTTCAGTTACTGTGTGATGGTCTTTAATGTAGATACCAACTCTACCTCCTTTTTTCATTGTTTGATGCTTGAAGAAGGATTGGTAGTTGGGTGTTTGAACATAGTTTTGTTGATGGTGGTTTCCTTTCATCCAAGTTTCGCTGACAGTGATGATGTCAAACTGATGCTGATTCAGCATTAGGGAAAATTCATTGAATGACGAAAGAAGAGATCGAGTGTTGATGTGTGCAAGAGAGAGTTTATTGTTATGTTCATTCAGTATGACGGAATGGTCAGTAATTTCTATTTCATTTTCCTCACCAGCGGTACGTAGCAAAGAAAGATCAAGCGATGGTAATGTGATTTCTTTAGAAAATGGTAGAATCTTGTGGAGACAGGAAGGGCAGATAAAGTTAGTAAAACTGGCGAGAAGTTTGTGGTTTGATATCCCTATACACTTTTGATGGTAGATTTCTTTACAAACAGAACAAAGTACCTTTTTACTGTTACTGCGAATGGTCTTGTTGCATGTCAAACATTTAGGACTTGGTCCGGGATTTGTTTCTATATCTCCAGTGATTAGAAGTCTGAACTGACAATCGTGGTTTGAATAATAGCTTATCGGTGCACTCCATTTCTTTCTATTCCCAATGGTTTGAAAGGTTTTAACGTTAGTTTACAGTCATATTTTCTTTTAACGATTAGGATCGAAATTATCACCACTATAAAAATGCTACTTTTAAACATCTTCAAATGTTTATCTTTGTAAGAGAACGTAGTCAATCGGTTATAAAACCAGTTTTCTTCTTTTCAAATTTCTCTACAAATTTCTCTACAAGGGTCCAATTCACTCCTGCCCCAGCTTCGATCAAGATTTAAAGCAATTAATGTTGTTAAAATCTGTTTATTTGAGATTTGAATGAAAAAATGTATATAATTTTTCACAAATTTCTCACAGCGTCAAAAACTATAACTTTCCATAACTTTTTAAGTATTTATAGTTAGACCTTTGTGACTATTCCTAGACTGAGGTGATGGCCACCTATGAAAAAATAAATAAATAAAAATAGATAAAATAAAATCAAACAATCAAACATAAAATCATGTGGTAATTCATTAAATGCGGTATACGGTTACAAATTGTAAGAATCATGTATATTGGCTTAAAAAATGATAAGTAGCAAGAGTTGTACTTTTTTCAATGTCAAAGATGAAAGTTGGGTGTTAATATTTAGCTTTTGAAGAGTGCTCCACTGAGAGATTGCCTGCTTACACAGAGAATTCATGCCATACATTTAGAAGGTCAGAAGGAAGTTGAGAATTCAGGAATTGATGAACAAAAACTATATTAAGAACCTTGACAAGATCAAAGATACGCAGAATTTTAAGCTTAAAGAAAATTGGAGAAGATGAAGATCTACGTGAAGAAAAATAAATTAACCTGAGGGCACATTTTTGAAGCACGAGTGCTTGACTAGTAATAACATTTTCACATTGACCCCAAAGTTGGCACGCGTACCTCAAATGTGAACCAAAGGTAGCATGGTAAATACCAAGTAGGATGTCAAAAGGTACATAATGACGAATTTTAGATAATGCACTGTTAGCCCTCCTAAGTTTGTTGGACAGACTAGAGATATGGTGTTCCCAAGTTAGGTGTTCATCTAAGAAGGGTTAGAGTTAGGGTTAAGGTATTCGATACTGGAACTAGATTTAAGCTTATAACCATTTAGAAAAATTTGAAGCTCAGAGTTAGTACATTTGCGTTTAGAGAATTTCTAAATTGAAATAGGTTAGTATCGTCTGCAAAATGTGTAACCTCTGAACATTCTAGTGCAAAATGTAGGTCATTTAGGTAAATTAAGAACAATAGAGATCCTTGGACCGAGCCTTGAGGAACACCATGGCAGACACATTTATAATCAGAGTTTGAACCGACAATAAAGACAAAGAGGAAAGATAGGAGACCAACCAGCAGTTTGCAACACCTCTAATACTATAATGATTGAGTTTATGACGTAAAATTTAGTGGTCCACAATATCAAAAGCCTTTTGTAGATCGATGAAAACACCAACTGCAAATTGGCCTTTATCAAGACATTGCCTTATCCGTTCAACTACAGTAATAAGAGCATGATTAGTCGAATGGGATTTACAAAAACCAAATAGTTGAGAATAGATGATTCTGTGTTTTTCCAAAAAGGAAATAGGCGTGAATACATGAGTTTTTCGATTAATTTGTCAATATTTGATAGAAGAGCGATTGGCCGAAAATAAGAAGGATCTAGGGGAGAACCCTTTTTAAAAACTGGGATAACTTTAGCTGATTTTAAAGATTCAGGGTATTGTCCAGTTGAAAAAGAGAGATTGATAATATCAGCAATAGGGGTTGAGATTTCGGAACATACAAGTTTCAAAATTCTAGTTGGGATACTGTTAGGTCCGGATGCTTTATTAGTTGGTAATATAGAAATTAAATTAGAAACTTCATTTGGTGTAACAGGTGTGAGAAATATGGTATTAGGATTAGGACGTTTCAAAAAGGATGAAAAATGCTTGTCACTTTCAGGAATTTTGGACCTTATAGTATCAGCAATAGTAAAAAAAAATAAGAATTACATTTGCTGGCTACATCCAGAGGATTGGATGTCACAGAATCACCAATTCTAAGCGAAATAGGTTTAGCATGTACCGAAGATTTTGGAGATATGATCTCTCTGACACCTTGCCAGAAATGATAAGGAATCCAATAACAGTAGTGATGATCAGAGTTTTGTTTTGAATTTGTGATCGGTGGTTGATCCAAAACTATCACTATCTGTAAAATAACCAGTTACTTAAATGATGTCATACTTTCATCTCTTGATTCCTCAAGTCTATAATATGCACAACCACGGAGAGTGTTACACAAAATTAAGGGGGTGATTACCATAATTATTCCATTAAGCACCCAACTTCTTTTAAGTGCCCTCTCAAATAAGCGCCCATGTAAATCTCTCAAAGTTCAATAAGCGCCTATATTCTTTTAAAGGGGGTGCTTAATAGAATAACATATTATCGTCTAGATATATAGAATAATATATTGTCTAATATATTGCGGTTTTTTTAATCAAAGCCATTTTGCCATAGGATAAATTAAAATTAGTATAAAATTAATTTTTTTTCTATATTATATAAATTGGAAGTTGTCTGTAGCCCTTTCTTTCAATATTTAAACTCCAAAGTTGAATACTTCCCTTTTATGCATACCAATTGTTCATCGAACACGAGGCTATAAAATATAGCGTAGAATACAAAATATTCTTTAAGCAAATATGGCAACCAAAGAAACTATATTAGTTGAAACTCTTACTGCGTAAGAGCATAGAAATACGAAAAGAGATAAAATAACAATGATGTAGTTTCTTTTGTCTAATGCGCGTTGAATTTTCTGGTGGCCATATATAAATCATGTTTAAATCTTCGCGCTATATATGGAATTCTATAGTTCCTCGTCGCAGAAGTCATTGACTTAAATCGCGATATCTATTATTTATTTTTTGAAGAATGTGACTTCAGCTAATATCTTTTTTTTTAGCTTCCCCTGACAATATAGGAAACATTGATTAAAAAGTTCTGTTTTTCTTCCAAAAAGTCCCGATGAAGTGCAGAAAGTTCTCCTAAACAGTCCAGAGTAAAAATAGGTACACAAAGAAGAAGAAAATCAACAATCAAGACATTTTTGCACCAAAGGTCTTATTTCTCCTATGTAAACATAGCGAAAAAAGCACACATCCAGTGAATTATGCCCTACTAAGGTTATCAAAATTCATAATGGTCGCATTATCTCCGAAATCGTGTATTTATCTGACTTTCAGATAATATATACTTTAGTATGAAAATATTGAAAAAATATTGAGTTTTTTTATTTATACTGAACATATTATGAAGGGTTATCGTATCATTAGTTAAAAACATTTGAAGGTCTTTATTGAAGTTATAGGTAGTGGCGTGACGTGTGTTGATTAATAACGAGGTCTTAAAAGCTAAAATTAGTTGGATTTTCCTCAGAGTTTGAGCAAAATTCTTGTTTCAGTAAATTTTGAAGCTGAAGCCACATGTGATCCATCTAGAATTTATTCAACACTTCTTTTTACAATTGTCACATTTCGAGCTTTGAAAATTGGTGATATATATTTAAGACATAAAAATTCTATTTTTTATTTTATTATTAGCACTTTTTCCAGTCATAAATAAATTTATCACAACTGATGTATAAACTATTCCTTTTTCACAGTTCTTACAAAAATTAGAGGGTGCAAATGCAAATAGTTCAGTTACTTCCGTTACTTTTAAATAAAATATTCCATGTAATCAGAAAGCAAAATTCAACCAGGGTTGAAATAAAACAAAATTGTGACAAACAGATGCGCAGTTGCTGAAAAGACAATTCAAAAACAAAAATGGCGCAGCAGCTAATATGTTTCCAATGGACTGATGATAAAATTGTAAAATAATATCATATAAATGGAATTCCAAATTTCTGACTCTTACCATAGAAATATGAAAGGAAATTGAATAACATCAAGTTTTAGTTCTATTCAAATTCCTATTCAAATTTCAAACAATGCAGCTGATGCACCCTGACTCACCTCATTCTCTTTTATGGAATAATTATATTTGAACTACTCGGTAAATCGACGAAAAAACCCGTCAATTTTAATTCAAAAACGAGTATGTTTAACACCATTATCCTTATAAGGCTTCAAAAAGCTTCTTTTTAAAAAAAATCGCAACCATTCCATGGTTTGTTCGTTGTAAGTGATAAAATAAAAAACACTAAAATTAAAAATGTAATGTACTTTAATCGCAGAAATTTAGCAGACTTTGCAAGAATTAATTTTCGCCTATTAACCAAAATGAAAGATATCGGGTCATGTGAAAACGCAGTGCATCCAAATTGGGGCCCCAATTGGGCTACGTATTTGGGTACTTGAAAAAACAAAAAAACAAAAAAAAAGAAAATTTTTGCTGTCAAATTTCGTATAATGATATAAAGTTTTTATTTCACATAAAAGAATATGACCAACACGTTACAAGTCAAATTTACTCCACATTCATGTCATGAAGAAGGCTGCACAGCATGGCAATGTAATGTTTATATTAGTATGCTACCATTTTTATTATTGTGCAAAATACAGACTCGAGCAACAATATACAAAAGTTCAGATGTTGCAACATGACGTGTTTTGAGATACGAAAGAAAAACATGATCAAAACCAAATAAGGATAGTGCAATAGCTACCTGAGAAGACAAAAATTTAGTCATATTTAGGGTGAGGAGAAAATTTCGTATTTTTTCCATTTTCAAGAAAGTTGCCCTTGGTAAATTTTCTACTCCTTGCATTCCATTTTTTCTTTCTTGTTTGTAAATAAATTAGTACTGTTCGACAGAAAATCTAGAATGGAATGTTTTTCCGCCTTTTAAGTAATGGTTGCTGCACCTCTGCGACAATTTCTTAATTTGGTCTTTAAAATTTCTAGTACGTTTTTTTCTGACCCTATTTTAAAACATCTTCAACTCCACGCAGTATATTTTTTTTTTCACAATATTTACATGGTTCGATGCAGTATTTCCATTGCAACAAAAAAAATGCTTCTTTTTCTCAGGAAAAGTTATACTAATAATTAAGCTGGTATATATTATGTTTCTATTTTTCTTAATTTTTGCCTTTTGCCGCTTAAAGGGGTGGATGGGTCCCGCTGAGCAAGAGTTAAAAAAATGCTGCATCTACTAGGTGTCCGGTGCAGTATCTTTTGTTTTTTTAACCTTAGGTGTCCTGCAGTTTACTTGTTTGCTCTTTTACTTTTCTTTTGAAGAACGACAAATAGTTTTGAATGATATACTGCCGGAGAAACGAAAAACTGCCGGGCATACTTTGTAAAAAAATGATGAAGAAATGAACCAAAGAAGGTAGATATACTAGCGAGAAATCCAGGAGGTGGTATACTTTACGCGAAAACCGGGAATACGTACAGCCACAGATAAGATGTCTAGGATCAATGATATGGAATAATAATGTTAAATCCTACAGAAAAAAATCTTCATCTTTTTTCAAACACATGTCAGACTTCCTGCAGCCATTATTATTTTTTGATGTTTTTGATTACATCAAGTGGTTCAGATTTCACTGGATGTGCGCTTTAAAGCCTGGTTTCGATAAAGCGGAAAATTTAGCAATGACTTCGTTTTTAATCGCTAATATAAGAAGTGAATTTTGTAGATACTGTAGATAAAATACTTCACAAGTAAGACTGCACGAAGTACATGCGACTGACGGAAATCTGCACGTAGGGCATTTACTATATAATATTTTCATGATAGATTTATTTTTCTTTGTGGATGATGTAGACATAGCTAATTACGCTGATGATACCACACCTAACGTTATTGGAAGAAATACTAATGAAGTGATAAGAAAAGCTGAGACCGTTTTGTTAAAATTTTTTCATGGTTTGATCAAAACGGAATAAATGTGAACGAAAATAAATGTCATATACTATGTAGCGGTGATGAAAATACTATTGTAAAAATAGGAAGTACATTAATACATCATATCTCTGACGAACAGACTTTTACTAGGGATCAAAGTAGATAAAAAGTTGAATTTTGAAAATCATGTTAAATATATTTGTGACATTGTATCTAAAAACAACATGCTCTAGCTAGAACTGCACCCTACATGGGGTCATTTTCACCCTACATGGGGTCACTTTCATTTACTCGCAATTTAACTCGCCATTACAGTCGTCAAATGAATAATCGCATAAACCGCCTTTACTCTCGAGCATTAAGAATAGCTTATAACGGACATATCTTAAGTTTTCACGAGCTTCTTGAAAGAGATGACTCAATAACAATCCACTATCAAAATATCAGAGCTCTGTTCAGAAATTTATAAAACTAAAAATGCACTAACTCCGGATATAATGTCTGATGTATTCAAAGTTTTAGTACCTTATATTATAATATATTATATAATAGTTCGGAGAACTCGTAGAAGACCTTGCTGTCTTATCATCGAGAACCGTCAGCTCATTTGCTATGTTCTGTGTGCAGACTTCGGAAAATCAAGTTCTTTTTGCTAGATGGTATTTTGTTTAGAAATAAATAAAATCATCTTCGAGGTTTCTTAGAACAGTTTTAATTTTTGTTTTAAAGACAGCGATTCGCAATTTTGTTGGGATAAATGTGTACACATTTTATTCCAAATATGTTGAGCACGATAGCGAATACTGAATTCCTGAGATTTGTTTTTGAGTTTTGGCTCTAATAGCAAGTTTGTTCTTGTTGTATACTTCCCAGATGGTTTAATTGTATAGATATCGTGGAATATTGCAGGTGCTGTGCTCAGCTTACATTGAATGTAAATAATAATATTTGAAACAAAAACATTGACATGACTATGTGACTATGTATGAACGAAAAATATAGTTCAGTCAGCTGCTTCTTTGTTTGAATCATTCTAGATTTATAGAGAATACCAATATTCTTCTGAGCAAACTGAAGTTTATTCGACATCGTATCCAGTTTTTTATGAGATCAATTTTTTCGTTTCGTTTCTCGGCGGTCATTTCAGCCAGTCTGTTATAAAATGTCATGCACTATCTAGACATTCCACCAAAAAAAGGGAATACAAGGGGAGTCAGTGTCCCTTGATCGACCTGATTAGCGTTTGTTGTAGCTTTTTTTCTTCGTTTGTTTGTTTTTGCGATGAGCAGCAGCAGTGAGAGACTGGGTCATATGGACTTTCGCTGTCGGGTTAAAAAACGTTGACGTCGAAGTACGCTACTTGTTCTTTGACCCAGAATCCTCTCGCAGCAACACTTTCGCTTCTTTCGTTTGGATTGTTGTAGGTGGAAAGATTTTGCAGTCAGTTCTCGCAGTACTGGTTCAGTTGATACATCTCTAAAACATTCTTTCAATAGTTCAGCAGTAAAATCTCTGACTTCGTTGTGGCGGATAGAAATCCAGCCACCTTTTGGGTTGGGTTAGAGATAGGGATAGAGCATGCTTTCGGTCTTTGATTTGTCAAAGTTCCTCTAGTCACTCGAAAACGGGTTTAAATGTGGTATGAAAATTCTGGAAAACTTCGAACCAAAGATTTTGTTAAAGGAAAAATGAAAAAGCAAAGACTTAGTTGAAAACGTAGTAATAGGTGTTTTAATTTGTTTGAACACCTTATAAAAGTAAGGATTTATTTGTGAATTTTGAAACTATGGATGGATGGCCATGGGGGATTTTTGAGCTAACCTGGATGATAGCGCTAGGAGGGGTAGCTAAAGCTTGTTCACCAGAGGTTATCTAATATTTTGTGATTTGATGTTTGTTGAATTTGCAACAAATTACGTATATTTTAATTATTTTGATTGTAGGTTGTTTAACTTGGTTACTCTACAGAGGCGTAGGCGTATTCTTGGAGGAGTGTATAGTCATTTAAAGTAGAAAAGAAAAACGTACAAGTAACCTAATCGGCACTTAAGACTGAAAAGAAATATCATAGCGTTGGAGTCCTCCATTTTTTCAGACTGTCGAAATTTGTGGAGGAGAATGCTAGGTATTAAAACATGAAAGAAAAACGTGCAAGTAATCCCATTGGTGATACAGATTGAAAACAGAATTTAGGTTTATGTGCTCCTCCACAATTTTTGACCCTAGATCCGCCGCTGGAATACGCCTATGCTCTGTTTTGAAAAACTTACAATTTGATTGCTAAGAAAGTCTATAATGTAAGTTCATCTTTTTATCGACCCATAAACTTCAGCATTAAATAAGTGAAAAAATTAACCTAATTCAAACGGATGTAATGAAATATAATATCAAAACAACACTAATAATAAATATAAAAACATTTCTTTCTTTTGAAGATTAGATAAACGGAGGCGAAAAGGAACGCACAGAGACGTCCATTCCCAACATACAAAATCTTTTCTCAACATGCAATTTTGAGATTAAGCACGGAACAGTTAAATAACAAAGTAGATACTGTAAGACCACATGCTGTAATAGTCCCAAAGGAAACACTAGAGACGATATTTCGTTTCTTTAACACTCATTACCCTTGCAGCTACTCGTAACAATTTCATAACTATTACATCACGATGTAAAGAAACTCTGGTAATAAGCTGGTTATTAAACATGTTGAGAATATAATGCTTTCACCGGGGAACGGAAAATGCCCCTAGAGATATAAAAAAAGGGGGAGTTCTAGGAAAAAATCACCATTTTGTCCTAAAATGTTTGCCCTCGCAGCGAAATGGTACGGTAAATCTCCGATATATCGAGTATCTGCGCAGATACTTGACAAGGCGTTAATTTACCATTAAAATTTTCAGACATTTCTGGGACAGCCTACCATCAAAGACATCTGCGCATGCATCGAGAGATTGCTGACGTCTGTAAAGGATGCAGCAAATGCACAAAACATCAAAAGTTGAATGAGTAAGGGGAATTCCCTGACTCATGTCCCAGTTCTGTCAAGAAGAAGTTTCTAGCGGAGTATCTTCTTCAGACGCACAACTCGAACAATGAGGGTTATTGAAGAATGTGATAACTGCTTAGGTATTCTAATCGAATATACAGACAAGCGTTTCTTCTTGATATCACTCCAATCGTCTACACCATTAGTTTCTTTGTCGATGTTTTTTTCAATCCAATTTCTGTTTAGTTTACCAAGGAAAGAGCATTTTTGCCTGTTTTTGGATGTTCTTCGGGACAGCAGTATAGACTTGAGTGAGTAACCAGAGACTATGGTTTTTATGACGTCCAAGATAGCTAGATTTAAAAGTGGGCTTCCTCGTTTGTCAAGTTTCTCGTCAGCTATACAATCATCGATGATGAAGAGTGTCTCTTCACCTGCAAATAGTTTAGAAAATCTAGCGATCCAGTCAACTACCCTTTTTCCTGGTAGATCTTCAGGTACTATGAGGAAAATATCATCATTCTCCCATAGGACCTTACATGCTTTGTAGGTATCATTCCACTTGAGAGCAGGGCAGATTATTATTATTATTATTATTAGAGGTACTCTGCATGTCACGTTTTGAGCTTGTGATATTTCTTGTCCAATACGTACGGATTGTTTACGGTTAAATAGGTAATCTACAAGGAGATCTTTTTCCTTGTCATGAATACCATAACTTGACAAGTTTTCAGTAATTTGTGAGTGGCTCAGAGTATCAAATGCCTTACTCAAGTCTACGAATATGGCACCTGTCATCAGACCATCGTTCATACTCATGCGTATTTGATCAAGAAAAAGTGTTGCTGCTGTTTCTGTATCGCGTTGTTTACGAAAACCAAACTGCGTTTGTGATAGAAGATTTTTCTCCTCAAGAAATTTCGATATTCGTGAGTAGATACATCTCTCAAAAATCTTAGAGCAGATTGGTAGGACTGATACGGGCCGGTAGTTGTCCAAATCGGTTTTGGCGCCTGACTTGAAAATGGGTGATATTATTCCATATTTAAAGTCATCGGGTACTGTAGCAGTTTCCAATGATCTATTTATCACATGGGCGAGTGGTTTGGCAATATAACGGGCAGAGTCCTTCAACATTCCTGGCGGTAGATCGTCATGACCAGTAGCTTTATTTCGAGAGAGTTTTTTGAGGTTTTTAAACACGTCATTCACAAGAACCTCTTTGAATTTGAACGTAGAATATGTTTTCGGGTAAGTAACCACCGGTCTAGACCATACAAAATCTTTCAAACGAATAGCTTTTTCTGTCACCTTCCCAGCCACAGTTGTAAAGAAATTGCAGAAGCCTGTAGCTATCTTTGACGGATTGGAGGTCAATTTGCTATCAATGAAGAATGATTTAGCGTTGGAAACGATTTCTTTAGTCGGGAAGATTTTCTTTAGGGTTTTCCAAAATCTCTTTGGATCTTTGGTAGACTCGTTTAGCGAAGTTTTGAGGTGTTTGTTTTTTGCTTTTCTCACTTGTACGTTAACTTTATTTCTCTGGGTTTTGTATGCGTTGAAGTCATTTATTAATTTCGTTGACAGAAATTTACGGTGAAGCCTGTCTCGATTGTTCATTTCGGCTTTCAGTTCACGAGTGAGCCAAGGTGATTTTTTCGACTTGACTCGTTTTGAAATCAATGGAGCGTGATTATTAAAAGTAATCAGCAATATAGATTTGAGACAATGCCAAGCTTTATTTGGATTTTTCTCAGAATATACGGAAGAAAAATCAGTTTCTTGTAGTGTGTTTTGAAGACCTTCAAATGAGTAATTGGTATAATCACGACATTTAATTATCTCTGATGTTTCTTTTTTCTTGTTGGTATTTCGAACACAATATATCGCTTCATGGTCGCTTAATCCACACGTCAAAACTTGATTACTCAATAATACCTCGGGTTTGTTTGACAAAATCACGTCAATCAATGTCTCCGACTCGCCTGTAATTCTCGTGGGGCCTTTAATGGTTTGGATAAACCCATTCAGTGATAAAAGATCTTTAAACGGTTTATTGTCATTGTCACTTAAATAATTACAGTTTACATCGCCGATAATTATGATTTCTTTGTTGTCATGTGAATTTTTAATTTTTGTCAATGTTTTGTCAAAAATATCAATAAAGTTTTTGCACAAGTGTTTTGATGTATTTGGTGGTCGATATAAAATACATACAAAATATGATTGTTTATGTTGCGATAGAATTTCCAAGCATATAAACTCTAAGTTTTCATTCTCGATATCCTTTCTCCTTGTATAATCGATATTAGACTTTACGTAAACTCCGACACCACCACCATCTTTCTTACGGTCTTTTCTTTCAAAAGAATAACCAGATATATCTACGAGAGTTGTAGGTATAGACTCTTTCAGAAGTGTTTCTGAGATCCCAAAAATATCAAACTTGTGTTCTTTAACAAACATCGAAAGACAATCAATCTTTCCAGATAGCCCACGCACATTTAAATGACCAATACAAAACTTATTCTTCTTGGACGATGTGTTACAAGATATAAGGTTATTTCCAAACAAAAATAATAACAAAAACCACAGTACACAAAGACGTCTGCGTGCTGCCATCTTGATTCTATGGAAATCACGACGTGGTTGATGACGATGTAGCCAAAGGGATGCTTGAAATAGTTTTGTAGAAGACGAAGAGCCAACTCTGTCTTTCCACACCCAGTCTGTCCAGAGAAAATCGCGGTACAAGGTTCTTTCACGAGATCCATTTATTTTAATAGCCAACACTCGCTAAACGCCCATCTCCACAGTTGAGTTGTCCATCTTGCAAGACATAGAGGTAACACTTGATATCCCCCGCAGACTCTGCTTTCTTGGTTATCGCTAAAGTCACACCGTCACTCGTGTTCTTAAGTTGTCTACCCGCTCCGTGTAGCTTGTTGTCAGGCGTAGTTCTGAAGTCGATGAACAAAGAGTAACTCGTGTTGTAAAAGTCTGCTGGAGATATACTAGCGTGCTCGTCTCTGCTGAAATATCGCTACGCATTCTCATACATGTCTTTTAGAAGCAAGCCGTGAGTGTATAACACCTTCATCTGTTATATCTATTTTCGAGCTTTTAGGATTTTAAAACTTTTCGTTGTCGAAGGCGTACCCTTTTTGATTACCAGGTTCAATGAGGAGCATCAAAATACCCTTTAATACCATTTCTCCTCATGAGAAAATGACCGTGAAAATGTATCACTCTCTAAAATAAAAGTGTGATGCACACACGCGCATTAGTAATAAGACTAGTATCCCGTGTAAAAACATTTTACGGTTCCACTCTTTTAGAATCGTCATAAGAAATATAAAAATGTTACCTAAAAATGTTTTTGTTATATTTTCCAACTATTGAGTGAAACTGTAAAAATAGGTCTTTGCATGGAATACCCGAATCAAATCTGAATTAAAATGTGAATCGTAAAAAAGAATTATACCTGCTCATGATACAACTCAAGTGTCATTCTTCTATGAATTTATCAATGATATAAAACCATGATTGACACATTCATTCTCCTTAGTCATAAAGTTATGCGAAGTTTCGAAGAAATATGATATAGATACAGCAATGACTACGGCCATCATAGAATAAGTAGAGGAAATCAATGAAGAGTAAAAAGGTAAGATATTCAGTGGTCTCCCCGTTTTCAAAGCAGATTTCCATATAGGGGAGGTTATCCCTTCCCCGGTTGATATTTTGTTTTTGACATGCTTAATAACCAGCTGACTATCAGAGTTTGTTTGCATCGTGTGTAATAGTTATTAAAATGTTACGAGTAGCTTCAAGGGTAATTAACGGTGAAGAAAAGAAATATCACATCTAGTGTTTCCTTTGGGATTATTACGGCAAGTGGTTTTTACGATATCTACTTTTCCACTGTCTCGTGTTTTATCTCTAAATTGTTTTGAAAATTGTTTTGTCGATAAAAGAATATATGGTTGAACACGGACGTATCCTCCCGTTCCTTTTCTCCTCCGTTTATCTATCTTCAAAGTAAAGAAATGTCTTTATCTTTTTATTACTAATGTTGTTTGGATATCGTATTTCATATCTTACATCCTTTTGGACGTAAATTAGGTTTCCTTTTTCATTTATTGGATTGTAAAGTTGTTTTGTCCAACTTAGATAAAACTACCTTATATAGCTTAAACAACGAACAGGAAAAGCTACAAAAACCTGGGTTGTGTTAAGTACAGTTTAAAAACGTTATAATTCAGGTTGGTGATGTGGGGTGTAGAAAGAAGAGCGGGCTGTTGGTGATGTGGGGTGCAGGGAGTAGAGGGGGATGTTGGTGATGTGGGGTGTAGGGAGAAGAAAGGGTGTTGGATAATATTCAATCATCAAATGGAGGGAGGAGCTTGAACTTTAAACAGCCACAAAAATTCCATTGAAAAATAACAACATCAAAAACACAGCAGCAATAATATCTCAGTGTAAAACAACACTCTTTACTGCTTCAAACAAAAAACCCTCCGAAATAATAATTTATCTTTTCCATAACATGTTGATAATGTTTTCTACACGGTCGAAATGAAACCAATCGCAACGGCGAAACCATTTTTAATCACTGTAAAAAATGTAATCGCACTTCGTTAACAATCCTCCAATTCAATTTTAACAGTTTTTTTGATTTCCACGTTACTACCAAAAACAAAGACATGATTTTCGAGTTTTCATTCAATCTTTTGATTCAATCTTTTGATGTTTATATTTCAATCTTTAGATGTTTAAATATACTTCCACTTTCTTTCGTCGAGAAAAGCTGTTGACACCACAAGCAATCCGACAAAAGAAGTGCATATATTCATTGCGATCACTGTAAGAGTTCATGCGAAAAAATAATCTAGTATTACACACGATATAATACAGTCAGCTAAAGCTACCTATCATTTCCAACTCGTTTCGAAAATTTCGTACCTTTCTTCGGATTTCCAGTGGGGGGATCCAAGCAATTATTATGAAACAAAGTAATGTACTGAGTTTTCCTATCTGCATATAAACTTTGCAAGCTAAAGTTAAAGCCAACATAGGCCCTGCCTTCATGCTGGGTGACTTGAGATTCATGTGGATTCCCAGTTACTTGGTTTCACACGCATCTCCAGGATAAAAAACATTTAAAGGACCTGTTACACGGTAAACCTTTAGATGATCTATACTCAAATCTTACTTAAAAAGAACCCTAACAGGAATCCTTTATTCCCAAACAAGTTAAGTATGATCTTCATACCGTTGAATTTTTTTGTCACAGCCTGTAACGAGAACTATAAAATTTGATCCATCCAGCTATTTATTTTCTGAAAGTCTACTCTGGAATTCTCTGCCGGATTGGATAAAAGATTCTGGGAACAATGTAAGTTCATTTAAATCGTCAATCAGAAAATTGAATCTCAGTAAGCGGTGCAGTTGCAATATATGCCAAAATTAAATATTTGCAGTTTTGAAAATTATACCATGTTCCTAATTTGTAATTTTGTTGGTGTAAATTAATTGTTTTTTTAACTACGGCAAACCAACTAAAAATAAATGATTCAATTCAAATCAATTCAATTCAAGTAGTTTTCACATATTGGTGTGTGCAGTGCACATAATGCAGCATAGGGTTTCCACTCGCCTTCGGGGCCAACTAAAAGTGGGTTGCATTGGCGGAGAATAAAACCACGGTTTCCTGCTTCTGCACCTTGCAAGCACTTTAAATATAAACGTGTCTGCGGTGCACTAAACGCAGCAAAGGTTTTCCAACTCCCCTTCGGTGCAAACGAATAGGCGGTTGCATTGGCGGGGGATCGAACCTAGGTCTCCGGTATGGCCGGTAAGAATCCTACGATTGAACCACCAATGTACTTGCTCCACTTGTCAGAACCACATGAACAAAATGTCAGGAGTGCACTGACCTCATTTCATTTCCGTTGGGGTTGGTGCTCACTAACTTCCTTCGTATAGCAACTCGTCAGGAAAAATCTTGTTATTGTGTTTAACCCTGAACATTAAGCAAAGTTCCATTTTCTTTCGTGGAGAAAAAGTATTTGACAACACAAGCAATCTCGCAAAAGGAGAGCACTTATGCATTGCGAACGCATGAAACAAACGTCAGGAGTGCACTAACCTCATTTCATTTTAGTGGTGCTCAGTAAATTACTACTATCGCAGCTTTTCTGGATTGTGGTAGAAATTGTGCTTTACCATGAAACTTGAGCACTCTTCCATTTTCTTTCGTTGAGAAAAAGCATTTAATAGCACAACCAATCTGGCAAAAGAAGAAAATTTAAGCTTTGCGATTACTGTTTGATTTCATGCCAAAAAAATAGTCAAATACAGGTAACTATAATTTACTACTTGATTAGAACTTTTCGTACCTTTCTGCAGACTTCCGGTGAGGGGTTCCGGGCCATTATTGTAAAACAAAGTAATGAACCCAGTTTTTTATATTTCCGCATTGGCCTTGCCAGCAGGTTAAACATAAACGTTTCTGCGGCGCATTAAACGCAGCAAAAAATTTTCCACTCTCTTTCGGGGCAAACGAAGTGGAGGTTGCATTGGCGGGCTATCTCTGGTGTGGCCGTCGAGGATTCGACAACCGAACCATCAATGCGCTGCGGACTTGGGCTACTTGTCAGAACCACATGAAAGACATTTCTGGAGTGCATCGACCTTATTTCATTTCCGCTCGCAGTGCTGCTCACAAAGTACCTACGTATCCATACTCATCTGGAAAGTTCTTGTCATTGTGTTTTTCCTTAAACATTGAGTACACTTCCATATTCTTTCGTCGAAAAAAATCAGTTTAAACCACAAGCAATTCGGCAAAAGAAGTGCATTTATGCATTACCATCAATGTTTGAGTTCATTCAAAAAATTAGTACAGTATTACACACCATATAATACAATCAGTTAGAGGTAACTTTCATTTGTTACTCGCTTCGAACTTTTCGTACTTTACTTCGGATTTCCAGTTCGTCGTTCCGCGCCATTATTGTGAAACGAAGTAATGTACTGAGTTCTTCTAATCTCCGTATCAGTCTTGCTATCAGTTTAAAGACACGTCGGTAGTGCGCTGATCTCATTTCATTTCCGCTAGGGCTGGTTCGCACTAACTTCCTACGTATTGCAACTCATTTGGAAAAATCGTGTCATTGTGATTTATCTTGAACATTAAGCAAAGTTCCATTTTCTTTCCTGGAGAAAACGCATTTGACACAATAAAGAATCTGGCAAAAGGAGAGCATTTATGCATTGCGATCACTGTTTGAGTTCATGCAAAAAAATAGTATAGTATTACACACAATTTAATACAGTCAATTACAGGTAACTATATTTTCCTACTTGTTTTGAACTTTTCGTAGCATTCTTCAGACTTTCGGTGAGGGGTTCCAGATCATTATTGTGAAACAAAGTAATGAACCCAAATTTCTATGTCTCTGCATCGGCCTTGCCAGAAGCTTAAACACAAACGTGTCTGCGGTGCACCGAACGCAGAAAACGTTTTCCACTTGTATTCGAGGTAAACGAACAAGGGTTTGCACTGGCTTGGTATCGAACCCTGCTCATTAATTTCCTACGTATCGAATGCCGGTTTACACGTATTACACACAATATAATACAGTCAGTAAAGGTAACTATCATTTCTAACATGTTTTGAACTTTTCGTATCTCTTTTTGAAATTCTGGCTGGGCGTTCTGCGCCATTTTGGTAAAACAAAGTAATGTACTGAGCTTTCCTTATCACCACTTCGGCATGGCAAGCAGTTTAAATATGAACCTGTCTGTGGTGCTTTAAACACAGCAAAAGTTTTCAGCCTCTTCTTCGGGGTCAACGATAGGCAGTTGCATTGGCAGGGTATCGAATGACGGTTTCCGACGTGACAGGCGAGAATTCTACCACTAAACCAAAAATGTGCTGCCTACTTGTGTCTCTTGTCAGAACCACATGAAAGAAACGGCATAAGTGCACTGACATTATTTCATTTCAGATCCATGTAGTACTCAGTAAGTTACAATCTCAGAACTTCTGGATTGTGCTTAAAATTGTGCTTTGGCATGAAACTTGAGATTACTTCCACTTTCTTTTCTACGGAAAAACTGATGATACCACAGGCAATTCGGAAAAAGAAGAGCAGCTATGCATTCCCATAACTGTTTGAGTTCATGCCAACAAAACGTATAGTACTTCATAATATAATACAGTCTGTAAAGGTAACTATCATTTCCTACTTGTTCTGAACTTTTCGTACCTTTCTTGGGACTTCCAGTAAGGGATTCCGGACCATTGGTGTAAAACAAAGTTACGTACAGAGTTTTCCTTTTCCCTGCTTCGGCCTTGCCAGCCGTTTAAATATAAACATGACCGTGGCACACTAAACACAGGAAAAGTTTTCAAGGTCTTCTTCGGGGTAAAGGATTAGGGGCTGCATTGGTGGGGTATTGATCGGGCTCCGATGTGGCAGGCAAAAATTCTACCACAGAGCCATCAATGTGCTGCGCACTTGGGTCCCTTGTCAGAACAACATGTAAAAAACGGAAGGATCGCACTAAACTTATTTCATTTCAGATCCAAGTGGTACTCAGGAAATTACTACCTATCGCAGATTTTCTGGGTTGTGATTAATATTGTGCTTTCGGCATGATACTTGAGCGCACTTCCACTTTATTTTATCCAGAGAAACAGATGGCACCAAAAGCAATTTGGTAAAAAGAGAGCATTTATGCATTACGATCATTGTTTCAGTTCATGCCAACAAATAATATAGTATTACACACAATATAATACAGTCAGTGAAGGTAACTATCATTTCTTATTCGTTTCGAACTATTCGTAACTATCTTCGGACTTCTGGTGAAGGATTCCGGGCAATTATTGTGAAACAAAGTAATGATCCCAGTTTTCTCTATCTCTTTTTCTGCCTTGCCAGCATTTTAAATATAAACGTGTCTGTGATGCAATATACGCAACAAAGGTTTTCAGCCTATTCTTCGTGAAAAACGCTTTAAGGGTTGCATTGGCTGGGAATCGAACACCGGGCTCCAATGTGCCAGGCGAGAACTTTACCAACGAACCACCCATGTGATGTGCACTTGGGTCATTGGTCAGAACCACATAAAAGAAACGGCAGGAGTGCACAGATCTCTTTTTATTTCAGATCCATGTACTCAGTAAATTACTACCTATCACAGATCTTCCGCGTTGTGCTTGAAATTGTGCTTTGCATGAAACTTGAGCGCAATTCCACTTTCTTTCGTTGAGCAAAAGCGTTGACACCACAAGCAATTCGGCTAAAGAAGTGCATTTAAGCATTGCAATAACTGTTTGAGCTCAAGCCAACAAATAATCTAGTATTACACGCGATATAATACAGTCAGTAAAGGTTACTATCACTTCTTACTCGTTTCGAAATTGTCGTAACTATTTTCGCATTTTCTGTTTGGTCTTCTGTGCCATTTTTGTTAAACGAAGTATTGTATTAAGTTTTTCTTATCTTCGCAACAACTTAGCAAGCAGTTTAATTATAAATGTGTCGGTGGTGCACTTATTGCAGCAATGTTTTTTAAATCGTCTTCGGGGCAAACAAATAGGCGGTTGCATTGGGAAGGTATCGAACGCAGGTCTCTGGTGTGGCCGAGAGAATTCTACGACTGAACCACCAATGCGCTGAGCACTTCCTTAACATGTCAGAGCCACATGAACGAAATGCTAAGAGTTCACTGAAATCATTTAATTTCACTTCCTTGTGGTGCTTAATTAATTCCAACCTATCGCAACTCATTCAGAAAGTGCTAGACATTGTGCTTTACCATGAAACTTGGGCGGACTTCCACTTTCATTTCGTTGAGTAAAAGCGTTAACACCACAAGCAATTCGGGAAGAGAAGACCATTTATGAATTGGGATCACTGTATGAGTTCATGGAAAAAATTAATCTAGTATTACACACAATATGACACAGACAATTACAGGTAACTATTATTTCCTACTTGTTCTGAGCTTTTCTTACCTTTCTTTGGACTTTCAGAATGGGTATCCGGGCCATTATTGGAAAACAAAGTAACGTACTTAGTTTTCCTTTCCCCTACTTCGGTCTTGCCAGGCGTTTAAATATAAACTTGTCTGTGGTGCAATAAACACAGCAAACGTTTTTAAACTCTTTTTCTGAGTAAACGATTAGAGGGTTGCAATGCCGGGGTATAGAACGGCGGGCTCCGATGTGGCAGGCGAGAATTCTACCACTGAACCATCAATGTGTTGCGCACTTGTGTCCCTTGTGAGAACTACATGTAAAAAACGACAGGAGCGCACTGACTTTATTTCATTTCTGATCCATGTGGTACCCAATAAATTACTACCTATGGCAGATCTTCGGATTGTGCTCATAATTGTGCTTTGGGATGAAACTTGTGCGAACTTCCTCTTTGTTTTGTCCGGAAAATCTGATGACACCCCCAGCAATTCTGCAAATAAAGAGCATTTATGCATTTCGATCACTGTTTGAGTTCACCCCAATAAATAAATGGGTTTATTCACGATTTGGTATATGTTTCGGTGCCGGTTTAAGTGAATTAAGCACGACATGGCATAGTTTTTAAAAGAGCTGGCCTCTGAGGTCAAAAATCACACGTCGTTCAGATACTTTCGTGATTAGAAGTTTGAATATTTCAACAATGCATCGCTTACGCAATATTTTGGGAAGGAAACGTCCTGAACCTGCCGATGAGGAGACCACTTCCATTTTGTTAGAAGTTATTCTTCTTCTACAATCACGTCTGCAGATCAGAAGATTAACAATATCTCAACTGAAACTCCAATACCAATTATTACAACGTCAGATGATCCGATCGTTATTTCAAAACCATCTGTTCCAAAGAAGAATAAAGTCAGGGATATTCCTGTGCAACAGGAGGAGGTATACCCTATAAATAATTTTATTGAATTTCAAGAAAACATGAAGGTTTTCTTTGATGAAAAATTCGAACAGATGAACTCTATGGGCCTACAGGACAAGATCTCTCTTCAAAAACAGATCGTTTCTCAGGGAAAGGAAAGGAGTCAGTTTTCTTTTAAATTTAAATCCAATAAGGTACAAGATGAATTTCTTATGTCTTTATCAAATTCCATTGACGAAGCCAGATCTTTAGCAGAAGCAGGATCCAAGAGGCGTCTCAATTCCAAATTCGATGACATTTGCGAACAAATTCGGAAAAGACGTAAAGTTATCAGGATAGCTGATAAATCTCCTGGTGGATGGGATACCGTGAAAGAATACCTGACCGACAATTCTCTTCCATAACCCTAACCCTAACCCTAACCCGACAATTTGGCCAGTGATTCTGACGACAACAAAAAGATGCATCAAGCAGAATCTCGTGCTCTGGTCAAAAAATCCAAGATGAACAAGCAATTTAATTCAAAACCGACGTACATGGGACAGGATCGTCATCAATCCAACTTCCAGCGTCCACTAACTTTTCGTCCTTTGAATTCTCTTCCATATCCTCATCCAAACATAACACCAGGCAATTCCACAAATCTTTTTCAGCCCTTTTTGCGGCAGTGAATGGCTGCACCATTCACTGGACGATTCAACAGTCCGAGCAACTTGTGCTTCAACTGCGGTAACCCAGGTCACTGGAAGCATTCCCGCCCAGCAAGAAACACTATCCAATGAAGGTAATTTGAAAAATCATTTGAATTATTGGGAGAGAGAGTTACAAGCCAGTTCTTTTATAATAGATATAAACCTCCATCCTTAGAAATCAAAAATAATAATTCAGCTGTATATGATCCAGATTATGCAGAATCTCAAATATTGAATCTGCTCGAAAATAATTTTATAAGATCTGTCAACAAACCTTTTTTAACCAATCTTTTATCAGTAGCCACTAAAAACGGGAAGACAATATTAGTTCTAGATTTAAGTTATCTAAACAGTTTTGTCTGGAAGGAAAAAATCAAGTTTGACGATTGGAAATGCTTCGAAGAATACGTAGAATTTGCTCAAACGGCTTTTATGTTTAAATTTGACTTGGTTACCATCATGTCGATATACACAAAGATCATCAACAGTATTTAGGCTTCTCATGGATTTTCAAAGGTGGTATTAAAAGGTATTTTATCTTTACCGTTCTACCTTTCGGTTTGACTTCGGCACCTTTTATTTTTACCAAAATAGTGAGGGTGTTGGTTAAATATATAAATAATTTAATCTGTCTCATTATCACGATATTATAGTTGAGTTACTCTTTTGGAAGAAAAATTTGATTAATCTAAATTATCGAAATGTTCTGGGATATTCTGTTCCACAATTAAAAATGTTTGCTGACGCAAGTTCTACCGGTATCGCAGCCTTTTAAAATAATAACATTTGTTATAGAAACCTTGATCCTAAAGAACAAACAGAATCATCAACTTTCAGGGAACGTTTAGCTATTTCACATGCAATTTCTTCTCTATCGAAAACCTGTGAAGGAAAACATGTTCTCATACATACAGACAACATGGCAGCTGCCGCTATCTTTAAAGTTACAACTATTGGCAAACGAAATTTACAATTTTTGTAAAGCAAAGAATATTACGTTAAAAGTCACTTAGGTTTCTAGAGAACTAAATGCACGGGCAGATAGTCTAAGTAAATCAATAGACTATGACGATTCGCAATTAACTGAATCATGTTTTCAATTTTTCAATTCACTTTGGGGTCCGTTTACATTTGATAATTTTGCTGATAACATCAATACAAAATGTCAAAAGTTTTCGTCAAAATACTGGTGTCCAAATACCTATCAAGTTGATGCATTTTCTTTCGACTGGTCTGGAGAAAGAAATCTGTTAGTGCCTCAAGTTTATTTAATTTCTAAATCTATCAAACATTTTCTAGAAGTCCAGGAACTTCAACAGCGGTTTTAGTTGTTTCTAATTGGCCTTCTTCAACTTTTTGGCCGTTCCTCATTGACAAGAATCAAGTGTTTAAGGAATTTGTTAAAGACTACAGAATCTTTCAATCTTCTAAAGGTCTCTTAACTCTAGGTACTCTAAGGCTCCGTTCTCGGAAAAGATGAATTTTTGGTTCCTATTGTCGCACTGATATTACAGGTCTGATTTTAGATTTTATACGGAGATGCATTTCGTTCAACATTAATGTTAAAGATGAAAATCTGCAAAAGATAATGAATAACCTTCGGATCTAGAAGACCTAATACCTTAGCAACGTATCGGACATATTTCCAAAAATGGTTAACACGGTACCAGTTGTTCACCGAAATAAACCCGTTACCAATAGAAGAGCAGTACTTTATATGTCCTTTCTATGTTGCAGTCAGCTGTATCTTTTCCTGTTATCAATGGTTCAGTTGCCGCGATTAAATATTTCCATTCAATTTCGGGTTTTACAATTGGTCAATCAACTATTAATAAGCACGTACTAGAAGCTGCAAAGCGTTCTGAAACATAATCCATGTTTATCAAATGTTAGAACCGAAACTATCTGCTTATTATCTTTCTCTGCATTTTTACGATTCAACGAGTGTAAAAATTTACGAAGGTCCGATATTGTTTTGGACACAACTCACGCCAGATCTTCATAGAGAGGAGTAAGACAGATGTTTATAGACAAGGGCATTGGACCTATTTAGCAAGGCTGAATTTCAATTTATGTCCGGTAAATACCTTAGAGAAATATTTACAAACGGCAAACATTAAGTCTAATTTCGACGATTTTATTTTCAGAGCAATACAAACTGATAAAGCAGGAAAACAATACCTTCGAAAGACGAAAAATATCCTACTCATCAATTCGGGATGACATCTTAACTGTATTAAAAGTAGTTGGTTTATCTCCAGAGAATTATAGTTTGCGTGCCGGTGGGTCATCTGCCGCTGCAAATTTCGGAAGAAACGACAGGCTCATCATGAAACATGGTCGTTGGAAGTCGGAAAGTGTTAAAAATAGATACATTACCGAAGATTTTAACAACATGTTGTGTGTTACGGAATCACTGGGTTTATAAGTATATCTAATCTTATTTCAACGGAATTTTATGGATTGTTGCTTTCTTCACTCACGCTCTTAATTCACAAGATCTGATACGACATATACTATCGCAATATATTACGAAAACCTGTTTCGAATTGACAAGTATTCTTTCTTGTTTGTTTTCCAAACAGTCAGAAAAAGTAAATAAACTAAGTTATTTTCGGTTCACAGATTAGAATATAAATGGGTTTATTTACGATTTCATATATTTTTCGGTGCCGGTGTAAGTGAATTAAGCATGACGTGGCATAGTTTATAAAAGGGCAGGTCTCTGAAGTCAAAAATCACACGTCGTTCAGATACTTTCGTGACTAGAAGTTTCAACAAGTCGTTTTCTTTTGTATTTTGCGTTTTTTCAATCCGAATTTGAGTTTAATTGCTACTCTGTTAGAAAATGTATTCAAAATTATCCTATATTGTTGTATGCACATCAGAATGACGTATTTCGATGCGAGGGTGCATCAAGATAATATAACTTTTGATGTGAGGGTGCATCAGGATAATATAGCAATTGATGCAAGGGTGCATCAGGATAATGTCACAATCGATGCGAGGGTGCATCAGGATAGTGTAACAATTGATGCGAGGGTGCATCAGGATAGTGTAACAATTGATGCGAGGGTGCATCAGGATAATGTAACATTGGATGCGAGGGTGAATCAGGATAATATAACAATTCGATGCGAGGGTGCATCAGGATAATATAACAATTCGATGCGAGGGTGCATCAGGATAATATAACAATTAATGCGAGGGTGCATCAGGATAATGTATTTGGGTATGTCTAGCGTAGCAAAATATTGTACCATTGTAAATATTGTTGTAGCTTATCTAAGACTCGATTTGACGCATGTACAAGGTCTTGTAAATGTGCTTTTCAGTTCCTTACGGTTTCTTTTGGAACATGCTCAGTTTTTTAATGAGACAGGCTGGGTACCCACCTTGGCATCCGCGGTTCTAAAAGTATTTATCCGTGGGTAATTAAACAGCAGCTTTCATCAAAGAAGGAAAGAAAAGGAATAGCTATTCGTCGCCTGTTTATATTCCTCCATATAATTACATACTAATATATAGTTCGTAGGACTTACTTTGGTAATTGTCACGCACACGATCAGGTCACGATCTGAGGATCTGGTACGACATATACTAAAACCTCAAGTACTCTTTCTTGTTCTTCTCCAAACAGTCAGAAAAAGTAAATAAACTAAGTTAATTTCGGTTCACAGATTAGAAAATAATCTAGTATTAAACACTATATAATATATTGAGCAAAAGTAACTATCATTTCTTATTCGTTTTGAACTATTCGAATCTACCTTCGGATTTCCAGTGAAGGGTTCCGGGCCATTATTGTGAAACAAAGTAATGAACACAGTTTCCTCTATCTTTGCTTCTGCTTTACCAGCAGTTTAAATATAAACGTGTATATGGTGGAATAAACGCAACAAAGGTTTTCAAACTCTTCTTCGGTGAATACGACTAGAGGGTTGCATTGGCAGCGTATCGGATGCAGGTCTCCGGATTGGCCGGGAGAATTCTACGACTGAATCACCAATACACTGAGCACTTGCTTTACTTGTCAGAGCCACATCAACAAAATGTCAAGAGTTCACTGACCTCATTTAATTTCTCCTCCAAGTGGTGCTTAGTTCATTCCAATCAATAGCAACTTATCCAGAAAGTGCTAGACATTGTGCTTTACCATGAAACATTAGCGTAATTTCACTTTTATTTCATTGAGTAAAAGCGTTGACACCACAAAGAAATCGGTAAAAGAAGAGGATTTATGAATTGCGATCACTGTTTGAGTTCATGGTAATAATTAATTTAGTATTACACACAATATAACACAAACAATTACAGGTAATTATCATTTCCTACTTGTTCTGAACTTTTCGTGGCTTTCTTGGGACTTCCAGTAAGAAGATTTGGGCCATTATTGTAAAACAAAGTAGCGTACTTAGATTTCCTTTTCCTTTCTTCCGCATTGGCAGCCGTTCAAATATAAACCTGTCTGTGTTGCAATAAATTCTACAAAAGTTTTGAACCTCTTCTACGGTGAAACAATTAGAGGGTTGGCTTGGCAGGGTATCAAACACTAGTCACCGGCGTGGCAGGCAAGAATTCTACTACTTAACCACCTATTTGCTGCGCACTTGGTTAAATTTTTAGAACAACATAAAAGAAACGGCAGAAGTAAATTGACCTCGTTTTATTGCAGATCCATGTGTTACCCAGTAAATAACTGCCGATCGCAAATTTTCCGGGTTGTGCTTAAAATTGTGCTTTGCATGAAACATGAGCAAACTTTAACTTTCTTTTTACCAGAAAAACGGATGAAACCATAAGCAATTCGACAAAAGAGGAGCATTTACGTATTGCAATAACTGCTTGGGTTCATGCCAACAAATAATCTAGCATTAAACTCAACATAATACAGTCATTAACGGTAACTATCACTTCTTACTCGTTTCGAACTTTTCCTAGCTATCTTTGTGTTTCCGGTTTGGCTTTCTGTGCCATTTTTGTGAACCAAAGTAATGTATTAAGTTTTTCTTATCTCCACAGCGTCTCGGCAGGCTGTTTAATTATAAACGTGTCCATGGTGCACTAAACTTAGAATGGGATTTTCAAATCGTCTTCGGGGCAAGCAAATAGGGGGTTGCATTGGCAGGGTATGAGACGCAGGTCTCTGGTGTGGCCGCAAAAAATTCTACGACTGAACCACTAATGCACTGAGCACTTGCTTTACTTGTTAGAGCCAGATCAACAAAAAGTCAGGAGTTCACTGACCTCATTTAATTTCACCTCCCGGTGCTCCTTTGTTAATTCCAACTTATCGCAACTTACCCATAGAGTGCTGCACATTGTGCTATACCATGAAACCTTAGTGCACTTCCAGTTTCATTTTGAGTAAAAGCGTTGACACCACAAGCAATTCGCTAAAAGAAAATGATTGATGAATTGCGATCAATGTTTGAGTTAATAGAAAATATTAATCTAGTGCTACACACAATATAACACAGAAAGTTAAAGGTAACTATTATTTTCTACCTTTTCTGAACGTTTCGTACTTTTCCTGGGACATTCAGTAAGGAGATCCTGGTCATTATTAAAAAAGAAAGTAATGTACTAAGCTTTCCTTTTGCCAACCGTTTAAATATAAACGTGTCTGTGTTGCAATAACTTCAACAAATGTTTTTAAGCTCTTCTACGGGGAAACCAATGGAGGGTTGGATTGGCGGGTTATCGAACACCAGTCGCCGACGTGGCAGGCAAGAATTATATCACTTAACAAACCTAACAGTTCTACGACTGAAACACCAATTTGTTTATATATAAATGTGTCCGTGGTGCACTTAACGCAGCAATGCTGTTTAAATCGTCTTCGAGGCAAAGTAACAGGCGGTTGCATTAGCAGGGTATCAAACAGAGTTCGCCGGAATAGCCAGGAGAGGTCTACGACTGAACCACCAATGCACCGAGCAGTTGCTTTACTGGTGAGAGCCACATCATCGAAATGTCAAGAGTTCACTGACGTCATTTAATTTCATTTCCATGTGGTGCTGAAATAATTTCTACCTATCGGAAATCATTTGTAAATTGCTAAATATTGTGCTTTACCTTGAAACTTGGGTACACTTCTACCTTCCTTCCTTTAGAGTATCTGTTGAAACCACAAGCAATTCGGTAAATTAGGAGCTTTTATCCTTTGCAATAACTGTTTAAGGTAACGCCAACAAATAATTTAGTATTGCACACAATATAATAAAGTGAGAAAAGTTAACTATCATTTCCTACTTGCTCTTAGTTTTCGTGGCTTTCTTGGGACTTCCGGTAAGGGGATTCGCGCCATTTGGAAAAAACAAAATAAAGTATTGGGTTTTCCTTTTCCCTTCTTCGGCTGTGCCAGCCGTTTAAATATAAACGCTTTCGTGGTGCAGTAGATGCAGCTTAGCTTTTCAACTTCTTCTTCGAGGTAAACGGTTAGGGGGTTGCATCGGCAGAGAATCAAACACCGGGTCCCGGCGTGGAAAGCGAGAAATCCACCACTGATTAATGGATGTGTTGTGCACTTATGTTTCTAGTCAGAACAACATGAAAAAATCGGCAGAAGTTCACTGACGTAATTTAATTTTAGATCTATGTAGTACTTACTAAGTTAATACCTATCGCAGATCTTCCGGGTTGTGCTTAATACTGTGCTATGATATTAAATTTGAGCGCATTTCCATTATCTTTTATCCATAAGAACTGATGGCACCACAAGCAATTCACTAAAAGAAGAGCATTTATGCATTGCAATGATTGTTTGGGTTCATGTGAACAATTACTTTAGTATTACACACAATATAATACAGTTAGTAAAGGTAACCATCTTTTTTTATTCGTTTTGAACTATTTGTATCTAACTTTGGACTTCCAGTGAATGGTTCCTTGCCATTATTTTGAAACTAAGTTATGCACCCGGTTTTCTCAACCTCTGCTTCGGACTTGACAGCAGTTTAATTACAAAAGTGTCCGTGGTGCACTTAACAAAGCAATGTTTTTTGCTTTACTTGTGAAAGTCAGAACAACGAAATGTCATATGTGCACTGACCTCATTTAAATTCACCTTCGGATGGTGCTTAGGTAATTCCAACATATCGCAAATAATCCAGAAAGTGCTACACATCATGTTTAAGCGTGACACCTTACCGCACTTTCACTTTAATTTCGTTGAGTAAAAGAGTTGACACCACAAGCAATTTGCTAAAAGAAGAGCATTGATGAATTGCTATCAGCGTTTTAGTTCATGGAAAAAATTAATCTAGTATTACACACAATATAACACAAACAATTATAGGTAACTATCATTTTCTACTTGTTCTGAACTTTTCGTACTTTTCCTGGGACTTTTAGTAATAAAATCCCAACCATTATTGAAAAACAACGTACTGTACTAAGTTTTCATTCCCCTTTCTTCGGCCTTGCCAGTCGTTTAAATATGAACATGTCCGTGGTGCAGTAAACACAGGAAAGCTTTTTAACATCTTCTTTTGGGTTAACGATTAGTGGGTTGCATTGCCCGGATATGAAAGGTCATTCTCCTGGTTGTTAGGTGAGAAGTCTACCATTGATCCATCAATGTGCTGTGTACATGTGTCCCTTGTCAGATCTACAATTAAGAAACGGGAAAAGTCCACAGAAATTATTTCACTTCAGATCCATGTGGTACTCAGTAAATTACTACCTATCGCAATTCTTATGGATTGTGCTTAATATTGTGCTTTGGCATGAAAATTGGGCGCACTTCCACTTTTATTTAGTTGAGTAAAAGTGTTGACACCACAAAAAATTCGCCAAACGAAGAGCATTGATGAATTGCTATCACTGTTTTAGTTCATGGAAATAATTAATTTAGTATTACACACAATATAACACAGACAATTACAGGTAACTATCATTTCCTACTTGTTCTGAACTTTTCGTGGCTTTCTTGGGGCTTCCAGTAAGGAGATTCAGGCCATTTTTGTAAAACAAAGTAGCGTATTTAGAATTCCTTTTTCTTTCTTCGGCATTGGCAGCCCTTTAAATATAAACGTGTCTGTGTTGGAATAAATTCTACAAAAGTTTTGAACCTCTTCTACGGTGAAACAATTAGAAGGTTGGATTGGCAGGGTATCAAATACTAGTCACCGGCGTGGCAGGCAAGAATTCTACAACTTAACCACCCATTTGATGCGCACTTGGTTCAACTTTCAGAACAACATAAAAGAAACGGCAGGAGTGAAGGTGTTACCCAGTAAATAATTGCCCATCGCAAATTTTCTGGATTGTTCTTAAAGTTGTGCTTTGCATGAACCATTTAACTATAAACGCGTCCATGGTGCACTAAACTTAGCATCGGTTTATTATACGTTTTTCGGGGCAAACAATTATGGGGTTGCATTGGCAGGGTATTGGATGCAGGTCTTTGGAGTGGCAGGGAGAATTCTGCGACTGAATCAACAATGCACTGAGCACTTGCTTTACTTGTCAGAGCCACATCAACAAAATGTCAAGATTTCACTTCCTTCATTCAGTTTTACCTCCAGGTGGTGCTTTGTTAATTCCAATCTATCGCAATTTATCCAGAAAGAGCTAGACATTGCGTTTTTCAGTAAATAACTACCTATCGCAGAACTTCCGGATTGCGATTAATAATGGAATTTGGCATGAAATTTGAGCGCATTTCCAATTTTTTTTTATCAATGAAAACTGATAGCACTACAAGCAATTCGACTAAAGAAGCTCATTTATGCATTGGGATTTTTGTTTGAGTTCATTCCAACAACTAATCTAGTATTACACGCAATATAATACAGTCAGTAAAGGTAACTATCACTACTTATTCAATTCAAACTTTTCGTAACTATCTTCGTATTTCCAGTTTGGCTTTCTGTGGCATTTTTGTGAAACAAAGTAATGTATTAATTTTTTCTTACCTCTGAACCGAGTTAGCAAGCAGTTTAATTATAAACATGTCCTTGGTGCACTTAACGCAGCAATGTTGTTTAAATCGTCTTCGAGGCAAAGGAATTGGCGGTTGCATTGGCACTGTATCAAACAAGTTTTCTTTATCTCTGCAACGTCCCGGTGTCACGGTAAATTTATACTCCCGGAAAAAAGCACTCCCCGGTGCATATTTACTGGGAAATAAGCACTCCCCAGTCATTATTTCCTGGGAAAAGATGACTCCTGAGAGTATTTATTTACCAGGAAAAAAGTACTCCTTTGGGAAATATTCACTCCCCTTTTAGACAAAGTAAACAAAGTCAACATAGATGAGGTAACTTTATCTTTGCAGTAAGGCTAACTTCACTGAAATACATTTTTGCCGAATCTTGGTATACTTAACGTTTTACTGTGTGCTATAGCTATAGTTAAATTTTGGTGAAACTTGATATTGAGTATTCTAGATATAAGAATGTTACATTTTGTTGTCAATATTGTCTATGTTCATTTATAACGTCGTCAATTTTGGATTTTTGGTACTGGAATAAAAAGCTTAACAACTCTTTGCAGCTTTGCTTATTTTTAATGAAACTTAGTATGCGAGTATTATCGATAAAAGACCTGTTATTTTCTATCGTCAATATTGACCATGTCCGATGCTTAATAATTAGCATTCAAATAATGCATTATGTTAAATCCATGGATAGTAAAATCGTTTTGATCTTTTTTTCATTTCTAAGATTTTAAGGAGTTATAGGATGTTGTTTTTAAAACTAGTAACGGGCATAATTGTCGTGTTGAAGATGATGGCTTTGATGATTTCGATTGTGGAGATGCAATGATGATTCTGGTAATTTTGATGGTTACTAGTTGTGCAAACGGCGCTTGCATGAGTACCTGACATTATAAGGACGTAATCAAGAAACATTAAGAAATGCATGATTATCATAATCTATTGAAAGTTAAAAACGTTTTTGATATTAGTAACTATTACAAATAATAATATGAAATAGATAAACTGTAATTCTAACCAATTAAAATTTATGAAATCAAAACCTTGAAATAAATGAAAATCCCTTAAAAAAAGCACTTTCACTGAAAAGGGTTCAATATCTAAATAAAAGAAGATCTTTCTCTTCTTTTCAAAAACCAAGAATCACAACTACAAAAAAAGTAACGAAATAAAACTCTTCTCCTAAGCCAAAGAAGTTCTTGCGCAAGTATCGGATTCAAATTAGATTATAAATACTGATGTGACGGCAGTATTGCCCAACGAAAATGTTGAATATTAACAAAAGAGCTACGTAGATTGTTAGCTAGACTAATTATTGCTTAAAATGAAACTAATAAAGATTTTTTAACAAATGGTAGTCTTCAAAAAATTAACAAAATAATAACAAAAAAATCTAAACTTTCGGAAATGGTGTCAGTTGCTGCATCTGCAAACAGGTGATTAAGTGTCCCCTCATCTTATTTACATCAAATACAGCTTCTACAGGTGAGCGCCCGTCAAGAATCTCCGCAGCGTAGCCAATTGCGAAAGGTCCGCAATTGAAACTATCTGGCTGTTTTTGTACAGGTAGAAAAGTTATAATTTGTTCTCCACAATTGGCTACGTAGTGCATATAAAGAGATCGAATTGATTTCTTTGATGAGCGGGTTAAACTTGAATGAAGGCTATCACAGATTTGTACACGCGAATTTTAACAAAAACTAAGGAACCAATGGTTTTCTCCGTTATGAAGAAGCTGAACATGCTCTTGAGATACAGGGTGGAAGGGATCGATGGTTTTCTTTTCGGAGTTAAACACCGACTGATAAGACTCGTCATCTGCGCTAATTTCTTTGCAGATTAGTTTCTGCGCTGCATCCATAATGCGATCATTTAACCAGGCATCTTTTGATAGCAGTAAATCACGGTAATTTCAAGTATTTCTTGAGGCAAGTTGTCAAAAAGATTCTTACCAGTTTCTTTCTGCGTATCTTCATCAACGCTCTCGTGATTTGTTTCGTTAGTCTCTTTAAGGTTGGAAGGATCTGAATCAGAGGAGGTATATGGTTTCAGCAAACTTACATTGTATTTTTTCTTTAGAGTAACATCTTTTTCATTAACGAATACACAGAGTCCAGTTTTGGATACTGATTTTATGGTGTAAGGTCCAATCCATTGGAATGAGAATTTACCCCCTTTTCTATCTTTCCTTTTTTGGTTCTGTAACAGCACCTTTGATCCTACAGGCAATGTTGTGGAAAGATTGGTATGGCGATTGTTGTAATCCCTTTTATGCTTGGTCTGCGCCTTCTCTATATTTTGAGTGACTTTCTCGTTTGTAGTCTCTCTAAGGAGAGCTGTTGATTCAAGTACTGCCTCAAATGTAGCGGTGTCGTAGCCAATCTCCAATTCATCTTCGGTATTATTGTGGTGTATGGTGTCGTACTTGATATCTATTGGCAAAATGGGATGGCGGTTATACATTAAAAAATGGTGAATATTTGGTTGAATAGTGGACACTCACTCTATGGGCGAACAATATACCATCGATGATGTTTGGTCATTCATTCGGTTTTTCCTTCAAGACTTTTATCAAAGAATCCTTGATGGTACGACTTTGACGCTCACATAATCCATTTGATTGGGGGTGATACGCAGAGGTTATTCTTTGTTCGGTGCCTGTCATTTCAAGGAGGCTCTCCGAGACTTTATTGACAAACTCTTTGCCTTGGTCATTAATTTGTATTTTTATACAGCCATGCCTGCATATGATTTCATATAAAAAATTTGCAACTGTTGGTGCAGTTTTGTCCTTCACAGCTTTTGATTCGGACCATTTCGAAAAGTAGTCTATGCAGACTATTAAGTGTTTAAACCCATCAACTTCAGGAAGAGTGCATAATCTATGCCAACTTGCTTCATTACCTCATTAGGCACGGGGATACATTGTAGCTCTGGGCTGATTGTTTTAAAAATTTTCCCTTGATGTTTGCAAATTTTACAAGCTTTGATATAGTCCTTAACGTCTTCGATCATGCCATAACAGAAAAATCGTTCAGAAAGTTTTTGTTATGTAGATTCACGGCCACTATGAGCTACCAATGCTTTAGCCATTGAATGTTCTCCGATACCGTCATGGACATCATGAATAATTGTCTTTCTTCTTTCCTTTTCAAATACAACCCTTCGTTTACATTTGTACATCAATTCTCCATTAAAAAGGGTGAAGTTTTTAGAGCCTCTTCTGAAATTTGCTTTTTTACCTTTATCTTTCGCTATTTCTGGTGGATAGGTTTTACTTCTTACAAATTCGTTAACCGCTTTCAGATCCACGTGTTGTCGTTGTTGGTTCGACATTTCTACTACTTTGGACACAGTTTCGTCATTGAAGTTTATTATATTATAATAATCAAAATATTCGATAGCCATATTCCCAATGGAAGGGCTTCTTTTAGGGAGTGTTTTTTTCCAGGAAAAAAATACTCCCCAGTGAAACAAAGGGGAGATATTTTTACCCAGAGGGAGTGCTTACTTTCTGGGCGAAAAAGACTGGTGGAGTGCTTATTTCCTAGATAAAAAAGATTCCGGGAGTACTTTTTTTCGGGAAGTACTTTTTGATGGTTACACCGGCAAGCTGTTTAATAATAACGTTTTAATAGTGCACTAAACTTAGCATTGGTTTTTTAAATCGTCCTCTGCGCAAACAATTAGGGGGTTGCATTGGCAAGGTATTGGACGCAGGTCTCTGGAGTGGCCGAAAGAATTCTATCACTGAACCACCAATGCACTGAGCACTTGCTTTACTTGCCAGAGCCAGATCAAAAAAATGTCAAGAGTTCACTGTCCTCATTTAATTTCACCTCCTGGTGGTGCTTAGTGGATTCCAATCTATCGTAACTTATCCAGAAAGAGCTAGACATTGTGCTTTACCATGAAACATTAGCATAATTTTACTTTTATTTCATTGATCACTGTTTGTCTTCATGCCAACAAATAATCTATATTAAACACAACATAATACAGTCATTAAAGGTAACTTGAATTTTCTGTCGTTTCCAACTTTTTGTAACTGTCTTGAGATTTCAGGTTGGGCGTTCTGTGCCATTTTTGTGAACCAAAGTAATGTATTAAGATTTCCTTATCTCTGCAACGTCCCGGCAAGCTGTTTAATAATAACGTTTTAATAGTGCACTAAACTTAGCATTGGTTTTTTAAATCGTCCTCTGTGCAAACAATTAGGGGGTTGCATTGGCAAGGTATTGGACGCAGGTCTCTGGAGTGGCCGAAAGAATTCTATCACTGAACCACCAATGCACTGAGCACTTGCTTTACTTGCCAGAGCCAGATCAAAAAAATGTCAAGAGTTCACTGTCCTCCTTTAATTTCACCTCCGGTTGGTGCTTAGTTGATTCCAAGCAATCGCATTGCGCTTGTCAGTAAATAACTACCTACTGCAGAACTTCCGGATTGCGATTAATAATGGAATTTGGCATGAAATTTCAGCATATTTCCCATTTTTTTTATCAATGAAAACTGATGGCACTACAAGCAATTCGACTAAAGAAAGTCATTTATGCATTGGGATTTTTCCACTGAAATTCCACTGGAATTATTTCACTTCATATCCATGTGGTACTCAGTAATTTACTACCTATCGCAATTCTTATGGGTTGTGCTTAATATTGTATTTTGGCATGAAACTTGGGCAACTTCCACTTTTATTTAGTTGAGTAAAAGCGTTGACACCACAAGAAATTTGGGAAAAAAAGAGGAGTAATGAATTGCGATAAGTGTTTGAGTTCATGGAAATAATTAATTTAGGATTACGCACAATATAACACAGACAATTACAGGTAACTATCATTTCTTACTTGTTCTGAACTTTTCATGGCTTTCTTGGGGCTTCCAGTAAGGAGATTCGGGCCATCATTGTAAAACAAAGTAGCGTACTTAGATTTCCTTTTCCTTTCTTCCGCATTGGCAGCCCTGTAAATATTAACGTGTCTGTCTTGCAATTAACTCTAAAATAACTTTAAACCTCTTCTACGGTGAAACAATTAGAAGGTTGGATTGGTAGGGTATCAAACACTAGTTGCCGGCGTGGCAGGCAAGAATTCTACAACTTAACCACCCATCTGATGCACTTTTGGTTCAATTTTCAGAACAACATAAAAGAAACGGCAGGAGTAAATTGAGCACAATTCCATGCAGATCCATGTGTAACGCAGTAAATAACTGCCGATCGCAAATTTTGGGGGTTGTGCTTAAAATTGTGCATTGCATGAAACTTGAGCGAACTATAACTTTCTCTTTAGCAGAAAAACTGATGAAACCACAAGCAGTTCGACAAAAGAGGAGCATTTATGCATTGCAATAACTGCTTTTGTTCATGCCAACAAATAAACGAGCATTAAACTCAACATAATACAGACATTAACGGTAACAATCACTTCTTGATCGTTTCCAATGTTTCGTAACTGTTTTTGTATTTCCGGTTTGGCTTTCTGTGCCATTTTTCAGAACCAAAGAAATGTATTAAATTTTTTTTATCTCCACAGCGTCCCGGAAGGCTGTTTAATTATAAACGTCTCCATGTGCACAAAACTTAGAATCGTTTTTTTGAATCGTCTTCCGGGCAAACAATGCAACCCCCTACATTGGCAGGGTATGAGACGCAGGTCTCTGGTGTGTCCGAAAGAATTCTATGACTGAACCACTAATGCACTGAGCACTTGCTTTACTTGTCAGAGCCAGATCAACAAAAAGTCAGGAGTTCACTGACCTCATTGAATTTCACCCCCCGGTGGTCCTTGGTTAATTCAACCTATCGCAATTTATAAAGAAGTTATTAGACCTTGTGCTTTGTCATTAAATTTGGGAGCATTTCCAATTTCATTTGGTGGAGTAAACGCGTTGACACCACAAGCAATTCGTTTATAATTAAACTGCTTAATTAAACGCCAACAAATAACTTAGTATTGCACATAATATAATAAAGTCAGTAAGGGTAGCTATCATTTCCTACTTACTCTGGATTTTCGTGGTTTTCTTGGGACTTCCGGTAAGGGGATTCCCGCCATTTAGAAAAAACAAAATAAAGTATTTAGTTTTCCTTTTCCGTTCTTCGGCTGTGCCAGCCGTTTAAATATAAACGCTTCCGTGGTGCAGTAGACGCAGCTTAGCTTTTCAACTTCTTCTTCGAGGTAAACGATTAGGGGGTTGCATCGGCAGGGAATCAAACACCGGGTCCCTGCGTGGAAAGCGAGAAATGTACCACTGATTAATGGATGTCTTGCGCACTTATGTTTCTTGTCAGAACAACATGAAAGAATCGGCAGAGGTTTACTGACATAATTTCATTTTAGATCTATGTAGTACTTGCTAAGGTAATACCTATCGCAGATCTTCGGGATTGTGCTTAATATTGTGCTATGATATAAAATTTGAGCCCATTTCCATTTTCTTTTATCCATAAACACTAATGGCACCACAAGCAATTCGCTAAAAGAAGAGCATTTATGCATTGCAATGATTGTTTGGGTTCATGTGAACAATTACTTAAGTATTCCAACATGTAATCCAGTATTACACGCAATATGATAAGTCAGTAAAGGTAACTATTACTACTTACTCGTTTCGAACTTTTTGTAACAATATTCGTATTCCCGGTTTGGCTTACGCTGCAATTTTTGTGAAACAAAGTAATGTATTAAATTTTTCTTATCTCTGCACCAACTTAGCAAGCACTTTATATATAAATTTGTCCGTGGTGCACTTGACGCAGCAATGCTGTTTAAATCGTCTTCGAGACAAAGTAAGAGGCGTTTGCATTGGCAGGGTATGAAACAGAGGTCGCTGGAATATTATTATTATTATTATTATTATTATTATTATTATTATTATTATTATTATTATTATTATTATTATTATTATTATTATTATTATTATTATTATTATTATTATTCACGAATAATTATACAGGATAAGCCATTCAAAAATTAGAAATATATACACTATATACATATATACAAATTTCTGTTGTTCTATGGGTCCTGTTGTGTATAATATATATAAAAAAAAAGTAAAAACTTTAAAATCTGTAAAAATCTAAAAAAGTTTGAATATCGCCCGGAAAAATTTAAGATTAAACCGCTGAATTCGAAGATTAAAAGAGTCAAATTTGAGAATCTGAATGATTCAAGATATAAATTTAACGCATAAAACTCGGCAATAAAACTCAGATTAACCTAGAATGTAAATTAGATATTGAAAGCTTTATTAAATAAACTTATAACATCTTTTGGTGAATTTGCATTTCGTACGTTCATTGGCAAAGAGTTATATTCTTTAGCACCAGCAAATCTAAAGCTTTTCTTTGCGGATTCCAGTTTGACACGAGGAAGTCTGATAATTTTTGTAGAGTTACGAGTATCGTTTGAGATCACATCGAAATAGTTCACCAAATTACGACAAACTTGTCCAGTGATACATTTGTGCACCTGCACACAAAGTCTGCGTTTCTGGATTGCGCGGATGGAAACTTTCGATTGATCTCTGACGTTATAGCGTTTGTATATAATACGAGCAGCTCTGTTCTCAAAATTAATAAGTTTTTCTTCAGCTGTACGTGTGTGTGTGCTGGTCAAGATGGAACAATATGTGAAGATTGGCAGAATCAATGATCTATACAAGGTAAGTGCTGCTTCAGTTGTAATTTGTGAACGGACTCGTTTCAGTAGGTACAATCTTCCTGCTGCTTTCTTGTATGCAGAGTCAATGTGATCTTTTAAAGATAATGACTGATCGAGTTTGACTCCAAAATATTTATATGTATTGGTTGACATTAAGCTCTCGAATATGTGTTTGATGTTCAGTGATTGACCTTTGACCCTCTGTGGTGTGCCAAACAACATCACTTCTGTTTTTCCCTTTTTCATGTTGCACACTAGGTCCATCGATTCTAGCCAATCTAAAAGTAGTTTGAAATCTTCTGTGAGATGCTTCTCAATGTCTGATGTCGTTTTTGACTGGTAGTAGATCACTGTATCGTCAGCATATGTGAAAATCTTTGAATTTTGAAGCACGGATTCAATGTCATTGAAGGTCAATAAGAAAGTAAGGGCCCGAGGATTGACCCTTGAGGTACTCCGCATGTCACGTTTTGAGCTTGTGATATTTCTTGTCCAATACGTACGGATTGTTTATGGTTAAATAAGTAATCTACAAGGAGATCTTTTTCCTTGTCATGAATACCATAACTTGACAAGTTTTCAGTAATTTGTGAGTGGCTCAGAGTATCAAATGCCTTACTCAAGTCTACGAATATGGCACCTGTCATCAGACCATCGTCCATACTCATGCGTATTTGATCAAGGAAAAGTGTTGCTGCTGTTTCTGTATCGCGTTGTTTACGAAAATCAAACTGCGTTTGTGATAGAAGATATTTCTCCTCAAGAAATTTCGATATTTATGAGTAGATACATCTCTCAAAAATCTTAGAGCAGATTGGTAGGACTAATACGGACCGGTAGTTGTCCAAATCGGTTTTGGCGCCTGACTTGAAAATGGGTGATATTATTCCATATTTAAAGTCATCAAGTACTGTAGCAGTTTCCAATGATCTATTTATCACATGGGCGAGTGGTTTGGCAATATAACGAGCAGAGTCCTTCAACATTCCTGGCGGTAGATCGTCATGACCAGTAGCTTTATTTCAAGAGAGTTTTTTGAGGTTTTTAAACACGTCATTCACAAGAACCTCTTTGAATTTGAACGTAGAATATGTTTTCGGGTAAGTAACCACCGGTGTAGAGCTTACAAAATCTTTAAAACGAATAGTCTTTTCTTTTACATTCCCAGCCACAGTTGTAAAGAAATTGCAGAAGCCTGTAGCTATCTTTGACGGAATGGAAGTCAATTTGCCATCAATGAAGAATGATTTAGCGTTGGAAACGATTTCTTTAGTCGGGAAGATTTTCTTTAGGGTTTTCCAAAAATCTCTTTGGATCTTTGGTAGACTCGTTTAGCAAAGATTTGAAGTGTTTGTTTTTTGCTTTTCTCACTTGTACGTTAACTTTATTTCTCTGGGTTTTGTATGCGTTGAAGTCATTTATTAATTTCGTTGACAGAAATTTACGGTGAAGCCTGTCTCGATTGTTCATTTCGGCTTTCAGTTCACGAGTGAGCCCAGGTGATTTTTTCGATTTATTTTCGTGGCTTTCTTGGGACTTCCGCTAAGGGGATTCACGCCATTTAGAAAAAACAAAATAAAGTATTGAATTTTCCTTTTCCCTTCTTCGGCTGTGGCAGCCATTTAAATATAAACGTATCCGTGGTGCAGTAGACGCAGCTTAGCTTTTCAACTTCTTCTTCGAGGTAAAGGATTACAACTGGGTTCATTACTTTGTTTTACAATAATGGCCCGGAACCCTTCACCGGATATTCGAAGATAGATACAAATAGTTCAAAACGGTTAAAAAAAGATGGTTACCTTCACTGACTGTATTATATTGTGTGCAATACTAAGTTCTTTGTTGGCGTTACATTAAACAGTGATTGCAAAGCATAAAAGCTCTTAATTTACTGAATTGCTTGTAGTTTCAACAATTATTCTAAAGAAAAGAAGGTAGAAAAGTACCCAAGTTTCAAGGTAAAGCACAATATTTAGCAATTTATGAATGATTTCCGATAGGTAGAAATTATTTCAGCACCACATGGAAGTGAAATTAAGTGACGTCAGTGAACTCTTGACATTTCGATGATGTGGCTCTCACCAGTAAAGCAAGTGCTCAGTGCATTGGTGGTTCAGTCGTAGAACTCTCCCGGCTATTCCGGCGAACTCTGTTTGATACCCAGCCAATACAAACACCTATTAGATTGCATCGAAGACGATTTCAACAGCATTGCTGTGTTAAGTGCACTACGGACACATTTATATATAAACTCCTTGCTAAGTTGGTGCATAGACAAGAAAAATTTAATACATTACTTTGTTTCACAAAAATGGCACAGTAAGGCAAACCGGAAAAACGAAAATAGTTACAAAAAGTTCGAAACGAGTAAGTAGTGATAGTTACCTTTACTGACTGATGATATTGCGTGTAAAACTGGATTATATGTTGGAATACTAAAGTAATTGTTCACATAAACCCAAACAATCACTGCAATGTCTAAATGCTCTTCTTCTAGCAAATTGCTTGTGGTGCCATCAGTTTTTATGGATAAAAGAAAATGGAAATGGACTCAAATTTGATGTCATAGCCCAGTATTAAGCACAATCTAGAAGATTTGCGATAGGTAGTAACTTAGGAAGTACTATATAAATCTAAAATGAAATTATGCCAGTAAACTTCTGCCGATTCTTTCATGTTGTTCTGACAAGAAACATAAGTGTGCAGGACATCCATTAATCAGTGGTAGATTTCTCGATTTCCACGCCGGGACCCGGTGTTTAATTTAGTGCCGATGCAACCCCCTAATTGTTTACCTCGAAGAAGAAGTTGAAAAGCTAAGCTGCGTCTACTGCACCACGGAAGCGTTTATATTTAAACGGCGGCCGCAGCCGTGGAAGGGAAAAGGTAAACTCAATACTTTATTTCGTTTTTTCTAAATGGCGTGAATCCCCTTACCGGAAGTTCCAAGTAAGCCACGAAAATTCAGAGCAAGTAGGTAATAATAGTTACCTTTACTGACTTTATTATATTGTATGCAATACTGAGTTATTTGTTGACGTTACGTTAAACAGTGATTGCAAACCATTAAAGCCCTTAAATTACCGAATTGCTTGTGGTTTCAACAATTATTCAAATTGAAAGAAGGTAGAAGTGTACCCAACTTTCATGGAAAAGCACAATATTTAGCAATTTCTGAATGATTTCTGATAGGTAGAAATTATTTCAGCACCACATGGAAGTGAAATTAAATGACGTCAGTGAACTCTTGACGTTTTGATGATGTGGGTCTCACCAGTAAAGCAACTGCTCAGTGCATTAGTGGTTCAGTCGTAGAACTCTCCCGGCTATTCCGGCGAACTCTGTTTGATGCCCTGCCAATACAAAGGCCTATTAGTTTGCCTCGATGAGGATTTAAACAGGATTGCTGTGTTAAGTGCACAACGGACACATTTATATATAAACTCCTTGCTAAGTTGGTGCATAGATAAGAAAAATTTAATGCATTACTTTGTTTCACAAAAATGGCACAGTAAGCCAAACCGGAAATACGAATATAGTTACAAAAAGTTCGAAACGAGTGAGTAGTGATAGTTACCTTTACTGACTTAATATATTGCGTGTAAAACTGGATTATATGTTGGAATACTAAAGAAATTGTTCACAAGAACCCAAATAATCATTGCAATGTTTAAATGCTCTTCGTTTAGCAAATTGCTTGTGGTGCCATCAGTTTTTATGGATAAAAGTAAATGGGAATGGGCTCAAATTTAATATCATAGCACAGTATTAAGGACAATCCCGAAGATCTGCGATAGGTAGTAACTTAGGAAGTACTACATAAATTTAAAATGACATTATGTCAGTAATTTTTTGCCGAAGTTTTCATGTTGTTCTGACAAGAAACATAAGTGCGCAGGACATCCATTAATCAGTGGTAGATTTCTCGCTTTCCACGCCGGGACCTGGGGTTTGATTCCGTGCCGATGCAACCCTCTAATCGTTTACCTCGAAGAACATGTTGAAAAGCAAATCTTCGTCTACTGCACCACGGAAGCGTTTATATTTAAACAGCTGGCACAGCCGAAAAAGGGAATAGGAAAACTCAATACTTTATTTCGTTTTTTCTAAATGGCGTAAATGCCCTTACCGGAAGTTCCAAGTAAGCCACGAAAATTCAGAGCAAGTAGGTAATGATAGTTACCTTTACTGACTTTATTATATTGTGTGCAATACTGAGTTATTTGTTGGCGTTACGTTAAACAGTGATTGCAAACCATAAAAGCCCTTAATTTACCGAATTGCTTGTGGTTTCAACAATTATTCGAAATGAAAGAAGGTAGAAGTGTACCCAACTTTCGTGGTAAAGCACAATATTTAGCAATTTCTGAATGATTTCTGATAGGTAGAAATTATTTCAGTACCACATGGAAGTGAAATTAAATGACGTCAGTGAACTCTTGACATTTCGATGATGTGGGTCTGACCAGTAAAGCAACTGCTCAGTGCATTAGTGGTTCAGTCGTAGAACTCTCCCGGCTATTCCGGCGAACTCTGTTTGATGCCCTGCCAATACAAACGCCTATTAGTTTGCCTCGATGAGGATTTAAACAGCATTGCTGCGTTAAGTGCACAACGGACACATTTATATATAAACTCCTTGCTAAGTTGGTGCATAGATAAGAAAAATTTAATACATTACTTTGTTTCACAAAAATGGCACAGTAAGCCAAACCGGAAATACGAATATAGTTACAAAAAGTTCGAAACGAGTGAGTAGTGATAGTTATCTTTACTGACATAATATATTGCGTGTAAAACTGGATTATATGTTGGAATACTAAAGAAATTTTTCACAAGAACCCAAATAATCATTGCCATGTTTAAATGCTCTTCGTTTAGCGAATTGCTTGTGGTGCCATCAGTTTCTATGGATAAAAGGATATGGAAATGGGCTAAAATTTTATATCATAGCAGAATATTAAGGACAATCCAGAAGATCTGCGGGTGGTAGTAACTTAGGAAGTACTACATAAATTTAAAATGAAATTATGTCAGTAAATTTCTGCCAATTTTTTCGTGTTGTTCTGACAAGAAACATAAGTGCGCAGGACATCCATTAATCAGTGGTAGATTTCTCGCTTTCCACGCAGGGACCCGGTGTTTGATTCCGTGCCGATGCAACCCATTAATCGTTTACCTCGAAGAACATGTTGAAAAGCAAACCTTCGTCTACTGCACCACGGAAGTCTTTATATTTAAACGGCTGGCGCAGACGAAGAAGGGAATAGGAAAACTCAATACTTTATTTTGTTTTTTCTAAATGGCGTGAATCCCCTTACCCGAAGTCCCAAGAAAGCCACGAAAATTCAGAGCAAGAAGGAAATGATAGTTACCTTTACTGACTTTTTTATATTGTGTGCAATACTAAGTTATTTGTTGGCGTTACCTTAAACAGTGATTGAAACCATAAAACCTCTTTATTTACTGAATTGTTTGTGGTTTCAACAATTATTGGAAAGTAAAGAAGGTAGAAGTGTACCCAAGTGTCAAGGTAAAGCACAATATTTAGCACTTTATGAATGATTTCCGATAGGTAGAAATTATTTCAGCACCACATGGAAGTAAAACTAATTGACGTCAGTGAACTCTTGACATTTCGATGATGTGGCTCTCACCAGTAAACCAAGTGCTCAGTGCATTGGTGGTTCAGTCGTAGAACTCAAATGGCTATTCCGGCGACCTCTGTTTGATACCCTGTCAAAACGAACGCCCATTTGTTTGCCTCGAAGACGATTTAAACAGCATTGCTGCGTTAAGTGCACAACGGACACATTTATATATAAACTGTTCGCTAAGTTTGTGCAGAGATAAGAAAAATTTAATACATTACTTTGTTTCACAAAAATGGCACAGTAAGCCAAACCGGAAATACGAATATTGTTACAAAAAGTTCGAAACGAGTAAGTAGTCATAGTTACCTTTACTGACCTATTATATTGCGTGTAATACTGGATTATATGTTGGAATACTAAAGAATATGTTCACATGAACCCAAACCACTTATTGCAATGCATAAATGCTCTTCTTTTAGCGAAATGCTTGTGGTGCAATCAGTTTTTATAAATAAAAGGATATGGAAATAGGCTAAAATTTTATATCATAGCACAATATTAAGGACAATCCGGAAGATCTGCAATAGGTAGTAACTTAGGAAGTACTACATAAATCTTAAATAAAATCATGTCAGTAAACTTCTGCCGATTCTTTCATGTTGTTCAGAGAAGGAACAAAAGTGCGCAGGACATCCATTTATCAGTGGTAGATTTCTCACTTTCCGCGCCGGGACCCGGTGTTTAATTCCCCGCCGATGCAACCCTCTAATCGTTTACCTCGAAGAAGAACTTGAAAAGCTAAGCTGCGTCTACTGCACCACAGAAGCGTTTATATTTAAACGGCTGGCGCAGCCGAGGATGGGAAGAGGAAAACTCAATAATTTTGTTTTTTCTAAATGGCATGAATCCCCTTACCGGATGTCCCAAGAAAGCCAAAAAAATTCAGAGCAAGAAGGAAGAGATAGTTACCTTTACTGACTTTATTATATTGTGTGCAATACTAAGTTCTTTGTTGGCGTTACCTTAAACAGTGATTACAAAGCATAAAAGCTCTTAATTTACCGAATTGCTTGTGATTTCAACAATTATTCGAAATGAAAGAAGGTAGAAGTGTACCCAAGTTTCATGGTAAAGCAGAATATTTAGCATTTTATTAATGATTTCCGATAGGTAAAAATTATTTCAGCACCACATGGAAGTAAAACTAATTGACGTCAGTGAACTCTTGACATTTCGATGATGTGGCTCTCACCAGTAAACCAAGTGCTCAGTGCATTGGTGGTTCAGTCGTAGACCTCTCATGGCTATTCCGGCGAACCCTGTTTGATACCCTGCCAAAACGAACGCCTATTTGTTTGCCTCGAAGTCGATTTAAACAGCATTGCTGCATTAAGTGCACAACGGACACATTTATATATAAACTGCTTGCTAAGGTTGTGCAGAGATAAGAAAAATTTAATACATTACTTTGTTTCACAAAAATGGCACAGTAAGCCAAACCGGAAATACGAATATTGTTACAAAAAGTTCGAAACGAGTAAGTAGTGATAGTTACCTTTACTGACTTATTATATTGCGTGTAATACTGGATTATATGTTGGAATACTAAAGAAATTGTTCACATGAACCCAAACCACTTATTGCGATGCATAAATGCTCTTCTTTTAGCGAAATGCTTGTGGTGCCATCAGTTTTTATGGATAAAAGGATATGGAAATAGGCTAAAATTTTATATCATAGCACAATATTAAGGACAATCCGGAAGATCTGCAATAGGTAGTAACTTAGGAAGTACTACATAAATTTAAAATGAAATTATGTCAGTAAATTTCTTCCGATTTTTTCGTGTTGTTCCGACAAGAAACATAAGTGCGCAGGACATCCATTAATCAGTGGTAGATTTCTCGCTTTCCACGCCGGGACCCGGTGTTTGATTCCGTGCCGATGCAACCCTCTAATCGTTTACCTCGAAGAACATGTTGAAAAGCAAAGCTTCGTCTACTGCACCACAGAAGCGTTTATATTTAAACGGCTGGCGCAGCCGAGGATGGGAAGAGAAAAACTCAATAATTTTGTTTTTTCTAAATGGCGTGATGCCCCTTACCGAATGTCCCAAGAAAGCCAAAAATATTTAGAGCAAGAAGGAATAGATAGTTACCTTTACTGACTTTATTATATTGTGTGCAATACTAAGTTCTTCGTTGGCGTTACCTAAAACAGTGATTACAAAGCATAAAATCTCTTAATTTACCGAATTGCTTGTGATTTCAACAATTATTCGAAATGAAAGAAGGTAGAAGTGTACCCAAGTTTCATGGTAAAGCAGAATATTTAGCATTTTATTAATGATTTCCGATAGGTAAAAATTATTTCAGCACCACATGGAAGTAAAACTAATTGACGTCAGTGAACTCTTGACATTTCGATGATGTGGCTCTCACCAGTAAACCAAGTGCTCAGTGCATTGGTGGTTCAGTCGTAGACCTCTCATGGCTATTCCGGCGAACCCTGTTTGATACCCTGCCAAAACGAACGCCTATTTGTTTGCCTCGAAGTCGATTTAAACAGCATTGCTGCATTAAGTGCACAACGGACACATTTATATATAAACTGCTTGCTAAGGTTGTGCAGAGATAAGAAAAATTTAATACATTACTTTGTTTCACAAAAATGGCACAGTAAGCCAAACCGGAAATACGAATATTGTTACAAAAAGTTCGAAACGAGTAAGTAGTCATAGTTACCTGTACTGACCTATTATATTGCGTGTAATACTGGATTATATGTTGGAATACTAAAAAAATTGTTCACATGAACCCAAACAATCATTGCAAAATTTAAATGCTCTTCTTTTAGCGAATTGCTTGTGGTGCCATCAGTTTTTATTAATAAAAGAAAATGGAAATGGGCGCAAATTTAATATCATAGCACAGTATTAAGCGCAATCCGGAAGATCTGCGATAGGTAGTAACTTAGGAAGTACTACATAAATCTAAAATAAAATCATGTCAGTAAACTTCTGCCGATTCTTTCATGTTGTTCAGAGAAGGAACATAAGTGCGCAGGACATCCATTAATCAGTGGTAGATTTGTCACTTTCCGCGCCGGGACCCCGTGTTTAATTCCCCGCCGATGCAACCCTCTAATTGTTTACCTCGAAGAAGAAGTTGAAAAGCTAAGCTGCGTCTACTGCACCATAGAAGCGTTTATATTTAAACGGCCAGCGCAGCCGAGGATGGGAAGAGGAAAACTCAATAATTTTGTTTTTTCTAAATGGCGTGATTCCACTTACCGGATGTCCCAAGAAAGCCAAAAAAATTCAGAGCAGGAAGGAATAGATAGTTACCTTTACTGACTTTATTATATTGTGTGCAATACTAAGTTCTTGGTTGGCGTTACGTTAAACAGTGATTACAAAGCATAAAAGCTCTTAATTTACCGAATTGCTTGTGATTTCAACAATTATTCTAAATGAAAGAAGGTAGAAGTGTACCCAAGTGTCAAGGTAAAGCACAATATTTAGTATTTTATGAATGATTTGCGATAGGTAGAAATTATTTCACCACCACATGGAAGTAAAATTAAATGACGTCAATGAAATCTTGACATTTCGATGATGTGGGTCTCACCAGTAAACCAAGTGCTCAGTGCATTGGTGGTTCAGTCATAGACCTCTCATGGCTATTCCGGCGATCTCTGTTTGATACCCTGCCAAAACGAACGCCTAATTGTTTTCCTCGAAGACGATTTAAACAGCATTGCTGCGTTAAGTGCACCACGGACATATTTATATATAAACTGCTTGCTAAGTTGGTGCATAGATAAGAAAAATTTAATACATTATTTTGTTTCACAAAAATGGCACAGTAAGCCAATCCGGAAATACGAATATAGTTACAAAAAGTTCGAAACGAGTGAGTAGTGATAGTTACCTTTACTGACTTAATATATTGCGTGTAAAACTGGATTATATGTTGGAATACTAAAGAAATTTTTCACAAGAACCCAAATAATCATTGCAATGTTTAAATGCTCTTCGTTTAGCGAATTGCTTGTGGTGCAATCAGTTTTTATGGATAAAAGAAAATGGAAATGGGCTCAAATTTAATATCATAGCACAGTATTAAGGACAATCCCGAAGATCTGCGATAGGTAGTAACTTAGGAAGTACTACATAAATTTAAAATGACATTATATCAGTAAATTTCTGCCGAATTTTTCATGTTGTTCTGACAAGAAACATAAGTGCGCAGGACATCCATTAATCAGTGGTAGATTTCTCGCTTTCCACGCCGGGACCTGGTGTTTGATTCCCTGCCGATGCAACCCTCTAACCGTTTACCTCGAAGAACATGTTGAAAAGCACATCTTCGTTTACTGCACCACGGAAGCGTTTATATTTAAACAGCTGGCACAGCGGAAAAAGGGAATAGGAAAACTCAATTCTTTATTTTGTTTTTTCTAAATGGAGTGAATCCCCTTACCAGAAGTCCCAAGAAAGCCACGAAAATTCAGAGCAAGAAGGAAATGATAGTTACCTTTACTGACTTTTTTATATTGTGTGCAATACTAAGTTCTTTGTTGGCGTTACCTTAAACAGTGATTACAAAGCATAAAAGCTCTTAATTTACCGAATTGCTTGTGATTTCAACAATTATTCGAAATGAAAGAAGGTAGAAGTGTACCCAAGTATCAAGGTAAAGCACAATATTTAGGACTTTATGAATGATTTCCGATAGGTAGAAATTATTTCAGCACCACATGGAAGTAAATTTAAATGACGTAAATGAACTCTTGACATTTCGATGATGTGGCTCTCACCAGTAAACCAAGTGCTCAGTGCATTGGTGGTTCAGTCGTAGACCTCTCATGGCTATTCCGGCGAACCCTGTTTGATACCCTGCCAAAACGAACGCCTATTTGTTTGCCTCGAAGTCGATTTAAACAGCATTGCTGCGTTAAGTGCACCACGGACACATTTATATATAAACTGCTTGCTAAGTTGGTGCAGAGATTAGAAAAATTTAATACATTACATTGTTTCACAAAAATGGCACAGTAAGCCAAATCGGGAATACGAATATTGTTACAAAAAGTTTGAAACGAGTAAGTAGTGATAGTTACCTTTACTGACTTATTATATTACGTGTAATACTGGATTATATGTTGGAATACTAAAGTAATTGTTCACATGAACCCAAACAATCATTGCAAAATTTAAATGCTCTTCTTTTAGCGAATTGCTTGTGGTGCCATCAGTTTTTATAAATAAAAGAAAATGGAAATGGGCCCAAATTTAATATCATAGCACAGTATAAAGCGCAATCCGGAAGATCTGCGATAGGTAGTAACTTAGGAAGTACCACATAAATCTAAAATAAAATCATATCAGTAAACTTCTGCCGATTCTTTCATGTTGTTCAGGGAAGGAACATATGTGCGCAGGACATCCATTAATCAGTGGTAGATTTCTCACTTTCCGCGCCGGGACCCGGTGTTTAATTCTCCGCCGATGCAACCCTCTAATCGTTTACCTCGAAGAAGAAGTTGAAAAGCTAAGCTGCGTCTACTGCACCACAGAAGCGTTTATATTTAAACGGCTGCGCAGCCGAAGATGGGAAAAGGAAAACTCAATACTTATTTTGTTTTTTCTAAATGGCGTGAATCCCCTTACCCGAAGTCCCAAGAAAGCCACGAAAATTCAGAGCAAGAAGGAAATGATAGTTACCTTTACTGACTTTATTATATTGTGTGCAATATTAAGTTCTTTGTTGGAGTTACCTTAAAGACTGATTGCAAAGCATAAAAGCTCTTAATTTTCCGAATTGCTTGTGGTTTCAACAATTATTCTAAATGAAAATAGGTAAAAGTGTACCCAAGTTTCATGGTAAAGCACAATATTTAGCATTTTATTAATGATTTCCGATAGGTAAAAATTATTTCAGCACCACATGGAAGTAAAACTAATTGACGTCAGTGAACTCTTGACATTTCGATGATGTGGCTCTCACCAGTAAACGAAGTGCTCAGTGCATTGGTGGTTCAGTCGTAGAACTCTCATGGCTATTCCGGCGACCTCTGTTTGATACCCTGCCAAAACGAACGCCTATTTGTTTTCCTCGAAGACGATTTAAACAGCATTGCTGCGTTAAGTGCACCACGGACATATTTATATATAAACTGCTTGCTAAGTTGGTGCATAGATAAGAACAATTTAATACATTATTTTGTTTCACAAAAATGGCACAGTAAGCCAATCCGGAAATACGAATATAGTTACAAAAAGTTCGAAACGAGTAAGTAGTAATAGTTACCTGTACTGAGTTATTATATTACGTGTAATACTGGATTATATGTTGGAATACTAAAGTAATTGTTCACATGAACCCAAACAGTCATTGCAAAATTAAAATGCTCTTCTTTTAGCGAATTGCTTGTGGTGCCATCAGTTTTTATACATAAAAGAAAATGGAAATGGGCCCAAATTTAATATCATAGCACAGTAATAAGCGCAATCCTGAAGATCTGCGATAGGTAGTAACTTAGGAAGTACTACATAAATCTTAAATAAAATCATGTCAGTAAACTTCTGCCGATTCTTTAATGTTGTTCAGAGAAGGAACAAAAGTGCGCAGGACATCCATTTATCAATGGTAGATTTCTCACTTTCCGCGCCAGGACCAGGTGTTTAATTCCCCGCCGATGCAACCCTCTAATCGTTTACCTCGAAGAAGAAGTTGAAAAGCTAAGCTGCGTCTACTGCGCCACAGAAGCGTTTATATTTAAACGGCTGGCGCAGCCGAGGATGGGAAGAGGAAAACTCAATAATTTTGTTTTTTATAAATGGCGTGATTCCCCTTACCGGATGTCCCAAGAAAGCCAAAAAAATTCAGAGCAAGAAGGAAGAGATAGTTACCTTTACTGACTTTATTATATTGTGTGCAATACTAAGTTCTTTGTTGGCGTTACCTTAAACAGTGATTACAAAGCATAAAAGCTCTTAATTTACCGAATTGCTTGTGATTTCAACAATTATTCGAAATGAAAGAAGGTAGAAGTGTACCCAAGTGTCAAGGTAAAGCACAATATTTAGTACTTTATGAATGATTTCCGATAGGTAGAAATTATTTCAGCACCACATGGAAGTAAAATTAAATGACGTAAATGAACTCTTGACATTTCGATGATGTGGCTCTCACCAGTAAACCAAGTGCTCAGTGCATTGGTGGTTCAGTCGTAGACCTCTCATGGCTATTCCGGCGAACTCTGTTTGATACCCTGCCAAAACGAACGCCTATTTGTTTGCCTCCAAGTCGATTTAAACAGCATTGCTGCGTTATTTGCACCACGGACACATTTATATATAAACTGCTTGCTAAGTTGGTGCAGAGATTAGAAAAATTTAATACATTACATTGTATCACAAAAATGGCACAGTAAGCCAAATCGGGAATACGAATATTGTTACAAAAATTTCGAAACGAGTAAGTAGTGATAGTTACCTTTACTGACTTAATATATTGCGTGTAAAACTGGATTATATGTTGGAATACTAAAGAAATTGTTCACATGAAGCCAAATAATCATTGCAATGTTTAAATGCTCTTCGTTTAGCGAATTGCTTGTGGTGCCATCAGTTTTTATGGATAAAAGTAAATGGAAATGGGCTCAAATTTAATATCATAGCACAGTATTAAGGACAATCCGGATGATCTGCGATAGGTAGTAACTTAGGAAGTACTACATAAATTTAAAATTACATTCTGTCAGTAATTTTCTGCCGAATTTTTCATGTTGTTCTGACAAGAAACATAAGTGCGCAGGACATCCATTAATCAGTGGTAGATTTCTCGCTTTCCACGCCGGGACCTGGTGTTTGATTCCCTGCCGATGCAACCCTCTAATCGTTTACCTCGAAGAACATGTTGAAAAGCAAATCTTCGTCTACTGCACCACGGAAGCGTTTATATTTAAACAGCTGGCACAGCCGAAAAAGGGAATAGGAAAACTCAATTCTTTGTTTTGTTTTTCCTAAATGGAGTGAATCCCCTTACCATAAGTCCCAAGAAAGCCACGAAAATTTAGCGCAAGAAGGAAATGATAGTTACCTTTACTGACGTTTTTATATTGTGTGCAATACTAAGTTATTTGTTGGCGTTACCTTAAACAGTAATTGAAACAATAAAACCTCTTTATTTACTGAATTGTTTGTGGTTTCAACAATTATTGGAAATGAAAGAAGGTAGAAGTGTACCCAAGTGTCAAGGTAAAGCTCAATATTTAGCATTTTATGAATGATTTCTGATAGGTAGAACTTATTTCAGCACCACATGGAAGTTAAATTAAATGACTTCAATGAACTCTTGTCATTTCGATGATGTGGCTCTCACCAGTAAACCAAGTGCTCAGTGCATTGGTGGTTTAGTCGTAGAACTCAAATGGCTATTCCGGCGACCTCTGTTTGATACCCTGTCAAAACGAACGCCCATTTGTTTGCCTCGAAGACGATTTAAACAGCATTGCTGCATTAAGTGCGCAACGGACAAATTTATATATAAACTGCTTGCTAAGTTTGTGCAGAGATAAGAAAAATTTAATACATTACTTTGTTTCACAAAAATGGCACAGTATTCCAAACCGGAAATACGAATATTGTTACAAAAAGTTCGAAACGAGTAAGTAGTCATAGTTACCTGTAATGACCTATTATATTGCGTGTAATACTGGATTATATGTTGGAATACTAAAGAAATTGTCCACATGAACCCAAACCACTTATTGCAATGCATAAATGCTCTTCTTTTAGCGAAATGCTTGTGGTGCCATCAGTTTTTATGGATAAAAGGATATGGAAATGGGCTAAAATTTTATATCATCGCACAATATTAAGGACAATCCGGAAGATCTGCAATAGGTAGTAACTTAGGAAGTACTACATAAATTTAAAATGAAATTATGTCAGTAAATTTCTGACGATTTTTTCGTGTTGTTCTGACAAGAAACATAAGTGCGCAGGACATCCATTAATCAGTGGTAGATTTCTTGCTTTCCACGCCGGGACCCGGTGATTGATTCCGTGCCGATTCAACCCTCTAATCGTTTACCTCGAAGAACATGTTGAAAAGCAAAGCTTCGTCTACTGCACCACGGAAGCGTTTATATTTAAACGGCTGCCGCAGACGAAGAAGGGAATAGGAAAACTCTATACTTTATTTTGTTTTTTCTAAATGGCGTGAATCCCTTTACCCGAAATCCCAAGAAAGCCACGAAAATTCAGAGCAAGAAGGAAATGATAGTTACCTTTACTGACCTTAATATATTGTGTGCAATATTAAGTTGTTTGTTGGAGTTACCTTAAAGACTGATTGCAAAGCATATAAGCGCTTAATTTTCCGAATTGCTTGTGGTTTCAACAATTATTCGAAATGAAAGTAGGTAGAAGTATACCCAACTTTCAAGGTAAAGCACAATATTTAGCACTTTATGAATGATTTCCGATAGGTAGAAATTATTTCAGCACCACATGGAAGTGAAATTAAATGACGTCAGTGAACTCTTGACATTTCGATGATGTGGCTCTCACCAGTAAAGCAAGTACTCAGTGCATTGGTGGTTCAGTCGTAGAACTCTCCCGGCTATTCCGGCGAACTCTGTTTGTTACCCTGCCAATACAAACGCCTATTAGTTTGCATCGAAGACGATTTAAACAGCATTGCTGTGTTAAGTGCACTACGGACACATTTATATATAAACTCCTTGCTAAGTTGGTGCATAGATAAGAAAAATTTAATACATTACTTTGTTTCACAAAAATGGCACAGTGAGGCAAACCGGAAAAACGAAAATAGTTACAAAAAGTTCGAAACGAGTAAGTATTGATAGTTACCTTTACTGACTGATTATATTGCGTGTTAAACTGGATTATATGTTTGAATACTAAAGTAATTGTTCACATGAACCCAAACAATCATTGCAATGTCTAAATGCTCTTCTTTTAGCGAATTGCTTGTGGTGCCATCAGTTTTTATGGATAAAAGAAAATGGAAATGGGCTCAAATTTAATATCATTGCACAGTATTAAGGACAATCCGGAAGATCTGCGATAAGTAGTAACTTAGGAAGTACTACATAAATTTAAAATGACATTATAACAGTAATTTTCTGCAGAATTTTTCATGTTGTTCTGACAAGAAACATAAGTGCGCAGGACATCCATTAATCAGTGGTAGATTTCTCGCTTTCCACGCCGGGACCTGGTGTTTGATTCCCTGCCGATGCAACCCTCTAATCGTTTACCTCGATGAGCATGTTGAAAAGCAAATCCTCGTCTACTGCACCACGGAAGCGTTTATATTTAAACAGCTGGCACAGCCGAAAAAGGGAATAGGAAAACTCAATTCTTTATTTTGTTTTTTCTAAATGGAGTGAATCCCCTTACCAGAAGTCCCAAGAAAGCCACGAAAATTCAGAGCAAGAAGGAAATGATAGTTACCTTTACTGACTTTTTTATATTGTGTGCAATACTAAGTTATTTGTTGGCGTTACCTTAAACAGTGATTGAAACCATAAAACCTCTTTATTTACTGAATTGTTTGTGGTTTCAACAATTATTGGAAATGAAAGTAGGTAGAAGTGTACCCAAGTGTCAAGGTAAAGCACAATATTTACCACTTTATGAATGATTTCTGATAGGTAGAAATTATTTCAGAACCACATGGAAGTTAAATTAAATGACTTCAATGAACTCTTGTCATTTCGATGATGTGGCTCTCACCAGTAAACCAAGTGCTCAGTGCATTGGTGGTTCAGTCGTAGAACTCAAATGGCTATTCCGGCGACCTCTGTTTGATACCCTGTCAAAACGAACGCCCATTTGTTTGCCTCGAAGACGATTTAAACAGCATTGCTGCGTTAAGTGCGCAACGGACACATTTATATATAAACTGCTTGCTAAGTTTGTGCAGAGATAAGAAAAATTTAATACATTACTTTTTTTCACAAAAATGGCACAGTAAGCCAAACCGGAAATACGAATATTGTTACAAAAAGTTCGAAACGAGTAAGTAGTCATAGTTACCTGTACTGACCTATTATATTGCGTGTAATACTGGATTATATGTTGGAATACTAAAGAAATTGTTCACATGAACCCAAACTACTTATTGCAATGCATAAATGCTCTTCTTTTAGCGAAATGCTTGTGGTGCCATCAGTTTTTACGGATAAAAGGATATGGAAATGGGCTAAAAGTTTATATCATAGCACAATATTAAGGACAATCAGGAAGATCTGCGATAGGTAGTAACTTAGGAAGTACTACATAAATTTAAAATGAAATTATGTCAGTAAATTTCTGCCGATTTTTTCGTGTTGTTCTGACAAGAAACATAAGTGCGCAGGACATCCATTAATCAGTGGTAGATTTCTCGCTTTCCACGCCGGGACCCGGTGTTTGATTCCTTGTCGATGCAACCCTCTAATCGTTTACCTCGAAGAACATGTTGAAAAGCAAAGCTTCGTCTACTGCACCACGGAAGCGTTTATATTTAAACGGCTGGCGCAGCCGAAGAAGGGAATAGGAAAACTCAATACTTTATTTTGTTTTTTCTAAATGGCGTGAATCCCCTTACCCGAAGTCCCAAGAAAGCCACGAAAATTCAGAGCAAGAAGGAAATGATAGTTACCTTTACTGACTTTATTATATTGTGTGCAATATTAAGTTATTCGTTGGAGTTACCTTAAAGACTGATTGCAAAGCATAAAAGCTCTTAATTTTCCGAATTGCTTGTGGTTTCAACAATTACTCTAAATGAAAATAGGTAAAAGTGTACCCAAGTTTCATGGTAAAGCACAATATTTAGCATTTTATTAATGATTTCCGATAGGTAAAAATTATTTCAGCACCACATGGAAGTAAAACTAATTGACGTCAGTAAACTCTTGACATTTCGATGATGTGGCTTTCACCAGTAAACCAAGTGCTCAGTGCATTGGTGGTTCAGTCGTAGAACTCTCATGGCTATTCCGGCGACCTCTGTTTGATACCCTGCCAAAACGAACGCCTATTTGTTTTCCTCGAAGACGATTTAAACAGCATTGCTGCGTTAAGTGCACCACGGACATATTTACATATAAACTGCTTGCTAAGTTGGTGCATAGTTAAGAAAAATTTAATACATTATTTTGTTTCACAAAAATGGCACAGTAAGCTTTTGCAAGTAAGATAATCTTGGTTGATGACGGGGAAATCATTTCTGATAGCACAAATGTGGCAAACATTTTTAATCGATGTTTTTCTAACATCACGGCGTCACTTCCCGTACAGTCATGGTCACCAATGGTGGCACCAAACCTTGATATCGTGAGTGACCCTATTTTGATAGCAATAGAAAAATTTAAAAGTCATCCTAGTGTTGTGAGGATAAAGTCATTACACCACAGGGATGATTTCTTTGAATTTAAACTCACAACTAGTGATGAAATTCTTGCCACCATAAGGAAACTCGATAAGACAAAGAAGACTAGCAGCAACGTCCCCACTGATATTGTTCAAAGTGTTGCTTATGAAATTTCCGACGTCTTGTCATCATGTTTCAATAACTCTCTTGAATCTAATATATTCCCGTCTGAACTTAAGATGGCTGTTACAATCCCAGTACATAAGAAAGGTTCTGCTACTGACAAGTCAAACTATCGGCCCATTAGCTTACTTCCAATATTTTCTAAGGTATACGAAAGATTAGTCTTCAACCAGCTTACAACTTTTATGGAGACTAAACTCTCAAAATACCTCTGTGGCTTTCGAAAAGGCTATTCAACCCAGCACTGCCTGTTAAATCCCCTCCATGCGTGGCAAAAATGTCTTGCGAGTGCTGGAAAGGTAGGAGTTGTTCTAATGGACCTCTCAAAAGCTTTTGATGTTCCTCCCATGACTTGTTAGTAGCTAAACTTTGGGCTTATGGTTTGGGATATAAAAGTTTAAAGTTTTTATATAGTTACTTGCAGGATAGGAAGATGTGTGTGCGAATCGAATCCTACTTTAGTGAATGGCTAGAGGCATTTGTAGGCGTGCCACAAGGTTCTATATTAGGGCCATTATTATTCAATATCTTCCTAAATGATCTCTTTCTCTGTGAAATTTCATCTGGGATTGCAAACCTTGCTGATGACAATACATTATATGCGTGTGATCCCTCTCTCAGTGAGGTGTTATCTAAATTGTCCCGGGATGTTCCCATTATCCCAAACTGGTTTAGGATCAACCAGATGGTTGTCAACCCAGATAAATTTCAGTTTTTACTTCTTGGTTGTCATGATGAAAATCAAAACAAACTTGTTGTTGACAGTCACACTATTCCTTCTACTAAATATGTGAAACTGCTGGGAGTGACTCTCGACGACAGGTTGAGTTTTTCACCTCACATATTAGACGTATGCACAAAAGCGAATCGTAAAATAAATGCCTTACTACGAATTCGCTCTTACTTATATTTGCCAAAGGCAACAATGCTATGCAATGCATATGTTCTATCCTGCTTTAGATACTGTCCTCTAGTTTGGATGTTCTGCTGAAAGAGGGATTCATCAAAAATTGAATCCACGCACATCCGAGCTTTGAGAACAGTAAATCTAGATTTTGTCACACCCAAGGAGAAGGTCCTGGAGACATATAACGCTGTGTCAATACACAAATCAAATTTGATGTTACTTGCCACTGAAGTGTATAAGTCGATTTTCCGACTAAATCCAAGTTTTATGTGGGATTTTTTTGTTTTAAAGTCTGTTGTTTATAACATGCGTCATGGAACTCTGTTGCAGCTACCTAAGCGCTCAGAGAGCACCAAAAACTCTTTCGTCTTTAGAGCAGTGCTTCTCTGGAATAACCTTCCAGCTGATCTAAAGCATTGCCCAAAATTAAGTCTATTCAAGTCTCGAATCAAAACACTCAACAATTTCTACTGTCAATGTCACAATTGCTCTATCTAGATTGCATATGAATTAGTGCGTGGATTTTCCTTTAATTTAATTCTCGAGCCCAGATCACGTGAAATTCTTATTCATTCTATTTTAGCATTTCTTTTTTTTATTTTACATTTTGGTATTTTATATTTTTACGAATTATGTAGTTGGATTTAATTAGTTTGTCACACAAGTTATGTATATGTCTTTCCAACTTTAAATAAAGAGTAAATAAATAAATAAATAAATATGTCAGAAGTTTAACCGTGGTAAGGTAGGAGTATACATTGGTTAGGTAGGAGTATACGTCGTATTGTCTCTTTTCTAAATCTCTGAACATTGGAATTTTAGCTTTTAGATTAACTGTACAACTTTAGAAATCTCTAAATAGGCCAGATAGCACTGAAAAAATAGGGATAATAGCATTCTTTGAATGATCGATCCAAATTATTTGTGTTAAATATGATATAATTTCAACATGGAGAAACACAACAATTTTTGTATATACACAGATTTATCATGGCAGTATTGCGTGTAAAAACAATTTATGAAGAAAAACTGTAAAATGTTTTTACACGCTACACTAGTTTAACCTTATTTCTAGTTTTTCAAGTATTTTTGTGTTTTTTTAAAAAAAAATTTGGTTTTTATGCAATATCTAATCAAAACAAGTGTAGCAAATACGAAAACAAAATTTGAGAAAATATGTTTTTACTTGTTTAAACATTAAACAAGAAAAGAGAAGCGTTGATGCCAAAGGCATACCGAACTACCCAGGGTCAAATTAAAATTTAAGCGAGAGAATAGACAAACAGGAGCCCTTTCGTTGTTCATCATAACGGGTGGGAGATATCATTGCATGAGAATTCCTTTTTTCTTTGGGTAAATATACGGTTAAATCAAATTTAGAAGAGTATACATTTCATCTTTAGAATAGATTTGTTTTTTAAATTCGCTCCTGATTCAGGTTATTTGTGCTTTGACTATATAAGTAAGCGTAGTCAGCACAAAAGCATACATGATTATTTATTTCGATGTTACTCCTTGACGTATTTTTATTTCAAGTTAAAGAATAGCAATATTTTCAGGGGGAATTGTTTTTTATATTAATTTATTTTCTCCGGCTCTATATTTTTATGTCCATTTTAACTAAACTCGTCTGGCTTTTCTTGTCTTGTTACGTCACAAGCAATCACTTTCGGCAACCGGATAAAATATATGTTTTGAAAAACAATATGGCGATGATGATTCTTGGTGCTCGAGCATGTTGGGAAAATAAGAAATATTCTCCTTACTAAATGTTTTTACCTGAAATGTTATCGTTTTCATATTAAGCTTACTTTTAAAAGTGTTGGAGGATCCCTTTAACACAATCAATCCTTTTCGGCTTGTCTACAGCTTGCGAAATGTAAGAAAAAGGGAGAAAAAGAGCGATTTAAAATTATCTTGTATAAATTGCCGAACGTCGGGACGATGTCGTATACATAATGACCTCTTTCCCACGGTGGGCAACAATGGAGAAGAGATCACATGGGAATTGCATCAAACCAAAACAATACTAATGATCATATCATATCATATATTATAATATATTTTAATAATTAATGCCACAAATTGCCCACTTTTGGTGAAGGATCTTTTGTTATACAAATTAGAAAGGAAATTGTTTATTTCAGCAATAAAAATTGCTTAAATTTCGTGTGTTTGAGACATAAGTGAAAACTGTAACTTTACGTAATAGGAAAATTGTATTATTGTAGAAAATGTAGAAAACACATTGTGGAATCGAAAGGAATAACCAAATATTTCAAGCAAGACGAAAAAAGGGAAAGAATGAAATAAAGAAGGTATGTTTCATTACTGATACTTCTTCCAAATGTTATTTTTTCGTAGTCGTTTTAAAATAGGTCTGTTTGAGCTCTGTTTGAGCTATAACTTAAAAACTCCGGAAAGAATTGTAAATATGAAGTTTTTTTATAAAGTGCCTTCGATCATGTTTCAGAGTCATATGGCTGAAATTAGACTTCACGTGAGATAACAGCTGGTAAAATTGCTTAACCTATCCCAATATAGAAGGATTTAGACCTTCTACGACATCAGCATAAGTTAAAAAGAAAAAAACAGGACATTGGGGAATATGTTATATTTAAGAATGATACCGATCATAGAATTCATAATGATGCTGCATGACTTTATAGTCTATGCCAATAATATTTTCACTTATTACATATCAATGTCATTTCTGATCTACTCATCGGATTTTAGCAAATGAGGTATTAAATTGAAAGTATTGTCGAGCACATTGAAAATGTTTGCTTAATTTCGCTAATTTATTTGCGCTCACAAATTTTGAGCTTTTTACAGAGAAACCGAGATATCCATTTTTGCATGAGAGAAAGCCGAGTCCTAGTCCGACACGGTGGTACATTGGTTTTTTTTCAATTCGAATTCAAATTGGAGCTGTAGCGCAATCTTTGGGGTTAGGTAGATACTTTTTAACAATCCGATTATTTATGAAAGACAGACGTTTATTCTGACAAAAATTCTTGTATTTAGGAGATCCCAAGCGACTATGAACTACCGCATGGTACTAAAGTTGAATAACGACAAATCAAAATAGCCTTATTGTTAAACTATAAGATCTTTTTTATTGATTGATTTGCCATAATTGTAATCATGTAAAATAATTACCGCGCAAGAAACGTCAAGTGCGCACATCTTCTATCTAAATTTCGAAAAGAGTCATGAGATGGAGGTTCACCTACACCCATACTTACTTCCCAAGATTCATGAACAGACGTCAAACAAAAACAAAATCAGAAAACGTAAATAAAAACTTTTTAAGTTTTTATGAATTTCGGACGAGAAAGTGTTTTTGTGATGACTAACCCATTAAAACAGATTCATTTGATTTCATTTATAGCGATTGACGTAAAGATTTCTTATGGCATCGAGAGGCTCGATTAGTGTGTCAAAAATGGCACAGAAATTACATCAACAAATATATCAATGTTTGCGAAATCGAAGCAATTTAAGCGTCTCACACATCTCAAAAACATATATCATTGGTGTATAGAAATTTGATGACATCACAAAAATTTTATGATCTATATATATATATCATCTTGCGAAACAAGCTCGCGGATTCTTGCTTTCGCAAAAAATCAAACCTTTTCTTGTATAATACATTGATTTACTGATTTTAAATTTTTATTACTCAGTGATAGTCCAATTCCCGGTAAAATAATAAATAGTAACAGCATTCTGGTTAGCCTTGATAATAGTATATACGTACAGTAGGTACATCACATCAGAATGGAAAAACGCCTAGATTTTAATGCCTTCAAAACAGACGTTGGCAGATTGTCACTAAACCTTGTTTACGCTGTTGACTCGCCCGAGGACAAACTAAACTTATTCAATCACCTCTTTCTCTCGTGCCTTAACGAACATGCACCACTGGTGAAAAAGGAGATAACTAGACCTCCCGCGCCATGGCTAAAAGATCTAAATATCAACCATCTTCAGTCATTAAGAAATCAACGCAGAATGAAATCCCATCAAACCAGTAAGGACATCGACTGGAACCTTTTCAGAGAGGTACGGAACACTCTCAAAAAAGCCATTAGAGCTTAGAGCCATTGGAACTTCTACAAAAAAGCACTCTCTTCAAAAAGAACAAAAGAGGTATAGAATGTCATCAACCGCGTCCTCCATCCTAATCACGAAAAAATCAACGCTGACCCAGATATCTTAAACGAACATTTCAACACAACTGAAAAAAGGCTGCTGAATTCAGAATGTAAAACTGGATCTTTCATGAAAGATCTAATCAATCAACAAACATGAGCTGGAAATGCATTTGAGATCGAAGAAATCACCTACCTACAAGTACGAAAAGTTATGCTCTCAATTCGCAACGACTGCTCCACTGGTTACGACCGATTATCAGCAAAATACCTGAAGATATGCATAGATGAAATCACCAGCCCTCTATGTCACATTATCAACGAATCTATACGAATGAACGTTTTCCCATGTCAATGGAAAATATCTCGTATCAGTCCTATACCTAAGATCAAACAACCAAAAGAACCAAGTGATTACCGACCAATATCCATCCTCCCCGTCCTCACCAAAGTATACGAGAGGCTGTTACTTACAGAAATCAGCAACTTGTTCTCTCGAACAAGAACAGCCTCTATCCGAAAATCAATCCGGTTTCCGTAAGGAAAATTCTACAATCACCACTAAAAATCAGGGACGATATCATCAAAGTTATGCATCAAGGAGAAATAACGTTAGCAGTTATGGCAGACTATTCAAAAGCCCTCGATACCGTTGACTATGAAACTCTGATTAAAAAGCTTCACTCTCTCCGGTTTTCCAAAAGTGCTATGCTAACAATTTCGAACTACCTGTTTAATCGTTACCAATTTGTACAAGTTAATGAAAACTCGTCCAAAAAACTTCTCGTCTCGAATGGTGTGCCGCAAGGAAGCATACTTGGACCAATTCTTTTTAATATCTATGTATCCGATATGAGTCAAAACACCAACGGAACTTGTCTACAGTATGCTGACGACGCGAATCTCTACCACCACACCAAGCCAAAGAACATTGCTGATTGCGCAAAACAAATAAATACCGACCTCACCAATCTTGTTAATTGGTCTACATCTACAAACCTGATCTTCAATTCGGCCAAAACTAAATCGGCTTTTTTTGCTACAAAACAGATGAGACGTGCCCCCAACCTCAGCAACCCGGACATTTATAAAATCAATCCTGGTGAAAAGCAAATGGAAAGAGTAAAGTCCTATAAAATACTGGACATTACTTTCATCGAAGATCTCACCTGGATTACACATATCAACAAAGCGACACAATTGGCATACATGACTCTAAAGACCCTCAGCCATCTCAAACTATTTACACCGTATCATATACGAAAACAACTAGCAGAATCTCTCATCCTTAGCAAACTTGACTACGGTAGCGCTATCTTCTACAACGCCCCAAAATATCTCCAAAAGCAGATTCAACGAGTACAAAACGCTTCAGCAAGTTTCGTAAGACTTTCGTATTCGACTTGTTCAGACGTATTAGCGATAAAGTGGCTACCAACGATGGAACGCTCAGAACTTGCTCTTGCCAAATTGGTGTACAAATCCATCAACTCTGAAAACTGGCCAAAATATCTGCCAATGAGAAGACGTGATCTTCCAACACGACAACTACGATGTAACACCCACGACCTAGATACCATCACATGTAATACCAACGCCCCAGATACCATCACATGTAATACCAACGCCCCAAGGTCAACATTCGAATATAAGGCATCAAAAACTTTCAACGAATTACCATTAATATGCCGAAATGTATACAGTTACTCAAGCTTCACGACTGCTACTCCTTACTTCTTTGATAAAGCCACATCACGTATTCTCTCAAATTTAGAATAAATTTGTTGTATCATATTAACTTCTGTTTCCTTTTCATTTTTTATTTCATTATTTTTTTTGTTCAAGCACAGCTTACAGCCCTAATACTTTGTCAATCTAGCATTTATTTGATTTAGCTTGTTTGTCCAATTTCAACCTACACTCAATTCGTTAGCTGGAATCCATGACTGAGCGATAATGAATACGTTTATACTAATTTTTTATGTTGACGCAATGCAAACACTTATATTATACGCATTTCTGGGTGAAGAGCCAAATGCATTTATTTGGAAATAGTGGAAATAAATCCTTATCTTATCTTATTTTATCTTATCTTATCTTATCTTATCTTATCTTATCTTATCTTATCTTTACGTTAAACTTATTAAAAGAAACGGCTGATTACTTAAGTTACAAATTCATTTGAAATATCAAAGTCTATGAGTGTGTCTATCTAAACGCGGATTTTAACAAGGCTTATAATTTCATCAGCAATCAATATGCGAACAAGGGAAAAGCCGATTATGTAAGCAAATGTTTGAAATTTTATGTGATTCCATTCATTTTGATTCTTTTGGTTTCCAGATTATCGCTCGCATTATATTCTATCAAACGCTGTGGGCAAATGCATCTAATCTTACCTAAAAACTTTGATTGACATCTATCTATCCAAAATCTATCAAAACATGCGTATAAATTGAAAAGTATTTAATCGAAGAAAAAAGCCAACCTCAAACCCAGACCCGTATGTCTCTTTTTGATATGAACATAAAACAAATAATACGTAAGAAAAAAAAAAGAATGCCTTATGATGGTTGGTCCGTTTGGTCTTTGTTTGCACACTACCTCTAAATGACAAAATGATGCGTATTTCATGAAATTGCATTTAACGGTATCCGTAAAATGAGGCAATTTCAGTAATTTCGATGACTGAGTCATTTTGTCTCCTCGTTTTCATATCAAAAACACAGACGCTCCTGGGTTCGAGGTTAGACGAAAGCATATGAATTTTGAAACCTTAAATTTTCTTGTTTCAGATTACACTTCCTAAACACACTGAAGTAATAAAATTCGACAGAAACAATTTGAAATTGATTAATTTGAAATCAGAAATGGTTGTTAAAGTTCTGAAGTCAACGTTTCTAAAGCTGCCGATGGAAGCACAACAATAGACGCATATTACAACGGTAAGTATAAAGGTAGATTTGGTACTGCAACTGCAACGAGGACGGCGACGTTATTTGTCCACATTTTACTTTTAAGTTTTGCTTTGCTCATACTTCCAAATATCGCTTTGAGTCATCAAAACCATTCTAATTTATATTTAATTGATATTTTCAATTACAGATTGCTTAGTGACATTTAATTGGGCTCTTCCTTCATAAGTAACGCACTTAATATCAGAATTCTACAGTATTTCGAGGAGACTATATTTCATTAAAAAACTTCTTGACTACATAAGAAATCTTTATTTCATTTCTTATATACTGGACACATGATATCTAAAAGGGTGTTTCCATAAGAGCCATACTGAACTCAAACCGGTTTAAGATTTTTGTACGGGTCAAAATTTCATACTTTTCGACGGAGTTTAAAACTTATTCCTATTTACATGGTGACACCGACTGAAATTTCAAAGCGTTTTTTTTCATAGATTACAAATTTCAGTACGGTGCAAAGAGGTTAGTGTGCATGCTTAGTATAGCTGAAATTGCTAACATTTGCAAACGTACTGCAAAATCAGTTCAGTATGATTGGTCAGTGTTGATTTGCCCGTACTGAAATTGCTTCAAAATATTTCGACCCGTACTGAAATTTCAAATCGGTTTGAGCTCAGTACGGCTCTCATGTGAACAGCATCTAAGAATAGTATGAATATTTTTAAGAAAAATATTTACAAACATTTGTTTCAAGTACTCTCAATATCATGGCTGCGCCATTTATAAAAGAAAATATGCACGATTAATGAAAAGTTTTTTTTATCATATTTTATCTCAGGTCAAAGATTGGGTGAATGAAAAAAATGCTTTCCAAATTATCAAAAGATCTTCAGATCAACATATCAGATGAGAATCTCCTGCGATTGGGTTTATTGACAAGAAAGCTTGGTTTGAAGTATGTGAAACAAATTATTTTCACATATTTTCCAAAAGACCCTATTGCGTTGTATAACGCCTTAATTGCTTACCAGAGCAATCTAAGGAACATTTTCCAAGATCAACATCAGATATTGTTTGGAACACCATCTCTGGGTACAGATATCGACAAATGTGATTTAACGTTACTTGGGAGGATTGTTAAATTGAAAAATGATCCAAATTCAAACACCATCAGAGATCTTCTGGAAATTCGAAACTGGATTGCTCATTATGGATCGAAACCTCTTGCAGATCCTATTTACACCCAAAAGTTTAACGAAATCAAAGTAATATTAATAAGACTAGGTGCGAATGACGGTGAGGTGGAATACTTTCGTCATGCAAGGATTGAAAATTCCATTATTATCATCGAAGATTTGTTGAAAGACATAAGGAGCGAGATACCTCGTAAGTTGTTATACTTCGTTTGACACATCTATTCATTATCCGGAATAGGGGACCTGGGTTTTTCTATTTTGTTCATTTCTTCTTAATATTCGGACTATTTCCAGTTTTAAGGAGGAGAAGTTTGAAAAAGTGAAAAGAATGTTATAAAAATGATTCCCGTCTCTCACGTATATTTTCCTAATTTACAATGACCTTTAATACATAGAGTTACTATATGAATGTTTTAGATTCGGAAGTTCTTCGAGAAGCACTTGATATCGTTTGCAAACATATTGATAAAGGATGGAGAGATCTTGCAATATCTCTTGATATACATCTTCATATTGTTGAAAATATTGCACAGCAGATGATCACTAATGAAGAAAAGATGAACAAGTGTTTTGAATACAAATCATTTAATATTTCATGGAACTTCCTGAAACAACAGCTAATTAAGCAGAATTATCCAAACATCATAGAGAAGATAGTTAAAGAAACATACATCACAACAGGTTACATTTTGATTTGATAATATTTGTCTGCTTGACGAAATATTCATAAAATCTGTTTAAGTAATTTCAATGTGCTATGATTTAGGATTAAAGAAATATAGCAATGTCCAAAGAAATTATTACCAATCAACATTAGGAAAAGTGCAAAGAACAGATCCGCTCAGTAACATGCCATTACCTTTTGCCATACGAGAAGAAGAATATGTCAGCTTGTACCTGAGCAACGATATTGGTAAAACGGAAGCATTTTTGAATTCAGATCACTTGTTCAATCTCACCAAGCAGTTTGGTTCACGTCAGAAGATTGACTTGAAAGATATTTTTAATGATCATGATGATTTTGTTTTGATCAGAGGAATTGGAGGTGTTGGTAAAAGCACATTGTCAGACATGCTCGTCTTGAAATGGTCAAAGGGAGAACTTTTGAAAGATATCAAATTATTGTTTTACATCAAATGCAGAGAGATTGAAGAAATAGATCAGAACACTTTGAAGGAGTTTTTAAGTAGCCATTTTTTGAGTGAAGGACTTAGTATTAATGACATCACAGAAATTGGAAAACAAATTCTCTTTGTATTCGATGGCTTGGACGAATTAGAAAGCTCTAAATTATCTATAATTTATCGCATGTTGAAGGATAATTTTAAGCTACAGTCCACTAACTTTCGTGTTTGTGTAACAGGAAGACCAAACGCTATTGATAGCTTAATGAGAAACGTGGAAACACCAAAAACGTTGATCGATGTCATGGGATTTACCCCTGATAAACAAAGATCTTTCATTGAGCATTATTACAAGGAACGCCAACATAGGGAAACGCTTGTTTCAAAAATGATTGAAAATATCGAATTAACTCCAGAACTTGAGTCATTAGCGACAATCCCATTGTACCTGCGAATCTTATGCTATGTAAATGACCATGACAATGGTTTCGATCACGTGACTTCAACGGTCAGTCTGAATCTGGTTGTGTGTTTATACATTGTTCAGAAATGTTATAAAGAACTTTGTTTATCAAACGCTGATCTTCATAGTGTTGCTCGTGATAAGAGGGTTGTCCAGACATTACTCAAATTGGGAAAACTTTCAGTATATTCATTGAAAAATCAACAAGTTATTTTCCGTGAAACTGACTTCGGTGAAGATATTTCTGATTTGGAAAACAGTGGCTTCTTAATCAAGTATGGGACCAAAAAGGGTTTCAAGTATCAGTTTCAACATTTAATATTCTCAGAGTTCTTATGTGGCTTGTATTTGTTTTCGAAAGGCAGGAGTGAAATTTGTGATGTTTTATTGAAACCAACATTAGAAGCCCCTCTTTGGAATTGTCTACCTACATTGATAGCATTGCATACATCTGCGTCTCAGCTAAACTCAAATCACGATTTGGTCAGCTTACTTTTGGAAGAAATTCTGAGTGAGACAAGATTCAAACTTATGTTGGATCATCAAATCGATTGTCTACTGGTAAAACTTTTTCACAGTCAACTTTTCAACGATGAATCAAGCAATTATTTGAATCTCTACTATTTTTTAAGCAGAAATAACGTATGGAATTTGTTGTCATCCTTCCTGACGCCAAAGATAATTTCGAAATTGCCTCAAAAGAACTATCTCGTTATTGATGATTCGTGTTTGAATTTGTTGGTATCTATATCGGTATTCAAACGGAATATTCCAGCTATGATTGCTGACACTATTACTAAAACAATCCATTTAAATTTTAACATTTTCTCCTCGCAAATGCTGTATTATGTTACTCGGGTATTTTCATCTCATTTAGAACACGTTTCTGATGAGGAAGTTACCACAAATTTACTGATTTACTTTGAAGGTGTTCTTACTGATGCAGAATTGGAAAGGATGAAACAATTTCTTGTCAGATGCGAATGCATTAGGATTACCCTAAAATTCAATGCTAGGTTGTTTTTATCCTTATTAACAGAAAAGAAAGAAAACGAAAGAAAATCTTTTATTAAATTAAAAGTACTAGGTGTCTCTTCTTTATCTGAAGAACTTATTAAATACATCCCTTATCTCGAATCATTTGTTCTGATGAATTGTGATAATGTTCCGGTTGAATCGACTGGCTTCTTGTCACGTTGCTTTCAAGAATCAAAAGCTAAAAAGGAAATTGTGCTAAAGCAGTTGATGTTCATTTTTTGCCATGAAGAAGTAATAAAGGCTTTTTTAGTAATCATACCATATATAACTGAACTTCTTGTTGTTGATTGTATCCTGTCAATACCCACATTAGAACTTCTATCGAAAACAATTAAAGAATCAAATTTAAAATACTTTGGTATGGAATCGTGTAATATAAACAATGATGGTGTCCAAGCATTGTCATCATGTTTCAGTTACATCACAACACTGAGACTACTTGATAATCCCGATATATCTGAAATCGGAATACAAACAATTGTTGATTCGATACTCCAACAAGTAGAAGAAAATGGAAAACCAACATTGGTTGGTTTATCATTATCGCACTTGAATAAAAACCTTTTGAAAGTTTTGATGCCTGCAGTACCGTATTTATCATGGTTACGTCTTCGGAAATCCGAAATAGATGAACAGGATATGAAACAAATGAGGGACAAAGCGAAGACTAGAAAAGAAATTCTGAAAATAGGTTTCGATAATGATATCACCGTTGATAAAAAAGTAATTCAACAAATATTTTCTGGAGTGCCAGTGGACATCGATTATTTTTAGTTACTTTAGTTGCACTCTTATTCGGACATCCAGTGACTTCTTTTTGTTTTATTGTAAATTATTGTTACCTAAAGAAATACTTGATTAATTGATTGATTGATTTTAAATCTGGAAATGTTGACAGAAAAGGAATTACAATTTCGATTACGATAACAGTCTAATAAAAACAGTTTGAAAGTTCTACTCCTTGCAGTACCGCATCTATCACTTTTAAATCTTCGAAAATCTGAGATTGATGAACAGGATATGCAACTTATATGCAACACAACTTTCTGTGTCAACTTCTTTGAAAAACAAGCAAGATTGTTCCATATTAAGATGGCTCTTATTCCTATCCTTGAATACATCTTTGGTTCTTCTAATAGTTTGCTATAGGTTAAGAAATCATAACATTTGGATTTAGCTTATGTAAAAACAAATTTAAGAAGAGATCTCGCTCCTATTAGGACAGACAATGGGCAAAATCTTCGAAAAGTCTCTTCGGAGGAGTGTTTCTTATTGAAACAGCAGGCGATATTGCTTGCCAGTCCTATGGAAAACACTCCTCCACAGAGACATTTTGAAGATTTTGTCCACTGGGATGTAACTGAATGGGTGCATTGGTAACATTGATAACACCTTGAAAAATTATTTGCCTTTAATAAAATGGTCTCCGCCGCTTTAGATATTTGCCGGTGTGCAGAGTTGGATTCAACTTTTTTTGCAATACTCGTATAACTGAAAAAGGTAACCAACCAAACTACTAAAATTTTGCAACGTCTGCAGTTTTGCATGAATGTTCTGTAAAAAAATACGAAAACATTTTTTGAATAGATATTAATACGCGTATTGCATCGAACGTACCGTACCGTACTTTGTGCTGATAATATGGTTATCAAATAAAATGAAGTGTGGAAATCCCGCTTTAGCATGCCAAAAATGACCTACACGCATGTGTTTTTCTTCTCCATTTTTCATTTTTTGTATTTTCGTTTTTTCTTAAAATTTACGAAAGCATTTTATTCCACCCGAAAATATCTTTCCAACAAGGGTAAATTTGCCAAATACAATCAAAGCGCTGAGAAATTCTAAAAGGTATGACCCAATTGCATAAACTTTTGAGACAGACTTTAATATTAAGCCAATGGAACTTTTATTACACGTTTCTCATCAGCAAGCAAAAAAACATACCTATGTTGGTTTTTTGTTTGTTTTATCGTTAGGTTTTGTTTTCAGTTTGTTTGTTTTTTTCCTTGTTGGACAAATCCAGTTGAGCCTGGGGTGCTGCTTCGTTTTTTGACAGATTCGAGCCTCGTGTTGCTTATAAAGTGTTTATCATAACAAAAAAGCATGTATTACCACATGTTGTTTTGAAAAAAAGCTTCCTTTAATTTCAAATACATTAAACTCACATGACATTAAGAAAATTGCATGATCTGTTCCATGCGAGAAGAAGAAGCGCAAATAAAGATCTCCACCGGGGCTCTGCTATTTGTTGATTCCTAAACACGAAATTGACGGGACGAGTCATTTTACGTCCGGATATGCATATTCTGATTTGCATTTGTTTGATTTTTGGTAATAATGAAATTGACAAGTATAATCACTGTTGAGAATCATTGCAGATTTTTACTTGGATTCTTAAGTGTAAAAACATTGGCGTATCCTTAAAAGCAATTTCGCTAGCCTTGAATAACTTGCACGTAGCCAATAAATTTTTCGCATAAAATTCTTTTTTTGTGATTGCCATTATGCGGTGCGTAAATATTTATCTTATCAGAGGGTGAGTGTTATAAATGCCCTTTTCGTGAAAAAGAAAATCAATCAGTCAGTCCAACCTCGAAACCAGGTGTCTTACCTTATTGGTATACACGACGGACGGCGGCGAAGAACCTCGGGTTCGAGGTTGTCAGTCAGCGCATCGACGAAAAACCAATTGATTTGTATGTAAATTATTAATGTCCTGCGGGATGTCACTACGTGACCAAGGGTTTATAAGGGCGTCTTGTTCTTGATAAGTACCACCCACCCACCAAAACAGAAAACGCAACTTGAAACCTACTTGTATAATCATTTAGCATACTTTGCAACTAGGTCTGTCCAACAATTCCGTCAAACTTCTCAGTGAAAACTCTTCTAAAAGTTTTTGAAAGAACGAGGCAAATGTTGTAAATAAACTCAGTCACTCGAACAGATTTCACAAGGTTTAGACTATGAATTTTAGATACTCTGAAACGATAAACCTTATATTCACAACTTTCCGCACTGACACACCTTTTAAGCCCTTCTATTGGCGTTATTTTTGAAACGCCAAGTCAAGAAAATTAACGCCATTATTAATGTCCGCCCTAAAAAGGGTCAATATAAGGTAGAAATTAGAGTTAATTTCCTCGAGATGTCGATGAGAAAATAAGCACCAGTTTTCAACAGGGTTTCCATTTTTCGTAACAATTCTCAAGCAATCGATAAAAACATTATCACAGACCTTTTTCAGCACTGGATAGAAAATAATGATATTAACAAATTATTCATGGGAAAAAAAACATGTCTAAAGACAACAAAATAATAAGTACAATCGTAACAGCAAAAATATTTATTATTCCTAAAAGATACATAACCCCGAGGGCGGTGTTTTACTAAGCTTAAATGCTCGATTAACGCCCTATACTCGCTAGAAATAACGCCCACATCCATTCATTCGTTTATATTACTTAGTTGGCGGTATGGCAGAACAAGATGATCAATGTTCTTCCATTTTGATATAAACTTCAATTGCACATTATTCATTTTATTGGCAAGGCGTTTTAACAATTGAAAAATACCACCCTAACGGCGCCCATGGCTTGTTTTATGTCTCAAAAGAGTTTCATCAAACTTTTTTTAATGGAGCTTGGGCAATAAAAGCTGTCAGATATGTCCATGGTACTACTAACGTAATACGCATATGGCAGTTAAATTATTACATTATTTTATGACAAATATGAACGATTATTATATACTAGGCCAATACTTGCACCTAATCCAAACATAAAAATTCTAAATTTTTCTTCACCGTAATAATTCAATAGCGCTTTCTTAAAAATCTCAGAACGAAATGCGATGTATACGATCAGCCAGTGGACATGGTTATAATACATAACACAGTGTAACCGAAGCACAAAGACCGAGTCAGAATTCGATGAGATTGGTTTCACTCGGTCTTTCCGGTTGCAACACGTCACCAATATCGATGAGCGGTGGCGGTGTGATGCCGGTTTGAAACGGATCTAAGTAGTTCATTTGGGTTTTGGCTGGCGAAAGTTGAAGCAAAGGACTTTCGTGTCCGAGTTCAAGTAACGGTTTCATGATGTTTCCTGCAGAATGAATTGATACAAGGATTATACATTAAGAACAAAAAATTTCAGAAGTAAAATTTTTCAGACCTTTCATTTTTAGGTCCCAATAATTTCGGACGATTTTGGGGTTAAATTTCGGACAAATTTCGGTATTTTGAAAAAATGAAAAACAGACATTTTCTTTGTCCAACTTTCTTTTAAAACGTTATTATAAATGTTTAGACAGGTGTTCCTCCCATCTATATAAGTCTGCATCTATATTCAAGGCTTCCGTTGTGATGGAAACTTCGAATGCCCGTTGAATCATTTCTACAGAATTTCTTAGCTTATCATACTAGATAATGATCCAAAGGGCATACTGGATGACGTCGTTTTTCTTGACGACGAGGAGAAAGACGACGAAACATTTAAGCACATTCGGACGTTATAAATCTTTTGTTTTTAATGTACAAGGTATGGTTAAGTCAACCAATTTCGTTACCAGACCTTTTCGTAAAGAATAGCTGTAAATCGATACGAGCTTAATGGGCTGAAACAAAATCGAAAGGATTTCTTTAAAAACTCTTTTGCCTTCTTGTCAACTATCGCTTCAATTATGAGGACCCTACAACGATGGGATTGGAAGCCCTCTTTATCTCTTCATAAAATCCCCTCTTTTTCCCCTTATAGTCCTGGTATTTATTATTCTGATAATTTTTTAACTCTAAAAATCTACCACTCTTCGCCCCTTTCCTCCTAACCCACGTCTAATTTGATACGACGAAACACTACTCACCAATTGGGTAATTTGCGGTAGCTCCCCTCGGTTCGCGTCCACTTTCGTCAACTGGATTCGGCACTAAGTTGCACTTAGACTCCCCATCATCCAGTACTTCTGTTGTACCATGTGATATTTCATTAGCATCTTGATCTGTAGGAGACGTGTTCTCCTTTTCTTTCAGTTTTCTGTATCGATTTATTATGTCCGTATGACTGGGCAAGGACCCTGTTGTATTGCTATTAATATTAGTCTTAATATTAGTTTCCATGACAAAAGTACTAACGTCATCGTTTTTCTGATTATTAACATCTTCCACTTTTCTTGTAATGACATTGTCCACGTTTGGTTTCCCCATCTTCGCGCCCGACTTCTCAATATTTGCACCTGACTTCTCTACTTTTGCGCCCGACTCCACCGTCTTTTCTAAAAAGAAGAGGCGTTGACAAAAGACAACACGAAAACTACCTTACTGGACATTTTTACAGCGGTCTTTATCGGAGTTATTTTTTGAAACGCTCGCAGACAAAAATCTAAACGCCGGTCGTTTTAACGCCAAGTCATGAATATTAACGTCTGAGTAAAATGTAACCAATAAGGAACTGAACAATGGCTGAATATGTAAGTAAGCTTCCAACCGTATCGGTTGGTTCTTCCGCCCGTCGCCTTACAACTGTGAAGTTGACTTACCGCCAGAGAGAGATACGTAGAGCATTGCTCTAACTTGCCCGAAGGCCAGTGTGCAGTCAGTCAATGGCTCCAAATGGACCGATACACTGCTTTTAAAGCGCATCAGAGTGAAGTAGCGAGATACATGACTGAGACTCGAACACAGGTACTATCCACTACACCATCGCTGCACTGCGCTGCGCTGAACAATTTTCATTCACCAACCTTCAGTTTTAGCATTTATTAATTGCCTGCCAGTTATCAACTTCCGTATAGATGGAGTGCGTTGTACAGGCGTAACCAGGCTTGTAGATCTCTTTTGTGATTCAGTTGTGCGGAGTAACACTTTTCCACCACCGGGCGTACTTGATTGCTTTAAATCCAATGAATTCTGACGCCGAAGAGAGGAAAGATTCTGAAGCTTTTTGTTCGACTTTGAAGGCGTTCCTATAAATTCCATTAATTGGTAAAAGAACAAGTGAGACAGCTTGTCACTTGGACGTGTGACAGCGTGTGACGTCGAGCGCCTGTGCGAGTGATCACTCGTACCAAACGCAGAAGACGGTATAATAGTGTCAAAAATCATTTTCAAATGTGCTGTTATAAATAGATCACGATTTGACTCATCATGACGTCAGCAACCCGCAAATGCAATTTATCACTTACGTGTCATAAAGACAAACTGCTTTCAGTGTTGTTTTGATTGACGATTTTTCGATGAACTACTAATAAGTTCGGTAAACAATAATTCTACTAGTTCACCAGTGCCGGTTGCGATTTATATTTATAACTTAACAGCGTGTCTTTAATAAAATATACAACCATACTTTTATGACAATCCGGAAGGATGAACGGACAGGTGCGGACAGCGGCGGACCTAGAAGTATGTCGACGTTAGTGGTGGATGATGTGAGCTATTAAAGCATAAAACAAAAACGTGCAAATACGCTTATTGGTGATGTGCTCCTCCACTATACCTCTGGATCCGCCGCTGAGGATAACACCATTTGTCATAAAAAGGATGGAAAAGATGAGAAATGGTTTTCCATAGTTACTACTCGAAATTTGATAAACTTCAACTACGTGTTAAGGACCTGTTTAGATGGTAAACTTTTAGATAGAAACTTTGTTCAAAACTTACTTTAAAAATAGATTAATTTATGGAATAGTCTGTTTTGTATCTTACTTAAATTATTCAAAAAATTAATCAATTGACGTCAATGAAAAAAAAAATCAATTTCTATTAAGTTTCTACGAGCATAATTTATCTAATAGTTTACCGTCTAACAGGACTATTGGGCATTTAAGTGAAAAACCTATTTGTGATTATCAACCTTATTTTCATAGCTATTTTATCAGTCGTACCTTGTGCAACAGCAGCACTTTTTCTTGAGGTGGGCAATTTGAGTTGGGATTGTGAAACAGTAGAGCCAGAAAGTGAAGTAGCTCTTATAGGTTTTAATTTCGAGTCCACCTTGGACACAGATGTGACTTTGGTGCGCGTAGACGGTATGGCTGACGGTAGCAGTGATGGTTTTACAGGTTTCACTTTAGACTGAGCACCTTCAGAAACCTGCAAATATAGGGGTAACGACTTTGTGTATCATTATTTTCAAGAACGATACGACATCTCTTACAAAGCTAGACAAACAATGACCCAGGTCTTTTTCATGGATAGTGATACACAAAGTACTTAACAATATAGGTAAAAAAATGTCACAATAAATGATTTTCCAGGAAAATGGGCAAATTTTGGTATCATATTCCAGGCCTTTTCCTCAAATATCTGTATGCTTTTCAAGGATGGTATCAAAAATTGCATATTATTTTCCAGGCAAAAGAAATTTAATCATGTCGAGTTTAAAACACAAACTCTGCCCTTTTGCATACAGCAAACAAAGCATCTTTGTGGAACAAAACATGCACTACTTAACACAAAATTTAGTAAATACACAATCAATTGAAAGTATAAGCCATAATGCCTGTAATATTAAAATGAGGAGGAGTGTTTTCTATAGGAATGGCAAGCAATATCATCTATTGTTTCAATGAAAAGATTTTTTAAGATTTTTCCTATATAAAGTCCGATATAATGATAGATGAGGAACTACTTACCTGTTTCACAGGAAGACCGAACCTTCTTCGCATAGGTTTATTACTCATTTTTCCAGACAACCCATACAGAATAGTAGGATCAACCACATTCTAAACAAAGTGAAAAGATGTTTTATTGACAATTGCAATTGCAATCATATGGTATTGGTATAAAATAGGATCGGAGCTTAAAGGTCCTGTTAGACTGTAAAATAGGATCGGAGCTTAAAGGTCCTGTTAGACTGTAAACTGTTAGATAAATTATCATGCTCAAGTAGAAGCTGATTTTTCTTCTTCATTGACATCAATTAATTAATATTTTTAAATAATTTAGGTAAGATACACAAACTATTCTGTAAACTAATCTATTTTAAGTAAGTTTTGAGCATAGTTTATCTAATAGTTTATCGTCTGATAGGACCTAAAGACGAAAAATGCACACACCTCAGAAAATTCAGAATGTATCTTTCCTCTTGTTTTGGAGACGGGCAATTTTGTAGACATTCCCACGTCTGTTGGTTCAGACACAATTCGAGGTTTGGAAGTGAATTTCGGATGTAATATTCCAGATGCCTTAAGTTTAACGTCTTCATTGTTAGATGACGAAACAGCAGACATTTTCGTACTTGGTTTAATCACACAGTTTTCCTTATCCTCTTCTTTTGCTGAAGCTAAGTTAGTTTTAAGCAAAAGTTCCTTAAGCTCTTTGTTCTCATCTTCTCGTTTCATTAGATGAACTACAGCGACGGGACTGGGCCGTAAACTTTTCGGTGTCCCGTGTTTTATCATAAGACTTAACAGTGCAGATTCACGCAGTAGCAACGCTTGCTCTTCAGGGTTTAACTTCTCCAGTGGTTGATGAATAGCCTCTTTTTCATTCACCACTGCTGCCACAACCTTTTCCTTGAACGTCTGTGGTCCAAAAAACACTTCCTCATCATCGTCTTCTGATTCCTTTTCATTCATCAGAAGGCAGTCATCTCTGTTATATCGAAAAACACAGTCAAATAACGATGGACAAATAATGAGTGTAAATGAGTTCTTTTGCCAAAACAAAAGTAAACTTGGCTGTTGCACATTCAGATGACAAAGCATCGAATATGAAGAAAAAAGGAAAGTAGATGCTGAAAATGTGAAGAATAGCCTTTTAAACATCCCACAAATTTAACACACACAAATTCATGTGCACATGCATCAATTGTACAAAAACGTGGTCAGCCAAATAATAAAGAGACATGTTCTTTTCCTTTAACACCCCCATGCTTTCGTATTTGCAATGAGCAACCTTCTCATATCAAATGTAAACAGTATAACAGAAGATTTATTTTCAAAAGAATGAAAATGCAAAGACTAAACTAAATATTTTGCTTGAAAACAAAAAAATATCTAAATGTTTTATAATAAACCGTTCAAACAAAAGAAATTTAAAAGATTCGCGGCAAGCTTACAAACTTACTGGCTAGCTTGAACTTTGTGCACAACTCTTAGTTTGTGATGCATCCGTCTATATCCTAACAAATTTCCACTGGTATTTATTTCTTCCTAAAGAAGACCATGCAATAGCAATATGTTAAAAAAATATAGAAGTGCATATCAAACATAAATTAATTTAGGGGGTTTCCTGCCATTTGTCACATTGATATAGTTGCAATTTAATAATTGCATGAGTTTTTTTGAGTAATTCGCGAATAAATAATATACTACTACTACCAAATGTGTTAGAATGTTTATCATCAAAATAGAACGAAGATAAGTCGTTAACAAGATAAAAATAAATACAATTGATTTATTAAAAATATATAATCAATAAAAAATAGTTAAATATATATATATATATATGGGATGAAGTATTAGCAATAAAACAGAAGTGCTGATTCAGATCAATTGGATTATGTTTAATTCGTTTGTGTTGTTGTTTGAGAATCTGATTAACTGTTCTCCATACTACTTTTGGTTGCTTTAGAGACAATGCTTTTCTAAGTTTCGTGTCCTTAATGGTTCTTTTCAATCTTGATTTTAATTTGTTATAGTTTTTTCGGTCACTGTTTTCTTGGCTCCCTTTAGATTGTAAGATCTCTGTATTCGTTTGCAACAAATTTATTTTCGGATCATTCATCCATAGAGCTGGAGGACGAGTTAACTTTACTTTTCGTAACGGTGCATTTCCTTTCCGCATGATTGGTGGTGGCAATGTGTTTGGGTGGGGGTGATTCAGGGGAGTTGGTGTCAGCTGCGCCGCTGGGGCCACCATTGTGAGGGGGGGGGGGGAGGACTGCTTTGTTCCAGATATTGAGGGGAAATAAAAGACCTTTCGTATTTACAAATTATATAATTACAAATAAATAAATAAACGAAACAAACAGGTGAAAGACTCGATGACTCAATGATATGATGTGTTTCGTTTTAAAGATGATAAATTAAAACTTAGTCGTTTAAGGTCGTAGATATAAACGAACGTCCATCACGTGATCACGGTGACGTCATCACTTTACTTTTCATGTTTTTCATGCAACGCTATTAGAAGAAGCTTGGAAGGACTGGTAACGAATTACAAAGTTTCAGCTTCTCTTTGGTAAAATTTTAAGTAGACAACAGTAACGCCATTTCCGCCATAATGTGTTACCGTGTCTCCAAGATGGTGTGCTTACAGCTATTTCGAACGATGGTATTTATCAACTGAAATACAAAAACGGAGAGCCGCCACACCCCACTTCCGCTGTTGTTGTCTCCAAATGATACAAAAGTCCCTTCCAAGCTTCTTTTCCGTTGACTCCGTTGACTTCCGTTGACTTTCCGTTGACTTCTTTTCCGTTGAATGTGCAACAGCCAAATGCCCATCAAAATTTCATTTAGTAAATTTTAATTTCATTAGGAATATCGTCAGAGAAATCCAGAATATTCTCGATCCAAAAGGAGTAAAACAAAGAAAGGCAAAACGATTGACCAAAAGAAAGTATATAGCAAAAGTTAGCAACACACCGATGATATTGAAATGTTTAAGCAATGTTTGTTTTTTGTCTTCAGTGTGGGTTTTATAAGCTTGATATTTTTTGTAATGTTAGGGACCAAATTACATATGGCACATAGATGGCTACGACAAGCTTAAACCATATGGTTTTTGCATACGTGGATGTATAGATGGGTCGGAAATCATTTTAAATCTTTTTTGTTTATTTTTGAATGTATAAAGGTTATAAAGGGATAAAGGGATTATAGGGCGTGAAAATGAAAACAGATAATAGCTACAGTTGTCACCACATTTTTTAAAAAGTGGCCCTGAAATCTTAACCAGGGCTAAGTACATATTTAATGAATTGAACGATGTTAGCTCATTTTAAAGGGAATAAATTTGTATATTTGAATAAATAAAGTTCTATATAGATATTCCCGTAAAATGCTTTGGCTTGAAATGTCGATTGTATTAGAAAACTGAAAGGTTTTTTGCATTATTTTTGCATTTTCTTTCAATTTCATATTTTCATATTTTCATTGGATTAGTTTCTATTCATAGAGTTTCTTAAAGTGATCAAAATCTCGTACTTCTTGTGACATATTGAATATGTTATGCCTTCCAACGTTTAGGTACAGCTAGAGTCATACGGGGTGATGCTGGTAATGAAAATGTCAGAGTTGCTGCAATTCAACGATTTTTTAGATGCTACCACAATGACAGTAGAGAAAAACTTTCTTTTTGGAAAATCTACCTCCAATCAGGTACACATTTCTAGCAAACAATTTGTTGGTAATCGAAGCTTTCATTCTTGGAAAAATGATTTAACTTTTCCTTACCTCTGTGATTCATTATATTTTGTCCTTTTTCTGTTAATTTCAAATGAATTTACTTCACTATTTTAACTAATTTACTAGTAATTACATGTTTTGGAGTAATTATAGGATTATGAACAATTAACAGTTGAAGTTCACTCTTCCAATGGGGCTGTAGGAATTTAAATTTAATACGGTATAGTACTAAATTTAAATTATGGTATTAATTACTTCTATATTTCAGCGTATCGAAGCCTTTTGGTCACAATTACGGCGATGCTTTGGACAGTGGTGGATGAACTATTTCAAGGTGCACACTTTTTATGTATTATTACTCCAAAATAAACCAACTAATGCCCTATTTGAGTCCATGTCACTTGAATTTTAAAGGATTCTATCTCTTAGTCTTGTATTTCCACTATTTTTAGGATATGAAAGATGAAGGAAGTTGGAATGATTCAGATCCTGTTCAAAGGTGATGTATTACTGTACTTTTCTTGCTTTATTCTCTTATCGGTGTTATTGATTTATTTATCTATTTATTTATCATGTGATAATGCAGTGTTCCGTAGACTGGATGGAATGTAATCTATCTAATGCTTTTTGGCTTTCAGAGAGTGCTTGAAATTTTGTTATTCATTTGTCATTAAAAAAGAGCTTCGAGAAGTTATGTTGTTGCATAATTCACACCGTATAAGACCGTATCCTAATCAAGAGTGTCCAAGTGGAATTCTTGACATACTATTTAATTTGCCTGGGTACAACGGTGAGCATCGAAAAAGCATTTTTAATGTGTCTCTTGCATTTCTATCTCCTTCTCCTTCTTTGGTAATTGAGAAATGATCTGAATTTTCTTTAATTTTTTTTCATTCAATTTCATCATAGGCAATTTAAACTACAAGAGGGAGGTTGCATGCAGTGACATCAAATTAGAAGAACAATACAGTGTTGCCACATCTCCGTTTGGATGTAATGAAGACTTTGAAAAAGTGGCCCTTCATTATATGCTTCAATATAATGCGACTTTCCCAAACACTGCAGATGAAGCCAGGAATTTGTATGACAGACTTCTTGCCTTTATTGACAATATATAGTAATAACCTCATCTAGTCTCCTTTATCTCTCCATCTAAAACGAAAGCTAAACCTTAACTGACAGTGATTTCATTTAGTGTCTCAAAATAAAATCAACCAAAACTGCTTATTATGAAAGCAGATATGCGTTTAGGTCCTTAGAGATTACGTATTCGCCAGTGAATTTTAATAATTTTCAAGTTTATAAGCTACCCGGAATTTTTTGGATACTGCGAGTAAATGGACACAGGATATCAAAGTACGAAAATAACAATTCATTCGTAGGATGAAGTAACCATATTAGACTTGAAAAGAAGAGCAGTCAGTATGCGCACGATAAGTAGAATGCCGGATAAGCGGATCTTTCTGCATTTCTTGATGAAGATTGTTTAATCCCATTGCAAGACGATAACTAAAATAGACCTTTCCCGAATTCTGTTTAAACACTGCATTGTGGTCGAGTTCTCATGTCTAACCTCGTTTGTATGGAATTCATTGTTCTACTGATTTCATTATTTTACAACTTAATAATAGTTTATACTATTCCCAATTCCCATGATGATAGTTAGAAGGAATTTAAGTATTCAAAACGAGGTTAAACACGACAACTCGGCGGTCTGAATGCAGTGTTTAAACGGAAATTCGGGAAGGTCTATTATATGTTTGCTGGTCAAGTCAATACGCATTTCCAGAGTTTCTGTTTAAACGTCGATATTTCGCCAAACTGTCCAGCCCCGCCTCCTAGGGAAATGTGTATCACGATCGTGTGCAGGATAAACGAACGGATTCCGAGTTATAACGCAAAGTAATCGTTTGTATTTCAACTATATCTATATGTTACAAATAAAAGCTAAAAACGGCTAAAAACACCGATTTCAATACAACTGTTTTAAAGCATACAAATGACTGCTGGCTTCGTGTTGAAAATTAAGTAAAAAGCGTTCCTATAAATAACTGAGTTTTAAAAGCAATAAACAAAATTACTAATTTTTTGATACTTCAAAGACTTCTTATGATATAACCGTATGTACAGCCTGGCCAAAACATCCTGATATAAAAACAATATATAAAAACATATGCTACATTCACTGCAAAACCGTTTGAATTCTTCCTTCGAATTGAAGAGGGTTATAAACCGTACATTTTAACAAAAAAAGGTCAGACACTTTTGTTTGAAGATGAAGACAGAATAAATAAGTGTCTATCGAAAATGACACAATATACTTCTGCAAAAAACCCTAAATAATCTTCTCGCGAAAGTTCCTAGCCTTGAAGCAACTGAGATAGGATCCAAACAAAAGATTACGCTTTGTTTCCGTAAGTTTAAAAAAGAAATACAGCTTTTGTAAAAAAGTTGAAGCAATTACCAACAAGTAAATCATATCTCGTCAAAACCAAAACTTAAAGCAATTGCATCCTCGAATGCACGTTTGATTTTTTCCACAGTGTCATAATGCACTGCTATCTTTAATGTGAGATCACATGTGGAAACGCATGGTTTGCATTGGCAACATGAAGGACAATCGTGCAAGAACTCAATTTTCACCAAACTTGGCAATCCAAGCACCGGAACCGACGGAGAACCAGTCATAAACTTCATGACTTTTTCCATACCTTTTTCACCTAAATAAAAATCATTGCGTTGGAAAAACTCAAAAACTGATTGAGAAACAAATTGATTGTAAAAGGGTAATAACAGCGCTTACCTTCCTCATAAGATGATTCTAAATAATCAACCAGCGCCTTAAATGTGTTCACTTCTCTTGTTTTTCCAGAACTTTTATTTGTACTGTAAATTGGTTCCAGCAAGTTTTCAACTTTTTCAAATGTCCAACATAATTCACTGTTGGGGCAAAATACAAATTTAAAAACTTCCTCATTATCTTCCATCAATTGCAGAAGTCCATACATCTGCAAACCTTCAACCAACTGCTGCAAACAAGAAAAGACATCATTCAGAACAGCCTCCATGAAAATGAATCAAAGAAATCAAGAAACATAGCAATCCAAACTCATTAAACAAATTACTAGCTACTCTTTAGTTATCATTTTCATGTATTTCAAATGAATTAATAACCTGCAATTGATATCTGCAATCAAAATTGCAATAAAAAGACGTAAAAGAGTTGGACATTCTAAAATATACTTTAAAATATTTTCCTTGGCATCTATGGTGACCTTGTTTGGTATACCCCGGAAACCAATTTCCGATAATACATCTAAACCTTCATCAGTGATACAAGAATTTTTCAGATTTTCTGAACTTTCAATCTTTTGTATCTACATAGCAACATATATACAAGTATATACCAGTATAACAAGTATAACATTTGACAAGCCTTGTCTGCATTTCTATTGAAATAGGAGAAATTATTGTGACAAATAAATTTCTGATTGCAAAGTTTGTATATAAGTTTGCAGGAAACTGCACCACCTGATGTTGAAACATATTTTATTTTTGTCTTTTTTAAGCTTATTTTCAGTTTTTCCCAAATGAATTTCTAAAGAAAGTAACAGAAAGAAACTTACAAAATTGTATGCTTTCGATAACTTCATTTCATGGCCCATTGTGACTGGTATGTACTTCAGACAGTGTTGCAGACCTCCAATGAAATATCTGTATACCCATTCAGTAAAAAATGACGGTGCTGGTCCGCTCATATAAATTGATGATGCCATCAGTTGACCTCCCATTTTAAATTTGCCACTAGCAATATCTTCAAGTAATACAGAATATGGTACTTTTCCATCATCATAATCAACAAGCAAGTCATTCCTGATATCTTCAAGTGCTTCTAAAAGCCAATCTTTCAATTCAATAATTAATAATCAAATAAATTATAAAGCCATTAACCATATGAATATTAATTGAGAGGGCCGGAAAATGGCTCACCCTCCTGTATCTTCGAAATGAAATGAGGTTTTGAGACAAAATTTAGCAATTTAATAGGTAATTTTCTAAATGCACAGACACGCAGACACATACTAGATACTTTTAGTGAAAAACTTGATTCTAGCACCACCTTAAAACTACAAGACTCACATCACTGCAGGATTCCAAGAACATATGCAATACATAATATCCCAAATTGAATTTTTATCTACACTAACCTTATAAAACATAGTATATAAACAAACTATAACATCAATATATAAATAATCTTTTTTACCTGAAAAGAATTCTCTTGGTAACCCACCCTGGTCAATTCCACTTTAACCATAAAAGTCAACTGAGAAGGAGCAACCAAGTTTATTTTGAATCCATGGTTTTTTTATCCTTTCACAAAAATCATTAAACATATAATTTCGACGCACTTTGATTTTCATAGCATGACTTTCATCAACAGAACATTTACCAACAATATCTTTCAATGTTTTCTCAATGTCTGTCACATTAACTTCTTTTCTTTCTAATAACATAGGCAGTTCCATATCACTATCATCACTAGAGTTACTTTCAATGACCAATGGGTATTTCGCAGCTGCACATTCTGCTGCATGTATTTCTATTGTCTCTGCAGGATATTGTTTAGAGCAGACAGGACATAAAATTAATCGGCACTCCTTTTTATCACTGTACAAACCCTCATTTGAACAATGGGGCTGCTGATTATCTACATGGTCTTTTATCTGAATCTGAATATCCATTGTGAAATTTTAATTCTCAACTTCTTTCATGTATAAAATGTGTTTCTCAAAATCCGCTACAATAGCATTTGGGTCCACTACAGTGGCTGTTGGTAAACAAACAAGAAGCTCAAACAACTCTGGTTGATCAATTAAACTTCCCACCCAGTGATAAACTGATTCCATTTTGCAGTGTGATGGAAACAGACGTGTCTGCCTCGCCAAAGAAATATGATGGACAGTAATTATGCTACAATCTTGTGATAAAGACGGCTCATCTGGAAGTAGCTGCCTTCTTCTTTCCTGCAGTTGCTTTCGAATATTATGTACTCTCTGCTCTTTCTTTTGTTTCTCAAATTCCTTCTTTTTTTCTTCTTCTTCCTTTTGCTGAGTCAGTTTGTCTTTTAACTGATCAGCTTTTAAGGACAGTTCAAATGCTTTATCTCTATCATTTATAAGGCCCCTCCTATCTTCTGATATCGGAGTAGAGGATCTAGGTCCTTCCTTAGTTGGTATGTCAAAATCTGAATCATCTGAATATTCATCAAATGTTAACAGTTTACTCATCAGCAAGAATTTCGGCATTTTTTATGCCTTTAAGTTTTACAAAATCATCAATTGATTTGTCCATGTCTGTTATTTCTGTCATGTCTGCACCATACAAATAGAATGTCATCAAATTTGAGCTGCCTATTAAAAAAATACAATTATAAATACAGTTACTTTTTTTGTACACATTATTGTATGCATAACATAACCTACCTTTACTGTTCCTTTTATTTGGAAAAACATTGTTATCATATCCTCAAATACCAATTTCAACTTGGTCTCCCTCTCCCATTCTTTTTCACGAACACCACCTCCAGAAGATAACTTCACCACTATATAACCTTTTTTAGATGAAGAACAATGGTGCCAGCCATACTTGATTTTCAATGTGCTCTTTTTCTTTTTAGATTCCTTACCGCATTTTTGCCTTCCACGGACAGCTGCAACAATATCAGTCAATTCACCAGCTCTATCCGAGCGATATTTTTCAATAAGCAGCCGTGCATCTGACAAAGCTATACCAATAAAGGCAAAATCTTGAGTGCTAAACAAATGAATAGACTCCTTTGACACCTTAAAAAAGAAAAAAATATAGATGAGAACAAAGTTTAAGTCAAAAAAACAACAAAAAACACACACACACACATCAGATAAATATACCTTCCATATAAAAATATAAAAAAGTTTTTTTTAACTTTCTTTATACAATAAATGTTTTTCAAAAGATCTATAAATCCATAGAAATATTATTATTGCATTGTTGTTGAGATCACATTAGGTCAAAAGAGTAAATTACGAATAAAAAAGTAAACAATTACTGTATATGCAAAGTTTTATTTTTCGGGCTGTTAAGAATTTATAAATAGATGATTCTCTTGTTATATAACATTTTGTGCAAGCCACTTTTACACCAAATCTTTGCTTAAAGCCCTTCGCAGATTTTCTACTTTGAATTATTTATTATCACTATAACAGTATAGCTACGTCACAACAGAATTCATCAAACTAGCCAGCTAGCTGTTAAAAGAGAGAGAACTTACTCTCGAATCTTTAACTTTTTTTAGCGACTCATCGTCATAACCACGAAGCTTGAGGAATTCTAAATTCTAACAAAAGAAATACTGAGTACAGTTAGTTGATACTTCAGCGATTTTCACAAAGAGTTCAAGCGGCTTACAATCGAAATTTTATGGGAAAAGTGACTTACCTCTTCGTTGCTTCCAAGACTCACATCCGCCATTTTTAGTGCACGTGCAAATGATAATAATAATGGAAAGTCGCATCCAGCGTATGTAAAATTTTCAAAAACGCAGAACATTTTCGCATCCAGTGTATGTAGAGAATTTTTTTAACAATTTTAAAAAAAATAATTTCACATAGAAATTTCTATGTGAAGAAACTAAGAAAAAAATCAAAAATAATTTCACATAGAAATTTCTATGTGAAGAAACTAAGAAAAAAATCAAAAATAATTTCACATAGAAATTTCTATGTGGAGATTTAAAAAAAATATGAACCAAAAAAATTTGACACTAATACGCTTCCGTACAACAATCTTAACAATCGCTTAACACAGGTTTTGGATATTGAACTAATGATACAGCATAGTTATACTTGTCATCTCATTTAGGTACAACAATATTAGGGAAATACACTTATGAATTTGTAAAATGAGTACAGAAAAGAAAGTAGAAAGCTAGCACTTAACTTTAATAACCTTTCGATGATTTCCGTAATTTCAGTATGCGAACTACACGAAATAACCTTACGCAGATTAGTTTTAGAGTGAGACTCGCATAAATATTTCCATTACAAATACCCGCCGCGATGAACGAAATGACGCTGACGAACAAAGATGCGTAAAACCGTGGAAGACGTCATGATAAAATTGCGTTTCTCTGAAAAACCCGGATTCTCTATTGTGACAGTACTCAGAAAGGCTGCATGCAAAGTCATAAAATATGACTTTCGGTGCTTTCTCCATGTGCGTGTAAAGTGCCGCTGAAGGATCCTTCCTTCCTTCCTTCACTTCCGGAAAGTGTCCGTTAATGGGGCAAAAAAATAAAAACAAGTAACATGTCCCCTTTTTCCCCACTTGAGGAAAACGTTTCTGGCAATGCACATTTGGTATGTCATCAAAGTTTCGTCCACTGGATTTCTCATCGATAGAAAATTTTCTATTCTTCCGAATTTGACAACCATGTGTCTCGAAATAATAGGCGCGGGCAAAGCGTGCAGGGTTGTATGTACCAGGGAAAATCACAGATGGATCAAGCTCCACATCATTTTGATGGACATCTTCAACAAACAAAGCGCAATAGTGCAGTAAAGAAACCGCACTGCTTCTAATGGTATTTGTTGAGATGTACTCTTGACGTAAAAGTTCGGCAAACTCCGGACAGAAAGTATAAATTCTCTCGCAGAATAAAAGATATTCATCCTCGGTCATTTCACCATTAAAACATTGGCATACGATAGCTTTACTTGTACGGAAGAATAGCCATCAGAAAACATTCGTTCGAATGCTGGAACAGACGGTTCTGGCAAAACATCAAGTAGTGCATCGACGAAAGTGGAAGTAACATTAGGCTTCGAGGTAGAATGTATGATATTACTGCATATATCCTTCAGCAAAGATTGAGCTTCTTTAAATAATCCACTATTTGTTGGATCTAGGTTGGAGATGAATGTTCGATCAAAACGCCGATTAGGAGTTGTTACAACTTCATCACCAAAAGCAGTTTCGATGGGTTCAACAAATGCATTTCTGAACTCAGTCCCAATCTTTGTTCCGTCGCAAGCCACAACCTGAGGTTGGTCTTTGCACCAACGGCATTGTTGTCGAAATTCGATCTTCATATGGGAGGACCAAGCAAAAAACCACTCAATAAAAGTCTGTGTTGACATAAAAGAAGGACCTTTTGGATTTGAATGACGATAGCGATTATTGATGCAAGCGACAAAACCACGAATTGTTTGTTTGCTTGTCATAACTGTATCCACGAATTCCCAACATAATAATACTAGAATACCACGTTAATGTGTCCCATCACCACTTAATTTTATAGGCCTGTTCAAACAGAACTCACCAATTTCATAACCTGCACAAGTAGAACGAGACAAACAAAAGATAGAATTTTCGGCTCCATCCCAAGTTTTCAAACAAGTATCAGCAGTACACTTCCGAAAGAAGACTTTACATTCAATACAACCACGATCAAGGTACAAATTAATACAGTGACTGAAACGTAACAAACCATTTGGGTGAGTGTCACTGCACCATCCAACCTGAATAAAATATCAAAATGTGTACATCTTGCTTGCAGAGTAACGCAGAAAAGTTACATATGTGGTTTTCTATTATAATGCAATGAAATGAAATGGATAGATACATTACCCCACACGAGCAACATTCCTGAGGAAGATCAGGAACAAAATCCAGATCCCCAGAGAAATTCCTAACGTTGATGTCTTGTCGCAATGCAATATCATCTAATAATTTCTCGCTGAAAGGATTACAGTCTACAACTCTTTTGCTGGGTGCATTTTTACCAAATGTCCATGATCCAGTCTCAGCATCAAACACATTTTCCCACTAAAATGTAAAAGAAATGATTAATAGATATTGACACAAAATTCTGTCAAAACGAGCTAGACCCTTGATGTTATTTCATAAAAATAGGAACATTAAAACAAACAACAAACAAAAAAACAATCTGTAGAAATATGGTTAAGCACCTTTTCGCAAGGTAAATTTACTTCATTAGTGCCATCGATATCATTACAACTTTCAGTAATGTCATCACCAACGTCATCTAAATCTGAATCTTCCGAATCAATATTGTCAGGTATATTTTCTACAAGTTTGTAACATGAACTGAATACCTGTAGGTGCTGACATACATTTTGACTGTCTAGAGATGTTACGCTCCGTGTCGCTACTTGGTTGACCTGACAAATCGAGGAGTGACATTTGACTACTTTTCTGCAAGTTTTCGCAACCTTAAACACGGTAATAATTGAGGAAGAGATACTAGAAACAACAGAAAATCTTTCAAAAGTAACAACGTTTGCCTTGTGAGACTGGATTGCCGATATAACCTTCGCAACATTTATAAAACTGTTGACTTCATCTTGATCATTACAGACATATGGCGTATATTTTAGCAGACTTCTTAACAGACGAATATGACAACAAGTCTTCACGTCATCCACCGATGTCACCAGAACGCTATAACTTTCACAGCTACATCGGAAGGATGGCTTTCCACCACCAAAGTCAGCACTAACATGAACAAACTCTTTTTCCGGGACAAAACAAATAGAGTAAAGCTTTTCCAAAATGTACTTTTACAGTTGTTAAACAAAGTCATAAAGACGTTTTGGACTCACCATAAAATTTCCGGTTTCGGAGCAATAGCTGTTCATCACTATCACTTGCTTTAATTCAGTGAGCACCCTCCAACATATGACTCCACGTCGAAGCAGTTCAAATTGCTTAAATACTGGCAACTCACAACCAATGTTACTCCAAATGGTTAGTGATTCCACTTCAGCTGGATTGGACCGATGTATCATTAGTGCCTCTATATTATGTTGAATAGTATCAGGATAACAAAAACAATATCTACAAAAAAACAAACCAAAATTTAAAATTGTGAAAATGTTTATGAACATGAAAATGTTGTAAATTGGGGATGAATAATTGATCAGTGATTTCATAATTCAAAAACTAACCTATGACTTCCTTGTTCTTTATGTTCTGTTTTTTCTTCCCACTCCTGATTTTTATGGAGAACAAGGACAAACACATGGTTTATTATAGAGTGAGTACTATCTTGGTTCACATTTAATAATTTTTGCAATGACTTAGCAACAGATTTTTTATTGCTGTACAAACATCTTGTATAAAGGTTGTAGTTAATTTTATCTAAAAATGAAAAAAATGACATATTAAAGGTCAAATTTTCCATCACAGGCAACTTCAAATGGGTTTTCATACTAACCAGATGTTTTTCGTTGAACAAACAGTTCTTCATTTCTTTGTTTTTGGGCAATCACATCATCAGCAGTATAGATATTAATAGGGTTAAACTTTTCAATTGATGTCAGTTCTCTAATTTTTTCAGCATGTGAACTTTGAAATCCAGCAAAAGATCCATACTCAAAATAACGGCTGACAAATGGAGAATCACCACTATTTGTGCACTTAAAAACTATATGAAAATATATACCATCCACAAATTCTGAGCAAGACAGCGACAGAAGTGCATCTTCTATATCAAAGAAACTATTTCCAGGTTTAAGAATGTCTTCTTGTAACACCAAATATGCATCAGTATACAATTTTATTGCTTCTGTGCATTACAGAAGTGTTTTAATTGTAGAAAAGCACTTAGTATCTAAATAATCAATTGAAACAATAAAAGCAAAAGAAAGCAAAAACACAAAAAACACATGAATGACCATATGTCACATTTCTCAATCTTCATAGGTTTATATGGATTATTATGTTGAACTGACTGCCGATGTAAACCTCTAGAATTCAAAATAGGAGAATCTCAAAGTGGCCTTAAAAAAGATTGTTTGGTGGCTTTAATAAGTAAATGTATTTAAAACATGAAATCAACATGAAATCAACCATTTTCGGAGTTTAAAGTCTTTCGTTAAAAAATGGGTTAACTTGGAGTTACTTGACTGTACCTGCATCTTCATCAGACTGCTCCAAATTTTCCGCCACCACCAAATTTTCCTGAAGAAAATTAAAACGGTTTTAAGAATACCAGCTGATTATTATAGTCTGACTGCCCAGACACACCAGTAAAATGTTATGTGTATTTACATTATTTTCTGCAAAAGCTGAGGATAGATCATGCTAGTTCCTTAGTTGATCATCTTCACCATAATCATATCATCTTCCATCAGGGAATACATTTGGACCGGCAAATCATCCATCATGTATGAGATATAAACTTCCACAAATATAAAACAAAAGGAGATCTCATAAAAGAGGATTTGTACAAGGATACTACTATAGTCAGGGAGTACTACAAGCTAGGATATTATCAGCGTCTTAAAATATTCTCCTAAGTAAGATGAAAAAAATTCCTTTATCTAGATATCATACAAGATATGTTGAGTTCAAAACAGCCCACCTTCCATCTTTCCAAAGACACAAACACAAAATTTTCTCCTTTACTGCGTGGAGCTTGTTATCCAAAAATTTTGTTTGTACACACAGCAGCACCAGTGTTTTTGTAGCTGTCATGATCGCCTAGACACACTACATTGCAACAGGATTTTTTTGAGTTGAGGCATCAGTATTCTCTGACTGTATATTACTCAAATAATAATACATACAAAATACAAAATACAAACGAAACATGAAATTGGGTTCCTTAATTATTCAGTTCTTCGAAATACCACTTCCTTTTTAATTTTCCAACTATGAGCACGTGTGAAAAAGAAAATGTAACAGGCCGTGGAAGGAAGGGGCTTGGAACCAGTGTAAATAAATGAACAAATAAAGCAAAATTTCGACCTGTATTGTGTTTCTTTTTCTGTTCTCCTTGACCATTCTGGTGTGATGCAATATTCTATATATAGATTGTGCAGGATTTGTGATAAGAACTGTATGTATAGCTGAACAAAACAAAGAAGAAACAAAGAATATGTAAATGGGTTAAAGATTAAAGATCAAAGGTTAAAGCGCAATTTTTAATCACCCTTCTTGTACTTTTTCACCAATAGTTTGAAAATCTGGCAACCAGTAATCTTTCCATCCATTTCGTTTCATGGTTCTTCCACATATCTTCCAAATAAATAAATTACATACATATTTACTCACCTCCATTTTGGGTCCTCTTTTATAGTCCTCCGTTTTGGATCCACCTATAGGGTCCTCAGTCCTCCTTTTCCGGTATGCCGCTTAAATTCAATGCGTCAAACAAAAGATTTATCCATGCGCATGCGCATGGTTGTTTTTTTACTTCATTTTTCAGTGGAATTTTTTTTAAAGTCAAATTTTTCTAATGTTCCAAAAATTTGGAAAACTTTTTTTTATACACAAAATGTTTCATATTAATGTTCCATATTATTTTGATATTACTTTGAAAAGATATGTCCGTGAAACCAGGCCTTTAATGATAGTAAAACAAACTTGTGACCTGAAAATTGTTATCAGATTACCTAAACAACAACAAAATCACTATTCAGACGAAGGTAGGTTTGAAGATCCAAAACACGTTAAATATGGCCATTTTCTTACAACGAATAGCCTATTCTCCACAAGACAGAATCGTCGGTACAGACCTGACTTTTTGGGCGGACTTTGCGCATGCTCTATATCTCAAAAATCGTATTTTTAGACAAGATAAATCTTTAAACAAAAGTAACGGTGTTTCCATTCGTTACGTAGATTTTCATAATTCACATGAGGAAAAAAATTGTAGTGATGAAGGCATAGCGGGGCTCTTTTGTTTTTGTTTTTGTTTTTGTTTGTATTTATGACTCGCAATGAACATGGGCAACGAAAAACCGTTTTTTATGTCATTCGATATTTCTTCAAATGTGCGTTTTCAAATGTGCATTTTCAAATGTGCATTTTCAGTGGTTATGGGAGAAATTTTGGAAACGATATTTGTAAACCCTACAAACAAACAATGGAACAAATTTCGACGTTGAAACAACACACATAATTTACGTCGCTTTGTGTATTAAGCTTGGTTTTGTTAGCAGATCCTTGACAACTGGTATGAATATGGACTGCAGGTACTTCTTCCATCTCACTGTGGGATAAGATTTTTTCCATCTCACTGTAGGATAAGACTTCTTCCTTCTCAAAGGAAGGAGGAGAAGACAAAATTATGCGCAACTGAAGCGTCCATAGATATAGAAGAGAATATCGAAGAATATTCAAAATTAAAAATATTCAAAACTGGAATAGTATTATCGGTTATTTCCATGCTGTTGTTGTTTTGCGTTATTATTTCCCTGTTCTTAGTTTAGTTTTATCTCCGTAATATTTTATTTATCTCCGTAATTTTATTTGCCCGCTGCCTGCATTTGTTTCTTTTATTTTAAACAATATCCTGTTTTCATTTTCAGCGCGCATGCGTAGGAAATTATGATATAGCGTATGACTTCACAATTTTCGTAAATTTGGACCAAGATTTGGGTGACTTCTTCTTTCGGCAAAAAAAGGGCAATTTTTGGCAAAACTTGTACCAAATTTCATAATGCTTCCATTTTCATGAAAATATTCATGTGGAATATTTCAATAGTGTTGGTTTCAAATTTGTGAATCATTTTGGAAATTTTCGTTTTTATCATTCTTTGTTACTTAAGAATTATTAATAAATATTGAAACGAGACAACGTTGTTGTGAGGTGATTTATGAAAAGATCTATTTCGAACTCCTCCGCAGACTTTTTTTGCATTTTTTTTTAATTTCATATGGATAACTGTTTTAATAACACTGCTATGGAGTATCACTCAACAGCTATTTGATATTATACATCTTATTTTGCATCTCAGGTTACTTTTAACATATAGTGATGCCACTGCTGGGGCGTATTAAGTATACAAGGGCGTACTAAGCTAAAAGTTGGACATCTGAGTAAATCGACTGTTGGTTTTTGGTCAAATCATACTCATTAGCCAAACATTGGACAGTCAAAGATGGGGTTGAATGGCAACAAAGAGTGGAACAGCCTGTGGTAGCAAAAAAAAGAGTATTCTTCTGAAATGGTCCATAAATTTGGTTGCGATGAAACCCTTACTATTGGTCATATAGAATCACATGAAAGTTTCTTCTTCATTACCTCACAAAATGATTTTGAGACAGACAGAAGGGAAGAGTCTGCAAATAATATTAGGGACTTTAATCTATCTATATATCTTAATATAAATGTTTGTGTCTGAAACCTTTTATATGTGTTAGCTTCAAAACAATACACCTTTGCCGAATTCACGTTTATATATCGCATCTTGACTCAGTTGTCCATACTGGCCTCGTTTTGATGAGTTACATTGTTTCAGGGTAGTTACTTAGTTCTATATTTTGTTCATTAGCAAATCGCAGTGGGACAATATTCGTTAGTTTTCCACACTGAAACGAGGTCCGTATGTACAAGTGATTCAGAAAGAAACATTTTCCCCTGGGCGTTTATTTAAAAACCGAACATTTGACGTGGGTGTTTATTTACAATTTTTGTATATGTGTTTTCTTTCTAATATACTTATTGTACAATATTGTTCCAGCATCTTTATATCAAAACAGAGAATATATTAAAAGCAAATACTCTTATACTGAAACTAACAGCATTTTTCCCTAATATCAAATAAACATCCACATGCCTTAATTTTTAAGCACCATATCTTGGACGTACAGACCAGGGCATTTATTGTCCATATAAAGAATTTACCCTGGGCGTTAAATTCGATCTTTTCGGTGTTCATCTACGAAATTTATAACTTTTGGCAATTGAGACTAACCTCGAAAAATAACGAATTCATAGAGGGCGTTAATCATTAACTTCTCCAATGGAAACTCTTATGAAAGCATTAGAACGAACAAGGTATAGCCTGACTCTTCGCTGTTACATGAGATAGACATTTAATACTCTAAATTGTTTCTGTGACAACTTTAATTTGAATTTTTTTTATCAAAGACAAAACTTGTATCACAAAAACCCACTATTCATCTATTGATGTTATTCTTACAAATAAGCCAAGATCTTTCATGCACTCATATGCAACAAAAAACCGGCTTGAGTGATCGCCATTGTATGATAACTACTTTCATGAAGAAACACGTAAAAAACCGTAAAACATAAGATCACTAAATACAGGAGTTACAAGAATTTCAATGAGAAACGTTTTCTAGATGAAGTGCAAAAAAATGGTTTTTCTTGTGATAGTAATAATCCAAATGAACAATACGAAAATTTACTACGGAAATTTCGTAGCTTATTCATGCACCAATAAAGCAGAAAACTGCAGGAGGAAATGATGATCCGTTTATAAACCGAGAGTTGCGTAAGGCCATATTTACACGAGAACTGAGTTGAAAAATAAATTTAATAAAAACCAAACCATTGAAAACGAAAAAAATATAAGAAACAAAGAAATTATTGTGTTAATTTAAGGAAAAAGGCTATTAAAAGAATCCTACCATTTAAAATGAAAATTTGTTATTTGTTTATAAACCAGGAAAAAACAAGATTGCCATCTGACCGTTTTGACATAAATGAATCACTGCTATGCAACATTGCAAAAACGTTCGCCATTACAGCCTTTCGCTTCGCTCCTTCGATCCAATATTCAGTTATAGCGTCCAGTCCCCACGCACCATGTGACATATGAGTGGACTAACGAATATAGAAAGACTGTACTCACCATGTGGAGATCCACTTGTTTTGACCTTTTGTAAGGCTCATTGAACACATTTATCTTTACCATGATCAACCACAAGTATAAGATAGGTAAAATAGCAAAAAGTTTTGTTTGTGGAAATAACAATATATTTTTTTTAAACAGTGTTGTATTTAATATAATATTAATAGTACAATTAAAAATAAAAAACTTCCTGATGTTCGCTTTAAATATTAAAGGCATCATACAAGTGGCATAACAGCATTATTAGAAGAACTCCAATAAGTTAGAATTCGACCATGGTTTGTTTCTACATGTGTGAATATAATAAGAGGCACGTAAAGCAACCTCTGCCATCTTTTTAAAACATCTCTCAAAATTAATCCCGTGGTTACGCAACAGTTTTTGTAAGATTTTCTGTTCCATAATAATCTTCTTATACTAATACTAAATCTTGCTTTTTTCTTACCTAACTTTTAAAGAAAGAACGTTAGGTAAAATTTCTCGGGAAGTTCGTCAACGGATGTATGTTTTTCCGTGTTAGTATAGGGAGAATCTCCCATTAGGAGAATCTCTAGCTCCATCTTACGGAGTTTTATTACTTCGTGGAGTTTTTGTACCTTAAGGAAGACATCATAAAGCCGCACGGAGGAGAAGGCAATGCAATATTTTTTGCGTTCGAAAGTTCATCAAATTTTTTAAACGTTCATTTCTTTAAACGAAAAATGAAGACGATGTGTGTAAAAGTATTTGTTTTTGTTTTTATTTTTTTATCCAACGCTTTAAGTTTAGTAATAAAGAATAACAACATTGATCCGTGTCAGTAACTATTCTATCCGAGAGATAATCGATGTAGACCTGTTATGTGTTCGTATTATCAGTTCATCATTTTCTACCGATGTGTATTTTTTAATGTGTTTGAATGTAGCTTTTTCGTATCAGTTAGTTTTGACTACTATGCCGAAATGTGTAGCTAGCAGTTTATTTGGTATTTCATTGTAGTATGTGGATTGTTATTATTAAGGTTCGCCTTTAGGGAAACGAAGGTAGCGAGATCATTATTATATTGTTTTGATAGTATTTGATTGATATCTTTTTATTTTAGATTAGAAAATTGAGTAGTATAGATGAATGTAATACAAGAAGGAATGTGTAAATCATGGTTATATACATATTTACATGGTTTTTGTATCATGATGCACAAGTGGAGTTTTGGGTTTTGATTATCCACAATTCATAGCAGAATAAAGATTTGAAAGATTAAAACGTCTCAGAAGGTATTGCTTTTATTAGATAATAGGGAAATTTGAAAGTATTTTCTTATATGTCAGAAGATTAACCGTGGTAAGGTAGGAGTATACATTGGTTAGGTAGGAGTATACGTCGTATTGTCTCTTTTTTAAATCTCTGAACATTGGAATTTTAGCTTTTAGTTTACCTGTACAACTTTAGAAATCTCTAAATAGGCCAGATAGCACTGAAAAGTAGGGATTAATAGCATTCTTTGAATGATCGATCCAAAATATTTATACGACAAATTTGTGTTAAATATGATATAATTCCAACATGGAGAAACACAACAATTTTTGTATATACACAGACTTATCATGGCAGTATTGCGTGTAAAAACAATTTATGGAAGATTGTAAAATGTTTTTACACGCTACACTAGTCTTATAACTAACAGCGAGTTGTGCATACCACTTTTATTTTAGAGAGTGATACATTTAGAAAAATTTCACGGTCATTTTCTCACGAGGGGCGCGTAAAACCACGCTGCTGCGAGAAGCGTTTTTTCAGTATTAGTATATTTGTAGTAGCAAATGACGCGACATGAATTTTTTGGCACCGGTTACATTGCATTGCATCCTCAATGGAACGCGACGTTTAGGGGCAAATATCTCGAGAACCGACGGGGATAACTGACGTTTTTGGGGTCCGCGATATTGGGCGATGGGCCGACGAAAAAAAAAATTGGGTCTAAAATTTTTGGGGACAAGTGTGACGTCATCAAAATCTTTGATTGACGATATCTCAAGTCATACACAGGCGATCCCATACATTTTCTTGATCAGCTTTTCGAGCTCTATAGCGTGGTACTACTTATCCTTTTCGATTGTGTGATTTTATTTTCGGTCACCTCTATATTGATAGAAAAATCACGGGATGATGGTAACTCATGGGGAAAGTGAACCGGTAAAATGTTTTTACCCGGGATACTAGTCTATATACTAATAGCGAGTTGTGTATCGAGACGAACGAAGAAATAAAACGAAGGATATTGCTTATTATTAAACGAATTAACGAGCGGAAGAAAAAATGTATGGTTTATAAGAGCAGAAACGTGTACTGTACCGAAAGTGAAGAACATCTTACTTGAATATATTTATATTGTTTGTCAGTCTAGTATTCATAATATATAATTAGAGTTTATCATGTCATAGACCGGTTGTTTTTGTTTGCGACGTTTCGACAGTTACTACTGTCATCATCGGGCGTTTGTAAATGAATGATGTAAAGTTTATATATGTTTTCAGTAGGATCGAAATTATTTCGGACCTGGAAGGAAGCAATGTCAATATTTCGGACCTGGAAGGAAGCAATGTCAATAATTTGTTTTGCGTAGAGCTGGAAACCATATCGCAGGAACATTATACGATGTACTATTAATACTGGAATTGTTTTTGACACTGTATATAGTCTCTTTGACTTTTCGAGCAGTCCATCCTTTTTCCTTGTCAAGGATCTTTCTATTCTCCCAATCAAACTTGTGGTCATTAGTCCAACAGTGGTCAGCAATTTCGTTTTTGGTTACATCGCCATTCCGTACGGCTCGCATATGTTCTTTGATGCGTTGCTCAAATGTTCTTTTTGTTTCTCCTATATAAACTGATTCACAATCACTACATGGAATTTGGTATATCACGTTATTTGTGTCGTTCATTGAGATCTTGTCTTTCGGATGAGATAATATGTTACGAAGAGTTTCCGTTGATCGAAATCTGCATTTGATGTTGTGTGTACGGAATATTCTTTGTAAAGCATTACTGATACCAGATACATAAGGAATACTAATAGTGGTCACCGGTTCTTGTTCTGTTGATTCTTCGGTGTTTGAAGTTCGAGTATTGTTTATTCTATTTTCAACTCTTCTAACAATCGTCCTGTCATATCCATTTGCTTGGAGAACCGATTTGATATGTTTCATTTCTTCAACACGATCATCGTCATTACTAACAATATCTTTCGCCCGATTTATTAACGATGCAACAACACTTTCTTTGCAACTTTGTTGATGGTTTGAGCAACGCATCAAAGAACATATGCGAGCCGTACGGAATGGCGATGTAACCAAAAACGAAATTGCTGACCACTGTTGGACTAATGACCACAAGTTTGATTGGGAGAATAGAAAGATCCTTGACAAGGAAAAAGGATGGACTGCTCAAAAAGTCAAAGAGACTATATACAGTGTCAAAAACAATTCCAGTATTAATAGTACATCGTATAATGTTCCTGCGATATGGTTTCCAGCTCTACGCAAAACAAATTATTGACATTGCTTCCTTCCAGGTCCGAAATATTGACATTGCTTCCTTCCAGGTCCGAAATAATTTCGATCCTACTGAAAACATATATAAACTTTACATCATTCATTTACAAACGCCCGATGATGACAGTAGTAACTGTCGAAACGTCGCAAACAAAAACAACCGGTCTATGACATGATAAACTCTAATTATATAACATCTTACTTATTTATGCTACAGTTATTAAATGGTTGCACAGAAGAAGTTGACAAATGATTTTTAATATATTTCTTTTTCTTGGAATTGATCGTTTTTGTAATGATGGAATTAACGAGTGGAAGTGCTTATACATAAAGAAGTGAATGAAAACATGAACATATGTCGTTGTTTTTGGTAGTAATGGTGTGCTGGAAAGTGAAGAAACTGTTAATGGAATTGGAGGATTGTTAACGAAGTGGAATTTACAAATTTAACAGTGATTAAAAATGGTTCCGTCGTTGCAATCATTTCGACCATGTGGGAAACATTATCAACATGTTTTGGAAGAGCTAAATTCTACAGTAAAGGGTTTTGCGTTACGCTGAGATATTATTGCTGCTATGTTATTGTTGTTGTTTATTTTTCAAGCGAATTTTTGTGTGGCTGTTTTCCGGAAAGTTCATGCTCCCCCTCTCATGATGATGATTGATTATCATGTGGGTGGAGGGAGGGTAGGGTTTGTGTGATGTATGATTTCTTATCAAGTTGCTGTTTTACTGCATCATGTGAATTTTATCGGAGCCTATTAATTATTGTTACTGGCTTTACGTATGTTGTTTTGGAATCCCCATTTCGTATTTAAGCCTTGGTGCTTATCTTGGTTCTATAGTGTTCTCGGGCACATGATATTTATTAAGTGCTACTTTACATTCTAAAAGAGTTTTTTCTGTTTCTGATGATCATGTACTTGCTTCTGTTATATACGATTTCTTTTAATATTAGAAAATTTAGTATAAATAAAAATAATGACGAAGAAGAATGAATTTCCCACACCACTTACTATACCAAGAGAATTATAACTGACCACAACACATCCCAAGATTTTTCAGATTTTCTTTTGTCCTTCGAGCAATGATTTTATTGCTATTATTCCTTAAAGTATATGCTGCTGATTTGTGGTTTGTTTTTCTTTTGTTAGCTTGGGAGGGAGATTAGTATTATAGGAGTAGCGCGACGTCAGAGGGTACATTGCATTGCACCCTAAATAGAACGCGATATTTAAGGGCAAATATCTCGAGAACCAATAGGAATAACTGACGTCACTTTGAGCGTGCAATATTGGCGATGGGGTGTCGAAAAATTTGGGTCTGAAACTTTTTTCACACCCGTCCGGGTGTGACGTCATCAGAATCTTTGATCGACGATATCTCCATAACGGTAAGTCGTACACAGGCGATCCCATACATTTTCTTGATCAGGTTTTCGAGCTCTACAACTTAGTGATACTTATTCTTAGCAATTATGTGATCTTACTTTTCGTCACCCCTATGTTTTAAAAGAACACAGGTGAAGATGGGGGTGTAACTCATGTAACTCATTGGGGACGGGTGTGACGTCATCTAAAAATGAACTGGTAAAATGTTTTTACCCGGGATACTAGTCTTCTTTACTAATAGCGAGTGTGCATACCACTTTTATTTTTAGAGAGTGATACATTTTGAAAAATTTCACGGTCATTTTCTCAGGAGGAGCGCGTAAAACCACGATGCTGCGAGAAACGTTTTTTCGGTATTAGTATATTAGTAGTAGCAAATGACGCGACGTGAATTTTTTGGCACGGGGAACATTGCATTGCACCACCAATGCAACGCGACGTTTAGGGGCAAATATCTTGAGAACCAATCGGAATAACTGACGTATTTGGGGTCTGCGATATTGGCGATGGGGCGACGGAAAAAAATTGGGTCTAAAACTTTTTGGGGACGGGTGTGACGTTATCATAATCTTTGATCGACTATATCTCCGTAACGGTAAGTCGTACACAGGCAATCCCATACATTTTCTTGATCAGCTTTTCGAGCTCTTCAACTTAGTGATACTTATTTTTAGCAATTATGTGATCTAATTTTGGGTCACCCCTATATTGATAGGAAAATCACGGGATCGGAGTAACTCATGGGGAAAGTGAACCGGTAAAATGTTTTTACCCGGGATACTAGTCTATATACTAATAGCGAGTAATATTGCAATATTGAGCGATGAGATGACGAAAAAAGAATTGGGTCTAAAACTTTTTGGGGACGGGTGCTACGTCATCAAAATCTTTGATCGACGATATCTCCGTAATGGCACGTCGTACACAGACGAACCCATACATTTTTTTGATCAGCGTTTTGAGCTCCATAGCGTGGTACTACTTATCCTTTTGGATGGTGTGATTTTATTTTCGGTCACCCCTATACTGATGGAAAAATCACGGGATGGTGGTAACTCAAGGGGTAAGTGAACTGGTAAAATGTTTTTATCCGGGATACTAGTCTATATACTAATAGCGAGTTGTGCATAATAAATTTAGTTTGGTCAGTGTGAATAAAAGGATTGGGAACGAAATGGTTGTATGGACTGTTATATAGTGACATTTTAGATCGTGCGTAACTGAGTTGTGACTTTAATGGCGATTAGTATTATAGGAGTAGCGCGACGTCAGTGGGCACATTGCATTGCATCCTAAATAGAACGCGATTTTTAGGGTCAAATATCTCGATAACCAATGGGAATAACCGACATAACGTTGGGCGTGCGATATTGGTGGTAGGGTGTCGAAGAATTTGGGTCTAATACTTTTTGGGGACGGGTGTGACGTCATCATAATTTTTGATCGACTATATCTCCGTAACGGTAAGTCGTACACAGGCAATCCCATACATTTTCTTGATCAGCTTTTCAAGCTCTACAGCTTAGTGATACTTATTCTTAGCAATTATGTGATCTTACTTTTCGTCACCTCCATATTGTATGAGAGAGGGTAAGCACGGGTGTTGGGGTAAGTAACTCAAGGGGAAAATGAACCTGTAAAATGTTTTTACACGCAATACTAGTCTTCTTATACTAATACGCAATCTTGCTTTTTTCTTACCTAACTTTTAAAGAAAGAACGTTAGGTAAATTTCTCGGGAAGTTAGTCAATGGATGTTTGTTTTTTCCGTATTAGTATAGGGAGAATCTCACATTAGGAGAATCACTAGCTCCATCTTATGGGTTTTTATTACTTCAAGGAGTGTTGCACCTTAAGGAAGACATCATAAAGCCGCCCGGATGAGAAGGCAATGCAATATTTTTGCGTTCGAAAGTTCATCAAATTTTCTCAACGTTCATTTCTTTAACCGAGAAATGAAGACGCTGTGCGTAACATTTTTTGTTTTCATTTTTTTATTCAACGCTTTAAGTTCAGTAATAAAGAGTAACAACCTTGATAGGTATCAGTAACTATTCTAACCGAGAGATAGTCGATGTAGACCTGTTATGTGTTCGTCTATTTTTTAAATGTATTTGAACGTAGCTTTTTCGTATCAGTTAGTTTTGACTACTATTCCGAAATGTGTAGCTAGCAGTTTATTTGGTATTTCATTGTAGTGTGTGGATTGTTATTATTAAGGCTTGCCTTTAGGGAAACGAAGGTATCAAAACAAAGGGAGCTGCTGGTGTTTCTGGATGGGATGCAGATGAATGACGAAGGGCTATAGGAAGCAGAATATTCGGAGCAGCGAGTACAGATTTACAGATTTACTGATTTAAGGTTTACAAGATTATTACGTGCTACACGAGTAACCGACTCGGATAGCTTAGAATCACTTTTTGCCTGCAGATTGACACTCCTAGATAAAAACCCAGGACTGAGACCATAGGGGAAGTTGTACGACATATAGTAGGAAAAACTGTGATGATGTGTCTCCGGATATAATATAAGGATATAATTCGTGCAAAAGGCAATTTGCAGCTTTGTGCAGGAATAAAATCTGGATGTGAGATTGCCATTCACGCATCGGTAGACCTTTTCAATGAAGATGATAGCCAAGGCTTGTTACAAGTAGATGCATCAAATGCGTTTAATTCTATCAACCGAGCAGTAACTATGCACAACATGAGCATTCTCTGAATTTTCCACCAACATTTATAACTGCTATCAGACACCGGCACATCTTTTCATTTCTGGCGGGAAAGAGATTCGATCAAACGAAGGGACCACTCAAGGTGACCCAGTAGCGATGGCCATGTACGCCATTGGCATACATCCGGGATAGTATAGTAAATCATGGTCCTTCAATCGGTTACTACCCGAAAGCGTCGAAAAGCGTTTTAATAATAAAAGAACAGCATCTACAGGAAACACAAGAAATTTTCGATCAGACAGGAGTTATGATTACATCAGAGGGAAACAGACATCTAGGAGCTGTTGTTGGAAGCAGTCAGTTCAAAAATCAATATGTTTCAAGAAAAGTCGATCAGTGGGTTGAGGAAATCAAAATACTTTCAAAAATTGCACAATCGTATCCACACTCCGCTTACACAGCCTTTGTGTTCGGCTACCAACACAAATTCACATACCTTATGAGGACTGTTTCAAATATTTCCGCCGATCTACAACCGTTAGAGGACGTCAGTAGTAGCCACCTTTTAAAAGCATTGTTGAATGGATATGTCTGTAACGATCAAGAAAGAAACCTTTTTTCGCTGCCAGTGAAACTTGAGGGCCTCGCAATTAATAACCCCTGCGAAAGAAGTGACATTGAGTATGGGAATTCGAAAATGATTACGAAACCATTGACTGAGAAAGTGAAAGATCAGATTAAAAAGTACGATGAGTAAGTGGAAATTCACCAGAACAAGACACACTCGATCATCCAAGAGCAAAAAAAGCAGAGAAACGAAAGTAGACTGGAAGAAATTCAGTCAAAAATAACTAACAGGATAACTACTAGAACAATCGAAGGGAGTCAAGAACTGGCAGCCTCAAGTTGGTTAACATCTTTGCCAATAAAGAAATATGGCTTTTCGTTGGACAAACAGTCATTCTGGGATAGCCTCTACATAAGATACAACATTGATACAACGTCTGCCAACAACTTGTGTATGTGGAGCTCCATTCCGACTGGAGCATGCTCTATCTTGCCCAAAAGGTGGCTTGATTTCTATCCGCCACAACGAAGTCAGAGATTTTACTGCCGAACTATTAAAAGAATGCTGTAAAGATGTATCAACCGAACCACTACTGCAAGAACTGACCGGAGAAATCTTTCTACCCTCAACAATCCAAACGAATGAAGCAAAAGTAGATGTTGCTGCAAGAGGATTCTGGGTCAAAGGACAAGTAGCGTACTTTGACGTTAAGGTGTTCAACCCAACTGCTAAAGTCTACTTGAATCAGAGTCTATCTGCAGCTCATCGAAGCAACGAACAGATGAAAAAGAGAAACTATAACAAGCGGATCAACAGCATCGATCAAGGCAGCTTACACCATTAGTCTTCTCATGTTTTGGCGGTATGTCTCGTGAATGCAAGACGTTTTTCAATAGATTATCAGAATTGTGGCAGAAAAAAGAAACGAGCAAATTCACCGTGTGAAAAACTGTGTCAGGTGCAGACTCAACTACAGTTTATTGAGAAACCAACTGCTATGCCTTCGTGGTTCTAGAGGCTTGAAGAAACTATTCGAGAACGACGACATAAATTTAATTTGAATTTAAACGACCGAATGTCGCCTAAAATGTTTTTGATAAAATCGTTGTGATTGGATTGTGTGATTATATTTTTGGCACTTATGTTAGTTTTGGCATTTGTCATGGAAAGATTCTGATTTATGAGAGGGCAAAATTGCCATTTACCACAAGATAAACATTTGTCCTGTTGGATGATATGAAAGTTAATGAGTTTATTCGACGCCAAAGTCTCTTTATCAAGTCGTCGAGTCGCTTTAGATGTTGATTCGTGACGTCATTAGCCGACATTCAAGTGGTCGAGTCGCTCTAGATGTTAACTCGTTTTTCAATTAAAGGCGTTTTAGGAGTTGGAGTCGCTAAATGCTGTCGCTTTTGCCACGTCATAGTGTAATTCGAGGCGCTTCGGAAGATTACCCGTTTAAGATGTTCAGTCGGTTCAGAAGATGAGGCGCTGCAACCTAGTTACCAATCTCTCAAATTTCGATGCTAGTTCTTACACGAAACCAGATGTTTGTGTCTCATTTACATAAGTTTACCTCGTGGTGTTTTCAAGTGGTTGCAAGAGAGACAGAAGGTAAAGAGAAGAACTTCCCTTCTTCTTTCAGTTATATATATTTCATCGTTTGTAAGAAATCGATTTGAAAGATCACTCATCTTTACATAAAAATATAGACCTCACACTAACACTATGGCATACTCTGTTTAAAAAGATATAAATCCATGTTGTTTATTTAGCCTGATTTCAAGTAAGCGACCCACGAATAATAGGATTCGGAATACACAGCTCACGAAATTTTAATAGCTTTTGATTTGAAAACCGACAAATTTTGAAGAGCACTTCATCATCTATAACGACCCAACTTCTAAAACACCTTTTACTTGAAAAACGAGTATTTATCTAAAACGACTCGATATCTTGAATGTCGACTAATTAAGAACCGCGTTAATTTGTAAAATGATTAATGACGTCACGAGCCAACATCTAAAGCGACTGTATGACTGGATAAACGAGATTTTGGCGTTGAATTAACTTCATAGAAAGTTCTGCTTTGGAATAGAAGGTAAAGGTCATAGTAGATTGCGGATCTGTTGGTTCGGTGTTTTCTGTTGGTTCGGTGTTTTTTTTCAATTAATAAAGAATCACTTGGTAGAATTTTTACTTCCATGTACGTTTGCTGTAGATCTTTCAAGTAGTAACCTCGCTTAATCATAAATATAATCAGCTTGTTGTTATTTTTTTTAGTGCAGTCAAAGAGAGCAGATACGAATATTACGTATCCCTGTTATTCTTATCAAGAAAAAGAAGAAAATAAATTCTGGCGAGAAAGATGATGTATATTATCCTCTTGATGGTGATATCTGTGGTCACACGACTCTTGATAGTGATATCTGGAGGTTTAAAGTAATTTAGTCCATCTTCTCTGTTAGGGTGGCAACTATTAGCGATCCACTTTCCGTCAGTAGATTAATACGAGACATTTAAATCGATTCGCAATGTTATAAAGTCGCTGGCATGACTCAGTCTCAGTCAGGTTCTGAACCCCCTGCTCTGAAGGTATAGCACTATTGATATTTTATACGTAATTAGATTTTGTTCGTATTTTAACCGGGGGTCATTATTAGGACGGGGATACAACAAAAACTCCAAAATTTAGCAGCCGGGAGACGCTTATTTGGATAAAAAACTTTGTGATGAAAAATTAGTCTACATAGCAACATCCACATGGTATAAACGAAACAGTCACTGAGAGTCTGTTCATCTGACAATTCCTCCTCACTTCGTTATGAATTTACGGTGAAAAGCCTTATAAAAATGTTTGAAAGAACGAGGCATAACTTGACTCTAGCCTCCTTTACCAGACAAAATATATAAGGTTTTCACCATAAACTTAAGTGAGGCGATATTGCAAGACGAACTATATGTTAATCACTAAGCCATTTCCGATTCTGCTATATAACTTGGATCTCCATGAATCTCGAGCATGAACTCTTTGATATAATGACAAACTATTACCAAAATATACAGAAAAGCTGCGACCTCCGTAAAAATGTTTGATACTGAACAGGAAGCTAGACCTATTACATCAAAATACGACGTACTTTTTTCTTCACACCACAATCATGACTTGAAGACGATTAAAAAATGTCTGAAAAGCCTGTTTGTATATGACCTCATCACATCAAGCATGTGGGCATCATGCGTGGACGAACTTTCCAGCAGCACAGGAGGAAATTCAAATCAGTTAACTTTGTTTATATGTTTACCTGGTTTCTTCTCCGTTCACTGTGGTATCCGCCATGTTTCTTTTACCTTCGATGTTATCTCCGCCACAATCGTTTGACAGATGATCATTCTGTACACCAAGTTTCTTTCCTTCTTCTGCTGTCGTTACCATAGGAGCAAAAGAACAGTAAATCTCATCTACTACGGTGTTGTTTCCCTTCTCTCCAAGTTGCTATGCAACAATCGACCATTATTATAACCAAGGTAACCCATAGCGGTATAAAGACAAACACATACGACACTTGAATATATCCGTCTAACTTTGCACATAAGATCATTAAAAAAGTCATCTTTAACCCGAATAAAACCAGCAGTAATATTTCCCTACGCCGACTCACGTTAAATTCGTTCACTAGTCTTGGTGAAGTCGTGTTTCGATAGTCTGCGATCAGGTAGAATGATAAATACAAGATAGTGAGGAAGTCTAGTAACCAGATTGGTATGAAGACCAAGAACCACAACCATGTGGTGGTCCCGTCTAATCTTAACACGACAAAAAGTAAAAATAACGTCATCAAAATCCAAAACACCGTCACTCTACCGACAAGCGCCATCTTGAATCAATCTTTTTTCCTAATGCTGCTCTCCCTTTGAACCGAGTCTAGTAGCCGATCGATTTCTTTTTCCTCTTCTGTCACGTGATCGTAAACAAATGATACAATTGGTGTTCGTGTCACAGTGGAGTAAGCTGGAAGAAAATTTCTAAAAATAAAAATAATAAATTTCGTTTGATATTTGATTCTCGTCTAACAAACGAGTGTTTAACCAACAACTCAAAAAAAGGAAATCCACTATTCCAAGGAAATACATCGAATACGCTGTTATTTTTATAAGCACCACTCCAAGCTCAAAATTAATCTTCCCTGTCCTTCTCTTAAAAGTAAAATGGTAGTAGATGGTTTCGGAAGTTTTGAGAACATATATGTCTTGGGATATCAAAAATAAGCACCAATGAGTCTATCTAAGTATATCTAGGTGAGTGTGTTCTTAGATGTTAGTATATACCGTATGTGATCAAGATTTTTCTCCAGCAATAACGAAACGTCTTTCTAAACAATAAAAAAGACACTTGGTAAAAAAAATTATTTCACATCAGAAAATCAACCATTACACATACTACAATCCCAATAACATGAACCCTCGATAACACGAACCTACTAACACTCGCCAAGACAAAAACTTCACTTATTGACAACGAAGATTTGTACCATAAGTTATTAACATCATCAGCAATAAACTGGTGAATTTCATCATTCGAAATTTACCTTTGAAGAATGGTTTCCTGTATCAGTTTCCAATCTCCAGAAAACTTTTGCTGCTGTTAAACTGCTTGAAACTCTTACCTAAAAATGAAAAATGAACACGTTCCACAAAATGAAAAATGAACACGTTCCACAAAATGAAAAATGAACACCTTCCACAAAATGAAAAATGAACACGTTCCACAAAATGAAAAATGAACACGTTCCACAAAATGAAAAATGAACACGTTCCACAAAATGAAAAATGAACACGTTCCACAAAATGAAAAATGAACACGTTCCACAAAATGAAAAATGAACACGTTCCACAAAATGAAAAATGAACACGTTCCACAAAATGAAAAATGAACACGTTCCACAAAATGAAAAATGAACACGTTCCACAAAATGAAAAATGAACACGTTCCACAAAATGAAAAATGAACACCTTCCACAAAATGAAAAATGAACACGTTCCACAAAATGAATTAACTAAACAGCAATTATAATTACGCCCCACACATTCTTAGGGCTGACGAAGAAATCTAGGCTCTCTTGAACGGCTTTTTAAAATGAATTTGGTTGATAGATATTCCTGCCCTCATCACATCAAAAGTATATTCTATCGTTTGTATTCTCCTGTCAGTTGATATAAAGCATTTTGGAAATAGTGTCTCCTGTGATATTGTTAAAAATATTTTCCAGGTGTCTTTTCTTATACTTAACTCATGAATTCGAAAAGAAAAGAAATGCCAAAAGCTGAATACAGAAACAAACTGAAAATTACCTTCACAATTTCAATATGGCAGTCATAAAAAATATGCGCAAAATCTTTTGACCAAATTAAATCATTCAAAGCGTTTTGGACGATCTCAGCATAAGCGAGTTGCTTTGGACTGACGTCATTAGATTTGTTGGAAGCGTTCAAATTATCATCCAAACAGAAATATGTCAATACTTTCCCTTCGAAAATTATTCCTACGACAAAATGAAATGCGTTAAGAGACGGTCGATCAACATGAGATAGATTTATAAGTTAAACAAATATTCTACCTTTTCTTGCTCTTCGAAATGTTTTCCCGCCACTAAAAAGAAAACATTTATAAAAAAAACTGACCAAGATTTATTCAAAATGCGAACAACTAACGTCATTTGTCTCCCTTATTCTTGATGTATAAAAATGTGCCTCGCTTACCTGGAGATCTGACTTTTCTTATCAAGAGCGTATTTAAATTTTTTATAACAACAAGAAGTTTGAGAAGTGTATCTAAACAAAAAGAAATTTTATTATATTTCTTCAAAACAAAAAAAAAATATTATATTTCTGATCAAAACTAATCTGTCACCTTTTTACCTTGGAGAAAACAAATTTGGAATTCTGTTTAATTTCGCCAATGTTTTGTTCATTTCTGAAAAAATTGAAATAACAAGGAAACTAAATGGCAGCAATTAAAGTAAACAAATTGTTTATTTTAGATTTCACAAGCAAGTAATCCGAGCAAAGGTTTCAAATATTAAAAGATGCAACAGAATGTTCTGAAATATTTTAATATGGTTTTTCAATATGAAACATCATCAAAACAGATTGATCTCTCAAAATACTTTTTCATAAATATTAGGATAGCAAATCAAAACATATTTCAACAGCATATCTATACAAATATCTCACAGAGAATCAGCTGACTGGTGAGCACCATAATAATAATATATTATTCTATGAGTTTTGTTTTTGTTGACAGAGTAAACCAAACAAATGACAAATCAACTAATACACAATGTCATGGCAACATGATGTTTACAAATAGGAAAAAACAACTAAAATCACTACAACACAAATAAATTCATAAGTTTTGACACAACACTAACATTAATGCTGTTACCAAGCAACCTATACTTTTGTTTCACAGTTATATTTTCTGGGAAGACAAAATTTTCGGGAAAACATAACAATCGCGCCACCTCATCAGGAGAGAAATAACGAAGCCCTAACGACATCAAGATTTCCAACTTTTCATTTTCCTCCATAAAATCATCTTGTAAACGTTTGAAGATTTTCTTCACTTCTTCAGATGATGAACTTGTGAAGACAGAACCAGTTCCTTCCAAATATTTTCCATACGATTTTGTAAAACAGCAAGAACCTTCTGATAGCGAAGTTCTGATGTCAAGAACGCCGTAAAATCGTAGTAAGATCTCTTTCTTCAGGAGATATTCTTTATTGTCATGGGAATCTAAATAATCCTGTATAACATTTTGTTTACAATCTTTTAAGATTTGACCAACATAAACACAAATGCAGGGTCTGGATACATTATTTTTTTCACAACTGCATGTGCTGGAAAAAATATCTGAAGAAATTTCTAAAACATTATCATTGCAAATAAATGGAAATTCTGTGTTTACAGCCAGCATGTAATAACGTAGTCTAGAATTTGGAATCCCAAAAGCACTCGGTGACAGAAGAAATTCTTGGAATTGGTATTTTCGTTTCTTAAGAACGCCAATCAGAAATCTTTTTGTATCTGATTCTTCAAATCCTTTCACATTTTCCATGAATATATACCTAGGTGGGAATTTCATCTCTCGCAAGATTTCCATCAAATTAAGGAAACTTCTGGATCTCGGATCATCTGATGCTCGTTGTCTTCCTTGCCGAGTATATGGTTGACACGGTGGTGACATGGTCCACATCATTGCTTTCAGCTTGTCTAAATCTTTGGCTGTGAGTCCTTCAATATTTTTTTGTAATATCAGCGTTTCAGGAAAGTTTTTTTCATATACAGCATTAGCGATTGTGTTTATCTCATAAGCTCCAAGAACAGTTACATTTAAGTTCGTTCTTTTTAAAGCAAAATGCGTTCCACCAATACCGCTATAAAATTCAAGAACAGAAATCTTTTCCATCTTTCAAACTTTGATTTGTTTCAATATGATAAGAACAATAATCTCCAGTTGTAATGTTCTAATAGATAAATCAAAAATTAATCCAGTGTAGTTAGGGTTTTAGGGTTGGGGTTACCTTTAATGCATAAATTTTCACAGAACCAATTTTCCTGGAATATATTTTTATGATTTCGGTCATAAATGATGAATATAACTGCTCAAAAATTAAAAAATTGGTTTAGGAACAATTCAATTTATTAAGATTTCATTTCCTTTTAACTGATTGAAAAAAAATATATACCATGTATAAGAACTATGAAATCAACCCTGATCAAACAGACAGTTGCTATAAAAACAAATTCAAACTATATTGATAATCGAGTTTTCACAATTTTGCAAAAAATTCTTTTAACAAAGGATTATCAGTACACTCTTCAGGTTTGTTTCCATCAATATCTTTCACATTCCGATCTGAACCGGATTGCAATAATAACGAAAGTATTTCATCTTGCTCACAAGTTACTGCATAGTGCAAGGGAGTTTGAAGTTCATCATCTTGGAAGTTCAGCTCACACTTTAAAGAGATTAAGTATTTAACAATATCAACATATCCTCGATCGACGGCCCAATGAAGTAAGGTCAACTTGTTTTCATCTATACTGTCGATTAGTCCAGGATTTCTCGAAAGAATTTTTTGCATCTCCATCAGATTGCCTTCTTCACACCAATTAAAAATAGTTTTATCTCCATCATCCAAACATTTATCAGGTATGTGTTGTGGTATACTAACAGTTACACCCAAACCACCATAAGAACTTTGTTGTGGCTGACTCACTGTCTGTTTTGATTCATCCCATGATGGATTTATTTCTTTTATAAGGGCAACATACTGCTCCATAGCAACATTCTTTGGTAATTCTCCCAGGGACATCCAACTTTTCCATTTAGCATTTGCAGTAAAATCCCAAAAATATGGTTTCGGTATGGTGCATGGTCCCTCGTTCGCCTGTTTATACAACCCATACAATTTCAAGATATTTTGCTCAGAAACATTTTTTAAAGTTCTTGCATGATGTGTTGCATTGATAAATAATAGATTGATTTCCATCATGGAATGACAGAATTTCTAAATTATATGAAAATTAAACAAATATATACTGTACAAAATTATTATTACCAGTATGATAACATCCTCAACCAAAAATATCCAACTACCACTAAAAATAACATATCAATAAACTTCACTTTCACTTTCACGTTGGGTACTGGTCTTTCGCTCTTTCAGCTCTCCTTGTGTTTTGGTTCCAGTGTCTGACTTATAGATAGATAGATAGATAGATAGACATACTCGCACTTCCTAACCACTGTACATCTTAGCGATATCGTAAATAGCAGTTGATATTTCAGAAACCTTCATTTAAAGTATGGCACCCTTTAGAGGAAACAAAACGTTTCCTCTACCATGTTCCATATAATAATGCCAGACAATGAAACTGGCAGTAGGGATGAAGGCAGAGCCACTCTATACTTTATATAAAATAACAAAGATTTGATCTTTGAATTTATTCATTTCTTCAATAATTTTTAGTACTCATGAAGCTTGATGGAAAGCACTTTTATACCTTTAGATTTATTTTGTTTATTCAAGATGTAAAGTCAAAGTAAAAACCAAAAAGACGTGCTTCGATAGACAACAACTATCGTACATTGTCATACAACTTTAAATCGACAAGTGTACTTTAGCAGTTAAGAAACCATAGTGCACATATTCACGTACGCAATTTTTGTCACAATCACGATTTGTCCCTTGCTATTTATATCCCTTTTCACATTTACAAAGTTGAAGCAGCTAATTTTGACTTGGAAAGCAATGAAACAAACTTTCTTGTGTATCTCAGTGTGTGTGGTGTGAGTTTAGGTAGTAGGTGGAGAGAAAAAGACACAAACCAAACAACACAATCAGTAGAAAGTTTGTTCTCTGTCTCTGTGTAGCAAATCTATTTTGCACAAGATTGTAGCTTTGTACTATCGGCTAAAAACTATCAATCTTATGATGTATCTGCATATTCTATTGAAAATAAAAAAATATCCTCACCCCCACCCCGAAGGTGTCACATTTGCCAGGGAGTTGTTTTCGACTTGATAAAAGGTCACTGTTCCCGTCCTGTTTGTAAACGGGACATTCCGATTTGGAACGCGTGCCCGATTTTGGATGAAACATGCTGGAATTGAACATCGCGCGCCAAAAGGAAACCTCCTTTTGGCGCGCGATGTGGCAATAAACCTATTGCCATCTCGAATGACATGCTTGCGTGCTTCGAATGACGCTATGAAATCAAGTAACAGAGTCTGCTAAAGTGCGTGCTCGCGTGCTTGACGTATTTTCTTTGAATTTGTTTGCTTCATGTAATAATGAAATAAAGTTTTAATAATATTATATATTTTTTCATCAATGAACAATGGTGCAAAATATTTACTACTTTAAAAGCAGAAACTTTCGCGGGAAGAAACTTTCGCTAGGTCAAAAAATCACGAAATTTTGTGACAAAAACTTTCGCGAATTTTAAATTTGGGACAAATTTTCCGTAAAAAACTTTCGCGAAAATCAAAAATTACTTCGTTTGCAAGGAAAAAACTTTCGCGAACTGCAACAATCCTCTCTTTTTTTTCTTCTTTATCTTATTTTATCAAGCAGACAAATACTAAAAATATTAACAAAGAGCAACTAAGTCAAATAAGTAACCCAAGTAATTACAAAAGTCCGCTACCTCCCATTCAGAGTCAGTTTCGTCGTCTGTTATCTCGTCGTTTTGTTGTCCCAGACTTTTCCCGCATAATATTTCAAACTCTTTGACCGACACATCGCAGATTGCCAATAAGTAGCAATTACCAGAATCACTCTCACTGCCAATCATCGGGTCTATGTCCACAAATAGGTCAATTGGTGGTAGCTTTGACGAACCGAGCTTAACAGCATCGGAGATACCAGCCGCTTTCCACCCGCTATCGATAATTTCTTTTTCTTTTGAAGTGGTCATATGATTATATAATTCCACTAGCCAACCAGCATGAATTGGTTTGATCTTGCTCAACTGTAACCCTACTTCAATGTTATCGATACTAACTCCATTATTGAGGTGTGCCCTTACTTCTGACGAATACCATTCATTGAAATTTCTTTTTAAGAATTGTTTTACATATCCATCCATTCAGTCAGGTCAAGTGGCTGGTAATATTTTGTCATATTAGCAGGAACGTTGACGATACATATATTTGCCTCTTCATAAGCATTAAGGACTTCCGCGGTCATTTGGCCAGTAAAGACGTCCATTATCACGAGAGCTTTTTGATCTACTTGGCACGTCAAGAGCCCTCTTTGCTTCATTACATATGGTGTGATGATCTCTTTCAAGAATTTGATGGATTCGTTGGTGTTTGAGAAATGCTTTGGGTTGAAACTGAGGCAGAAACCTTTTGGAAATTTATATCTATGCAAACTTTGAGAAGTTTTGCCACCGTAAATTAGTTGCATCGGAAGAAAATCTCCGTGTAAAGAAATTGCAAATGTTCCCGTTATCGAACGTTTATCTGCGCTTTCTTCGATGGTGACAGAGGTCTCACCTTTTGGCGCAAGAGTTTCATTGCCAACGGGTACATATTTCAACGGTGTTTGATCAATATTTAAAATGAGCTCGAGAGGGATGTTGTGTTTCTCAACTTTGGTGACTATTTCGTGCAAAAATAAAAATTCGATTTCTTTACGAGCTTTATCGGGGATATCTACTTTTGAAGATGTCTTTCTTCTCTTTACGAAGTTCATCCTGGCAAATAAGCTTTTAGCCCAGCGAGAGGAATTCACATAAATATCACCTGCTACATGAGGGTACTTATTGATTATAGCCTTGGCGGTTGCGTTTGCGACAGTAGTGTTGAGTACATTTCCTTTTTTGCTTAAAGAACGTATGTGTTTTTGAACCATTTCGTCTAGCTCACCTAGAAGTAAGGGCCTTCCAGTTTTTCGCGCATACTTCGTTATACTTTTCGATTCTTCAAGTTTTTCCTTGGATTTCCTCACTTCTTCATAATATCTTTTCTTAAATGCTCGAACAGTACTTTCGTTCAAATTTGGAAATTCTGTTTTGAATTTCCTGATAGTATTAGCATTACCATTTTCAGCTGCAGATTTCCCGATGATGTATCTTTGGTTGTCCATCCACCTGCGATATTGTGGTGATCGCTTCACAGATTTCTCAACACAATCATTAATCACATGCATGTCTAATCTACCGATATCGGATGTTGCAGTTGTAGTTGATTGCAGGAAATCTATGAAACAAGCAAAAACATGTATTTTTATACCTTTAAAAAATTGAGATATGATTCAAATAAACCCAATATAATATCACACAAAACAAAATCAAAATGTTTCAAGAGTTATAATAACAGCAGATTACATATAAAATATTAGAGAAAAAAACCTACCGTTTGCTTCTGTTCCATGGCTATTTTGAATGACTTCGACTGTGGGCCGCTGATTGTTCTGACTTTTTAAATTAGATTTCTGTTCTAACTCTTTTTGCATTTTTCTGAAAAACGACATTATGGAGTTTTTTCTGTTCGTTACTTTATTATTTTTGTTATTGTCGAAATTAATGAAGGAATAAATGAAATCACGTTCGATTCGAAATTCGAAACTCTCCATTGTTGTTTCTATATCATATTGTAGTAGAGTCTGGTTAAAAAATTACGAAGGTGGAGTGCATTTTACAAAACAATTTTTATTTCATTATTATGATGGCAAAGTTTGAGTGTTTCGATTGAAAGAAAGATTTTTTCCGCAAGTACACGCGATTCGAAATGGAAGTTCACACATTCACAGCCGCTGTAAGAGGATTCCATTATTATCGTAGATTTTGGCGACCAAAGGAAAATGAAAAGTTTGACTGTTTTTACGAGCCTGCAAATGTCTTTGATCGATTTGCTATAAAAACAGTTGATGAAAGAGGAGAAACCGTGGGACACTTACCCAAAGAGATTATCCCGAGTAACAAAGTATTTTTTGGATCGAGGAATTTCAATGCATTGTAAGTTGACTTCCAGGCATTACCGCCGTTCACCTTTAGTTCAAGGGGGGGGGGGGGGTAGAAATCAAATCCGAAGTGGTGATCAACTCACGAGCAACTGTGCTTCAGTCAAGGTTAACAGCCCGCTATCTAGAGTTGATTGAAAGCCTTTACACTAAAGCTGTAGAAGAAAGAGTGATGGCCAAGCTCGTTTTTAATTTTGTAATGACACTACCCCCGATAGTAAACATTCCGATATTGCCAGCACCAAACAAAAGAAAGAAAGATGCTACCAAAACCAGAAATCGGGACATTCGTCAAATGTTTTCTGGTAGCAGCAACAAGAGTAGAAAGACACAACCAAATGATATAATTGTTTTAGATTGATATATGAATGAAATTAATATGTGAAAGAAATTAATTCGTGGTGAAAAAGAAGTTGTGCTCTCTAAAATGTATTTTGTTGCCCTGTAAATCTTTTATTTTCGTTTTTTATTGTTAGAAAAAAACTTTCCCGTTTTTATGGAGAAAAAAAAATTTTAGGAAGAAAAAACTTTCGCGATTTTTCGTTTTACTTTTTTCAAAGGCATAAACTTTCGCGAAAACGGGCAAAATTCGCGAAAATCGCGAAAGCTTCTGCCCGCGAAAGTTTCTGCCTTTAAAGTAGGTGGATCTTCACCACATTTTGTTTTTCTGTTTTTTGTTTATACAATTGAAAAGTAGTGCTGGTAGTTTCCACTCTCTTGTCGTTATGCTCTCCAAATCCGGTGACTTCGTAATTAACTCATCGAAATTGAGTGCTGATGTGTTGAAGAGTATACATACATAAATAAGAGAATTTCAAGAAACAATCTGACAGATAATTAACAAGTAAACAATTCAGTTATTAAGTTCATACGCGCAAAGAATATTTTTTTGTATCTTTGACAAATTTTCTTTGAATATGGACTCGAACGGATTTTGGAACGCATCATTTAGAAATTTTTTCCCTGGGACTGCCATTCTTGTCAAGCAATTTTGGCACACTTGGGTTTAACTTTTGCCGTTTATATTCAGTATTACCTGCGTATTTTTCTAACCCCACAAGTTCACCATCATCAAACGATACATGGTAAGTTATAAACAGTACTCCACTTTCTATATTTTTCAGCGTTTTACGTCATGTACGTCACATGTACGTCATGTACGTCACAATTCTCATATATTTAAAGAACTTTGTTAATCAAAGAATAAAGAAATGAAGAAAGCAAGAAATAAACATATATCAAATATTGTGTAAAAATAAATGCTCCCGATTTTGGGGCAGTGATTTCGAAATCATATTTTTGCCTTTAACTCATTCCGCGCCACGTCAAAACTCGAAAAAACGGGAAGAAAAAATCAACAATTCATTGACTGAAACTACTAAAACTAAATTATTTAATCATTTCTGCATCCAAATCAACAACATTGGGTCGTTTGAGATGATGGCTTTAAGTAATGACATTGATTGATTTGTTTATGTCTGAAAGCCGATGAGAGCGGCTCGCGGGTTTTTCCGAAGAATTTCGAGCCGCTGTGAGCGGCTCACGGCGCGCAATGAGTTAAAAGAAGGGTTATGTTCGATATAGGGTCCAAACTCTAAATTGCGTATTTCCATCGTTCTGTGGAAATATTTATATTACTATGCTATTCCAAAAACGATTTTTCAATCCTTGTTTTTTATAAACTGATTCAGAACGACATAACAACATTATGTTAAATTCAAATTGTGGCAAAATGACGAACTATGAAACTACATCAGCATTGCAGCAAAAACAATGTTTTACGCAAAACTAGCATGAGAGATAAATGAAACAGTGCGTAATTCTTATATACAAACAAAATCGGTTAAAGGAATATGGAGGTATGACGAAGCTTTGGCGGTCACACAGTCAAAATAAACAGGTGCACAGTAAGCTTAGAAAACCGATGTGGCTAAAAAGGCAAGTTCAAAACGATAAATATATGTAAAATTTTAAAAACTAAAAACCAAATTTATGTATATTAAAAACAAAATTGAAGCACGTTCGCAAACGGAAAACAAAAAAAACTTGAAACATCAGCTTCACTGTTCATCATCCATGAACGACACGACAACATTTTGTTGAAAATCTTGTTGTGTCGTAATAATAATAATAATAATAATAATAATAATAATAATAATAATAATAATAATTAAAAAAAGAACGTAAATAAAATGAACAAAACTGTGAAACTGCAGGGTGAAAATGTAATAAGAAACCAATCAGTGTAAAATACAGATCAGGAATACGATAACAGATCTAGTGTCGAAAGTGCAAAATTGAGGAAACACGTAAGAAGGCAATTTGAAGTCAAGTTGAACTTCCAGAAAAGTAGACAGCTTGATATAAACGGTTAAACTTAGATCAACACAATGACAGTAGAAAAGTGTCCCATACTGGTCGAAAGACTGAGCATGTCTAAATCAGGAAACGTGACGCCATCCCCTCGTAATACCAGACAACATCAGCTGTATCTGATGCTTTAAAGGAACATGCCACATACCCGACCGGAAACCTACACTTTGCTAGCAGTGACTGTGTTTCATTCAGTAAACTAAAGCATTAAAGTTAACTGATCACATGTCACCGTCAATGCCGTGACATATATTCAGCTTAACTTGCATCTAACAAATATGACTTCAATTTTTTGGAGTTATGAAAACTGGCTTCTTTGCGGAGATCTACAGTTAAACAAGCAGCTTCCGCATCCACAGAAGCTAATGACTATTTGATTTTACTCAATGTCCTCAGATGTTCTAGATCGGTACTGAAGTTTCAAGTAGGGAGGAAAATTAGGATCATTAATACCTTTGTGACACATTTTCAGAATGTTAAATTTGATACGAGATTTAACTGGCCACCTGTTTAATTTGATGACATCACTAGAAAACTTTTTGAATACGATTAACCACAGTGTCATTTGCGTTCGATAGTAATGGTAATCCATAAACGAGCTTTGACAGGATCAAAGCTTCAGCAAGGTTTTTACGCCTTTAAAAGTTGGTAAAACGTTTTAGATTACGCAGACCTTGAAGTTTGGCATAGGCAAAAAAAATTTTTGTTGTCAACAGAGATGATGAAAATATTTTCGTTTTCTTGATGGTACTTATTAAACATCTTTTGCGTTCCAAAAAGCAAGAATTTTATTTTGTTCGAGTTGAACAACAAATTGTTATCTTTTGAGTAATTGAAGATGTTATCAATATTTTCATTCATTGCGCGACAATATTCGTCCAGATTAGCAACTTTGCAGTGAGCATAACAAGAAGTGTGATCAGCGTATTGTCAAATATTAACATTAACATTATCTGGTATGTCTGTCACGTACAAATTGAATAGGACGGGCCCGAGTACAGACCCTTGTGGAACTCCATAAATAACAGATTTCGACCAGAATTCGAACAGATTTCGAACAGATTGCGGGCAGATTTCGAACAGATTTCGAACAGATTTCGAACAGAATTCGAACAGATTTCGAACAGAATTCGAACAAATTTCGAACAGATTTCGACTAGAATTCGAACAGATTTCGAACAGATTTCGATGAATTTTCATTTACTTGGATGTATTGTAAACACACATAGATGTTATATAGTTGCAGATTTGCTTTGCCATTAATCTCTCAAATATTTAAGGTAAAACTGGTAATAATGAAATCGGACGATCGGACATCGTTTGTAGATAGTGAATCATTTTTAGGGGTAGGCGATACCTTCCATTGGATTGGTCCTGACCCATACACGTATAAATAATGTGTGTGAGTGGTGATACGATGCTAGTTGAAACAAGTTTCATCAAATCTGTTGGTATATTACCACTCCCTGTAGATGGATCATTCCTTAGTGATTGAATTTCTTTTAACAGGTCCTGGTAAGTAAAGTGTTGGAAAGAAAAAGTATTTTGCGGTTCTATCATATCATCGATAATTGGTAAATTAGTTGAACATCAAGCAGGGGCTAGCAGTTGCAACATAGTGAACATTTAACTCGTTTGGGTCTACTTTAATGCTCCTGTGAGATGGCTTTAAAATTCTGTTGGATTAAATTCCATACCTCTTTAGGTTTTGATGAATTAAGAGACTTTCTGTAAAAAGAATGTTTGGCTTGTTTGATGGTTTTCTTAACGAGATTTCTGACATTGCGGAATGTTCTCATTTTCGAGACCTTTGAAGCCGTATGTTCTGATCTCCTTTGTTCTTATAAAAAATACGTGTACATGTAAATTTAGACTATTCATTCATTCTAATTTGGATTCATAAATATTTCTGCATCAATATAAGATCACATGCCATGTTTTTGTGCAAAACTTTGAAGGAGACCTTCCCTTTTGTGTTTTGAAGGAGACCTTCCCTTTTATGTTTGAAGGAGACCTTCCCTTTTGTGTTTTGAAGGAGACCTTCCCTTTTGTGTTTTGAAGGAGACCTTCCCTTTTGTGTTTGAAGGGGACCTTCCCTTTTGTGTTTTGAAGGAGACCTTCCCTTTTATGTTTGAAGGAGACCTTCCCTTTTGTGTTTTGAAGGAGACCTTCCCTTTTGTGTTTTGAAGGAGACCTTCCCTTATGTGTTTGAAGGAGACCTTCCCTTTTGTGTTTTGAAGGAGACCTTCCCTTTTATGTTTGAAGGAGACCTTCCCTTTTGTGTTTGAAGGAGACCTTCCCTTTTGTGTTTTGAAGGAGACCTTCCCTTTTGTGTTTTGAAGGAGACCTTCCCTTTTGTGTTTTGAAGGAGACCTTCCCTTTTGTGTTTTGAAGGAGACCTTCCCTTTTGTGTTTTGAAGGAGACCTTCCCTTTTGTGTTTTGAAGGAGACCTTCCCTTTTGTGTTTGAAGGAGACCTTCCCTTTTGTGTTTTGAAGGAGACCTTCCCTTTTGTGTTTGAAGGAGACCTTCCCTTTTGTGTTTTAAAGGAGACCTTCCCTTTTGTGTTTTGAAGGAGACCTTCCCTTTTATGTTTGAAGGAGACCTTCCTTTTTGTGTTTTGAAGGAGACCTTCCCTTTTATGTTTTGAGGCATTGAGTATTTGTTGTCGAAAGCATCCTGCTTGGATTTAAGATGATGAAATATGTAATTGATAAGAACAGAAAGAAATGAGGGAGCAACAGAAATGAAACAACAGAATCTGTTTGGTAAGATTTGTGCCATCCTCGGAGACAGCAACAACGTCAATCTGAAATTTCTGTCCCTCGATATCCTTGCATTTAATTGTCATGACAACTATAAACTTATAACATAATCCACATTTTCAGTGACAGGAAAACAAAACTCGCTCGTGTCCTCGTTTGTCGAGTTATTTTTTATTATATAAAAATACAAGATTAATATTGACAATTTTTTTATGGTATATTGCTTCTATCAGCCATCATATTACAGCATCGTTTACAATAAAAATAATTACGTCATCAATTATTTTTATCGCATTTCAATGTTTTCATTTTCACCAGAAATTTTCTTATGTAATAACTTTGCTTCCATGACAACATATAACAAAACAAACAAGGCCACATAAACATGCCATGCAATTAGATGGCCCTCACGCCCTTGACCTAACAGAATACCCAGTGATATATTCACAACACCCAGTATTAAAGCGATGCGCCCTAAATTAATATGAACATATTCCCAGATCTTTCGTTTTGTTGTTTTCTTCATTTTTGAATCCTTATGTGGGCGTATTAGGGCGTTAAATGGTTGCAACAAGCCAATGATCATGACCGCCAAGCCAATACCGCCATGAGCAAATTTGAAATGATCGAATCGAACAGATCGTATTCCAAAGATGAAACCTATCAGTGCGAACAGCAATCCCAACACTTGACATATTCGATGCAAATGAAACCATGTCGGATCTTTATGACGGAAATATCTTGCAATAAACGCGCCAGCTTGTAGAAGTATTCCCCACCCGATAACCATAAAAACGCCATGAAGCATTATCAAGTTCAACAAACCAGCAAATGGTTTCTTGCATGATTGTGAATGTTTTGGCGTTCCATCACTTACTTCTGTGTCACCTTCCAATAAGAACATATCATTAAAACTGGAACCACCAAACATTAAAGCGCCCTAAACGCAAAAATTAAAGACTTGTAACTAGGTTGTTATTTTTTTAACCTCTGTGGTCCGTGTGGAGAGAGCCATTAAAAAAATTCATAAATGTAACAGATATGTTTACCTTGGGATGTGAAACCATTGCAGCACCAACTCGTTTTCCAGGAACATCCCCACTTGCTTTTTTCAAACTCCATTCTTCAGCATTCACATTCAACACTGCTAACTGATCGGGATCGGCTTTATCCACTTCTAACACTTCATTATTTTTTTCTTCCCCGCCATATAAAACAACTCTTCGTTGTCCCCTCACAACGGGGAGTAACACAACTGACGGAAAGTTCCTCGGTGTAGCACAGTCGTCTAAACGAGTCCAAGATTCCTTACTTTCAGAAAATAGCCATGAATCAAAACCAGGACAAGCTCCACCGGTTCCGCCACCGCTTGCACATCCACCGTACATCACTAATTCATCTTCTGCCACCATTGTCCCCCCGTGAAGACATCTTTCGTTCGGATGGCCGAATACATACGGGCTTTTATCCGGAAAAACTTCCGTCCAATGATTGGTCATGATATTATAGACCAAGGTGTTAGCGTAGCGAACTGCCGTTGAAAAGCCGTGTGTTAAAAAAAAATTTGTGCTCGAATTGGAGTAAAATCCACCAGCGGCTCCATAAATAGTATCTGGCTTTTTACCAGTAGGATTTAGCCGTTCCCATGTATTTGTGGAGAGATTAAATTTCCAAACATCATCATAAAGAAGTTTGTTGGGTCCTTCACCAGTACTTACATAAAAACCATCATGACTCACACCATAAACCGTACTGAACCTTTTCTCTGGTTTATCGAAACCTGTTGTATTCACTTCTGTCCATGTATTTGTGTTTAGGTCATATGACCATGTATCGTCAACAATCAATCCCTGACTTTGTCCACCAAAAATAACAATCCGATTTCTGATCGGATCATACCCCATTGCATGGTTCATTCGACCAGGTGGAGCCGTGCCATTCCCATTATGCATCTGTCTCCATCTCAATTGTGCCGTTGTTATGACAACCAAAGATGATAGTAAAATATAGTGAAACAAAACCATGTTGATAGTTTTTCAGAAATCTCAAAAACTTGATGTTTGAATTCTAGCAAAGGGGACATATATATATACTTGTTCAAGTTCGCCATGTCATTCTGATTCGATAATTGCAACATCATCCTGATAAACTGAAATCACCATGGAAACACAAATCATAATTGTGTAATCTGGAAGTAATTATCCTTGCAAATAAAACAATTTGATGCTTAGGGTACATTTACACCACGAAAACATTTTTGATGACATAACCTCTATTATTAATTTTGATGAGTCATTAAAAATCTCATTCTTCCGTCATCATATTCGCTGAAAAGACTTCATCAAATCCATTTACACTTCTGTTGTCGTGGAAATTTTTGCTATCAGAATCAGTCATAAGGAAATGACATGATCACTGATCATGGTAACGTGGTCACGTTGCTCCAGTTAAATCATAGATACCTAAACATCCAGCATATCACAGGCTTATTTGAAAACAAGAAGCAAGAAGGGTCCAAAAATGTTCGAGAAAAATGAAAATCGATTACGCCTTAAAGAAGGAAAATTTTTGTCCATGTTTTTTTTTTTACTTTAACCTTGCTCTCTCTCTAAAGCGAAGGTCACACTCTCTATATTTAATTATGTCTAACATTTGACTGATATATACTGATATATAATTTCAAGTAGCTTCTTTTAAAAGTACAGTTGGCGTTCACCCATGGCATAATTTTTACAAACAAATATCTAACGTCATAAGAATCAACGCTACTACTACTACTACTACTACTACTACTACTACTACTACTACTACTACTACTACTACTACTACTACTAATACTACTTTGAGAAGTGGATCTATTTGTAAACAGGGGTGGTAACTGAATAATCTAGGCGTCCTTGAACTGGCGACCATCTGAGAGAGATGACGTCTGCGACTCTTGAATATCTATTTTAAACAAAGCTTGCTGATGCATGTATGTAACTTGCAAGTGTGTACAGTTGTGATTTGTTTGTTTTCACATGATATAACAAGATTTGATGGTTGATATTTCGTTTCGTTTCGATGTGAACAGCATGCACATGGTCTTTGAGTTTTAAGTTTTTGACCATTTTGATATTTCATTAAGATCGTCTTCGATTTCTTTTTTTGCTTTATGGATGACTTGCAGTATAAAGTTGCATCGTCAGCGTATTCAAGATTTTTTGAATTTTGGAGGATGTTATACATATCTGCCACATGCAAGTTAAAAGCATTGGTCCTAAAATAGAACCTTGTGGAACTTATGTTCTTTAAATGAGATTGCTTGTCATCAATTTGCACATAATGGTATCGGTTGGTTAGATAGTCGGCGGTCCAGTAAAGGAATGATTTGGAAAAGTTCAGAGAATGCATTTTTTTATTAAAGTTTCAAAGTCAACAGCATCGAAAGCTTTTGAGTACTATATGCTCATAGATTTTTGACAGATATGGTAATAATGAAACTGGTATATAGTCATTGGAATTTGGTGGTGATAATACCTCTGGAACGGGACTAATTTTTGCAATTTTCCAGGCGGATGTAAACGTTTGGTTACGAATAAAGTTATTGATGATGTGAGTAAGAGGGGATGCTATATAAGTATGCATAGGTTTTAATGAGATGGGCTGGTATATTATCATAGCCTGCTGAACAGTCATGCTGGGTCTTCTTTAAAGCATATTTCACGTTTGTAGAGAAATTTTGTTTGAAAGAACTGCAGCTGCTTTTTGGTAAATTAAAAATGGTGGATTTAATTTCATCTCGAGATTTGGGTTTTGCTAATGCGATACGAGTTGCTATTGTGTTAAAGTGATTAAGTTTATCGGGATTTTATCGGGATCAATTGAAATTGGTGTTTAAGATTCTGTGGAGAGTTTTCCATATTTCCTTCAGTCGTTTTGAAGATAATGCTTTTTGATAGAATGAGGTTTTGGCTCTCTTTTTTTTTTTCTGATTTGATATCGTTTCTTACAGATCGATAGCTTTTCTAGTTTTGGTCTGTTTTAAACATATGTGCTTCGTATCTTAGTTTATTTCTTTGCTGCTGAAGATGCATGATGTCAAGATCTTTCATCTATGGTGCGGGAGGTCTGGTGAGTTTTACACGTTTTAGTGGTGCATGAATGTCAACGCATTGTTTGATAAGGGCGTTTAAAAGCGCATAAACGATATGTTAATAATCATATGTAGTGCATGATCGCTAATGGAATGGCAGAACGTCACAAAGAAGTACTTTCTCTGGAATATTGGTAATTAAATGATCGATCAGTGCCGATGCTTTCCTTGTTGGTTTCGAGACAACGTTTTGGAGAAATTGGAGAAAATTTTGGAGAAAACAAACTGGTCCAACATGTCCATATATTTCCTCGAAATCACATTCGTTTCCATTAAATTGATGTTAGAATCGCCTGCCAGAATGATTGGGCCAGTCCATGATTTTTTTATTTCAAATAAGATTTTTTCCACGCTGTCAATCCACTTTTGTTTTGATTCTGAGTCAAACTTTGGTTGATAAAATGTAGCAAGCAAGAAGGCCTGCTTTGTGGTCTTATCTTTTATTTCTATCCATAGCTATTCCAATTCTTTATTCAAGATGTTGATATCATGTCGTATTTTGTAATTTTTGATTCCATCTTTGATGTAAATTCCTACGCCACCACCTTTTGAAATTGAAATTCATATACAGGTAAGTTGACATAGTTAAGTAAGTTTTTGTCGTCTTTTAGCCAGGTCTCTGATAACGTTATAACGTCAAAGTTGTAGATATTTAGCATGTATTGGAATTCATTGAAAGACGATAACATCGATTGTTAGTTTAGGCGAGCAATGCTCATGCAATTACTGTGTTGCTTCAGTTGATTGAGATAAGGGTCTTCAAAGATGTCGGTAACTTCAGGAAAGATAGATTAGTTAAATCCTGCAGTGATCGAATGTTATGAAATGGTAGGAGAATGAGTGTACAGTTGTGACAGGTCCACACGGCTGCTTTTCGGCAGTTGATGATCTTATTGGTGAAGTTTGTAGCACATTTTTGGTGTGTTGGCGTTTTACATTTTTCACATTCGATTCTTTTATGGTTTGTTTTTACAGGTTTCGTGCACTGATTGCAGTAAGATGGTCCGGGGTTTTCTTCAATATCACCAGCTAATAGGATACCATAGGTGGAGTCGTGGTTTATGTAGTATTGAATCGGAGCACTCAATCTTATCCTCATACTTCTTATGATAGAATTTTTTTGTAACATCTGAATTTTCAAACAACCGCGTTCTTAAAGGAAATACAGTATTAGATAGAAATTTATGTGTACCGTCGAGTAGGTTCAACCAATTCGTTCTGCAAGGTTTATAAATGTGTTCTGTATTGTATAAGTTTTGTATCCTGCACAAATGGTTTATGGGGGAATTTTAAACGTTCTTGTATCAAAATGTCAGAAAGTATCACATGATCTTTAGGAATTCGAAACAGACATGTTAGATTAGGAAAGAGACATGGTAGATATTTGGTTATAGGTTTCTTGAAATGTGTTTTGCATCTTGTTTTGCATCTTGTTTTGCATCTTATGTTTAACGAAAAACAAATTGTTAAAACTTGAAAAGATTATAAAAATTTGTTATAAAAAAAATAAATCGTCTAATTATGCGCCCCAATCTCGTTTTCAGGCCTTCAGGACGTCGAATAGGTCACGTGTCACCAGGACATCGCTTTGCAATGACATCATTCTTCTAACTTCGTCACGATCAATTTCACGAACTAAACGTCACATTAACCAAACTTCATAGCCACCTTTCAACTGTGTGCTTGTGTGTACTGGGTTTGAAGTTGTTCGTATTGTCTAAAATAAACAGTGAGAATACTTAGGGACGGGGGTTACACCAACATTAAGACAGGGGGAATATCTAAAGAGAACACATTAACACTAACTGTTGCAGGAGTCTTGCTTTTTCTTTTAAACTCATGTTTTGGCTTTTAACAGTGATGATCATTTCTTTCATCTCATGTTGGCAGCCTTCACTGACAGATGACAAGTTTTTTAAAAATAAACTGCACCACAAACACTGGAAATAGAAATGTTGTTGTTAGCAATATAAAAGTAATATGGCAGCACTGGAAGCCATGGAAACACATGCGAATGTGCGTTTGTTTGTTTACGTTTTCATCCAATAAGAACGTGTCAATATTTATTTAAACTGACTTATTGAGATTGATACTAACCAAACTCTGTGGAGCAACAGATGGCCATAAAACACCAGAATTCCTCTCATAAACAGGATTCCTCAATTTATTTAACTCGTCTTCTCGGTTGACATGAGACCAAAACGAAAATGTTTGTGAAATACGCGCTTGCTCTCTTTGGAATTCATTGTTGAACAAAAATGTACCTGAAACATCAAGCCCATCGAGACAACGTTTAGCACGATATCTTCCTGATATTTTGACACAGGCTAGCAAAATAAATGACACACAATCACAGAGATGTCAAAATCACTCACCATATTCAGAGGAATATGAATGGTTTGCAATCAGGAGCAAGAAATCCTCATCAAATTCGAAAGAGTTTGGATATTGTGTCATCACCTAAAAAAACATCAGTAATAAAACAGCAAGTGTGGAGAAAAAATACTGGACATATCGGGGGAAAACGGGGAAAAGTGACCAATTGTGACCAAATAATAGATGTACTAAAAGTTTTCTCCAACAATTTTTACCCCCTGGTTTATTCTGAAATAAAGTATCAACTCAGTCATAATGAAAGAGGCGGTTCAAGGTGTTTAAAACAGCCACGGAGGAGTGTAATTTATTTTCGTATTCACCACAAAAATAAATATAAAAATTAAGGAATCTCATTTTACCATGCAGCTGGTTGGTTGAAAAAGATCAGGGCGGAAGCTGGTTGGTTGAAAAAGATCAGGGCGGAAGCTGGTTGGTTGAAGGTCAGGGCGGAAGATGGTTGGTTGGAGAATGTCAGGGCGGAAGATGGTTGGTTGGAGAAGATCAGGGCGGGATCTAGTTGGTCGGAGAAGATCAAGGCGGAAGCTAGCAGGAGAAAAGGAGGGCGGATAACATACTTACTTGATGGACACAGTCTAAAAACAATAAAAAGACAGGGGCGTGTTCTTTCTTCCTTGCTGGTGAAACACCAACTTTTAAATGGCGTTCGGTAAAAGCATAACCGCCCCATAACCACTCTCGAACGATGAGAGCTTGAAATCTAAAAAGAGAATATGACGTCACACTCTCCATCTTAAATACATCACAGGATTCGAACGTCTCTATAGTATATAATTAGAGTTTATCATGTCATAGACCGGTTGTTTTTGTTTGCGACGTTTCGACAGTTACTACTGTCATCATCGGGCGTTTGTAAATGAATGATGTAAAGTTTATATATGTTTTCAGTAGGATCGAAATTAGGATCGAAATTATTTCGGACCTGGAAGGAAGCAATGTCAATATTTCGGACCTGGAAGGAAGCAATGTCAATAATTTGTTTTGCGTAGAGCTGGAAACCATATCGCAGGAACATTATACGATGTACTATTAATACTGGAATTGTTTTTGACACTGTATATAGTCTCTTTGACTTTTCGAGCAGTCCATCCTTTTTCCTTGTCAAGGATCTTTCTATTCTCCCAATCAAACTTGTGGTCATTAGTCCAACAGTGGTCAGCAATTTCGTTTTTGGTTACATCGCCATTCCGTACGGCTCGCATATGTTCTTTGATGCGTTGCTCAAATATAGTAACACACACACACACACACAAACACCTAGCTATAACACAATTTCAGAACAAAAATGTCCGCTGCATGTATCACTATGTTTTTAATAAATTTTCTTTTTTTATCAATTTATTTAACGTTGATTTTTTTATATTATATATTATAATATAAAACTAATCTAGATCATAATTTATATATTTTATATATTATATATAACTTATATAAACAAAAACAAAACAAAACAAACAAAAAATCTTCGAAATAAAGAGATAAAAGGAGACAAGAGAAAACTGCAGCGTCGACATTTTCTAACATCACAATTCCATCGTATTCCATGATACCACTAAAACTGAAATATACCACTTGTGTTCAACATGGACAGGATATTAAATTCTACCAGAAATTATATTTAAGTGAATTATTCTAAAAAACAACACGTAAAAAATAATCCAAACAGACGAGCAAAACATCTGGGACCGAATTGAAAAGGTAAGTAACTAAAGTATGTTTACTGAAGAAAAAAAAAATGGTTGAGAAACGATTGCAGAAAGAAATTACTGAACAAACAGAACCAGAATATTTAAATAAATATATGGAAGAAGTAAAGAAGTAACACTCAGGTGAATATATAAACATGTTTAAGATGGATTTCAAAACAGTTGATCTTACAGTTTGATGTACAACTCAGACAGGATGGAAGCGCTTCACAACAACACACGAGAATTTACTTGGCCACCAAACATCATTCTAGTTGAAGGAATACTCATCATTGCGTTTAATGCCATCCTCTCCTTGTTGCTCATAGCAACAACAAGTAGAGAAAGTGTGACCAAGCATTCCTTATTCATACACAACTTGTTGTTTACTCACATTGCTGATGGCGCGAATGCTGTTTGGTTTGAGCATCATATACAGTGCACTCGACACCATCATGAGGAACCTCACCAAGACATGTTAATATCCGTCCACTTGTTTACTGCTACCATATTACTTGGTTGCTTTGGTAACATCCTCCTTTCTGTCGATCGGCTTATCTGCATACAGTGGCCATATTGGTATGTGAGATTGACAATACGTCATGCCGGATTGTGTATCGTGTTCACGTGGTTGACGACATTAACATATATCTCCGGCACGATGTATTTCGAAGTGACTCCGTACTTTAGCGATATATTTACGACAATTCTCATCCCTGCTACGAGTTGCTTGCTCATCACCACAAACGTCATCATCCACAAGATTGTTCAAAAACATCTCAAACATATCAAGCAAACATCCAAACCAACTCAGTGTTTCGTTATAAATCCATCAGTAAGAAAGGAAAGTGCTCAATCGATCAGGATTAAACATGTGAAGTCACAGAAAAAAGCTTTCCATGCAGCGTACGTCTGTACGCTCATAGTTGGGACATATACCGTGTTTTGGTTGCCACATGTTGTACAAGACACATTGAAAATGTATCAAGTGATTTCTCCGGAAGGTTTATTCACCAAGATAGTGTTGGTGATTGGTTTTGCGAACGCGTTTGTTGATCCACTGATCTGGATCATGTTTCATCGAGCCACAAAGAAAAGATTGAAACGTTTGTTCGTTTTCAAAAAGAAATGGATATAATTTGGATTAAACGAGACAAATAATAAGTGAGGCATGTTCTTTGTTCTAGTTCAGAAACAAACTCTTAAGAAAACGGTTAATAACAGCTAATATTATAAAAACACATGTTTCCAATCCTCAAAGTTTTGCATTAAATTTTAAGAACGTTTGCAATAGTTTCTTTGTTATCTTTCTTGCTAAAATGAAAATCAAAACAAAAACTTCTCCTGTCAGTTTTTTTTGTGCCCAATTTTGATTTTATTTTGGTCGACATGAAGAGCAATGAAACAAACAACATCCCGTTTCCATGGCCAAAATCCATCTTTCAAGTTGAAGGTTTGCTAATCATTTTCATCAATACATCAGTAATTTTGTTCGTGCTCACCAATAAATTACTGCTCAAACGGCTTTCAAATATTTTTCTACTCAATTTGTTGCTATCGCACGTTATTGAAGGAGGAATAGCCATCTATGTTGGTGAAACGTTTACTCCTGCGCATGATCCCCAACCGAACCAGACATCTTCCACAGTTCGGATAGCCATCTTTTCTGCTTATACCTTGCTCAGCTGCTTAAACAACATCCCAATAACTGGCGACCGACTTCTCGCTATCAAATGGCCTTTTCACTACCTCAAAATCACTGTATGCAAAGCGATTGGAATATGTGTGTTGCCATGGATACTTTCGTTTGTTTACTTGATAATTGTTCTAAGATACAAGATGGCAGCGGTTACAGGGGACATAATTGCAATCGCCTATGTGACGGTAACGATTCACATTTTGATCTTTTCAAATTTTGTAATTTACAGAGAAGTACGAAGACACGTGACCGCTATCAAAACAACATGTGTAGAGAGAAGAAAACAGAAGAAATTGGAAGTTTTGGTAACAGCCAGTTCAGTTTTCACAATTTCAAGCAACGGTGAGGAGAGAGAGAGAGAGGAGGATCAACAACCTGATGGAATCACAAAAGCAAGAGATCTGGACACTAGTTGTGAAAGGTCTGCAAAAACTGCCACTTCTCGAATCGAACAACAACAAAGGAGATCAGCATATATCTGCACTGGGATCGTTATCACATACATCTTGTCCTTCGTTCCGCACATGATTTACGACATTTTGAAATTAACTAAGGCGAACAAGAATATCTACACGGGCAGTTTAGCTGCAAAGGTTACCATCTTTATTGCTTTTTGTAATTCACTAGCAGATCCGTTAATATATGTAGCCATGAATCGAGACATAAAAATCGAATGTAGAAGACTGGTAACTAAACTCAGAAAAAGATGGAAAGGGCGTTAATAAATAAATAAATAAATAAGAAACATTTGACGTGAGCATCAACAAGACTATCACAACATCAAGCAAAATGAACAGCATGTAACCATAGAAACCATAGAATCATAAAAATGAAAATCGAACAATAAGGATCAAAACTTTTTATCATCTTGTCCGAATATAAAAAGGGACGATAGAGTTTAAGGCATAACCATGTGAACCATGCCTTAGTGATTTTCATTTTACTCACCCAAGGATTGTTCTACAGTCTGGGTTCATGAGTACTTGTGATAAGCTTGTCAATTGTAAAGTCATATCACCTCCTCTTTCGCCGTGAACCAAGACTGGTGCCCCTACAAAAACAACGCGATAAATGTGACATTCATTTTAACCTCCTTCAACCAAAATATTGAATCTGAATAATCAAGTCTCCTAACCGTTCAAATGGATATGTGCAACGATCTTTAAGGTCACTGTCATTATGTCTTGAATGCAGCTCATCCATCCACTAGATTCAAGTTTTGAAAACCACGAGGATGACTTTCGATCAATACAAGCTTGATAAACTGCACTGATGCTATCACCAAGGTAACTCGGTCGCTCAAGATTTTCAAAAGCACGAATCCACTGCGGATAATACTGACTTGACTCATAACCACCACCTAACATATTAGTTTTAGAAGTCCTTCATAAAGTTGGGATGAAAAAAAGTTTTCATGATGATATTGACTGAATAAAACATACCTTTGCCTCGATGACTAGTAGCAACGGAATTGCTTCTTGTATCAATTATTTGACCTTTCAATGTATGACCAGCAAGAACACAAGCTAGTAATTTTTCATCGTCTTTATTTCTTTTGTTACTTTGACCATTAAGAGGCTGGGATGAGCGAAGCAAAGGTACCTGATCAATCAATAACATAAGATGTTAAATCAAGTCTATTTGAATCCGATATGTTGAACCGGGGAATCGGGAATTGGGCTCCATCCTCCAATAAACGCCGCACATTAAACCTTCGAGATTTTATAAACGACGTGACTTTTAATTGAGGAAATACGGAAAGAAATATTTGAGAAAAAAATTAAAAGAAATTAATGTTGAAATGTTATAGAGGAAACGTGAGGAGATAAAAAATACCTTATTATGATGGAGATAACATAAAACGGGAAAACGGCCATCTTGACGGAATTTAGCAACTCGTTTTATGAGTTCATCATTCGCAGCTGCAGGTACCATGTTGTATTTAGGGTAGGAAGTTGATACCTTTCAAAAAAAATTCAAAAAAAATTCAAAAAAAATCTCATCGAATGTTGCAAATAAATCAATTTTATAGTGACACGTGATCGAGTCTCTACTAGGCGGAAAATGTCACTAGAGGTGCAGGGATCGAATGTTGCAAATAAATCAATTTTATAGTGACACGTGATCGAGTCTCCACTAGGTGGAAAATGTCACTAGAGGTGCAGGGAAAATGTCACTAGAGGTGCAGGGAAAATGTCACTAGAGGTGCAGGGAAAGAAGAATTAAGTCGTTTGTGAAATTATAAAAAAAAATGAAGTTGAACGGCATGTAAAAGTCTTTTTTTTTCATTCACATTTGATCGCAAAGAAATTTATAGAACTGTGTATAGACTTTGTGAAGAATCCATGTATCGGAAGTATCGGATGTATTGGAAGCATCGAAGTTTACGAGAATGATTTACTTCGTTTCCTTATTTATGATCCAGCCATCTTTTGTAAATTTGTAGGCTGTATTCTGGTCTTTATATTTTACCAAAGAATCATAATTGAGCAGTAAGAAAAATATATACATGGTAGCGGAGTTGTGACTACATTTTTGTAAAGAACCGTGTGACGTCATATCCATATGAAACAAATAAATAATATATATAACATATAACTTCTTTGAAAGTTGAAAAAAGAAAAAATATTTTAATGGAAAAAGGATTATATTTTATTTATTTATAATAATTATTTAAAACAATATGTTATTACTAATAAATAAATAACACAAAGAAATCTCTACCTCGTTATTCTCATTAACAGAAGACACTCGCCATTGGTCAGACTCCCCAATAATGTTTTTGTATTCTTCCTGCATTTGGAATAACTTCCACCCATCGACATCAATGGTGTAGCTGACATTGTTGAAGAAGAACGGATAATATAAAGATGCACTTTCTACAAACACAAAACATAAGTCACAATAACCCAAAAATTTAAGGGTGATGATTCAAAAGTATGTCGTTAATCAGCAAGACAAACAATTTATACATTAATTATAAGAAATTGAAACACTTTTGTTGAAAGTTTTAAATATTGAAAGTTTTATTCAGCGAGCTTGCTTTATCTTACTTGCTAGATATTTTTTTTAAAGCAAAAAAATCTATATACTTAATCTTTTTTATTCATTTTTGTTATATTTTTTTTACCAGGCTTAGTAGGTAAAAAGTAAGTAAGTCATTTATTTATTTATTCGTTGGCATCACAACCTAGCTAGAAATTAAAAGTAACTAAGAAAAACCAACAAGAAAAACTAAAAATTGGAGAGTTGGCATTAACAGACACTTCTCAATTACTTATTTTTAAATTATGCAAGTGTTGGTGAGCATTTGGTCTGATTTTGAATACCATTCCACAGTAAACAGCTCTGAATATGCAGAGACTTTAGTAAGAAAAGCCTCATTTACAGACATCCAAAAATCAAAAAAAGGGGAAAAAAGAGAAAGGGGGTACAAAATTGTGAGGATCGAAGGAAGGAAGTTAAGCTTAAATTACAAATGAATAACAAAAATTTGACAGGAGCAATCTTGATAACCCAGACATACATGTTATGGCAGTACTGGACTAGACTTGAGTGAACAGAGAGAAATCGTGTTAGGCTTGATGAAAGGAAAAGACTGTTGAGTGAGTTTCATTGAGAAATGTAAACATATTGCTGCTTAGCTATGGAATTCCCTCCCTAGACCTCCCGTGCTTGGTTTAATACTTGACGAGAATTTTGGTGATTTAAAATTAGATCAGCAAGTCAGATGGGAAGATTTAAATGTTGTTGAACAAAAAAAATTTAACAAATCAAACTTTAAAGATCTTGAAATTTGTAAACAAAGAAGAGGATGGACCTTATTATGTTTTGAGAGTCTTGTGCGTTACACCAAGGTATTTTTTGACAATAGATTTAGGAAAGATACATTTACTAGCAACTTTCAGAAATGAAATCTTTATACTGATTTCTCAAAATAAGATATTAATCAGATATATAGGGAGATTCTATTCTACCGGAGTCTTTTGAGATCATGATTATACATGTTTGCAAAGAATTAAAACGCAATAAAAACTTTATTTTCATATTTTCAAACCTTCTTCAGTTGTTACCAGTTCATTTTCAACGTAAGATTTCTTATAACTTTCATGTCGCATTCAATGTTTCAACTTTTGATGAAAAAAAATATTTTTTTGCCATGAAGACCTAATAGGTAAGGCTATTGAGGAATGGAACTATCACTTTTACCACAATTACTTGTACATTTAAAAAGACATCAAAGTCCTACCAAATGTTGATAAAGCTTCAATAGATGCAGCAACATTGAATGCTTCCTCCTGACCATTGATTTTTATTTTCAACGTTGTGAAGTCTTTGCAAATTATGGATATTATGCCAGCAGTGCCAGATAATTTCCTTTCCAAATGTTCAATGGACATATAGAGAAGCTGTAAGAAAAACAACATTCTTAGTGATAAGATGATGTTTCATGATCGAACAAATTTATAAGAGTTGTTAACTAACCATGAGTTCGCCATCATCAGATGTTCGATCAGAAAACAAGATATGATGACTGGTCAAGCACAACGTTCCAGTAAGCTTCTTATGAGAATGAGGCCGCCACAAGATAACATTGTCAACCTTTGCAGTTTTTATTAAATCACCAAACTCCATTACTCCATTACTCCATTTCTGCAAATTAATAACATATACTTTTTCTTACAAGAACAACTTCAAGAATAAGCAGGCTTAAATATGCCAAAACAATCTAAATACAATCTGAGGCGGAACTTTTCAAAAGATCCTTTTCCAGGCTGAATATTTAGCATGCAACAGAGACAAATTCTCTCTTCAATGAACTAGTGTTTTCAGAAAGTTTGGTCAAGAAGCACATCAAGTCTAAAAACGAACACAGATGTTGAGTTTAGGTTGTTTGACACAAATAATAAGAACAAAATTAAGAACAGTCAGGCTAAATAAAAAATTACTGTTTCTTATAGAAGACTTGAAAATGACGTTTTTTGTTTTTATTTGACTTGATAAGGCAGATTTTCAACAATGAGTAATCAGTGTTGCCAATTTTGCCTGCCGTTTTCAATGCTTGACCACACACACCACACACACTTAGCCAATTACACAATCATTCATTTTTATGATGTCATTTACAGATGTTATTGCAATAGTAATACAATAGCATTTATAATGTCGCAAACTAGAGGGAATATCAATCTCAAAATTATAATTTAGATAGTGCCTTAAAACCATGTAAACATTCGAAAATGATCTATTAAAACTATATAATAGAGGAGGGTCGCCACTATCCGGAGGGGGTCCTTATCCAGACACTACAATGCACACTAATTGATTAAAAATCTCCCAACTCAATTTTAGCTGGCACAACTAGACATTAAGCTGACGGGGGTGGGGGTTCAAAATTAAAGTCTCTAATTGACGTTATGATGAGCATCAGCTTCTTAGCTAAATGTCAGATGCACTGGAGAAATCTCTGCTGACTCAAAATTGTGTCAGATTGTTTTTGTCTTTTTTTTGTCTTTTTTTCCTGCTTTTGGGACTACTTCGACTCACCCCTATTTTTGAGACCTTGAACACACAAAACTCTTAACACACACACAACACATATATTTGTGATACCCGCCTCCTTAAAGCTTCACTCCAATCATGAAATTTGTTTGAAAAATTTACTAAAGGTGCTGTGGGCAAATAGATGGATTTGTTGTGTGATGTATAAATGTGAAAGCGCTTTGATAATATGTCTCAATTAGCAAAACGTTTTCATAAAAAAAACGTAAACCTCCAAAACTGGTTAGCAAAGTTTTGATATTTATCTAATCGTCGAGACATATCAAAAACAGTATCTCTATTATTATGAATTCCATTTTATAAATGACGTTTTGTAAATACTGTTTTGTAACAGTGAGAAAAAGAAAATGTAAACAGCAAAACAAAACAAATCAAGCTTTACTACAAGCACAATGACTAGACCACTATTGATATTATTGACCACTATTAAAGCCAAGTAGACGCGTTGCGCGCAATACCTTTTATATCGGGGAAAATCGGGGAAAAGTGACCCAAACTTTTCGTTGGTTTAATATTCCCTCGGGTTTTATTTAACCCTATTATTTATTTATTTTGGTTTTTGGTGGGGTTTTTTTCATCCAAACAGTTTACAAAATGTTTTTTACAACACACGTGTCAAACGATAGTTACTTCGAGAATGAAAAAGATTTTCAAGACCGACCAGAACCGCCGGGGAAAAGATCAGCCTGGAAAAAAGTGACTCAAACTTTTAAAATTTTACCTTGGTTTTGCATTAGCCGGATTATTCCCCAATGGTACTCCGAAAAGAAATCGTTCCTGAATGAAGTCACTTACACACACACAAGATACAGGGACACTCTGACACTTACAAAACTTGCAACAAACAAGCAGCGGTTAATTTGGTGAGTGTATTTTCTCGTTTCACCAAACAAAATGCAATTGAGAAATCAACAACGCTTCGCTCGATAATTGCGGCAGACAATCTTATAGTATTTATTAGAAGAGGGAAAATTGAATCATCGTGAGAGCGGAAATTTTTCGTCTCATAACAACAGAACAACAGAAAATCGCTCTTCTTGTTACTTAACCTCCTTCTTGTGAATATAGAAAATTAACAATATCCTGTCTTTAGATCAAAGTTTTTCCGTTTTTAGTTGATATATGACTACCGGCTATTTTTACATGGGCTCTAACTATATAAGGAAACAAAATTGACATTTAAATTGGACAAAAAAAATCGAACTTCCTCTCCTCGTTTCACTTTTTTTTCTTTTTTTTTTGTAACATTTTGAGAAACAAAAACAAAAAAAAAGAAATTAATTTTACTTTAGACCTATCTATATTTCAAGACTAAACTAACAAGAACAGCATTTTTTGAGCCAGACGACATGGGCGGTTTTCCGAGCATGGTCGTTTGTTTACGGCAAAAAAGAATGACTGAGACGACGTGTATAGACCTTTCACGGATTTTAAAACTGTATTATGGCCTAGTGACCATGTTCCGCCTCGTTTTCAATATCAAAATTGCTTTTAACTAAATTAGTATTATTAAGTCATTAAATTATAAAATCAGTAAAACAATGAATTGCATCAAAATGAGGCTGATCATGTTGATTAGGCAATAGTACTGAGCTAAAACAGAAATTCGGGAAATTCGGGAAAGATCTATTGAACTCCTATTTCCAGATACACTGGAAGTGAAGTCCCTCGCATCAATATTTGATTGACAGAATTGGTGCAGGCCAGAACACAAGGTCGTTCTCTCGCCTTTTTGATAATACGGATATTTAAACAGTTAGTTTATGCATTTACCCTATTTTTCACCGATAAGATACGGATATCAAAAAAGTTAGTAACCCTGGGTTTGAGGTTGTTTTTATTTTTTTTATTTATTTATTTTATTTACTTCTTTCTTTAAAGTTACAAAAACATAAAAATATAAAACAAGATCAACATTGTTGATTAAAAAGATTTCCCTAGACTGTGTGTCCAAAAATACTCGCTTTATCAATGTTTATGATAATATTAAAACTCCAGAGGAAATAGAAACTTTACATAGCCGGAGTGTCTTAATAATGTCTTATTCAAATACGGTCCTAAATGGCCAAATCACGATTTTTGCATTGGCCTAAAAAGGGCCGGCCAGAAGGGCCAATATAAGGTATTGTGAAAACATCTCATTTGTATCAATCAATAGTGGTTTCAAATCCACTGGCGGATTATTTCAAACATATTTATCGTTTAGCATTGAATCTGTCTCTAATCATGTTTACTGTAACCTAGGAGGATAGCTGTAACCTACATTTACTTATTGTAACTTATTCTAAAAAAAAGAAAAACGTCATCGGGTTTGAACCACTATGTTCTCGAAAAGAAATGGAAAGGTTTACGCCACTCGGCCATCTACGCTTACATTAAAATAAATAAAAGCTGAACAATTCAAAAGCTGTTGGAAGACGACCAACTGTTCCATATCAAATGTACACACTTAAATAATACAAGAAAAAAGCTTTTTTTAAATTTAACGTAATTTTACATATCAATCATCAAAATTTACCCCTTCAGCAGGCACCACAGTTCTTACAGCGGCAATACATTTGCAGTGGTGATAGTCTCCCTTTGTCCAAGTATCTGTACTAAAAGCTTTGATTCGTTAAATTTGTGAAAGATTGTATATAATACTGAATTGAATTAAATTGACTATTTATTTATGCTGGTACGACAACTAGCAAATGTTAGTACAAACCAACTACAAAAGAAAATGAAAGGATATTTTCTGTTGTCAAATTAGTCAATTCAAGTGATTTGGTATCTCTAACTTTTTTCACACATTTGTTCCTTCGCATTTCCTTCATTTCATCGAGAGACATCCGATCAGATTTTATATTCTTTATTCTACAGGGAAAACAATGGAAGAAATTCTTCTTACAACAGTTCCATCCAAAAAAACGAAATGGAATTTACTTTTGGATTTACAATTTTTCGTTGAAGTAGGTTCACATCTCAGTAGGTCCACATCCCAGTAGGTTCACATCCCAGTAGGTCCACATCCCACGTAGCTCCAGCTAGCTGATTTATTTTTTAACCTCGTATCATCGTAGCTAGCTATCAAATAAAATACTTTACTTCCTTAACAGTTACAGTACGTAGTTGCGACCAGTGTTGACTCGACGGGTAGCAGCTATACCTACAGTTTCTGTTGGTGGGGTGGTTGTAAAATGTGTTGTTCCATAGTCATATATGAGAATGGCTATGGTAGTTCAGACCTCTGGATATGATAGCACCAGCTGCCGCCATATTGGATATCTTTTAATATCTTTTAATTTTATTTGTTTGGGTTCACTTGCTATTTGCGTGGCAACAACATTGTGTGTTCTATGAGAAGGGAAGAAATGTGTGCAAATAAAAAGTTTCGCAAATTTGCTCCTAATTCGTGAAATTAAATTTCGTGAATTTTAAGCTGAACTGGCAATTCGCGAAAATTTGTTTTTTTAAAAAGCTTTCGAAAATAAAAACTCAGAAAAATTGTTTACTAGGCTCAGAAAGTTTCTTCAGAATCAAGAAGAAGAAACGTAAACTAGTGTAAATGCATTTTTAACGATCAATCTTTCAGTTTAAAATAATTATACTATTGATTTCCTTTACATTTTTGATAGGTATGAAATGCGCTATTTTCAGGAGCTCGATTCGTGAAAACATTTTCTGCAAAAATTTCTTCCCTTAAAAGTTTGTGGTTTGATCCATTCAGTTTGATCCATTCAGTTTGATCCATTCAGTTTGCCAAAAGCATCAATCCATTCATCCACTTAAATGCATTTAGTTAAATGAGGCATGATCTTTATTATTACTTATTATTTTTACTTTTATATAATATATTTTATTATTACTTTTATACTATATATTTTATGCTATTCTATAAATATATTCTTGTTTTTTGAACTCTTCATGATGAGGAACATTTGAAACAAATTTTATTAAAAACCTCTTAGTTGATCGAAGAAGCTGTTTCCCTGAAAAATTCTTGCTTCGCATCCTATTCTTCTCTTCTAAATTGAGTCGGTCGGCCGGTTTTGAGCAGATGCCGTCAAAGTATGCGGTCTGCATATTTAGCTGAACTTCTGCGTTCATTTTCTGAGTTCATTTTCTCCATTTTTTTAGGAATGAAGAATTAAATTCAGTCGCATTGTATATTGAAGTAACAAATGTTACGATAAAACTGTTTGCTCAAAATTCACTTAAGAGAATAAATCAAATTTAATTCTGTAAACAGACGTCAATAATGACATCGGTATATGCTTGAGCCATCGCAAAAAATTTCATCGCGACAAATTTATTTATTTATTTAGTCTATATACCAAATTTCATACCAAAAGAAGCGAAAAAATTTTTCTGCAATAATTTTTTCTGCCACTGCAAGGCTATGAAATTTAGTAAATACACGCGGATTAAAGGAAAGGCTAAGGATGCTATAGTATTGCTGATTAAAGGAAAGGCTAAGGACGCTATAGTATTGCTGATTTCTTCAAGAAAATAATCCACAGGCTGCATTGGAGGCTTGTAACAACCTACAATTAACCGCGTTGTTTGTCAAAGTTTAAAACTCAGTATTTCGGATGGATTTTTCGTTTTTATTTATTAATAATCTTTTTTTCGATGAAGAAGTTAAGGTTCTAGAATGTAATAATGGCCACCATGGTCTCTGAAATGGCGTCTTAAAATGAATTTCAGAGTTAAATTTAAGCTACTTAATGGTGAATATTTTTATGTATCTTTAAACCAGAAATAACTTTGGCTGCAATATTACTCATTCCCACAACTTAAGATGAACGGAAGATTATCGTGAAGTAAAGAACGTGTACAAATACAAATGAAAACTAGTTTTTAAGGAACGATGATCTGGACCATTCATTACATCACAGCTGAAAGAGTTTACGTGCTAGTAGACACTATAACTCTCTTCTTTGGTAATTTGTGTTGATGCTCAGTATGTCAGTATGTATTCTCTTCCTGCCGTGGTTAATGCCTAAAAATCGGTTGGAGACCTCAATAAGATCAAAATTACCAGTCATATGTTTATGTAAATGCATGAAGAATCATAAGATTCGTCAGCCGCCATGTCATCGCGCATGGCTGATCGGAGATAGATTTCCAATCTTTTCAAAGCTGTGTTTAACATAGAGACCGGCAAAGCACAGTTAAGTTTAAGAAAATCTTCTCTGAGTTTGGCAAGACAAATAAGAAATGGTTTTCGGAAATGTTTTTGACCAGTTTTTAAATAAAGTAAAAAAGAGTAAAAAAGCCACGTTCAAGAATCATTTGAATAAATGAATGAATTTTGAGCACGGGTAAAAAAAAGGAAAAAGTCTTCACAAATCCCAAAATCCTATTGTATCTTCAAAAATTAATGTATTGAAAGGTTTTTCTATGTCTTTTAAATCTTTTATCACGCAGCTCCATAAGACGTCACCATTATGAATATCCACCATTATGAACATTGAATATCCAGATCTGTTTTACTAACATTTGGTTTTGGATGAAATAGGCGTTGTGGGACAATTATTTATATATTATTATTATAATTAATTATTTTCTTGTATTTCAAATTATTAGAACATGGTTTCTTGTTTTGACGAAGAACAGGGCCCTGGATATTATTGGGTGGAAAATGAATAATTTTTTTGAATGGGGCTAAATGTGTCTCAGTTAGCCAGTTGGCAAGCTTGGATTATATTGTTTTGTTAATATTATTTTTTAAAACGCAATTGGGATTCATATATAATATTCAATGTATAAAAATATATAAAATATATATAAAATATGTATATAAATATATAAAACTATAATAGTTGATTAATGAGTTAGCAATTCCCACAAAGATAATCTTAATTATCACGAAAGTTCTTATCTCCCTCATAAGATATTTGGGACAGTTATTGCTTTACTTCCGAGGCTAAGTTTTCTATTTCCAATCTTCCGTTTTTTTCCGACTAATTTTTCATTGAAATTTCGTGAATGTTGACACGAACTCATAAACAAGAAACACAAAACATCAATCATCTGAAGAATATTTATTCATTCGACGGATATTCATTCATTCACAGTGAGTTAAGGATCATCAAAACGTTTTTCATTTTTGGAACATTTCTGTACTTTAGATAATCCATGGAGAGATTGAACTCATTTCTGAAGCTTATTCAATTCTATTGAAATTTTCTATTGTTTTTTACCTCCATGGATAATCACATCTCAAACAAAACTTTTATTCATACCTGTTTGCCAAAGCGACAGCATTGTTGCTATGATACACAATCCAGACAGCAAAAGAATTTGAAACTGCACATAAGACACCATAATAAGCGTTAAATATTTTATCCAACTTTTGGCAACCCTCTTAGCGACGAAGAAGTTGAAAAACGTGGATACCGTTAGTTAAACCGGGGGTTCTATTTATTCTATCTATTTGTTTTTGTTTTTGTATTTTATTTCATTATCTTTTTTTATTTTATTATCTTTTTTTGAACGTTATTTTTTCTTCTTTTGTTTAAATGTTGATAAACATCACGTGATCATTCTCTTACCAGGGCACTTAAATCAAATGAACCTTTAAATGACCCCCTGATCAAGGAAAAGAACACGTTCTTGGCTGTGACAGTATAAAAGGAATAATTCATGTCTTCGTCAATCCACTCAAAGCTCGTAAACACAGTTGAGTCACAGAACGTTAGGGTGTAGCAAAATTTCAGAATGCTTGGCAGCATTTTCTTTCTCGTAAGTTGTGTGACTATTACACTCGCTTACTCCAACATTGATCCAATAGTTTACATCAGGAGACAAGGTTTTGATCAAGACCCAAAGACGTTTTCACACGAGGTTGTTGCACCCTGGGTGAGACCATTCAAACCTGGATACTGTGATTCGTGGGAATGGCATACTGATGGAAGGTATAAGGAAGCCAGACTAAAGATATGCAGGGAGCTAAGTGGAGGTAAACAACCTGTTGTCGTTGTTGTTGTTGTTGTTGTTTTTCTGTTATTTTGAATTTCTCAACTTCACATCAAAAACTGTTCTACTTTTTTTGACAGACCGTAAACACGAATGCGACTCCGCAAATGGATATTGTCGAGATAAGTGCCCATTTACCAATGGGAGCTACCCGTTCTGGAGAATTCGAAATGCTGACAGCGTTCCATTTCTCTGGACTATTCGTACTTTACAGATGTTTGACTCACCAAATGCACGGTATCCGATTCATAACAACCCAACCAAAGGATACGCTAGTACATTTTTTGGTCCGGGTAAGATATCTTTATATTACACTTTTTACCCAGACCTCCTTGTTCTCAACTTGTGACAACACATGAGTGTGAAGTAAAGGATGCACGAAAAAGATGAACAGCAATCTTTTCTTTAAGGATATTACGCAAGTAATGCTTTCGATAATAATCCGGACAGTATCTGGGTATCAAACGGAATTTCCAGCCCGGGATTAAACTGGATTGCGTATGAATTCGATCATCCAGTCAAAGTGGCCAGCATTCGTATTCAAGGTGAAGCCGAACATCCGGATCGAACGCCTGGACAGTGGTACGTGGAAGCATCGTGTGAAAAGTACTTCAAGACATATTCTACGCAATGGATTATAGAGAATCATAATCATGAGGTTGATAAGCGCTTTAATAAACCACGACAACAAAGATGGTAGAAGAAGTAGTGTAGTAAATACGTAGTAGACATATTTCCAATAAGGATTTCTTTTTATTGCTTCACAAAATTCTCAATCTTTATTGCTTCACAAAATTCTCAATCTTTATCATCCAACCATCACCTGACCATCATCATCATGTCATATCGCTTCATCATCGTGTCATATCGCTTCATCATCGTGTCATCGTCATAGCCTCACCTTCATGGATTTCATTCAGACATCATGAAAGATTATCTCCATAACATAGATCTTCATCTCCATCATTAGCATAATCTCCATCATATCATCAGTCATACCAACATCTCCACCATATTCTACTATCAACATCATCATCTGTTTAAGTCACAATTGTTTTTCAGTTTTTCATTTCTAACTTGAAATCCTCAATAGATAGATAATATGATCATGAAATGTAAAAAAAGATTGAATAAATATATAAATAAATATGAACTTCTGAATTGCTCCACTGTTATCGGTCGAAACTACCTATTTTTATAAGTTAAGAACTTTATAATTCTTCAAAAGAAAAACGATAATGGTCTCTTCCTGCTTGTTATCTTTATAAGTTTTTGAACTTTCCACTCAACCACGGTCACTTTTTGAACTTTCCACTCAACCACGGTTCATCAAGATGTGGATTTAATGATTAGTATCAGTATTTTGATGTCATAGTGTTGACGATTTTGTATTCTCAAAAAAATGCTAAATTTCAAAATCATTCTTTTTCCTTGATGAACCAACTGTCATTAGTATTTCATTATTATCAGAGTTGGTTCAGAGAAAGGCGAAAAAAATTATGCTTGTGTCGTTTTATTTTATGATCATCACAAGCATCATACCGAGGCTCAGTTCAAAATGTTTTTACTCAAAATGTTTGAACGCTTGCAAATTTGACAAATAAATGAAAATAACAAAATTTGTACAATAATAACACGTTTTCGGGTTCCGGGGGGTTTACATAGATTTCGTTATACCGGTGTTGGGAATAATAACCTGAAAAATAATCAAGGCATTGTTTTCCAACATTGGAGCCTCGTTCATTCGGCCCTCAAGTAAAACATACTTATGCATCCTTGCATCTTAAAAGTTGAGAAATTAAGTACGTCACTTTTCTGCAAAATGAATGGAAGGAAAACATAGCTATATCCTCATGGTTAGAGTATGTATACATGTTTATATTATGTAGTACATTACATGCGGACGTGCATTTCACAAGAATAATTACCATCCAACAGGATATACAGACGTTGAAAAATTATCTTTCGCTGGTGATAAAACCACAAAGTTCCTGAATTGTATCATTAGTCTCAAAAGATCAGCAATTAACTTCTATCCACGATAGGTCATTAATTAACCTACATCCTCAAAAGATCAGTAATTAACCTGAACAAACCGGAAGAAATTATACTTTCGAATCCTTTTAAAAGGGAAACCATGTCGTTTTTTCATTCAAAAAACTTAAAGTTAGTATATAACGCTACAAAAAAAGTTATTTTGTCGAAATAGCACACAATGGTGGTTGAAAAACTTTTTGTAATTGTTGCGATAACCGCCGTATTGGATATTGGTGAGGTTCAAGGTCTGTCCTGCCTCTATAACCCAAACCAATGTAAAGCAGAAAGTTTTCAAATCAAACATTGTGGAAAAAAGGAGCTGCGATGCGAAGGTAAGCCTCTCTTTTTCCCTCATGCTTTCTTTGTAAGGTGGAGAGAATTAACAAAGATTGGAGTCTTAAGGCTCGTTTCCATCTAGCTGCATTTTTCGAATCGAATAGCATTCATTTTTAAGCCCTGAGGATGTAAACTTAAGGCCCGGGCAAACGAACCATGGTACCATCCAACTTTGTAGCTTTCGTTTCGCCACATCGTCCGACTTTTGATTCAAATAGTTTGTTTTGTTTTGGCGGTCGCGAAGAAAACATGGCCGAGAAAGCTTTGCTAGCTTTCATGATTGTAGAGTCAATTGAAGAAGAACAAGTCAAAACTCGAGGGAAAACCAGAAAATGGATAAAGAGGAGGAACAAGAAGGGCTATTATAACAATATCATGAAAGAGTTGCGCTTAGAGGACACGAAAGGTTACGAAGAAATGCTGAGAATGAACCCCAGTGCGTTTCTCTCTTTTTGCATAGTTTTCGTCAAAAATGTCCCAAAGACAAGGTCTTTCTTCGAGTAGCTCGATGAGAGCGGTGGTATTTTGTTCGTTCCATTTCTTTGCACTTTTCTTAACTTGCACACTTTTCTTTATGCTTACAACTTCCTTTACACTTTCCTCTTCAGAAGACAGATCATACGATGCCATTTTTGCTTCCTCGCTTCTAGAATACCAAAGATTTCACAAAAACGTGCGATTTCGAACGATTAGTGACGTAATTTATCAAGAAATCGAACGTTTTGTAGCATGACCTGGGCAAACGAATGCTACATGAAAAATTTATAGCATGTAGCATACTACACGAAAATGGGCGGCGAAACGAAAGCATTCGTTTGCCCGGGCCTTTAGTTTTACGAAAAGCTTCTGCCTTTTTAATATATTTTCGAAATAAAAGTGTCATACATATATATTTTAATTAAATGAAGAATGGCTTTGTATTCAATTCCCAAATGGATTGCTTAGGCACGTGCAATGTTTCTCTTGAAATAACTTTTGATCACAAAAGGAAATTGACGTTCAATGGAAATATAAAAGGTGTAGAGGAAAGTTTTCTTGAG